>JAOANU010000008.1:0-600000 GCA_034387635.1 Rhodosporidiobolus odoratus
AAATGGCCCACTAGAAACTCTCATTCGCATGTCCTCGCTCAATTAAGTAGCAAGGACTTCCTACATATTTAAAGTTTGAGAATAGGTTAAGGTTGTTTCAACCCCAAGGCCTCTAATCATTCGCTTTACCTCATAGAACTGATGTGAGTTTCTGCTATCCTGAGGGAAACTTCGGCAGGAACCAGCTACTAGATGGTTCGATTAGTCTTTCGCCCCTATACCCAAATTTGACGATCGATTTGCACGTCAGAACCGCTACGAGCCTCCACCAGAGTTTCCTCTGGCTTCGCCCTATTCAGGCATAGTTCACCATCTTTCGGGTCCCAACATACGTGCTCTTACTCAAATCCATCTTAAAAAATCCAGATCGGTCGATGGTGCACCTTGCGGTTCCCACCTCCATTCACTTTCATTACGCATCCGGGTTTGACACCCAAATACTCGCAAGCATGTTAGACTCCTTGGTCCGTGTTTCAAGACGGGTCGTTTAAAGCCATTCCACCAGCATCCTAAGTGTGATGAAGCCGAAGCTCCTGCTAAAAGCACACTGCGTTCCTCAGTCCCCCAGGATGTATCCAACGGAAAGCTATAACACAACCGAAGTTGCTACCTTCTAACCGTGATTTTCCACCCCAGAAAACTGATGCTGGCCTGCAACTCGGAGCAAGCCCCGAATAGCAAGTCTGACTTCAAGCGTTTCCCTTCCAACAATTTCACGTACTGTTAACTCTCTTTCCAAAGTGCTTTTCATCTTTCCCTCACGGTACTTGTTCGCTATCGGTCTCTCGCCAATATTTAGCTTTAGATGGAATTTACCACCCGATTTGAGCTGCATTCCCAAACAACTCGACTCTTCGAAAGTGTATCACAAAGCATTGGGCATCCGCACCGTATACGGGGGTCTCACCACTGTGCCGCTGTATTCCAACAGACTTGTGTGCGGTCCAATGCGGAAAACACTTCTAGAGATTACAACTCGGACACTGAAAGTGCCAGATTATAAATTTGAGCTCTTCCCGCTTCGCTCGCCGCTACTAGGGGAATCCTTGTTAGTTTCTTTTCCTCCGCTTATTGATCGGTTACAATCTCGAGCTCCCCGAGCAAACCGAGTAGGACTGCAGGAAAGACGAGTCAGCTTGCTCAGAGCAGCACGATGTACGTAACACGTACGTGAGCTCTTTCCGCTGCTTGTCGGACCGCTGACCATCGTCAATTCTCCCAGTGCAAACTCCACATTCACCTCGCTCAGCGCCTCCTGCCCTTCTTCAGCCCCAGCATACCGCAGGGTGGCATTCTTGAGCGCAAGCTTCGTCGTGACAGCTCGTGCCGAAGGCGTGGCGTGAGGGGATATTTCGTCTTCGGCGAAAAAGGCTTCGAGGCGCCCGATCGAGACTCGAAGTTGCAAGATTTTTAGTGAGAAGCCGGGTATCTGGTTGAGGGGGCCACGGATGCTGTAGGGAGGGATGTTAGCATACAGTTGACTTCAATAATCACGAGGCACGTACAGCGAAAAGAGCGAGAGGGCGGTAAATGCGACCGCAATGGTGAGCTCTTGATGCTGGAGCTTCACATAAGCCGCGAAGGACGCGAGGGGTACGAGCAGCGAGATACTCGACCACAGAGCGACAGACAGCCAGTTGACGATGAAGTCTACGAACAGGCATTGTTAGGATTGGGGTCAGCAAAAAGCGCTAACCAGTTGCAAGACCAGACGCACCTCTGACAGCCCATCGCAGCTCTTCTCCCCTCTTTCCCTCAACCCGTCCGATCCAGTGTTGTGACCATCCGAACAGCTTAATAGTGCGGATATCGCTGACGAGCTCTTGTAGGGAAGTCTGCCGGCGGTCGCGAGCGGTAGAACGGCTTTGCGAAATCTATACAGAAGGTAAGTCGTCATATCAGCACGGCATGTGTAGGACATAGAATAGAAGGGTAGCGCACCTTGGCGATTCGCTTGCCTAGCCAGTACGTAAGAGGCGAGGACAGAGCGAGAATGGCGAAGGCCACAAAAGCGCTCCAGCCCATAAGGCTGTGGATAGACGAGAGCACTCAGTTCAGCACAAGCTCAGAGCGCAAGGAAAGAACATACTTGTACAGGAATGAGACTCCGAGGATGATCTCCAGTGGTGCACCGTAGATCAGGTGCGAGTCGCATCCCATGCGCAGCACGCGGTTCACATCCTCACTGATCATCGACACCACCTTTCCCGTACTCGCACTCTTCCCCTCTCCAGCGTTTCCGCCTTCTCCCTTGCCAGGCGTTTCCCTCCGCTCCAGCGCTTTCTCAAATACGTCGACCGTCAACTCGCTTCTCAGCCTCATCCCGATTCTTCGAGCGTAGTGGAAATGCCGTTGTTGCGCGAGGGTTTTGCAAAGCATTGAGAGAAATGCGAGTGCGGTAAAGAGATAGGCCTTTTCGATGGGGGTCCAGGCGGGCGAGTGTGAAGAGGCGGAAGGCGAGGGAGACGAGTAGGCGAGAGTGAGGTTCTCCAGGATTTTCTGAATGAAGTAGGGACGAAGGTACTCGGAAGTGGACGCGACCTATTGCCACAGAATATAAGTACATTGCAAAGGTGGGGAAGAATGAGGCAATGTGCCGGGAAGAAGAAGGAAAAGGCGCACCAATTTCAGCGAGGCGTCAATAGCAATATCCCGCGCAGAAGCTCTGAGCAGCCGTCGAGTCAGCGTCTTACTATGCAGGCTGCTAAACCTCCGCGACAGTACCTCAGCGCGGTTGTTGAGGGCGAGGTTGAAAACATCAGAGGGGAGAAGTGGTCGAGACCGGGCGACGCGCATGATCTCGTTCATCCAGCTGTACGTGAGTGCGCCGAGAACAGTGTTACTGTCTTCGGGTGATCGCGGACGGGTGCTGTGCTGTCGGACATTTTCGCAAGCCCGGTCAGAAAGGTCGACAGGGTACTGAAACGGAAAGGTGCCGTACATCCACTCCACCTTGCGCGACCTTGATCAGTATATCCAGAGGCGCACTGAGTGGCATCCGGAAGATCTCGCCCACGAGGTAGATGACGAGAAGGAGGTCGAGGAGCCGCGGGTAATAGACGTCGCTGTGCTTTCGAGCGAAGTCGACGAGTCCCCAGACCGCGTCAAGAAGGAAGATGAGGTACAAGGAGAGGAGTGCTACGGGCGCTGTCGATGTTCGCCGGCTGAGCTGCGTAAAGCAGGCGTAGGTCTACCGAAGAAAGGCGTATAAAAGGAAAAAAGATGTTGGAACAATTAGGTGTGTGGGCTCGGTGAGGCGAGGACGGAAGCGAAGGGAGCGTACCCATGAAAAAGCTCTACCCGCCGCCGAGAGCATTCCCAGCTCGAAGTGCTGTCTCCGAGCCAAGAGGTAAAGCGTGATCCCCCACCAGGCGGCTTGCTCGACGGTTGGAACGAGCATCAAGGCAAGCGGAGGCGGTGGCAGGACAGCTTCGCGCGAGGCTTGTACGCCATCTTCTGTTCCCAGTGCCGCAAGGGAAACACCCTCCGTCGCGAGGATGTCCGCGTCCTCGACGAAGACGGAAAAAAGTGGTTTTTGTCGGGGTTGTGACGGGTCGTCGTCGTCTTCTAGGTAGATAGGCCGCCGCCGACGCCGCTTAAACTCTCGTGCCGACTGTATGAGGACGAGGAGGAGGGCCCAGAGAGGCGTGATGAAGCCGGCAAGGGTGGAAAGCGCCGAGGAGGAAAGTCGAGAATTTGACGGCAGATGTGGGAAATGCTGTAGGTACAGCAGCTCCATCGTTCCGCTAATTTTGCGAGCTCGGATGTGCTGTACAGCCCTGCACAGCGATGTAGGCGTTAAAAGTGGAAGCCAAGCGGCATCGGAGGAATCGCTCGTCCTTATTTCGCACGTCGTCTCGCACTGCGGCTTTCGCTCGTGAGTCAGTCGATCGGCTAACCCTCGTATTCCACCAAGCCACAAGACCGGCGGTTCCCGATTCTAGCGACGACGAGGGAGACGTTTCCGCGTTCATGGGTCATCAGGAACAATGAGTACAGCGGCTGACGACCTTAAAGGACTGTACAGCTCCGTCTTACTTCTGGACACTCTCCCGACACCCATCTACCCTTGTCCCGACAATCGCCATGCGTGAGTCTTCCTCCTCTCTTCTCTTCTAACTGATGAAGGCCACATCAACTCACTACTCGTCTCTGTAGCCCTCGTATCCTACGTCGCTGGATTCGCTACTCTCGGCTTCGGCGTACGCTGCTACCAGCTCGCCATCATGAAGCGAAACATCTTCGAGAGTACGGCCTCTTTCTCCCCTCTCCCGTTTCGTCCCTCGTCAGCAGCTGGAACCCGCTACAAGGCCCGGGCATGTCAGAGCTGACTGGATAGTGGCGACGGATGAGAGCAGTGGCGGAGCCAGCAGACTGACCTTGCTCTTGCCTTCGCCTTTTCTCCCTCTTTACCTTCTCCTCACTTCCTCTCCATCCTTATATCGCTCTCGCAGACCTTGGCGGTCATGTCCTCTCTGCGGGAGCCTTTGCTGGTGTCGGCTACTACGCGTACGATTTGGAGTTCGTCTCTTTCTTCTTCTTTCCTTTCTTCTTAACCTTCTCCCCTTCATTTCTCCTTGATTTCCTCCCCCGTTTCCTCTACATTCCGCCCTTTCCCCTCACTTACCAGAACAATATTCTGACTCTGACCTCGACTTCCTCCACGCAGCGCTCGCCAACGCGAACTGATCGCCGAAAAGAAAGAGCAGCTGTTGCGCATGCGGGAAAGGGACGAGACGCTGCTCGCGAGCGCGGGACCGCAGCAGGCAGGACATGGACACCACTAGAGTGGAAGATGGAAAAAGCGATTGTACTACAGCGGGAATGAGGCTCACAGACCGGGCCGCCGGGAAAGCGTCGAGTGCTTTACTTCCGAATTTTATAGCTGCGAAGGCTAGGCTTACATTCAACCTCGCTTGACTCCCTCCACACATGTATTCACACCGTCCGGTGCCGGGGACGCCAGATCAGCCTATGCTCTGTTACTGACTTGACGATACAGTAAAGCCTCTATCTTGCCATCGCCTCTCCGCCTCATCCCTTCGTCGATCACCCTTTCAGCCCCATTTCACTCAACCCCCCTCCTCATTCCCTTCTTCCCCTCTAGGCCAGCAGAATTCCTCCCTGCCTGTCAAGACGACGGCGGATGAGGATAACCCAGCCCCGCGGTCGACTGCGACGACGGCAGGCGCGGTCCCTCACTCGCACTTGCACTACCGCTCTGCGGTCGCTGCAACGGCGGCAAAGATCGCCCAGCAGCTGAAGATCGCGATTGCATCAACGCCGGCCTCGCTTCTCTTCTTCCCGCCGTCAGTACCGACGGTGAGATTGAAGTGTCGACTCGCGGTGGCGCGCTTTGCCGCGGGTCTGGCCTCGTTGGAGCCAGTGTAGTGGAACGGGAGAAGGAAGACGGGGCGACGAGGGGGATGAGGGTGTGGTTGTCGAGTGGAAAAGACGAAGAGGATGAGGCGGTCGAAAACGTAGCAGGACGGGATGGGAAGGTGAAGAGCAAGGATAGGGCTGGAGATGGATAGGCAGAAAGAAGTGCTGGGAGTGTGTGTCATATTGCAAAATCAGAACTAGCACACAGGGGAGAAAAACCAGGCTCACCTCGCATCCTTTCTCCGCCATCTTCCTGCCTCACAGACAAAGCTCGAGTAACCTGCCGCAAACCCTCATGGACTTCGCCCATACGCTCAGCTTCGGCCAGCCTCTCCCGAAGCATCGCCCAAGGAACTCGGACCCTCGTATCCACGCTATCGGCATCCGCCCGAGTCGAGGACCAAGAGTCGCTGGGCAGAAGTAGCCCTTCTTGCGTGACTATGGGCTCTCGGCGCGGTCGAGAGTGCGGTGCTGCGACCCGTCCCGCGCCTTGTTGTAACTTTGCACCGTTCGAAGGCGAGACGTCGGGCTGAATCCACGGGCGAGAGCGAGCCGAAGGTGCGAAGGACCGGGAAAGCGGCGATGCGTCTGGGAGTGTACTGCGACGCTGGGAGGATGGGAAAGAGCAGGCTGGCGGGGAGGAGCTACTGGAGAGGACGGTCGCCAGAGAGGGCAAGGACGGTCGAGAGCGGGAAAAGGACGAGGCCGAAGATGGCGCGGTTGTAAAGCGAGAAAGGGTCGGTCGGCCATACTGCTCCGCGGTGGCAGATGGCTCGTAGGGGTATGGTGCGCCGGTGTAGGGACTGGGAGAGGTGAAGTGGGACCGAAGAAAAACTCCTTCAGTCGGAATCCCTCCGTGCCTTTCTTTTCCTCCCCTGTCTGTCACCGTTGCATCCGCTGAGCTTCTCACCCCGCACTGGTTCCATCCCGGGTTGCTTGAAGAGGCTGTTGGCTCGGCATCTGGCATGGCAGGTCGAGAAACACTGCGTTGTCGAAATGGTAGCGCTCGCTCTTGCTCGTCGACAGCGCCGACATCCAGAAGCCCGAGCTCAGAGAGGGACGGTAGCGGTGCTTCTCTACGCATGGTTCATCTACTCCCGGGACAAGCTGGCCTGAGTTGATAAGAAGGGATAGAAAACCTGTCTGCACCACATTCCGCTCGTCCTTACTCGTGGCCTTGGGTTCGGCGCAATGGTTCTCCCGCTCTCCCACAAAGGCTACGCGTACAGCCACGCGACCGAGGCCGGTCGGACGTAGCGGAACGTGGCAGGCTGTTTTTGGTCAAAGCGGGCGCGAGCTGGACGAGGAGGAAGGATCGAGATGAACCATTAGTCTGATTAGCTTACGATAGACTCGCTCAGCGAGGGCTTGAGGACGCCTCCTCTGCATTAGCGGGCTCAGCGACGAGCCATCGATAAGCGAACAAGTGGGCAACAGAAAGGAGGAAAAGAAAAGGCGGGCCTTCCAAGCTGACGTACAACCTTCTTGCGATGGTCTATACAGGCTGCGCTACAGCCTATCACTACCCCATGCACACTACCCATCGACCTTCTTCTTCCCGAACCCAAGCGCCCGGGCCAGCCGGCCACCTCCCCCATTCCCCCCCCTCGCCTTACTATCCTCACTAGCGCTCTGCCCCCTGCCCAGAGCAAAGCCCGAATGACTCGACCTCTCCTTCCGTAGCTTCTTCCCCTCCTTGTCCTTATCCTTTTCATTCCCATTCTCGCCGACCCCATCCCAATCCCAAATCCCGCTCAACCTCCCCCCTCCCCCCCCAAAGCCGAGCAACGACGTACTCCTAATCGACTCACTACTCCCTCTTCCATGTACCTGAACTCCTGTCCCAGGAGGTCCCGAAACGGACCTGACCCCCATAGGTGGTGAAAACGGTAGGGCGAGTGAATCGCCTCCCGATCCATCAACTGAAGGTAAAGAGGGCTGGTGAGCATGAGAGCGGGATTTGCGGATTAGCTTGTGCCCTCCTGCGTTTGGTTTTGGGAGGGATGCAGTGGAGGGGGCGGAGGAGAGAGGCGGAGTGGAGAGTGGCGGTGCGAGGTAGCCGGAGGAGGAAGAGACGGAGGCGGTAGATGCCACTGAGAGAGAACGTTCGCGCAGTTGATGGGCTGCGATAGCGGGAATGGGGGATGGTTGCTGTAATTGGATTTGCGAGGACGAGGAGGGAGGGGCCGCGGCTCCTTGTGGGATGGACGGCAGGCTGGAAGAATGCAAGGAGCTGCTGACTCGCCTGGCGCAGGGCGAGACTGGGGTAGGGGAAGCTGGATTGGGTGTTGCAGTGTGTGCCGAGGAAGAACCGCCCGTTGACGCCGTTTCAGCGGAGAGGGCGGAAGCGGGAGATGCGTCGGCTACATCGAGAATTGACGGCGCTCCCGTGCTTGTCGGAGTCGACAACGGGGAGGATCCGGATGGAGCACGACTGAGGCGTCGTAGGAGCAAAGGAGAGCGATCGGAAGTTGTAGAGCGAGTTCCACCGCGGCCGGTGGTCGGAGAGGGAAGTGGACTCGGGGAGGCAACGGTAGAAGGAGAGGGTTGCGGTGAAGTCGTGTTCCGATACGGCGAGTCGGGAGTACGGGGAGTGGAAGGTGCTTCGCTTGGCGTAACAGGCCCCGTGTGACGAGCGAGAGGAGGGGCATAATCTCCTTCCGGCGACAAAGGTATCGGTGTCGGAGGTATAGGTGATCCAAGCGTGGGGATGACGGGCATCGAAAGCATTAGTGGCGAAGTCGTGCCCATACCGGGCGAGGAACGCGCCGGCGAAGCTGGGTAGGACAGGCCAAGCCCGAAGCCGGAAATGCTTGAGGGCGCCGAGTCTGGTAATGCTGCAGAATCTGGAGTAGGGGAAGAGAAGGCGTCCGGCGTAGTGGGTGCAGAAGGTGTTGGCGGCAAGGCAATTGACAACGCTGAGGTGGACCCTTTCCGCTTAGCTCGAAGGTTCTGACCAGCAGTCTTTGCCTTCCGTTCTTGGCGAGCAGCACGCTTCGCTTCCTTGACCTGTTCGAGGCGACGACGTATAACCTGTGAAGGATGAACGATTCGGGTAAATGCAAGCTGCTCAAGCCTGTGGGAGCGGGACGGCGTACGACTTCCAGCTCTTTTAGCAGGGTAAAGCTGTAGGCGAAGTCTGCAGCCGTGAAGCCTGCATTGTTTTTGGAGTCTGTCTGACAGTCAAGATCGACGAGAAGCTTGACGACCTGAAGCGGGCGAGAGACTGGCATCAGAAACGATTGCAGGGGAAACGGGCACCAGTCGACCGACATTGAGCTTTCCATAGCTAGAAGCGTAGTGTAAAGGGGTGGAGCCGTCAAGGTCGGGAGCGTTGATGTCGGCGCCGGCGTCAATGAACAGCTGCAGAGAGGGAAGAAACGCTCAAGGGGTCAGCAGGGGAAGAAAACGGACGGAGCGAGGGGTAACTAGCGGACCTGGGCGATCCCATCCTGCCCCTTCATAGCAGCAACGTGCAGCGGTGTTTGGCCACGAGCGTTGGCCCATTCAACTACGAATGGGTAGCGGGAGAGGTAGAGTTCGCAAATGTCGAGAAATCCGAACGAGGCAGCCACATGCAAGACGGTCATGCCAGCTGCGTCCTGCAACGGCCTGTCAGCGAAGGTGTCACAGGGAACAGAGCTAGGGTTCTTGGAAGCGCACCCTCGAGACCTGTTCTTCGTCATGCTCCTCGTCCAACAACCAGGCTGCGACGTCGGTTCTGCCTCTCTTGGCAGCAATGAGCAGACTGGTCTGACGTGTGTGCTGCTCGGTGTTGCGGATGTCGCTTGTAGACGGCAGTCGGTCTGCTAAGCGTTGTAATCGAGAGAGAGGAGGGGACGTCGGAGTTGAACTGTCGAGGGCGTGTCGGAATCGTTCTGATGAATTGGAGAGTGCGCTAGTCGCCATAGAGGTGCTTTATAGCTCTTCACTGCGTTGTAGGCGTTGGTAGTCGAAAGCCAACCGACGCGACCCCACGCCTCGACTAACTGTTTAAATTACTTGGACCCCGGCCTGGTGCAAGAATGATTCAATACAAGGCCATAGAATACTGAGCTTGCCAGACTTTTGGTCAATGCTGCTACCTGTTGCAGTTGATCTCATGATCACTCGCAGAAGCGGAGTGGTTGATTGACCTTCTCATCTCGCTGTTTACTGGCTCAGATCGTTCTCTTTCCACTGTTTGACAGAGTGATCAGCTACTCTCAGCGTCTGCAACAGCGCTCCTCTACATCCCGCCCCGAGGCCAAGCCTCGTTCAGCCTCCACAAATTTCCGATCCGGTCATCGAACGAACGACTCAGCCATCTTCATCTTCCCTCGTCCTTGTTCGTGACGTTCAAACCCCGAAGCTCACTAGCAGCTATGAGCTACGGCACTCGCGAGTCGCCCTATCCTCCAGCGGGCACCGTACAACAACCTCCCGCTTCATACGCTCCGCCAAATCAAGCTTTCCCCTCGATGCAAGCCCCTCAGTACGGTGGAGGAGGTTACGGTCAGCAGCAAGGGTATGGCGGAGACGGGGCAACTGGGCCGCAGAACGGATATGTTGGACAACCGCAAAGCCAATCGGCTGCATATTACGCTCAGGCTGAGGCAGCTGCCGGACAGCAAAAGTACAACGCCCCGCCGCCGCCTCAGCAACAGCAGCAGTATGGCATGGGCGAGAAGTTTGCCCCGGTCAAGCCAAAGTGAGCTCCTCTCTCCCTCTTTGCCCCTGCTGTTCAGCCTTACATGACCCTTTCTCGTACAGGTTCAACGACATCATCTTTGCCCTTCTCTTCCTCGCCCAACTCGGAGCCTTCATCGCCATTTCCGTCGTCTCCCTCCGCGCCCTCCCCGCTTCGCAAGGATCTGGCGGACTAGGACAAAACGGCGGTACTGCCGTCACACTCAACAGCTCAACCGCCTACCTCCTTGCCATTATTTGCGGTGCCGGCCTTGTCTTCTCCATTCTTCTCCTTGGACTCGTCCGGGCCTTTACCAAGATTATCCTCGAGCTGTGCTTGCTCTTAGCGGTCGCCTTCTCGATTGCCTATGCGATCTACCTCTGGTGCGTTTCGCGCTGTTAGCATGCCAGTTGACGACACTGGCGCTGTTATCATGCCGGTAGATGATACTGACTAGTATCCGCCAACAGGATTGAGAAGTTTTGGTCGGGCGCAATCATCTTTACCATCTTTGCGGTTCTTTCGATTATCGCTTACCCTGGAATGCGCCGACGTATCCCTCTGAGGTTTGTTCACTTGCTTCTCACTCCGAGTTCACTGCTCAGCCTTTTCGTTCGCGCACAGCAAGCAACTCCTCCTTTTCGTCCTCAAGATCGCCAAGCACAACCCGTCGGTCTACATCATCGCCCTGCTCGGCACCGTCCTGCAAGCCGTTTATTCAGTCTACTGGTCCTTCTCCGCCGTCGCAATTTACCAGAAGTGGTCGCCTGACGCGTCTGGCTCCGACACTTCGGGAGGACATGCCAGTTCAGGCGCCGTGATCGGATTGATCGTCTTCGCCGTCTTCTCCTACTTCTGGACTTCACAATTCATCATGTGCGCCAGATGATGTTCCTTCTCCTGCCTGTCCCGCCTGACAATTCTGACCTTTTTCCCCGCAGCAACCTCTTCCTCACGACCGAAGCCGGCATCTACGGCACCTACTACTACGACCCCGCCAGTCCCGGCAAGGTCAAAGTCGCATGGGGAGCCTTCAAGCGCGCCTCGACCTACTCGATGGGCTCGATCGCGTTCGGCTCCCTCATCGTTGCCTTACTCGACTTGCTCCGAGCTGCCTTCCAGATTTTGCAGAGCTATGAGAGCGGCGAGGGAAATATGATTGGAATGGCGATTGCTTGCTGCGCGCAATGCTTCATTGGGATCCTTACTTCGCTCGTTGAGTACTTCAACCGTAAGCTGCTTTTCGGCTTGGACCTATCTTTAGGGCATCGCAGCTGATCCAGATATCTCGGCACGCAGGATACGCCTACATCTCGATTGCCCTCTATGGCCAGAAGTACATCACGGCAGCCAAGGACACCTGGCGACTCTTCAAGGACCGCGGTATCGACGCCCTTGTCAACGAGTGCGCTTCTTTTTCTTCTGCCCTCTCTTTGCTATCCCTAGCTCGGTACTAATCCCTGCTTCCGTACTCCTCCAGCTGTCTCGTCGGTAACATCTGGACTTTCGGCTCCTTTGCCGTCGGCGCTTTGTGCTCCGCCTTCGCCTACATCTACCTCAAAGCTTCGCAACCTTCTTACTTGTCGAGCGGGATCGAGGCGGTCATGATGGGATAGTATGTCTCCTGCCCATCTTGACACTGTTCCGGTTTGCTGACTGTCCCTTCTCTCTCCTCACAGCGCTTTCCTCATCGGTTTCGTCATCTGCCACACTCTCGGCTACGGTGCCCTCCAGTCCGGTGTACGTTCCCCCTCTCTTCGTTGCGAATGCGACCCGAGAGCAAACTACTTATGCCACTCTCCTCTCTCTCATCCTCGCAGGTCTCCACCGTCTTCGTCGCGCTCGGCCATGACCCCGAAGTTCTCGCCGAGCGCGACCCCGCCCTGTTCGAGCTCATCCGTCAAGCTTACCCGCAAGTCGTCGTATCGGTCTGAGCCCTAGTCCAGTACCAGATCGTAGACCGTCACCCTTGCGTATAACCACCCACCTTCACCCTAGTTTCTAGCCGCTTATTCCCCCGTTTGCTTTTTTTTTTCTTGAAGCAGCTTAATGCAATGATCTCTCTCGTACGAAACAACCTTCTTACGCAGAGGAAGAGAAACAGGAAGAGAGAAGGAACAGATGCTGAATACAAGGAATGGTGAGCCCCAAACCCGGTCGTTGGATCTAACTACTCCGAAAGGAAACAGGGTTGAGGGGGTACGTCTATGTATGTATGTATGTATGTATGTATGTATGTATGTATGTATGTATGTATGTATGTATGTATGTACGCAGTGCTGAGCACGAAATGAGAGGAGAGGGGGAAATGGGTAAATGGAAGGCACGCGTGTATATAAGTGCTGGTAATGGAAAACAAGGCAACAGGGGTAAAAACAGATTGAATAGGAAGGAGGTACGGTCTCTATACAGGGTGAGCGACGGGAGAATCTAAGGCCACTTAGTGAAAGGGCAAGTGTAAGGTATGTGGATGGGTGAGGAGCCGTAGACCGAGAGAGAGGAGCCAGTATTGCGCAGCGGAAGAAAGGAGATGATCTGAAATCCAAGCGAAACGCTTGCGCTTTGCAATGGCAGTCTTGTCGATGTGTCGTCAGGGCGGCCTCGTTACCGCCGACCCGTACGCCAACATCGTATCCTGATCAACTTCGTCCCCTTGCACCGCGTCTTCAGCTTCAGTTTCGCCAACGGGAGTATCGTTGTCGTGGAGTTTTTGGTGGCGCCGGAGATTCGAGACGATGGCAAAGGAGCGGAAGCAGATGGGGCAAACATGGGCTGTAGGAGGAATGGAGACGGGCGTGAGCTAAGTGCAGAATGGCGACCAGACGGGAGAACCCCTAAGGGAAGGGAAGAAAGGGACAGGGCGTACGCTTCTCCTTGGTGTGAGTGAGCTGCACAGGGGTAGTGTCATAAGTCAGTACGCACAAGCGGACTGGAAGTCGGAAAGGCGCACCATATGTATCCTCAAGGCCGACGGCCTCGCAAAGCTCTTCGGCTGAACCACGCACAACTCGCAAGCATACTTCCTCTGCGCCAAATCCCTCGGAGGCTCGCCTAACTTCCTTCGTTTACGCCTCGGCTTCCTAGACTTGCCGCTTGCATCCGTTCCTTCAGGCAACGGGTAGAAATCGTCCGCCTCGTCCGTAGCTTCCAGAGGCGATGGACACGGTTCCGCCGCAGCGGAAACGGACCGAGCCCGTGCTTTGACCCGTTTCTTGGTCGAGGGAGGAGGGGCGTCGGCCGGAGTTGGCGCAGGGCCGGCGTGCGAGGCGAGCGCCGAGTCTTCCTGCCAAGGCAGATTGGAAAACGATGAGCGGGCGGGCGAGTCGTCCTGATACCCGCCGTTGCCTCCCGCTCGCGCTCCCGCATGAGGCCACAGCGAAGACGCGGAGGACGACGCTTGCGACTGGGTCTCCCAAGACGCGCTGTTTGAGGCCGGCGCATGAAGAAAGGCAGCGTTGTGGGATGACGGTAGGAGAGGGGGAGGGTAAGGTGCGTAGGTTATCGGATGATGAGGAGCAGGAGGATGCGGAGGATGCGGAGGATAGGGCGTATTAGAGGGAGGAAACACAACTGTGTCTGGGCGGTGCTGGTGAGGATCCGGACGCAAAGGTTCGACGGTGGAGGCAGAGGCTCGCCGTGCCTGGCAAGGAAGGTGCGTGGCGTCTGGAGGTGCGAGCGAATGCGACCATTCGCCTGAAGGAGTAGGCGCGTCGTGAGCAGGCCAAGGGGCAGACCCGCCTCCGTTGGTATCCCGCCGAGGGGGCGAAGCGAAGTTCGCATACGGCATGGGTGCGGGCGGCGGCGGCTGCAAGTGATCGCGATAGGGAGCTGGAGGAACAGCTGAGCCTGGAGGAAGAGATTGGGCTAACCACCGCTGATCCCTGACGGCGGTAAAACGGAGAGCCGGATCGAGCCACGGGGCAGAAGGCGGTAGAATGGGCCCGCTCCATGCACGCACAGGCTGACCCGATGCCCTGGTTGACGCGTCCGGCGCCATGTAAGTCTGAGCTGCGAGGATATTGTCGTTCCGTGGCGTGGGGGGAGTTCCATTCGATTTTCCCGTGTAACCCAACTTGGCTGCGCGCGCTTCTGGAGGTCGGCAAAGGTGCGTTGCCGGAGTAACACTGCATTGCTGATTGCTGCTGAGTGGTCTGACTGGCAGATGATGCGAGTGTGTTGGCTGCATTGAAAATGTCGAACAGAAACCGGGGTGAACGCGGAAGATGGAACAGATGAGGGTGCAACGAGTCGATGGGACAACGGCCGGATGTCAGGCGCGGGACAGAGGCATACGGACGCCGTCACGAGTAACGCAGCTAGGTGGTAGTCAGCAAAAAAAAGTTGTTGATTCCAAGAGCAAATTCCTGCGACCTACACTGTACCGGCGTAATTGTAGTAAACGTAGCTATGTACTTGTATTTTCATCATTCTTCACGACCCCACCCTAGACGAGGGCCAGAGCTATTCTAAAGAGGCGCAACAAAGAAAGGAGAAGAAAGCACGCTCACTCCCGACCCTGCTCACCAAACACCCCTCTACTTTTAACGCTTCAGCACTATAGCCAACAAAGCGAAGAGTACTGCGAGTGCAACGAGGACTGAGGCACCACCCATGGCATCGCGAAGGGTGCGGTGAGTGGCGAGTTCGCTCGAGGTAACGTTCCAGTCGGCGGGGATGGGTAGGGAGAGGTCGTCGAGAATCTGGGTAGTCGCCATGCGTGCACCGGCGAGAACGATGGGCACACTGCGATCAGGAGGAGCAACGTCAAGTGATATGCTCCGCGAGAGAAAGCTAAGAAGAAAGCCGTACCCTGTTCCGGGGTGAGCGGATGCGCCGACAAAGTACGCATTCTTGACAGAAGGGTGACGAGTTTTCGGGCGGAACGAAAGGACGTTGCTGTGATCAAGGAAAGAACAAAACCAAGTTGCGAAGGTCAGCGCATGGGGCCTCTTTACCTTCGGGAGAACAGGGCAACACGCACAAGAAGCTGTGGCTCAACCCAAGGATACTGCCGCGGTGCAAGTTGAACTTTTCTCCCCAAGTGATAGGGGTGTTGACCGTCTCGTGTTCAATCAAGTCGCGAAGGCCGGAGAGGTTGAGTCGTCGCTCGACTTCGGAGATGATCTTGTCCCGAGTCTCTTTGACGACCTTATCCCAGTCGGAGGAGGACGGGAGGGCAGCGGAGATGTGGCCGACAGGGACGAGGACGATAACAGAATCGCGGTCGGGAGGGGCGGCGCTGTGCGACCAATAGATGAGCGACTGCTCCAGCACCACAGTTTCCAATTATACGAGAAGACAGCTCACGAAGGGTCGTGACGAGAGGGCACGTTGACGTAGAAAGAGGGTTCGTGAGGGATTTTGTGTTCGCGGAAAATCGAATCGAAGGATCTGTAGAGGGGGAGTGGTCAGCCGACTGCTGGCACGTCTGACCATATGGCGGTAGTCCTCACTCTTTGTATTCTTCTGCTAGGAAAATGGTATGCGAGTCGAGTTCGGGTATTTTGCTGCAGGGTGCAACAAGGGCGATGTCAGTGGACAGCGGGGAAAAGAGGCGAAGAAGAGGAAGAGGGACGCACCGCTTCATGGACCAGTAGAACGAAATTGATGAGCAGCTGACAGGCCGCTCCTCTAACCGCTTCGAGTATGCCGTCTCCTCGTAAAGGTGCGCCATACTCCAAATCAAGTCGGCATTGACGAGAGTGATGTCGGCCTTCAACTCCTCCCCACTCTCCGTAACGACACCCTTCGCCGTTCCGTTCTCGACGATGACGCGCTTGACAGGGGTATTGAAGCGGAATTTCGCGCCTTTTCGTTCGGCGATCTCTTGCAGTTTGAGCGGGATGCGGGCGAAGCCGCCAAGGGGGTATAGGATGCCTTCGGTGTGTTCGGTGTACTGAAGCAAATTGTAGGCGCCGAGAGCATCGAAAGGAGACATGCCCTGTTGAAAAGCAGTGGAGAAGTTTGCGGCGCGCGAGGCGACAATGGATTTCGGGGAGGAAGGGGAACAAGTCGCAGTCAGTAAGGTACTCGGGAGTAAGCGGATATGCTGTTTCTTGCAGCGCGCAGCAAGAGAGGGTAGAGGAACGAGTTAGCTTACAAGGTACATCGCTGCAAAAGTGAAAGCCCGTCGCATCCTATCCGTCTTGAAGTACATCTTCGCCCTCGAGTACTGTGTCGAAGCAACGCTCAGTAGCAGTCCTACCAATACCAACAAGCAACATCAGCGAAAGGGACGCACGACTGAAACGAAAGGATGGAGCTTGCGGAGGTTGATAATCAGGGATGGTCGGAGCATCGAAAGGAGCGAAGTGAAATTTCGGTGAAGGACGTGGACCATCGACAGTTCATAGTGGGCATGTCCTTCCTTGAGGAAGCCGAGGAAGCTGCAGGCGCAGGAAAAGCGTGAGAAGCTGCACTGAGAAAGAAGAAAAGGGGAGAAAAGCGTACCCCTCGAACCCTTTTTCACCCTCCCATCGTTCGACTTCCTTCTTCATCCGGGTCAGATCCGAGCTCATCTCGACGACCTCCTTGTCCGGAAACACGACCCTGTAATTGGGTTCACACTTGACCAATTCAATCCCCTCTTCCGCGAGCGAAGTTCCGAGGTCCTTGAAGGTTTCGTTGAACAAGCGCGGGATGAGGTAGAGCGAGGGTCCTGATAGGGTACAGCCACTACCGTCAGCGGGGGTGCAGGACTACCGAACGGGAAAGAGAACTGCTCACCCTGGTCGAACCTGTGTTTCCCCGTCGGATCGGTAAAAATGGAGCATCGCCCTCCAGCAAAGTCGTTCTTCTCGAGGACTGTGTGCGCATACACGAAATGTCAGCCTGAAGCAACTCGGGGACCAAGGGGAAGTGGCGAAAGAGAGAGAGAGAGATTGTACTGACCGGTAACGTCGAATCCAGCCTGAGCGAGTCGAGCTGCCGATGCAGTTCCTCCGATTCCAGCGCCAACGATAAGCACCGAGGGTTTCTTACCAGCAACCATTCTTGTGTACGGAGGCTAAGCGAAGTGTGAGAGCGGGAGAGAGTAGAGAGAGATTCATCATCACCCAGGCCATCGAGCGGAGCACCCGATCTTCCGATTGCGAGAACGCCGGCGATTCGGCTGCCGGCCTCGGAGCCTTTTTCCTTCTTTTTTTCCTCGACGCGCGTCTTCCGAACTCTTCTCCTCGAGCACACAAGGATACCGCTGCAGTACTGTCCACTTCATAAGCCCTGATGCGTCAGGCCAACCTGCCAAGGTCGGACCATGTCGGATAAAAAAACAGGAAAGGTTTTCAAAGTTTTCTTTCCTTCTTTTACGAACATGGAGGTGTTGCCCTACCCTGAAGCGGCTCGCGGCAAGCATTATGTGTGCGATGTGTCGCAACCTTGGACGCTGGCGGCTACACCGTCGATACGAGGGAGAAAGGCTTACTGTCGCCGAGAACATCCCCGGCTCTTTTCATCTGCGCCCGTCTTGCACAGAAGCAGGCAATGAACGACTTCCAGAGAGCGATGCGCTTACAACAACAGTCCACAGGCTGTATCGAGAGTGTAGTAATAGTATGAAGGTGGTCTATTCCTCTTTAGGTCGAGGTCGGGAACGGAGAGAAGATGGCGTCCGTTGTTGCTGCACCTCGTCAGCGGGGAACCAGTGTCCGTGGAGACCGTAAGGGACTGCGAAGAGCACGTAGGAGTTTAGTCTGCTGCCTTCGAGAGCCGAGATGCCGGAGATGGGGATGAAGGGGGGAGAAAAGACTCACCTCGCTGCGGCAACTTGACTTTCGCAACCACCTCTTCCATCCCCCAAGCATCAATAACCCACAACTCACTCTTCGCGTCCTCCTTCGGCCGTCCCGAAATCGCGTCGAGTTGTCGCTCATCAAACACATAAGTGAGGAGGAATCCATCATCTTCTCCCCGACCGTTGCGGCGGGGAACGAACGAGGCCTCTTGTGCGTAACAATGAGGAGGGAGTTCGAAAATTCGAATGGGGACGTCGATGTCCTGTGCGTCTCGAGGCGTCTGCTGCTCCAACACTCCTAGTACTGTTCGCCCATCGATGGGAAGTTCCTCGTCCCCTTTTCCCTCTGCCGTCCTCTGCTTCCCTCGCTCGATGAGAGTATTCGCGTTGATCTTGACCAAACAATCAATCTTGGCAGCCCCTCCGAGGGCGGCGTCGAAACTGCCGTGTTTGACAGAGCAGCCATAGACATAGGTAGAGGGTCCAACGACTCGGTCTTGAGGGACGGTAGGGAACTCGAACGGGATGGCGGAGAGTGGGAAGGCGTGGGATGGTCGAGAAGGAGCGGATGGGGAGGTCGAGAACCGGTAATAGTAGAGCTCGCAAGCTTCCTTTGCGCCGTCGGCCAGGGTCTGCGAAGCTGGAAGCGTGATATTGCCGGCAGAATAGACGAGCCTAGGCGAGTTGAGGCGGCAGCAGACGAGGTTGACGCTCTCGACAGCGGAGGCTGAGCCAGGTGCGGGCAGGGCGGCAGCAAACGAAGGCGATTCGTCGAAAGCGAAGGCGGTGTGGAAGATGATGCACGGAGGCGCTTCGTACCATCGTACGAGGTGAGGGGAGTGACGGGGGAAGACTCCAAAGCGAGACGGAGAGGAAGGGTCGTAGGAGATGACTGGCTGGCCGTAGAGGAGATTGCGAGGGTCGAGAGATAGGGGCAGGTCGAGGAGGATAGAGTGCGTGCGGGAGGCGGCCATATCATGCATCATGCGGGGAGCACTAACAGGGACCGGTGCGCCCAGAATGCGGGGCGTCGGCGCGGCTTTCTCGTACGGAGATCTGGAAGAAGGAAAACGAGTCAGCGCGAGTCGTAGTAAGCGGATCAGGGTAGTCGTCACTAACCCGGGCGCAGTCGAGGGTACGACAGAGTAGTGAAGGAAGGGCGGAATGAAGGACGAGTGGAAGAGCATGAGTTCGCCGGTATGGGGATCGCGTTTAGGCTGTTGACGGGAAGATTGAGAAGGTCAAGTTAGTCTGGTACTCGCTGGCATGAAAAGACGGGACGCACGTGAGCAGTTGTCCACTCCTTCATCCAACCCAGTGTCCCTCCCTCTTCCCGCATGCCCTTCTCCCCGTTATCTCCCTCGAGAGACCAAAAGCCGACTGTTTCCAGCTCTGGCATAGTGACCCATGCCAGCGGCCCGGATTCGCAGCTGGCGAGGGCACGACCATCATGAAACAATATCGAAGTATTGGCGACGGACAGGTGGCGTAACGGTGTCGCGGTGAAGAAGGAGCAGAAGGCGAGGAAGACGGCCCGGACGACGGAATATAAGATTAGGTGCAGGGTCGAGAAAGGGCCAAGGAGCGTCGCAATGGAGGGCAGAATGGGTTCCCGCGCGCCTAATGCGGCGGAGGCGAGAAATACGTCTGTGAGGACATACTTGTTGACAAAGTACGGGACTATTCGAGGCTTCGAGTTGCTAGCCGAGGCGGGTTGTGCGCGGAAGAAGACGCCCGACAGCATCCCGTCGCCGTCGAACTGCGTCGTCATGAAGCATGAGCGAGCAATTCAAAGGAGAAGTGGGAAGAAAGCAACGAACCCAATGATAATTTGGTTCCTCTGAGCCATCCTGTGTTCTTTCCTTGAGGGCGGGTTCCCCTCCATTACGTACGTAGAAGCTGCAAAGCACTGGATCAGGTCTGATAAGCTTGGAGTGACAACGAAGGTGTAGTTACCCTTGCGTCAATTCCGAAGGCAACTGCCCTTCCCATCCGCATTCCTCGAGGGCTCTCTCCTGGCGAATCGGCAGGTAGTTGCCGGACTTGTAGGGATGCTGAGGAAGGTCTCGCATGGTAGACCAAGCGATCAGACGCTCGAGTTGGATCGACAGGAGCAGAGACTGGCGGAAGTCGACGAGGAGCAGAAGAGAAGGGTGATCGAGGTGTAGGGTGTAGCGGTCAGTTCGGTGTGAGGTATGCAGTACAACAGAGTGCCGAGCGATTCCATGAGCGGTGAGCAGCTTATTCAAACAGTTGACCGACTATTTCGAGTCGCCGACGTACTCGTCAAGACCGAACGGGTCAGGAATAGATCAAATGTAATGCATTACAAGACAGCTCAAGTGAGCAGTTGTAATGAGGTTAATCCGGCGCCGATCTGCCGATGTTTCCGCATTTCGGAGCGATTTCGGAGTTCTCGCCGTCATCGAGCTGGCACTCTCTCTCTCTTGTTTGGGTTGGAGATCCGTTTGACCGTTCTGGTTAGCCTAGAAGGGAATGGGTGGACTCGATTACTGGCTTGTAAGCTTCTTTCCATTCTTCCCGACTTACAGCTCATCTCATCGCGGTCTCCCCTCTCCAGGTCCACTCCCGATGGACGATACCACCAGCTCTACTACTCTGGGCTGTCTTTCGTAAACTTAGAACAACAAGGGATGTCCTCAAGACTTGCTTCCTCATCACCGTACGCTCCCTCCGACTCTTCATCTCGCGACACCTCGTTAACCTGGGCTTCGGCTCCTTGCTCGCTTCCACGTGCAGATCGCTGTAACCGTACACTCGCTGCTCAACCCTGACCCTGTACCGCTGCTGATACACTCCATGCACAGGCGACGATACCCTGGGACTCGTACCTCATCCGCCATCGCGTTCGTCCCCCGTTCCTTCCCGTCCGACTCTTTGCCCAGCCCACGATGCTCACCCTGTTTCTCCGCCTCGCAGATCTGGTCATACCCTGAATCCTCCGTTGTTGGACCTACCCTATTTTCCATACCCTACGAAGAACTCTTCTTCTTCGTCGTTCAAACCTATATCACCGCAACCGTCTATGCCGTCTTCAGCCGTCCCGTGGTACACCCCGTCCTGCTGCCTCGAACTGCCGATGAAGGACGAGCTACGAGATGGACCGGAACGGCGTTTTTCCTGGCCATTTTGGCGTTGTCCGTTGCCAAGCTGAAGGAAGGAGGCGAGGGAACTTACCTCGCCCTGATTGTGGGATGGGTCGCTCCCTTCCTGGCACTACTGTGGTACGCGTCGATCCACTTTCGCTCAACTCGATTGTGTCTCTTGACATGCTTCTCCCTCTCAGGTTCATCTCGTCCACCCACATCACCTCTATGCCTCGCTACGCAGTCCTGCTTCCCATTCTGCTTCCCACCTTCTACCTTTGGGAATGCGATGCCCGAGCATTGCAGCGAGGGACTTGGGTGATCGAGCAGGGGACCAAGCTGGGATTGTCATACCGAGGACTGGAGCTAGAGTGCGTTTCTCTCGGCTTTTGCTCTCTTTCGAGAACCCGAATCGAGTTGGGTCGGAGCATCACTGATCCTCTACCTTTGTGACTTGCAGAGAAGCCGTTTTCTTCCTGCTGACCAACGTCATGATTGTCTTCGGGCTCATCACCTGGTGGGTCCCGTTGGTCGATCGTCTTTGAAACGCCGAGACTGATATACTTCGACCCGCAGCGACTACTGCCTCGCGGTCCACGACCTCCGATCTTACGGCAGCATCAGCTCTTCCACCTTCCCGCCCCTCTCCGCCTTCTTCCCCATCCTGCTCCACGCGCCGAACCTCAAGCAGAGAATGAAGATTGACGACCTCCGCGCCGCCATCGAGATCCTTTCGGTGCACTCGAAAAGCTTCTCCACGGCGAGTATGGTATTTGATGGGCGCCTGCGGCTAGATCTGCTCGCGCTGTGCGTGTTATTTTTCCCTTTTTTCGGCTTGATTTAGCAAGACTTACGCTTCTTCTCCGCAGCTATGCCTGGTGCCGAGTTTGCGACGACCTGATCGATAACGCCTCGACCGTCCAGCAAGCCGAGGACAACATCGCCCTCATTTCCTCGGCCCTCGACCTGATCTACCCTCCTTCTACCTCCTACCCGTCATCCCTCGCCACTCGAGTCCCCTCAAAAGCACTCGAAGCCGCTCTCCCCGGTCTGAGCGAGCCAGAGCGAGGCGCCTTCCGCCTCCTCAGCCTTCTCCCCATCACCCGTCCACCTCTCGAAGAACTCCTCGAAGGTTTCCGTACCGACCTCTCTTTCCTCGCCTTCCATGACAAGAACACCTCTGCGTCCACCAAGCGCGAGCTTCCCATTAAAACGGACGACGACCTCTTACTCTACGCCAACAACGTCGCTTCCTCCGTCGCCGACCTCTGCGTCCAACTCGTCTGGGCGCACTGCACTCCCACTCCCGTTCTCGCCTCGCCCGCGACACCGAATAGCAGTGACAACCGCCTCTCGACCTCTTTCGAACACGCAGAACGAGCCGCCATCATCTCGTCTGCCCGAGAAATGGGCAAAGCCCTTCAACTGGTCAACATCGCTCGCGATGTCCCAGCCGACCGTCAGATTTCGAGGATGTACCTCCCTGGCGTAGGGCTCGAGACGCCCGTTGAGGAGCTTACCGACAAACGACGAGAACTGTTAAGGCGGGCGAGGGAAATGGCCAAGATCAGTCGTGGGGCAATTGAGCGCTTACCGAGTGATGCGAGTGGGGGGTTGAGAGCAGCGTGTGATGTGTACTTGAGTATCGGAGAGGCGGTGGATAGGGCATTGGACGAGGGAAGGGTGGATGAAAGGGCGAGGGTGAAAAAGGGAACGAGGGCTTGGAAGATGTGGAGGGCGCTGTGATTTCCGGTTTTTCTCTCCGCTTCTCTGGGGTAGAACACAAAAGCATTGTACAGGTTCTGTTTCTTTAGATCGTTCGCGCAGTAGCGGAATAAAGCATGGTTGTACCTTCCCTCCCTAATTCGGTAACATGCAGAGGAAAACAGCGGTGGGTATGGCATTTCAAGAAGGAATCCTGGGGACCTGCGGAACGGAAGTGACTGCGAGAGACTGCGAAACGTTTTCGGTGTGTTGCTATCGGGAGCGGGAAGGTTTGTTTAGGCGCCCCCTACATGGTAAGAAAGGGTCAGCCTCGACGTCGTCATGAGCGCGGACGGACGACGTACACTTCTTGGCAATCATCGAGTCGGGCGGTGATGTCTCCGTCTTTTTCTGCGGACATGCACGAGAATGGATGAGTGAGAAGACTGCGAAGAAAAGGGAACCAAATCGACGCACCGCCTTGACCTCGTCCCAATTCGTGCTCAACGCCGTCCCGTTACTTTCCTGATAACTCTTGATCATAGCCTTCCTCTGATCATCCGTTGCATCCGCATACAATTTCTGGAAGAGTTCGTTGAGGGCCTTGTCCCCGCCCGCGTTCGGGTTCTTCGAGGACTCCTTTTCGAGTTGGGCATCTTCTTCTGTAGAGGCTTTGACGATGGCGTCCCAGTTGTGACGTTTGCGGGAGGAAGAAGGGTATGCATGTGAAGGGGCGGCGGAAGAGTCGGCAGTAGGTGCTGGAGAAAAGAAAAGAAAGAGAAAGGCCGAAGAAAGGTCAGTAACCGCTGACCTTACGGCCTTCACCTCTGGCCGCGGGCGTCTCCGCAGTCATACAAAGGACAACGCACCCATCTTGGCCGCCGCCTCATCCTCTCCCTCGATCTTGGTCCATTTCACTCCCCCGTCCTTCTTCTTCAAAGTCAATTCGATCTTGGGCGTCAACACACGATGGCTGGAGCCAGCGACATCGATTGCATGTGCAAGCGGGTCGAGGTCGAACACGACGTCTGAGCCAGTAGGGAGATGAACCGAGAGGGAGACCTGAGCGGAAGATGGGAAAGTGTAAGCGATCTTCGACAATAAGTGAGCAAGCGGGATGAGTGACGTACAGAGCGTTCCTGTAGCTCTACCTTGAGGTCCTCTTGCTTGACATTGCGGATGAAGACGCTGACAACGATGGCGGATTCCGTCTGATACCTTCGTTAAGCCAATGTCAACCGGTGAGGCGATGAGCGAGGTGGAGAAGCGGCGAGACACTCACCACTCGTGGCGAATCTTAGACATGATAGCAACCCAAGCAAACGCAGTGAAACGAGGAGAGAACGAAGTGGGGAAAGAAAGAAAAGGAAGGTGAGTGAGGAGTAATCACCGGAGTCACCCGCTCTTCAAGCTGCGAGCAGTTAGCGAGAAGGGCCCTATCGAGTGACCATGCGTCTGAGTCGGCGTCAACACGCGCGCAAGACCGCAACCAAAGGATGAAGCGTATAGCGCTCGAGAAAGGGACAAAAATCATTTATGGCAGATAGGTCTTTATGATGCAAACAATCCCCGGTTTCTACAGCACGAATCAGTCCGGGAAGCCATGCATAAGGGGAAGCAAGAAGAGAATGAACTAGTCTATAAACAATGACCGATGAGTAGGAGCGTCAAGGGATACGAATGAGAGATCAGAAGAAAAGACGGCGTTGATCCGCATGCAGAGGAGGGTTCCGAGGGTCGAAGGAAGCGGTACAAGGAGCGAAAGTCGCCACGTTGGCTTGTCTGACGAGTGGGCGCGACGGCGAACGGTGTATGAGAGGGAAGGTCTAGGCGGTGCCGAAGTGTCTGTAGTGCAGGGGATGGAACGCCCTCCTTGGAGCCGGCCTGGGGGGGCGCTGAAGGGGATGAGGTCGAAGAGACGGTTACAGGTAGGTGAAGAGAAGCGAGAACGTCGGCGAGGAGGCAACCTTTCTAGAATGAAGAAAGGTTGCTGCCGCGACGACGGCCACCACCAAGGATGTTGACGATAGCAGCGGAAACGAAGAGTCTGTTTGAGATGAGGCATGTGAGTTCTGAACGGTCCTGCAAGACAGCGTCCTACCAAGGCGTGGGGGAAAAGCATACCCGACGGTCAACCCGATCGCGACTTCAACAAGACTCTCGGCGGTCGCGAAACCGCTCGAATACGTGTCGCTACTGTCGCTATCTGCAAACTTGAGCAGACCACCGTTTGAGAGACCGGACGGAAGCTGAATGAGGACACCGGGAACCATAACGACGAAGGGCGAACCGCGCGTAAATTTGCCGTAAAGGTTGCCGAGGAAGCCGACCGCGAAGGAACCGATGGCGGAACTGATGTCTGAACGGTTGGAGAAAGCTTTGCCGGAGAAGAAGTTGGAGACGAAACCTAGATGGAAACCAGGTGAGACGCGGTACTTGCGAAAGGGAGGGAGCGTGGGGCGTACCAGCAGATCCGACGACAAGCATGACCAGGGTCTCCTTGCGGAACAGCGGCTGACCGTTGCGAAGGGCGAGACAGAGCAAGAACATCGGAATGGTAAGGATGTCTGCGCCTCGAGAACGATCAGTCTCGGCCTTGTCAGGACGGGCATATGGAGACTTACACCACTTTTGAGGGATTGTGTTCATGTCTGCAAGGTCAGAGTGCAACGTAAGCAGGCGTTGGGCTGAGCGATTCGCCGCCCGAATTGCTAAGTGAAAGGAGGACGTACACCAAGGAATGCCATCTCCACGCAAGGAACCACAAGTGTAGTCCCTCGAGCCGTAAATGGTCAGACTAGTGATGCGGGCGTAGATCTCGCTTCCAATAGACAGGCCGAAACCGAGGAAGCTGCGCAAACGAGTCGGCAAATCTTGAGTCAATGAATAGTCGAAAGGACGGAGGGTCGGGGGACGTACAGCGAGTACAAGATAGCATAGACAAGTCGAACGGAACCTGTTGAGTGAAGAGAGGGTAAGAGGGTGGTCCATGAACGATTATTCGACGAAGCGCACCGGAGATAATCGACCGATTGGCGAGCTCAAGGGAACCGCACAGGACGATATAACCAGGAAGGATGAGTACGACGGAGCCTGATACCACTGCAGCGAAGCAGAAGTATTTGGTCGAGGCAAGGGCCGCCGCCAAGAAGGCAATGATGCATGCAATAACGATTCTGTGCGGGGCGCGCCAGTGGACTATCAGGAATGGTTCTCTGGCCGTGGATGGGACCAGGCGAGAAGAAGGGCGGAACGTACTCGAAGAGCGAGGAATATAGATCGTTCCGTGAAACGAGAACTTGGACGAGGACGAGTAGCGCGCCGAGAGGCATAGCAACCAGACAGTCGATGAAGGACCCGTAGAACGCTGAAGGCTGGATAAAGGCACTGGCCAAAGCACCAATGATGAGCTGCTGCCAGAGCTTATACTTGGGCGGGCTGATCATGAGTTGGTCGAGCTCGGCAGACGCTTCCGTGACTGAGACCTGATCATGGATGACTTTGAAGTAGACCATGTAAGCCGCGAGAAGCTTGCCGAGATCGAGACCGTTGGCTTGTTTCAAGAACTGCAGAGAAGGGGAAAGGGCATGAGAGGTGTCAGGAAGTAGAGATAGATGAAGCGCCTACCTTGATGTCGGAGGTGTGCGTAGCGACATCGCCGAAGGAGATGAGCATGACACCCGGAATGTAGATGACTTGGCAGTTGATCTCGAGAACACGGGCCGTAGCCTGCATTTGCGCCTCGAGACGGTGGGACGGGGCACCGAACCTGGGGGCGAGTCCAAGGTCAGCTACAGCTTGCTCCGATGAGGTGCCCGAAAGCAACTAACATCATGAAGGCACGAGCCATCTTCATGATGAAGTTCTGGCGTTCGAGAATGGCGGCGACGTGCTGCGTGATGAACACCTCCTGGGCCTTGCGCTTCTCCTTAGCCTTGCGGCGGCGACGCTTCTCCTTCTCCCAAGCGCGGCGGTCTGCCTCTTCGTCCGTCTCCTTCGTGAAGTACTCGCCGAGCTCTTTGCGTGGCGAGTGACCCGGAGAGCGGCCGAACTTGTGACCGGGAGTAGGCTATCACGGGGCAGAAGAGTCAGCACAGCGTCGTTAAGTAGGGAACAATGAGGGGCAGCGTACCAGGTTGCCGACGTTGCCGAGCGACAGCGAAAAGACATTGCGCTTGTGCTCTTTGCTCGGCGTAGTTGCGAGTTCATTCTCGCCGAGCTGCGGCGTCGCAGGAGCCGAGTTGGCTGCTGTCGAGGCACTGGTCGAGCGACCCATCTCGGGAGACTGTTCAACGCTGCCGGAGCGACTGCGCGAGACATCTTCACCTTGCAAGTAGCGGGAGAGGTGGTAGCCAGGGCGGGTAGGGTCGGCGGAGAGGGTCGTGCCGGTAGGAGTGGCGACACCGGCAATGTTACCCTACATTTCGATCGTAATGTCAGCATGATGGCGACAGCGGAGGGAGGGGAATAACACGGGGACGTCGTGTGCGAGAACAAGGCAGACACAGAGGATGAACGTACCGTTCCAGCGATCAAACCTCCAAACACGCCAGCCCCGGAGCGAGCAGCTTCAGGTCGCTCGCGGTCGGCAAACTCGAGACCGACGGCGTTTCCGACGTCCTTGAAACCCGACACGGCACGGTCGAGAACGCCGGGCCTCTTGTCCTTCCTCTTGGCCTCGCCGAGCTCGCCCGTGGCGGGAGTGCCTTCGGCTGACGGTTGTCTTGAGGCCGCCTTACTACTGAGACCAGTGGCCTTGCCCGCTATCCCGATGACCGCTCCAGCGCCCTTTCCAGCTGTTCCGATGACCGCGTTGGCGCCTTTACCGGCCGTTCCGATTACGGCGCCCGCGCCACGACCAGCAGTACCGATCACGGCACCCGCGCCACGCCCGGCCCCGATGGCGACTCCGGTAGCGCCACTGGCAAGGCCGGTGGCAAGGCCGCCTGCGGTCTGACGAAGCTTGTTCTGCTTGGCGCGCTTCTCGCGCAGCTTGGCGAGAAACTTGAGACGCTCGGCTTCCTCGTCTTCGTCGTCCGTCATGTCGACGTCGGTCATCGAGTTGGCTCGGGTGGAAGGGCCCATCGAGGTTGGCGTCGTCGAGCCGGACACGGTGGTGGATTCGTTCTGACGCTGCTGTTGTTGCTGAAGGGCGATGAGGGCGGAGAGAATGCCGCCGCTACCAGCGCCCGCGGCGGAGAATTGGGTCTCGGGCGGAACATCTTGAACATTCCCCTCCTTAATGCGGTTGATGAAAGCGCTAAAGCCAGTTTTCTGATCGCCTTCGTCATCCTGCCCCTTCTTGCCCTCGTCGTCTTCGCCCGTCCTGCTCTCTTCCCTGTTAAGACCTTGTCCACTGGTAAAGCCGCCCTGCCCGTTGGTCTTCCTCCTCCGCACGCCGGGACCACCGAGCTGGCCAGCCTGCGTCAAGCCCCTCACGAGACCCCAAGCCGCCTTGGCGCTGACCTCCTCCGGGTTGCGGCGACGAGCTGAAGGAAGACCGGCAGTCTCTCCCGGATCAACGTAAACGTCCATGTCATCTTTGAGGGCCTCGAGCCTTTCCTCCGGGTCGCCATCCGAGCTTGCGGCCCTCGACGGTGTGCCTTCGTTACCGATGTAGCGCGAGTGGTGCTCAGAGCCCTCGTCGTCGTCGTCGGTATCGTGCGCAGCCGAATGCGCTTGGAGAGCCCGAGTGAGTTCGTCTCCAGCACCGGGCGAGGCCATGTTGCGAGCGCTAGTCGGCGAGATGCCCGCCATATCGATGGCGATGTGACCGTCTGGCCACTGAACCCGCCTTCCAGCTCCCGCTGAGCCGGTTGAGCGATTCGTGCCTTGGCTGCTATTGAGCATCGTCGCGGACGAGGCAGTCTGCCCGCCCGTCGCTTCGTCGGAAGGCTGGGAAGAAAGCGACGCGCGAAGAGGATTGTCGAGCTCCTCGCGAGACTGAGGAGGAGAAGGGTCGGGGATAACGAGGCGGGGTAGAGGAGATGCGGTAGAGATATGAGGGTTGGACAGAGGGTATGGCTGGTCGAACGGGCTGCGTAGACATGGGAAGAGGGTGTAAGCTTATCCCGCACGCACGGGGCGTGGCACGAGTGAGTTGATGAATGGGGAATTGTACCTACTTGGCGTCGGTTCGTGCTGGATCAGCCATCCTGACGGTGGATGCTCAGGGTGTGCAGTGTATGTGCAAAGGGGGTGTAGAGTAGCGGGAGTGGGAGGGAACGCAGAGCTGAGCGCTGAGCGCAGGCCGAAGGGGGGCGCAGTTAGATACAAATTGGCGAGAACGGCGGCGAAATGCTGAAGGGTGGCCGCTGTCAGAAGTTGGTCAACGGCAGAGATGCACCTGGTTGTCGAGTGCGAGTAGACGGAGCAGCACGAAGGGTCTGATTGCAACCCTCGAGCCGGCTCCAACAAGCGCGCCTTCTCGAGGTGGTCCCCCCTTCCGCATTTTCTCTTCACCCTTTCCCCGCGTTTCCCAAGCCATTTCGTCATTACTTCCCCCCGAAGAAACCGTTGCAATTCTCGGCTATCTCGTCCCGCTGTGCCGCTCGGCATGCCTCTCTTTGTCGCAGTCGGATAAAGGCGCGTAGAAGCACCCCGTGCGCGAACGCTACCTAGACGCACGGTACATCGTGAAGTCTTCTCAGGCTGAGGCAGCTTGCAAATCGTGCTCCGTACGCAAAGGCATCGCTCTGCGCAGGGCGCGCCGGCATTCAGCGAGTTGTAGCACGCCGGGATGAAGCAGAAAACATAGTTGACCGGCATTTGCTTGCCTGTACGCTGGCTGACCTCGCTGTGGCGCTTGAGCGTATCTGCCCACGTGCTGGCGGCCAGCACCGTCGATAACAGGCCCGAGGAAAGCGCGAACTGCAGGGAACTCTGCGCAGAAACAACTTGCGTTACAACAGCTCCACCCCGCCGGCGCTAGTTCCAGCCTTCCATTTCCTCCCAACGCGATCTGCCGGGCGGTAGGCGAAAGCATCGCCGAAAATGTCGAGGCTGAGCTCGCGAGAGATGGATGAAGGCGAGGCGGCAGAGGAAGGAGTCGGTAGAAGGCGAAGAGTGAAACTGAATATTGATCCTTGCTTGGCGAGTACTGCAGTGCATGAATGTCGTCAGCTACCGGTTCTTCACCCTTACATGAGGTCGGCCCAGCCTGGGCGCACCTTTTACTTGAGACTTGGTGGTAACAATCTTGAATGTGCCCTGCGTTTCCTGGAGAACTATGCCCTGGAGGCCGACGAGCGAGGGGTTCTTTGCGCGTTTTACTGCGGTAACAGCTGATTAGCTTCTCGTCGAGATGAGAAGTCGGCGAAGCTCACCGGTCAGCAGACAGCCCGTAAACTCTGCCTTGACCAGCTTGGTCTGAATGTTGACCACGTTGACCTGCGCTTCTCTTGCCGCGATAGCGGCTGAATCGGCTGGATGGGAAAATGTCGGTAGAAGCGTTGAGGATGTGTAAGCTGGTATTGCAGGCGTTGAGACGGACTCGGGCGCCGGAACCGCGGGCACGGCGATGGGTAATGCGAGCAGTTCCGCCATGTATCCGAGCCAAAGGTGGTGGACGGGGACGACAGCTTCGTATCTGGCAGTGTATGATGGAGTACGTAAGCAACAGTAGCACGGACGACAGCCGGAGACGAAGCCGCACCTGACTTTTCTCACCGCGTCATTTCCCATCGTCCCCCGTTTCCTGCGTCCCGCTAGTCCGCATTCACCTTCGCGAGCCCGTTTTAGACGCTTTTTCTCGCGTTCGCCCTCCTTCTTGGCCAGCTCCGCCTTGCGCTGGTCGCTAACTTTCCCTTCAGGCGTTTCGAGCTGCAGGAACTTGCCGGACAAGCGTTCGTCGGCTACTTCAGAGGGGACAGAGAGTTCGGTGAGGTAGTGCTGAGGGTTCAGGGCGTTCTTCGGGTCTACCTACAACGCGCGACTTGATCAGTCGGCACCTCGATAATATTCCTCCCGCAACGCGCGCATCGAGCTGTCGCGGCGGGTCAGACCCACTCTCGAGCGCTGTATGACTCACCCTGCGCTTGATCTTGGGCGGCAATACCGCGTACGGGTCCCACGGCGAGCGTCGCTGGTCTTTGGTGTCGGCGGAAGAGGTGCTGGCGCCTCCAATGGCGGCGGCTTGGGTGCACGGCGGCATGGCGGGGTATTGGCGCGGTCTGACGGAACTATGCGGACAAGGGAGCGGGCGAATTTGCCGTGAGATGCCTGCATAAGTTCACCCTTCCGCACCATTCGGGCAATGCTAATTTGCTATAGGCTTTATCTGTATGCCGATATTACAGCTGGTTGCTCGTCCCTCCGCCCGTCGCTTGACAGCCTGAGGACCACCCTTTGCAGCTGGCACAAGGGTCTGAGATCTGAGATGACCGCATCGGGCAACGAAGCAGTGCTCAAGGCATAACAAAGCAACGAACCTTTCCTTCTTTCCTTTTCTCTCCATTCTGTGTTACGCATCTCGGGCCATGCAGGCCATGCTGGCACCGCCCATGTTCCGGCAAGCGGTGTCTGAGTCTGATGGGCAATGCTGTTACCCACGTTGCCTCACAGCATGAACCCAACCCCCGGCCCTTCTTCAAACCTCTGCACTTCTCCTTTACCTCCCCTTGTAAAAACACCACAGCTGCAGGATGGCTGAGAGGGAGCGAGATGCTCCTTACACTACTTTATGGTGTATTGGCATCCCCATGGAAGTTGATCTCTCCCTCTTTACCCCAGGATGCCAACAGCATTGGCAGCGCCACTCCCCCCTGTGCCAACAGTACCCCAGCTCTTCATTGAGCACCCTCTAGTGCCTACAACATTCATCCTTCACTGGGTCTCTGATTCACTCATGCCCTATGCACCGGCCTCTGGAGTGGAGATGAAGTGAGTGTCTCTACCATTGCCGCCACTATGGACGCAAGCTCGCTTGAAGCAATTGTGCCATACCTTCACTGCCCTTCGAGTGTTATCACAAAGCTGACAACAAAACTGCCAGTCCTTCAGGCAAAGCTGCAAGGTTGGCAAGCCGTGTGATAGTGGAAGGCGGTAGAGCCAACACTTTGCTCGAAGCCTGAAGACGAGGAACCAGGCGTGTTGCACTGGGTTTGTCTCCGTGAGCGTGAGCGTGAGAACTAAGAGATCTACAGCGTACCTGGGTTTGTCTCCGTGAGCGTGAGCGTGAGGAGAGAAACCCAAGTCCAAGTTCCGCCGACCTCATCCTCCATCACTCACCATGTCTCACAATTCTCCGTCCGTGGTAAGCTCCGGGCTTACAGATAGACTTGACACCCGAGTCTGCGGGAGCTGCTCAGGAGGATGTTACTGGTTGGGGACTCAATGGTAGGGAAGTTGGTTCCACTGGCACCAGCAGGCAGGTAACTGGTCAGAACCGCTGGAATACCCAGCAGGAGGCCCAGCAGGACGAGGTGTGCGCACTCGCGCTGCTACCTTTACTTCTTCTAACACACCTCGTCTTTGACCTAGGGTTATGTCCGCTGGTCAAGTTGAAGAGAAACCAGGGACCAGGACCCGACCTCAGTATTGGGTCGGGGGGGTCTGAGTCCCGGTCTCAGGTCTGGATCCTGGTGGAATTCAGTAGATCCCAGTCCCTCTTCCGGCTCTCTGGGACTCTGAAGCAGAAATCTCCTGCTCTTTGTAAACCCTCCACCTGCTCTCTACAGGGTATATAGGGGCCTGGAGTGGCAATCAAGTTGATGCAAAGCCGCACATTCAATTGAAGGAAGGTGGACTTGTTTCTTCCTTGCTTTCTTCCTTTCTTCTGCTACCGGCGCTTGCTAGAGTCTCTCTTCCTTCTGCAGACCTCTTACTGCATGCAAACTATTGCTACCTGGTGTGAAGGAACTTTACAGGAGTTCTTTGTGTGAGTTTTGAGTTGTTCCCGACTTGCCTGGTCAGACCGGGAATTCTCCGGTCAGGACCAGGAAATTGGGGTTATGTTCCCCTGCCTATCCCCAATGGTAAAAAGGCAGATTTTGACCCCAGGCGCACCAGTCATCAGGGTGACCAGAGACCAGTTGACAATCTCTACTTTGACCACAACGTGCACCCTTCAAACAGGCAGGAGACCTTTGCGCCCCGCAAACACACTCCTGTTCACCCCCCCGGCCGCCGCTCACCAACCCTCCCACCTTCATCCCATTACCTGACGTCACCACCATCCCCACAACCTCCAGATTGTCGCCCTCTCCTCGCTTCAGCCTCAACTCAAGCCGCAGGCGTTGTTGGCGGGAAAGCTAGATGGGATTCAGCAGGTGACGGACCTGTCAGATCCAGGGGCGACCTGGCTTCAGAGCAAGCATGACCATCTCTGCACCCTCCTCAGCAAGTTCAAGTCTGCCTCAACCGCTGCCTTTGGCCTCGATTCCACCCTGACCGCTCCACACTTGGCTGACCCTGAACAACTGCACTGTTGACCTTCTCACTTTAGTCACCTTCCCTGTGCCTCCTCCTCAACCATTGGCTCTTTGACTGGTCCTCAGCAATTTGCTTATGCCCCATCTCACCGCCACCTGGTGACAGGGGTCTACCTCACACCACCTGGCCACAATACTGTCAGGCCCCTCCGCAATGGCCTCTCTCCTGAGGCATCTAGGTACTGACTTTGCTAACGATGTACCACTGCACTTTGTTGTGCATGTGCTGCTTTGGATCCACCTTGCTGCCAGCCGCCTACAATCATGTGGGCACTCCTCACCCTCCTGTTAGCAGACTCCTGACACTATGAACAGTGTTGCAAGGTGTCCCCCATCTGTCTGTTCAAGCCGCCTGCAAGGCCATCATTCTCTAAAAAACAGCCCATCATTCACACAGGCAATATTCCCCTGCTTGGGTTCTGCTCCCATCAACAGGTGCCACTATGTACCCCAAATTTCCCCTGTGCAACCTTACTCTTCAGTTTTACCTGTACCCTACAGTACTTCAGGCAAAGATCAGCCCAACAGCCTTGCAGGATCACTCAATTGCTGTGAGGGCAACCAGGCACCATCTCCTCCTTGGCTGACCTGTGCCTCAGATCTCATTGTCTGATTTGCCATACTGGCATGTACCGGTGTCGGTGACAAACAATCCAGTCAGCTGATGCCAGGGGGGGAGAGAGAGAGAGAGAATCTCGTTTCAAGTTGCCTCAAGCAATAAAGCCCACGTGGACCATCTAGATGGGAGGAGGGTGGAGGTACAGTAACTACTACGGAACAGAACTAACGTGGAAGTATAGTGAACGAAGTGGAAAGGAAGAAAAAAAGGCAAGACAAAAACTTCAACGCTCCGCCCCACCTCTCCTCTTCACCTCGAAACTCATCTCTGGCCCGTCAAACCACTCCTACTGCCTGAGCCACCCCGCAAACCTCCCTTACCGCCCCAACTTGACCCCCGTTTGATCTGATCGGACATCGTTATTTGCAAATGTTTCAGCCCCACAAAAAGCCCGGTTAGCTCAGTCGGCAGAGCATCAGACTCTTACGCAGTAAAATCTGAATGTCCAGGGTTCGAGCCCCTGATTGGGCGTTTTCCCTTTGCCTTTGCGAGCCCATGTAGTCATCAGCTGCCCGACCTTTTTGGACTACATCCGCCATCCAGGGCATAGTAGACTTTGGCGGGTACTAGTGTTCTCCTTTACCAGTCCCAGCGTATACCCTCTTTTGATATTGTGCACATGGTAGAGAATGCATGCCAACTCCCACATCGCCGAAATTGTTCTGGAGTATGCCACCCAAGCCCGAGTCTCCCAAGCAACCCCGGCAGGTCCAGGGAAACAGCCATTTTTGGCAGCGGGAAACTGCTCGGGGTTGGGACCCGAGCTGCCCGAGCAGTCCAGGCTTCTCCCGAATAGGAGTTTGCCTGAGTCTCGAGTTGATTCCAGTGCACTTTTCAAGTCTCTAGGCCTCTTCTTTGAATGCTCAGGACACTGTAGCAAGTTCGAGGGGGCAGAGTTGAGCTGAACGTGCGGCTCTAGCCTCGGGAGTGAACGATTTGTTGTGACTGGCTGAGAGGTAACCTTTGCGGGTATCAACGTAGGACTGCAGAGGTCTCAGTGAACGTCAGTGACTGTGCGGATACGAATCGGATGCGGCCTCAAGAGGGTTCGAGTGACATTGTGGGCTTCAGCAATAGAAGTAGACTTACAGTGTCGGAGTGATGTTCCATGGTTCCATTCGCCTGCTGGTAGTAAGAATTGACAGTCTCGCTCTGAGCGTTGACAGTCTGCAAATCAGATTGTCAGCGTGAGCGGGCATGATGAGCGGTAGATTGAGGTCGAGGTAGGGGTCAAGTGGATCTAGTTGTGTTGGTTGCGAGAGTAGTTGAGGGTAGGCGGAAGACTTGAGGAGGAGTTGATGTTTGGTTTGGGAAGGTCGAAGTCGGAGAGATGAATCTTTCTTCCCTCTTTCTCGCTTCGCTTCACCTCGGTTCTTGTTCTCCGTTACTTCTTTGGTTAGCCACTACCTTTCCCAAATTGTTCCTATCCCTCCTTCGTCGGTGTTACCTTCGTGCCTGGGAGAATTGTGAGACAGTCCGTCGTACTACCTACACTTCCCTATATAACCTCGTCTTCCTTTCTTTCCTTTCTCTTCTTCACCGTTCACACTTCGTTCTCTCTCGCCTCTAGGTAAGTAGTCCTTTCTGAGTTAGCTGCTATACCATACACCGTTCACACTTTGTTCTCTCTCGCCTCTAGCGAGGCATCATATCGCTACAAGTTGTTTGTAGGTACAAGACCCTGTTGGATCAGATGTGGGATGAGCAAGGATGAAAGAAAGAAAGAAAGGAGAAATCGACGGCGGGGATCAAGCTCGAGGTTGGCGCACAGACGGAAACGGCTCAACGTCGGTGGAAGTATGTACTCTACTTTCCCCGTCCACGGTAACATACAAGTGGCCTTGTTTTCTGCAGCAGCTTGAGTGGGGCACTGGATACTGAGATGTACAGCCTGAGATCTGCGGAATGCCACCCAGGCAGCACGGGATAATTGTGTTCGATTGATCATGTCGTCCTTGCTGACCTCTTCTTGGGCCACAAGTGGGAACTTGCGGCTGACGGAGACAGAAACCACGCTTCAATTGCTTCAGACACAGCACAGTAGCCCGCGCAGATGTTCAGGAGATTGGTAGACACTCTCAGAAGCCGCTAACGCTTTTCACACTCTCAGAGTTTTGCCGGAAGTATGCGGGCTTGCAGAGCTTCTATACGGGGGTTGCGGCCTACAGGACCGAGTTCTGATGACCCTGACTGGCCGAATTAATGGCCGCCTGTCCTGGACTTGGCCACTTTGACCAGGAAGGCATTCTCTAGCGCCACCTTCTCAACCACAGCTGATGACACCTCTCACTTGCTCTCTTGCAACGTAGACAGCAAATCAGCCCTGAGTGCCATATTTGAAGACTGATGCATCAGCACCATTCTCGTTATAGCTAAGCCTGGCAGCAGAGTCAGCATGGGTGGTGAGCATGCAAAAGATTTTCCGCTGGCACACCTGTCCTGGGCTTCAGAGCTGAGGGGAAGGAGACTAGGAGTCCTCGTAGCTAACCAGCTTGGTATTGCCTGGCCATCTACGCGAGATGTTCTAGCAGTGACGAGGAGATTGTAAGGCCAAATCCTTGCACCTATAACGGTTGTTCAGCATGGTAACATGCCTGGCCAGAGCCTGCTATGTTGTTGCTTCCAGCCTTTGTCCGACCTCATCCAGTACTTAGTCCAGTCGGCCACAGTTTGGCAGGAAAACAGCTGAAGGCTCTGGGAACGGGATAGCCACATAGGGGAGAAAGGCCATGACCTTACATTGCTACTGAGGCTAGATCAGCTCTTTTTGCCCACACAGGGCAGCTGCTGTTGTAGCAGTCCAGTCGATAAGAGAGACGTTCACCGGAACTACAGCCTTGCGATGGTAGGAAGCTTAGCAAGAATTGGTTCAATGGGTCGAGAGACAGAGAGAAGTCAAGGGCGACAACGCCATGGGCGCTTGACCGAGGGACAGAAGCCCAGCGTAGCATCCACTCCACTCGCATGATCCCCCAAAGAGGCTTAAGAATAGGCAAAACAGCGCGATGCATGTTGCGAAAAAGGGCAAATAATCAGACAACAGGGTACGAAAGACGAAAGACGACACTGCCCCAACCACCATGCTCTAGTTACCGAAACCGTAGAGCTGTAAGGGCAAGGCATCGTCAGCTCTGGAAAGAACGAGGAGAGGCAACAAGGGCGGCTCACCGTCTTGCCGGCTCGCTTCAACGCGTAGACAACGTCAAGGGAAGTGACCGTCTTGCGCTTGGCATGCTCGGTGTAGGTGACGGAGTCACGGATGATGTTCTGCGAGTGTGCATGGGGCGATGAGCCATTGTCCAAGGAGGCAAAGAGGTGAAGAGCGACGTACCTCGAGGAAGATCTTGAGAACACCGCGGGTCTCCTCGTAGATGAGACCAGAGATACGCTTGACACCACCACGGCGAGCAAGACGACGGATAGCGGGCTTGGTGATACCCTGGATGTTGTCACGAAGCTGTGATAGAGAGTACCCGGATCAGCTACCATCGGTCGCGTCTGGAGTGGAGGAAGAGAGACGCACGATCTTGCGGTGACGCTTAGCTCCACCCTTGCCGAGACCCTTTCCGCCCTTTCCACGGCCAGACATGTTGTAGTAGTGGTGAGTTGAGGGGGTGAAGCGTAGAAGAAGAAGAGAGCGAGGCGGACGAGTCCGAGTTGAGTGAGAGAGTGTGAGGAGAGAGTGTGAGTAGAGAAGGAAGAAGAGGTTGAGGTTGAGCCAGACTTTGACGAGTAGCGGGTGAGCTCAGTAGAACGGCGACCTAGGTCCGGGGGGGACTGAGGTAACACGTCACCCTAGGCCACCGCGCTGTGTTTGTTTGGGTTGACCTAGGTCGCCGCATTTCTCCCTTCCCCCTCGACTCGCTCTCTTCCCTACTGTCACTCCGCTTTACACTCTACACTCTCAAGCACTACCACTTCTCACCCTACCTGACTCTACACCTCAGCAACAATGGCCCGTACCAAGGTAAGCCTGGCCTCCTGATCCGCGTCGTACCTCGACGCGTTTGTTTACGTCCTGCACTCCACAGCAAACCGCTCGCAAGTCCACTGGAGGAAAGGCTCCCCGCAAGCAGCTCGCCGCCAAGGCCGCTCGCAAGTCTGCGCCCGCCGCTGGTGGTGTCAAGAAGCCTCACCGTTACCGCCCCGGTACCGTCGCTCTTCGTGAGATCCGTCGCTACCAGAAGTCGACTGAGCTTCTCATCCGCAAGCTTCCGTACGCCCACGTCTCCTCTTGCACCTGTCTGTCGAGACGCGAGCTGACTAGTCCCTCCGTTCTAAAGCTTCCAGCGCCTCGTCCGTGAAATCGCTCAGGACTTCAAGACCGACCTTCGCTTCCAGTCCTCCGCCGTCATGGCTCTCCAGGAGGCGGCCGAGGCCTACCTCGTCTCGCTCTTCGAGGACACCAACTTGGCCGCTATCCACGCCAAGCGTGTTACCATCCAGCCCAAGGGTCCGCTTTATTTCTTTGCCCTTCCCTTTCTAATCCTTTTGCTGACTCTTGCCTTCTACACCCACAGACATCCAGCTTGCTCGTCGTCTCCGTGGTGAGCGTCAATAAACCTTGACGCCGTTTCACCCTCTTCCTTGTCCCTTCTTCGTCTTTCACTCGCTGTAGCCCCCATGTTGCTTTCATTAGATCTTTCCTGCCGCAACTTACTCTTATGCGTTGCCTCTTTCTGCTTGACCCCTTCCGTCCGCTTGTCAGGAGGTTGTTCGGAAGCTGGGTCCGTCCCCTCTCTTTGGCACGGCGGCTCTGCCATTTGGCCTGTATCTTTTCAGCTTCGGTCCTAGCGATCAAACGCGCTACTGATTGCCCGTGCTGCCCGTCTTAGCCGGAAGATCCGGTCCGCTGGCAGGCAGCTAGCAGCTCAAGATTGAGTGGAACGAGAAAAACATGATTGTTGCGCTACTACGGTACAAGCAAGGGACAAAAAGACCGTCTACACCATAGATCGTAAGCTAAGCACAGAGGAAAGGCACCGACTAAACCTTCATAAACGAGAAAAGGGACTCCATCGAGACCCACCGCCGTCCGTTCTTCTCGAGATGCTTGGTCACGACCTTGCGAAGGGCGTCAAGAGAAGAGCGGTTGGACTGTACACGTGCAACGACGTCATCTGCAGAAGTGAGGAGCACGGTCAGTCGGCGGAAGGCTGTCCGGTGTCTATGCGGAAATTGCGCACCCTGCTGAGGCGTGCCAGCAGCTTTGAGCAGGGCCTTTTCAGTGTCGAGGATGGTGTCGAAGTACAGTAGCTGGTCGTACAGCTTAGCGTCGGAGTACTGTAGGCTCAATGAGGGTCAGCGAAGAGCGGACAGAAGAAACGGAAAGGAAGTCTAGCTACCTCGAAATGCATCCCTCCTCGGCAGCCGGCAATCAAGCACTTCTTGCCGTACACGGACATCATCCTCGTGTGATTGCCACAAGTCTGTTCGTCGCACACCATCCAGGCCTCGTAGAACTTGGCAATGAAAGCCCGGATCTGCAAATCGAGCTGAATGGCGAGTGATGGGGCGGAAAGTGGTGATTGACACTCGATATTGCTGCAGAACAGGCCATTCTTGGACAGTAGCTCGGCCTGACACAGTAAGCAGCGGAGGTCAATGTAAAATTGAAGAAGCGAAAGGGAAGGTTCAGCGCACCTTGTTCTCCGAGATGCCGTCGAAAAGCGCTTCTGTGCCGCATGTCCGACATCGCACCCTGAAGCGTTCACAGTCCGCAAACCGCTGAGCTTCCGATACTTGCGACTGGAGCGTCTTGAACTCCCTTTCGGGAACGTCGAGGGAGGATTTGTAGCGTGTGACGTCGAGACCTGGAGGTATATCAGCGTGAGCGCCGAGCGTGGCTCGGAGCGGAGAGCACACGAGGTACGCACCTAGACATTCGGCGAGACGCGCCTTCTCTGTTCCCTCGATGTGCTCGCAAAGACGCTCGATAGGCGGTAGTACTTGCGTAGAGAGGTAGACCTCGAAGTCTGCGCAAAGACGCTGTTGAGCCCAGCGAGTGGGAAGGGACAGAGAGGAGCAAGAAAGGGCTAACCGATTTGAAGCGTTGATCCTTGCCGCCGAACGTCATCAGGGTGGTGGGCGTTGGCCGCTTGCGCCGTCTTGGTCGATTCGCCGTTCGCAGGTTTGCAAAAGATGTACGGGATGACGTCGCCAGATTTTGCGGACTGACCCTTGGCCTTCATCTTCAAGGCGACTTGGACGTGCGGCAAGCTCTTTGCGTCTGGGTAGTCCTCCGGATTCTTGCCGAGACGCTGCACGTGGAGGGGTCAGCGTCATGCGTTGGGCAGAGACAGCGAAGGTAGTTTACCTTATAGATGATGTAGTCGTCCAGCGGCTTGAGGCCTTTCCGGACTGACTCGCCGAGGTTGACGAGGTATTCATGGATCTCCTCGATGACAATCTCGGTGGCCTGCGCCGATAGAATCTTGTCGAGAACATCTCTGTAGAGAGATGAAGGCACGCTCAGTATGAAGCGAAGGGAAGGGAAGCTGAAAAGGCATACTTTGATGCATCCTTGGATAGCTTAGAGAACTCGCGACGCTTCATGTCGAGACCCTTGATCTCGGTCGTGACGGCACCGGGCCCGCCCTTGCCGTCATCTTCGACGTTGCGAGCTGCGTACTTCTTCTTATTGAGAAGGAGCATGCGCTCGAACACGGCATCGCGGTCGATCTCGAGCTTCTTGTACTTGTCGTTGATGAGTCGCTTGAATTCTTCTCCAATCTTCAGCGCCGCAGCGTAGTCTGTTTGGTTGGTGTTGATCATGACGGAGTCGGTGTCACCGTAAATGACCTGAGAAGAACGGGCGATCGTGTCAGCGCAAAAAGAAAAATTCAAGAAGAAGAAAAGGGTAAGATGGCGCACGTTGAGCGACATGCTTTCCGCATCCGCCTTGGTCCGTGTGAGAATCTCACGGCCTTTGAAGGTAGTCAAGGCGGCGAGGGGTCGGGCGTAGAAGCGAGAACCTTCGTAACCGAGACAACCGTACATCGAGTTGGCCGTCAGTTTGAGCGCCTTCTGCGTGATGTCGTACTGTAGACAAGAAGTTAAGGTAAACCTGAGAAGCTTCAAGTGAAGCAAAGGCGTGGACCTACCTGCATCAGCTTGGCCTGAGTAGCCGACTTGTCCTTCATGAGGCCCTTGACGATGCGACGGCGAGCGACGAGAGAGGCAATGAGCTGCGGTAAGATGCCTTGCGGCTCTCCCTCGCAAGGTGCCCGTTCCGGCAAATTCTCGAGGTCTTCTGCCTACGCGTTGCGAGAGGGAGTGAGGTCAGGGCTCTGGATCGGCAGGAAAAGGAGAAGCGAGTATGATAACGTACGTCGTCGGCAGTCCAGTCGATAGTCGAGAAGTCGATATCAAACTCCTGAATAATACTCGGGTAGAGCGAGTTGTAGTCCATGACGAGAACGTAACGGTCCCACAGTCCTTTCTCCGGCTCAAAGACGAGACCCCCCTTGAATTTCTCGCGCTTGATCTCGACCTTGGGCTCGTCGTCCCCGGTTGCGGCGCGCTTCTGCGACTTGGTCGACTTGTCGGCCTTGGCAATCTGTGCCTTCTTCTCCCAAGAAGCGATCTTGTCGGGAACGATGAAGCCCGTTTCGTTGAAGCGATGCAACAGAATGAACTCGTTGCGCTCGGCGCGGTTACCGGCGAGAGTGCGGTTCCTGTCGACGATGACGAGATGAGCGCAGAACATCGCGAGTAGAAGGACCGAAGGAAAGGCAGACTTGCCAGGCATTTCCGGCTAGGTTCGTGAGCTGCCGAGTGAGCGGAAGGGCCTGCACCTTAGCCGCCAGCGCCATCTGGAAGTAGCAGTCGGCTTCGCAGTGTAAGACGAAGTGCTTCAACTGCGCGGCGGTCGAGTGAACGTTGTCGAAAAACTTGGCCGTGTCTTCCGGGTCGATATCTTCTCGCGCGATGTCGAGATGAGTGCTTGTCATTTCGGTGAGAGACCAGGTAGTCGAGTCGATGAGAGCCTGGCGGGATGAGCTCGCGTCAATCGCGTCAGACGGAAAGACGAGGCGGAAAGACACACCTTTGAACCATCGCTCGACAAATCTAGAAGGAGGCGGCCAGCAAGCAGGCCAGTATTGCGACCGTTCCTCAGGACAGGCCATCTGTCGTTCTTGACGCGCAAGCGGCCGATGCGAGACCAGTTATCGATCTTGAGCTCCTTAAAACGGTTCAGCAAGACGTCGAGGTCGAGCTGGCTGAAGTCATGGCCGACGATGACGTCCGGATCCGAGCGAGAGATGTGGTCTATCCAATGCCACGGGTCAGCACGCAGACAGAAAAGGAGACGATTGCGATGCTGACTTACCGAGAAGCTGCATAAGCATCGGCCGTTCCGCCTTGAACAGTGCGAATGTCGGTCCGCCCTTCAAACCCCGGACGTGCTGGTCGAAGCCGCTGGGGTACTCAGTGAAGAGGTTTCGCACGAAGACCTTGGAGGAAGAGCCTTGGTTTTGGATAGGCGTGGGATCGTCGATGTCGACTGCAAAAGAGCGACAAGGTAAGCATTACCAATTCAGGAACGAGTAGACATAACGCACTGTGCTCCCAGACACGAGCGGCAGCGCAGACAACCTCGCGCTTGTTCTCCTTGAGGTGGACGACCGTTCGGCTGCTCAAGCTGAGAATCGTGAGGCGAGGGACATCTTTTGGTGTGTTGGAGTCGTTGGCAGCGAACGGGGCGACGTTCTCGTGGTCCACTTCTGCCTCGAACTTGGTCCAGGAGAACTGTTTTGTGGAAGAAAAGTCAGACCTGAGAAGGTTGCCGGAGTGAAAGAATGAGAAGGCTTACCGCATCGCCCTTGTTGACCTTAGGGCCCTTGATGTCCAACCAACACGGCCCCATGATCTTGCGGTCGACGACAAAGCGCTCGAAGGGAGTGGCAGTCGAGCCGAAGACGCGGCTGTAGTGCTCGCCAGATGCGTCGATCGGAATGTCGACCTCGTTGCGCTTGTTAGCTGCGATCAGACACCGATGTTAGCAGCCATCGACACGGAAAATGCCTCAGAGACAGGGCTTACCCGGAAAATCGCAAGTAACCTCGAGCCAGTTTGTTTCCGTTCTGGGGACGCCCTTGATACCGAAAGCGTATCGCCGTTTGACGTAGTCCTTCGCGCATGCCGCATTTTGTAGATTCCATCGATCCTTGGCATCGTCCATGAACCCCATCTCGACGTCGTCAAACGGCAGATCGTCGCCTTCGTCATCCGAATCTTCTTCGTCAACTTCGCCGCCGTAGTCTGCGATGGCGCAAGGGTTAGCCTAGCCAACGAATCTCGGAGGAGCAAGAGTGGAACGTACATTCGACCTTGGTCTTCGGCAAGACGTACAGCTTCCTCTTGAGCCCCTTGACCACCACCGTCGCGCTCACGTACCGTGGCACATCTTTCTCAACCTTCCTGCCGTCGGATACGCTCGCAACCTTGACAGTCTCCCCTTTGACGCGAACTTTTCCGACGAGGCGCACTGTCCCTGGTGCCGGCTCGTCGTAGTCAAACCACCAGAATGCGAGCGATCCGTCCTTCTCGAGCGCGTTGGTCTGCGCTGCGGGGGCCTTGAGCGCGCCGGACCGAATAACTGTCTTGTGCTCGTCGTCGAAATTGCTCGAATCATCCTGTTGATCTGCGGATGTGGCGAGGAGAGGGGCCGCGACCGAAGCGAGGCTGGAAGTTGCGGTGCGCCAATCCAGGCCTTTCGGCTTCGGCTTCGTGTCGAAAAAGGAGGGAGTGCTAGGACGAGCGTCGTCGACAGGCTCCGGCTTGGGCTTCGAGGGCTTGGCGGCTGCGGCGTTGACGAGTTGGCGACGCTGAGTGGGGCCTTTCGGTTTTGTCCCTGCGGTTGATGGCTTCTTGACGAAAAGGTCATCTTCGTCGTCCTCCATCTTGACATCCTCGTTGTCCTTCGTCGAGTCCCCGAGCGGATCGACGGGCGGAAGGTCGTCGAAAAAATCTTGGTCCATCCCGCCACCGTACTCTTCCTCCTCGGGCTGGCCGGCGGAAGAGTCGAACCGAGCCTTCTTCGAGAGGCCGTCGAGACCATCGCTCGAGGGACCTGGACCAAGCGGGTCAGACGAGAAGGGGTCGGAGGGAAGGTCGGAAGAGGAAGCGAATTGGTTGGAGGAGCGAAAGGAGGAGGCGTCGATGTCGGCATGGCGCTTCGCACTAGTGACCGCAGTCTTGACAAGCGACTGCTTCGTGCGTCGGATCGGTACGGGAGTGTGTCGAGGCGAGTCCGTCTTCTTGACCGTCTCATTCCCCTCGAGACCGCCAAGCAGGCTTGCCATGAAGTCGTCCTCCTGCTCCTTCAGCGGCAAGCCCGCTTTGGCTCGGTTGGGGTTGATGTAAGGGTTGGCGCCTTCTGAGATCTCGGGCGCTGTTGCCTTGCGCTTGGCCGCTGCCTTGGCCTGCTTTTCGCGCTGCTTCTTGCGCTCCTCCTTTTCCTTCTTTCGCCGCTCTACCGGGTTTCAAGTAGGTCAGCGAGAGTCTGCGCAAGTGCGAAGCAAAGGCTGACCTTTCTCCTCTTCGTCGTCGTTCTCGCTAGCGCTCCTGTCCCACTCGTCCATGCCATTGTCGGCATACCCGCTCACCCCCTCGTCCTCCTCGATAAAGTCGTCTTCCATCAGCCGTCCCCGAACGACAGACCGATAGACATCCTCCTCGACCTCGTCGTAGACGTCTTCTTGCTCTTTGAGCTGCGATTTCATACGAGAACGTGAGCGAGAGGCGCGTCGAGATTGGGCGAGAGGTTCACACCTTGTAGTCACGCTTGCCCGACTCACGTGCGGCCCTCAAGGCTGCCATCTTCTCTCGAGCTGCGCGTGCGGTCGACATGATGGGCGTTGCGGCGTCGTCAGGGTGAAGTCGGCGAGTCGAGATGTAGTAGTAAAGGCGAGAAGGCGGGGACGCGGACAGAGGTGCTGTGGGTCGACTGAGAGTACGCAATAGCAGAGCCAAGCAAGAGTAAAAGTGTGTCGTAGGATGCGGATGTAACTGCTGAGCAGCAAGGCGAAGTTGCCGTCTCTCTCTCTCTCTCTCCCGACGCGACCGCGACTCAACGCGAATCTCACTTTACACAGTGCATTTCGAATGGTGAAAGACCCGACTATAGTGTAACGACATCGGTAATACTGTTTCCTACTGTTCCAGGATCCATTGCCTAACTATCGGACATCCACCTAAAACCGGATGTAGAAGAATGCAGCTCAACCAGTAACTCAGGTGCTGCCGCCGTTGTTCGAGAAACGATGGCCGGTACTTGGCTGCAACAGAACCTCGAGTTAGCCATAGTTTCCCGGGACTTCGGCGGGGGAAATAACGCACCGAAAGAAGATTTGGGCGGTAACCGTGGAATGAGAGGTCGCAGGCGGGGAAATGAACGTAGTAGGTCTGCCCTCAGCCGGACAAAGGCGGAGTACCGCTTGTGCGCACTGATCGTTGTACCCTGCGAAGTGCGAAAGGAGAAGTTCAGCTGGGCAGGGAGCGGAAAGCAGGGAGGCAGTGCACTTGAGCAGATGAACTTGGCGAAATTGTGTCAAGTTCGATGTCATACAGAACAAAGCCGTTACCAGCGGCACCCACAACATGGTACCCCTTTATGCGCACCTGCGTCATCTCGCATCAGCCTGATCTGAGAACAACGTGGGGGTCTCAGCAGAGAAGAGAATCGGTCCGGGCAACGTACTTCTCGCACGAAGGAGCTGCTCTGCCGCTCTGACCAGTCTTGAACTCGCACTTCTCTACGCTGAGGACTTGCACCCATGTCAGCGTGCTCACGTCGCAGCAATACCAGTCTAAGAGGCTTACCGAAGAGCGTTGTGACGTGCTCGTAGATGCGATGGACGGCGGGCGATATCGAAAGGGCTCGTCCTATACCTTCGGAGCTGGTGAGCTGGCTCAGGTAGGGCATGAAAAGGAAGAAGCTCACGCACGTCGCTCGAGAAGTCGTCGTCTTCGCTTGCTTCTTGACGATCCAGTATCAACATGTCGGCGCTCGTGATTCTCCGCAACGGCGCTGGCGGTAGTAGTCCTCCACCAGATTCCGCCCCGACTTGCAACGTGTTGCCTTCGGCTGTGTACGTCGTAGTCGGGTGATTCTTGCTCCCCACATGACCGTCGGTCTCTCCCGCAAGCGCTGCTGGCAACCTCAAAGCATCGGCAGTTCTCCGCCGTCGTATTCGCGAGTCTGTTGAGCCTATGGTGGACGACCGCCTTTGCCTTGCGGGTTGTAATGGGTCGAGGGAGAGACGGAGAGAGGAAGCGGTGGCCTCGAGAACGGATTCGGCTACCAGGTCGGTGTAGGAGCGTATGGGTGGTTCCGGTCGGTGTGATGTACTCATTCGAGTCTGTCAGTCAGCATGAACAGCGAACTCGAGTCGATTGCAACCTGCCATGTCTCATCAACCTCGATCCCGCCACCCGCTTCTATCCAGCGTCCAGCATCCGGCGCGAAGCTCCAGTACATCGTCCGACGTGCTCTGATGCTGCCTCGCTGTGTGGGTACACCTGGCTGGCGTTGCGCGCTGCAGTGACGACAGCCCCGGCCGACCTTCGGACTTCACTCAAACGGCCAGCTCACCTCTTCCCGCTCGGACGGCCGAGCACACACTGATCCACCACGTATGGAAGAGTGGTAGGACGCTGTGTCGTGCAAGCAGAAGCGAACACTACAAGGCGCTGCCTGTACTCATGATGACAGGGCCTCCGCTTCCTCCTTTCTCTCCGGATCCACCGCGGACCTCTTTCCTCTCCTCCCCCCTGCTCTTCGCTTCCTCCTCTTCACCTCGGACGACCCATGGCTACTCTATCGACGAGGCATGAACAGCTATCCACCATGTCGCGAACAAAGCGCCTCTTCTACCTGTCCTCCATGCTCGGGCTCGTTTCCCTCGTCGCGATCTGTGTTACCGTCCTCCGTGCGTTCTCTTCCCCAATACTGTACTTGCCGTAGCTGACAGGTGTCTACTGGCAGCATGGGACGTTCTTAAGACCCAGGGCCAGATCGTCGCGTTCGCTCTGCAAGCATTGGGGGCCTTCTGCTGGCTCACCCTGTCTATAGCGGCTGTCAGCTCGTTACAAATTCGAAGGCGAATGCAGAGTGCCTGGTGGATGCTACTAGTGCGTACTGCTGCATTGAACCCTCGCCCGTGCCGAGAGGGGTGGGAAAGCTCACCCCTCGGGTTTTCTTCCAGATCTCCGCCGTGGTCCATGCTGCTATGACAGCTTACTTCGAGGTGTACTTGGTGGATCAGAAGCAGAAACTCCTCGATGCATGGTACGTCTGTCAATATACAATCAGCTCGTTACGGGACACTGATTGAGAGACACTCCTTACAGCACCGCCAGCGACCTCGAGTTGACCATCTGCACCACTCGCATCTCGAGCCTACTCATTACCGTCCCCATAGTAAGCGCTTCTTCTTCTGCATGGCTCACGGACTTGATGAACATGCGTTTACTTTTCCGCTTTTTCAGGCCGGCGCTATTCTTCCCTTCTTCGCCATTCCGCTCCTGATCCTGCTCTACGTCTCTTTCGCCCACCTCCCACAAAACCCTTGCTACGACAGCCTAATGGATGACGACGAAGTTCCGCCTGGCTGGCACACCCCTCCAAAGGAATTCGCACCGGACTCTTCTGCTTCCGAATCGGAAGACGACATGGCGGACCCGCTTGGTGTTCGAGCAGCTGGACGAGGGTGGTATGAGATGGGAAAGCGAGAGAAGGGTGGACGGGTGAGCAGTGCGAGAGTGAGGCAGCCAAGCTGGACTGAGGTGAAAAAGGCGAGGCGGAATAAGCACGTAGCGCAGCCGTCAATGTGAGAGGAGGGCTGCATACGGACTCTGGATACTGTCCATACAGACGATGAACGTTTACACCGGAGAGAGCGCGACCGGCTCGAAGGCTTCGCCGCTGCGAATTTCGTTGATTTCGTGGCGACTCGAGCTGAGCGCTGATCGATGATCTGGGAAGGTCAAAACAGCCGCCGTGATGACGCAGGTCAAGAAACCGCTCTTTGCTTCTCTCCCCACTTCTGTCCCTTGACAGCTACCGATAAGCACACATAGCAATGTCAGACGACTTCCGTGCCAAGTGGGAACCTAGAATCGACCACGCCCAGTTTGCAACGGACAAGGTGCGTCGACGTCCCTTTCCATCCCCAACTTCAGCCTGAACGAGTCTCACACTTCCTCCCTGCAGGGTAGCTTTGAACCTAATCCTGCAGCTTCTATCCCCCTGCTACCAGACCGCCGAGCTATCGTCGACGCCGTTGTATCCCTCTATTCCGCAACTCCTTCGGAAGCCGCTTGCCTGAAGTACGCCAAAGAGAGCGTATACGACGACCCGCTCTCGTACTGCAAAAACAGGGAGGAAATCGCAGGGCAGTGGTAAGTCTCGTGAATGTCCCGAAGCCTTCCGCCCGCGAGCTGAGCTGGCAAGAAAAGTACAACTGACCTTTTTACGCTCGCGCTTCCCTGCTACTCAGGTACGGTCTCCCAAAGACATTCAAGGAGTGCAAGGTACTTGCCCATGAGGTTGTCGTGAATGATAGCGATAAGGTGCGTCAAGCGTCACATTAGGGCTTCCTCTCCTTCTTTCCGCCTATCGCTCGTCGCGCTTGGCCTCCTCCCGCGTGCACAGGTCTAGGAGCCCCAGCGCCTTTAACTGACAACTGCCCTGCTGCAGATCATCATTCGCCTCAAGGCGCAATACAGCGGCAGCTGGGGGACCAAGGTCGTTACTTCAGTCGTTGTCCTCGTGCTGGCGGAAGAGGGAGGGGAAACTAAAATAAAGTACCACAAGGATCTTTGGGATGAGGACGACTACGAGCACAGCGGATTTGGACATGTAAGCAGGTCGTGTCTACTCTGCACGAGCAGCAAAAGCCCACTTTTCCTTTTCTTCGTAGGCTTTCAAGCAATTCAACGCCAAAGTCGTACCACATGTCATCGATCTTCCGGACTCTCTCAAGCAGTAAGGCAGTAGTACCAGTCTTATGTGAATAGAAAGCGGTACAGAGAGCTGCGGGCAACACTGTTTTCTGTCTTTTCACCTCTCATCTCGGCTGGTTCACGATTGCTCCTAGCTTTCCGTTGCCGTCATTTGGAAACGCGTTAACCTCATGCTGCTTCCTGCCGACGCCGCTGCTGCCGGCACGTTGGCCAGTGCCTACTCCGGCTCTTTGCCGCACTTCGCCGCGAGGTGGCGCGCTCCCCACGCGTCGTTCGTCGTTCCCTCCTCCCTCTCTTCCTCTTCCAACTCTGCTGCGATACCATGTCTGCACTCGACCTCACCAATCCCGCGCTCGCCCTCTCTTTCCTCCCAACTTCGCTCAGCATTGTTCAACTTCGCCCATCGCAAACGGTCCCGGCAAGATTGCTTGCCATCTTAGTCGGAGGGGAGGGAGTTGAGGAGGCGGCGTTCGTTTCGTTGACGAGGACGCCAGCAGAGACGAGTATCATCTTACCGACTGAGCTGCTGGAGGAACTGTATCCTGCATCGGTACGTTTTTTTTATTGCTCATTTTCCTCCTGCCCCCTCGCTCTGGTTACTACGCTCCCGACGACCACTTCTCTTCCCTCATTGTGCATCGTACTTACCACACGTTCAGCGAGTACAGAGTCCCGACCAGCCCCTCGAGACATCGAAAGGATGGGCAACCCTGAAAATCGCCGGCCCCATGCATCTCTCGCTCTCCGGTATTCTACACGAGCTTACTCGCCCTCTCAAGCATGCCGGCGTTCCTGTATTCGCCTCATCTACCTGGGACACCGACTACGTCCTCATCAACGCGGAGAACAGGGTCAAGGCCAAGGCTGCGCTGGAAGGAGCGGGTTGGAGTTTCAGCGTGGAAAACCCTTGAGGCAAGGCGTCCAGTCCGTAGCTCAAGCTCGTAGTCAATCAAGCTATAGCCCGGCTAAAGCGAACGAAGAAAGTCGCAAAGAGCATTTCCTTGCCTACTCGCATGCGTCTCGCTGTCTAGCTTTCGCCCGCGCTTGCTCCACTGGCAGATCGTTAGATGTTGGTACTACTTTGCTATTGACAGACTGTTTCAACTGATGCTCGTGCGGGACGGCTTTAACGGTAGAGTTGACGAAAATATTGCGAAGAGCGAGGTATTGCTGTTCAGAGCGTGGGGCGCTCGGCTTGAGGAGTACTGAGGGACGCCAAAGAGTTACTTTCCTGTTCTTGTCAAGTCAAGGCAAGCCGATGAGCACATGTGAGACGTACATGCGGGCGCCATGACGGCGAGCTCCTCCAGCGGCAAAGTCGACGATAGCGGTGTGGCAAGTCTGCCTATTGTCCCAGGCGATGACGGTACGAGGACGCCAGCGAAGACGAGTCTGTATATCGGCGCTGCGCTCGACGTGGCTGTAAAGAAGGTTGAGAATGGCGTCGCTTTCCTCCTGCTTGAGGCCTACGATGCGGCGGGTGAACTGGCGGTTGACAAAGAGCGCCTTTTCACCGGTGACAGGGTGACGACGGACGACGGGGTGGACTATGATAGGTTATGCGAAGTGAGCACACAAAACGAGTGCATCACACAGGCGAGTGAGACGAGACAAACCATTCTCAACTGGTTCACGTTTGACGATTCCTCCACGGGCACCCTTGCGGGAGAACTCGGCCTGCTCTACTCCTGAGTGAACGGCGGAAAGGGTCTCGAGGTATTCGCGGAAGGAAGGCGAAAGATGGTTGTAAGCGGCCCTGCAGAACAAAGCGTCAAGTTTGGCTATGAATCGTCAGTGTGAATGCAAGTGTACCTCATATCACAGTATCCCGTATCACCCCCCGAAGGAGGAGAGTCGAACAGCATGAGCAGGGTAAGACCCGGTGGCTGCTCCTCGTAGGTGACTGCAGAAAGGTCGAGCACGATTAGCATCCATCATTCTCGCTTGAACCGCTGAACAAGTATCTCACCATCACTGTGCCAGGTCGAAGAGGTCAAGCGGGTGTCCACCTCGTAGTTCAAGGAGGCCTTGGCATCGCGGCTGTAAGGAGAAGAAGCCGCTCGATCAGCTCAGCTGTTGGACAGGTAAGGCCTCGGCGACTCACTAGACAAGATGGAACTCAGGATACCCCTCTGGAGCTCCAGAGCAAGGGTGAATGTGCGGACGACCCTGTCATGTCAGGGACGGGTGAGCTAGGTTCCATGGCGTGTACGATGGGTCCAGGAGAAAGCACGCACGAAAAAGGTAGCCCAGTCACGAAGCATCCATTCTGGGTCTTTGTCAAGGAAGTCTTGGTCGCGGAAGGCAACCACCTATGTGCGAATGACGCTGAAGTCAGCAGGGCGCAACGGGAGAAAGGGCGGAAAAGGGCTCACACCACGCTGAGCCACGTAAAGAGCCAGCTGCTGCCGACCACGCGCATCGAGCTGCGAGAGCTGGACGCCAGATACCTCGGAGCCGAATCTTGGAGTACAGTCGTCCACTTCGGCTTCCTCGAGGAAAGAACGCGGCTGAGAATCTTGAAGCGCCTTCAGTCCTGCATGACCCGAGGAGTTAGCGCTAGTATACCGCAGCTAGGGGTGCTGCACACATACCGGGATCAATGTGCGTGAAGGGCTCGAGAGGCTGAAGCTTGAAGTGGGCGTCGAAAGTAGGAAGGAAACGAGAATAAGGATACACCTCGCCATCCCTCGCCGCCTCCGTCTCGCTCCACCACTGCAGCTTTTTCGGCCTGGGCTGAGCTGACTGAGCTGACTGAGCCGGGGACGCCTTCGGGGCTGAATCAGAGCGTAGTGATAAGGAGTGGACGGCGGAAGTGACAGTCTCGGTCGCAGACGAGGGTGCCATCGTTTCTCGTTTGGGCCGTGTAAAGGCGGTGTGCGAGAGAAGATACACAGCCTGCTTCAGGTAACCACTCCCTTCGGAATGCTATCGCACGAAATATAGTACCTATGTCGTGATTTCACGGGTCGTCGTTGCAACATGGCCGAAACGGAATCAAAGGCGCGGGCATATGTCGGCTTGAGCGGAAGCCGACGGTGAAGGAGCCGACCCCAGCGGTGTGCTCAGCGAGGCTTATGAACACATCATAAACGTTCAACAGCAGGCGATGTTGCGCAAGGGACTGAAATGAGATTACATCGATTACATTCGAGGTGCAGATACAATAAGAAACTTTGTAATCGCTGACCGGGACCCTAACCTTGACCTTCTCAAATACCTTTTTCTGACGCAGATTCAGTTCATCTCAATGAGCGAGGACCCGTTCACAGTTCTTTAAGGGTTAAGCTACCAACAGATGTTCCAATCTCCCCGAGAATCAAGGGGAACAACTCCGAGAACGTAATTGCACAAGAACACATCATGTCTAGAACAGCGGGCTACTGTACAACAATGCTCTCTATCGATAGGCTGAGCCCTGGTCTATATGCCCTCTTTCGCCCGCGTACCCCTCTCCAGCTCCCGGCCCTTCTCTCGTTCCTTCTCCTCGTTTTGCTCCTGTTTCCGTGCAAGTCGCTCCGCACGCTCGAGTCGGTATCGCATGCCATTTTTCCATTCGAGCCAGATGAGAGGCACGAAGCAGCAGTTGAGTAGGGACAGCATGGTGAAGCCCCACCCTGAAAGAAAAAGACGAGTCAGCTTCGCAGACAAGATAAGGGAGTCGAGAATCAGGAGACGCACCTGCGCCAAGGCGGTTCAGCAGTGGGTCGACGAAGCCGGTTCCTGCCGCACCGCAGAGACAGCGGTAGAGGTTCTGCGGGGGAGGGCGCGATCAGCTACCTTTGCTTTTCTCATACAAGGGCACACCGAGGTATGGCTCGAGAGCACGTACATTGGCTGCGGTTGCTGACGCAGACTGCCCCGGATACAGGTCGACCAGGAGAGTGCTGACTGTGTTGAAAAGACTGGTGACGCTCAGACCGACTGTAAAGATAGACATTGAGTCGAGGTAAAAGCTGATCAGAAGGTTGTCGAAGAGCGAGTAGGGAGGTAACGCACTGATGAACTGCATGATCAGCGGTGCGGACAGATGCACCCCTTTGTCAAGAAGCCATCCGTAGGCGATAGTGGACGCGATCAGAGCCGTAAAGAAGTAGGCTGTGCAGAAGTGACGTGTAAGCAAACGGGCCTGTCAGTCAAGTCCGGAGGAGTGCTGTTTCGACTGCCGCGACCACAAAGACGACGGTGGACAAAAGAAGGGGATGACGCACGAGTCGTGCGCAGCCTCGCATGCTCAATCGGGAACGAGGACAAATCGTTCTGATCCTTAATTCGCTCCGCTTCCTCCTCCTCGGCCGTAAGACCCTCGGCTCTCCTCTTCTTCTCGACCTGCCGAGCCACGGCGCGGTAGTCGGCAGTCATTCGAGGTCCGTTCAGGATGGACGCGATGAGGCAACCTCCTCCATTTGCGAGGAAGCATAACCCGAGTCTGCGGGAAGACGGTAAGCAGTTAGAGATGCAGAAGATCAGGGAGCGGCGTACTCTGTTTCGTTCAAACCGTAGGTTGCCTTGAATGTCGACCCAGTCGACGTAGTAACGCAGTAAAAGAGTCTGCGTGCGGACGAGCTGAGCGCATGGTAAGACGGAGGATATGGGCAGCTCCTTACGTATAGCAGACACTGTTGAATGTCAAAGCTACTCGTGATGACCGTCAGCGCGTATTCGGTATGCAAAAAAAAGGGCAAGAACCCGCTCAAGAGAACATCCTTCTCCCTAAACATCTTGATGGGCGCAAAGGGCTTGACATCCTTCCACCCTTTCCGGGGTGGTTTCGCTGCGATGGAGGCAGCATCCGGCTTACTGTCTCCATGCAGTTTACGGCGACGGTGCTCTTGCCATAGCGAGAGGAGTGAGCGGTTCAACGTCGGTGCAGGCAGTGAGCCGTTGCCAACGATGCTGCGGAGAGTTTCGGGAAGGAGGAGGGCGATAATGATGATAACGACGGCACCAAAGGCGAAGAGGAACCAAAATAGGGATCTGTAGCGAGGCGAAAGTAAGAAAAGAGTACGGAAGTGATACATAGATAACACGCACTGCCAGCCGTAGTGCCCAGCGAGGAGACCACCAAAGACTGGTCCGATCTGGGGGCAAGACAGAGGTGAGAAAGCGAAATTGGACAGGACGAGCGAGAGAACCCTACGCAGGGACCCAGCATTGGCCTAATGTTCAGAAAGTGCGGGAAACGTTAGATGACATGGCTCGGAATTCGTAGTGAGTGAGTGAAAGACGCACCCAAGCCCGAAAATGGACATGAACAGCCCTCGCTCCGACGGCGGAGCAATATCGCCAATAGAGCCTGAACCGATCGCGATAACCGACGCGGATCCGGCCGCCTGCATACACCGCAGGACTACGAGAAGCCCGTAAGAGTGTGTATTGGCGAGACCGGCACACGCTCCGAGGTAACTGCATCGGCGGTAAGGCGGTCAGTCAATGTGAGGCGGTTCGAGGACCCGAGACTTACATGATGAACGTGATGATGTAGACAGGTCTCCGGCCGAGTACGTCGCAGATTGCACCGAAGAACGAAGGCGAGATGCCTTGAAATATCATGTAGACCGTAACGGAGATATTGATCTTTTCTACCGTTGTTCCTAGGTTCTCCGCGATGGTCGGGATGACGGGGAAGTAGATGTTGGCTGTGGCAGACGTATGGCGGAGCAGAGTCACAATCAGCTTCACCAGCTCTAGAAACGGAATGGGGGATACTGACCGCTCAATCTACCGCTTCCAATGCAGGGTGTAAAGCAGGGAACGCCAGCAAACAAGGCAAGGGGTACCGAAAGGGCGTCAAGACCAGCTCGAGGATCGCTGACAGAGAGCGAGCGTCACGCACGGTCTGTGGATAACACCGAGTCGAGGTTATGGAAGAAACCAGAGGTACGGTAATCGCAAGAAAGCCTTCGTCAGCGAGCGATGAATGCGGACGGCGGGACTGGACTCACGAGAACAGTCCAGCGAGTGATACGAGCGCAACGATGAACCAGCGCATACCCTGCGAGTGGATCGTGTAGGGTACAGGCGGCGCTACGCCCTTTGCATTCTGCTTTTCTGCCTTAGCAGGAGCTGTTGGTCCGGTCTCTTCCTTCCGACCTCCCGGCTGTTTGGCGACGTCGTCGTCCAGTACGTTCGAGCCCTGCGGACTTCGGTCTGCTAATGTTGGTGTGGTCGAGTTGTCCGAGGAAAGTTGAGGCGAGAGTGGCTGGAAAGCAGGAATGTTGACAGAAGAAGCTGATGCTATGGGTGGTTCGGTCTGAGATGGCGGTAAAGGAGGCATGCTGTAAGTAAGCCCGCGACGTGTGTCGTCTTTCAGGGGTGTATGAGTGAGCGACAGTCGACGGACGGCAGGCGGCCCGACCCGGAATTGGATCGGCTGAGCCGCGCCAAATTTGGCATCTTCTCTCTCTACACCAACTCTCTTGAACCACTCCTTCGACCGGCCTCGTAGCCACGACTGCCCTCAGTATAGCGATCTGCAAGCTAGTAGCCAGCCTCAAACTCTCGCAACGCCCCTTTCCGCCGTCGAAGCTATTCTCATCTCCGCCTCGTCTGAACTCGCCAATGTTCACCGCTGTGGGGGCTACTCGGGCATAACGCAACCGCTCAGGACGAGTGGAAGCAAGCGCAGAACGTCGGGAGGATCTGGTGGATGGCCTGTCTGAGCGATGGGCAACAGAAGACAATACAGTCCCGCTCGCAGTGTACCAAGGCGTCCGGGTCTGTACAGGTTGCATATGCGAGTAGTGTAAGGTGTGCGAGAGGGGCGGCTGCTGATCTATATCTACTGCACCAGCTGCCGTCGTAGTCGATCCTCCTTTTTTGTTTGTTCGTGAAATCTTTCTCGCGCCGCTTACATACCCACGCGAGCGCCCCCAGCCTGAGCCGCTTGCAGCCGTTCCTGGACCTTCTCGTTTACACCGAAGTACTTGGCGACGCAGCTGTCGGCGCAAACAGAGATCAACGCAGAAAAGGTCAGCCCGCAACGCGTAGTGGTGCTCGAAAGTGGCTCGGACGGACCGGTCGACGCAGACGCTCTCGCCCTTGTTGAGTTCAGGTTCGGCGTAGCGGGTCGAGATGCACTTGGCGTGGCAGGACGAGACGATGCGGGTGAACAAGTCGGAGACGGCTTCAAGTTCCATCGCGGCCTCGGCGAGACGAGCCTGGTCGGGCTGACCAGCGGGAACGCCGCGAGATCCACCACCGAAGAGAGAGGCCATGTCGTCTATCTAGATACTCAGGGATGTCAGCAAGAGTACGTTCGGCAGGAGGGGGAGGTGAAGCAGGAGCAACTTACTCGTTCGAAGGGTTATGAGAGTGAGCTGGTGCTTAGCGGTGCTGCTGACTGTGCTAGTGAGTCTGTATACGCTTGTACTGTCCACCAAGTGGCAGATCGTGTCTTCCTGATCCGAGGCGAGCTCGCTTGTCGCCTCTTTCCTTCTTTTCCATCACTTCTTAACCTAATACAGCCATGGTTAAGGTGCTCTACAGTCTACTGTGCCCCGCGCACCTATACCTGCTACCTCGGACGCTTTCCTCGCTCTGTCTCCGCTCAACACTCGTCTTCCGCCCACCCCCCTTTCCCTGTTCTCCAGCGTCGATATTTTGCGGTTCATCTAGCGGTTCGCCGCCTCGGAGGGACTGCTTACGGAGCGACGCGAGATACCTACCATTTTAGCCGACACAGCGAAGGCATTTGAAATGAGCAACACAAATTGTTTGGGTTCTTACTCCGAACGTTGAACGCTGAGGAATGTGTCTGAAAGAGTGGTGCTACAGTTGCCGCGGCGGCATAAGTGCGACGAGGAAAACCCAGCGAGAATGATACAGAACAAACAGGACAACCATCTCTCCTCCTTACATCGCTTGTGGGACGGCTCATTCAACGGGGTACACGTCCGGGTAGGCGTGCGTCAGCTCGACAACCTTGTCGACGGCGACCATGTCTAAGGACCGCTAGACAGCGAGTAAGCAGCAGGATACGACGGAATGGTCGACACGGGGAAAGAAAATAAAAGACGGACCGATGCTTTCTCCCAAGTTCAGGCTGTCCGAGGAGAGTGAGCACATGTCAGCTTCAGAGCTGGTACAAGTACGAGGGAGCGCAACGGACCTGGACAGCTCCGACATCGAGTTGTTCCCGGTAATCTTGCCGACCACTTCAATGAAAGTTGCCGAGACGTCGCTCATCTGCTCATTTGTGAAGATTCAGTCAGCTCCATGGACGCAGACGTGTGCTAGAGAAGACTGAACGTACCGAACCCAGCTTGACGGTGATCTGACCGCCATCCGATGCCTCGACGATAGCCGCATCGCCGTCCAGCTGCTCGCTCCCGGCCTCGTCAGCTCCAGCGCACCTGTCGCGCGGCAGAAGCGAGAGTACATACACTGATGACCTTGCCGATCAATCGCACGATCTTTCCTTCGGCTGTCAAGGAGCAGTGAGGGCGAACAACGGTCAGATGTGGGAGAAGCGGGGGCAAGTAGCAGGACAACGTACGGTAGCTAGCGAGGCGGGCAGCGTTGACCCGAGGTGTAGGACGGTCCATGGCGCAGTCGAACAGGCAGCAAAGTGGGGTGTGAGCGAGACAAGGTCAAATCAAGCGAAAACGAGAGCGCGTCTCGACGGGAAAAGCAAAGATTAACATGCGAAGACCCGAGCAATGCAATGCAGCGCGATACGAGAGCCAGCAGACAGAGGAAAGCGCGAGGGAGAAACTGGGTAAGAACGATGCGAGACTACGAGGGTATGGCGGAGTAGAAAAGATTAAGCAAAGTGGGAGGTTGCGAGGAAAAATACGACTACACAATCAGACCGAGCGAGAATCAACAAGATTAGACAGGAATCAGCGCGCTGTAACCGGACCGCGCCGCTTGATTCGCTTGCGAGACGAGCGAAAGATGAGCCAGACTGCGAGCCAGGTGAGGAAGGCGACAACGACTACTCCGGCGATGATGACGCCGAACGCGGCGTACTTGGGACCGGGATGATCTTCGCCAGTCTCATAAGGTACGCCGGCATTGCCGCCAAAAGCGGCTAAAGAAGAAGATGGGTAAGTCATGGGTGCCGAATGTTAAAGAAGAGCAGACTACTTACAGGTAAGGATATTGATGGGTAGGAAGGTCAGACCGACGATGTACAGCTTGACGAGAGCCATGTCTGTGCCCCGCTTGGCGCCAGTCAAAGAGAGGCGAAGAATGCCGAGGTAGGCGGGGTGATCGTGTGAGAGGATAGCGTCGTAGAAAGTGAGAGATTGCTGCATGGCGACGATGTGGTCTGCGTATGAAAGAGAAGTCAGTGACACGAAGCAAGCAAGGTGGAACGTGAGAACTGACCGAACAAATCGCCAATATAGACTGCAATATCGTGCTTGGCATCGTTGTTGAAAAACCCGAGGTTCTCCTCCATGGTCCGCTTTCTAAGTCCGCGCACAACGTCAGACTTGGGTCCAAGTAGCCGACTGAGACCAGTGACGAGTTTGCGCATGTCGGTGATACGCTTCAGCATGGTCGAACGGTCGAACCGGGTGTCGCTGAAGAGGTTTTCTTGCATATACGCCGGGACCACGCTGGCATCGATCGGGTGCTCCTTCGATAGCGAGTAAAGCTCGACGCCGTCGCTGTCGACGAGCATAGTCGAGCGGAACGTCCGGGTCGTTTCGGTGACCCAGCTTGAGGGGAGGACGTGAAGGAAGCTCTTGGGCAGGGGGAGCATGGGTAGCAACCGAAAGACGGAAGTCGGGTTGCGACGCTGAATGGTAGCGCGCTTTATGGACGAGATAGAGGCCGCTCCACCTCGTCCAGAACTGAGCTTGTCCTTGTCCGCCTCGCTCGCGTCTTCAAGGACGATGCCGACCACATTTTCGTCGAAGACCTTGCGACCTGCGACCATACCGACACCGGAAGGAGCGGTCTTATCGCCGACGTTCTTGTGCCGGTGATGACTGAGGGGATCGGAGAGGAAAGTGTCGACCTCGTTGGACTCTCCTTCGATGAAATCCATCAGAGGGAAGAACGCATCGACGATCGAGTCCATCAGACTGTAAGCAATCCAGTCTATAGACCGTGCGAAGTCAGTTCAAGATCACAGTGGAGTGGGAGGAGAGGCACGTACGCGAAGAAAAGTTTCGGGAGATACCAAATTGCTGGAGCTTCCCCTGTACGCGCTCGATGTGCTGATCGATTGGCTCGAAGTGGAACTGCAGCATGCAAGCCATCCAATTAGCACTTGCACAGGGCGGAAGAGCACGAAAGGAAGCTCACGGATATGATGCCGTCCCCGAAGACGAGGAGGTACAAGTTGATGGCGCCAACACCGACACCTTCGACACCTTCCTTACCTCCCACACCTTCGACGATATCGACTCGTCCCCTTCTGCCGCTGCTATCTCCTGGTACTCCCTTCGGCCTTTCCTCCGGTCCATGGCGTAAACCCTCGAGACCCTCCTCTGCAGCAGCGGCGCCGCTGCCCGCAAACGCGTTCGCATGTGCGCCAGCGCCGAGATTGAAGTTCGAAGCGCTGCTTGAAGGGGTCGTCGAGGGAGAGGTGTAGCGGAAGTAGCTTTCATCGAGGGCACGAAAGACAACGAAATAGTAGCCGAGCGCGGCGAATGACTCGATCTTCTCGCGAGTTTCTTGATGAAGGATATCCTCGATGGTGAGAGGGTGGAGAGGCAGGAACTATCGAGGGCCAGTCGCGTCAGCAGGCGAGGACGGAGCAGATGAGTGCTAGATAGTGAGGTTAACATACCTTCCGTAGTTCTCGCATGTCAGCAACCGTCGGGCACATAACGTCCAGCCACCAGGCCGGTCCATGCTCCATCGCCCGATTCTTGCCGAACCGTTTCTCCTCCGCCCTCGCAGTCCGCCTCTCGCCCCTGAGCTTCTTCGACGTAGGCCCTCCCGCCACACCAGGAGTGACGGCCGGCGCAGCGGTAGATGGTTCGGCAGTACCCGCATCGGCGTTGACCGGACAGTAGCTCGCCGCTTCTTGTGTGAGCGGTTCGGTTTCTGCAGCTCCGGCGGCACCCACAGCGATGTCGCCGGATACAGCGTCCTCCTGCCTACGTTCGAGCCAGAAGGCTTGCAAGCGTTCTAGTGCCGGGGCGAGGGTAGAAGAGGTGGTCAGGTCGAATACGGGTGCGGTAGGAGCGGTTTGTGAAGGAGGAAGGAGAGGGTGAGGTGTGTTGGGCATGGTCGTACTCGCGGAAGCCGGCTGCGGTGTAGCGCCGGGGAAGAGGTGGGAAGGATAGGCGAGAGTTGAGCGGGTAAGAATTGGTGTGAGAAGGGTGAAATGCGGAGTCGGAGGATCCCAATCCGAGTCGTCGGAAGACGATGACGAGGAAGACGAGGAGGATCCCGACGACGAGTTCCTCCAGAACCGCCAGCCAGCCCATGTCGAGCTAGAACGGCTCGATCCGTCCGAGGATGAGCCAGACGAACTGCTCGAAGAAGAGCTGGAAGAACTTGACGAGCTAGTGCCAGACGAGTGGCTCCCCCTTCTTGCCCTCCGCCTGACTTTCCTGAGCGCGCTCTTAACCCTGGACCGCGCTGAGCGACTGCTTTTCCCTGTTCGCCCGGATGCCACACTCTCGGCTTTCCGCCTCTTCCGTCTCCGGCGTGGCTTGTGAGCTGGTGTGTACAAGGGATGCGGTGTACGCTTTTCCCTATGTCCGTGTGCGGCTTCGGGGTGCGGCTCGTCATCCGCTCGGGGAAGGAAAGCGGGAGTGCCAGGATCATGGCGGTGAATCGAGCCGTTGCCGTCTTCTTCTGGCGCAACGGCCCCAAGTAAGGGGGGCTGAGGGTGTTGCAAGATAGGTTTGAGAGGGATTCCGGATGTAGGTGGAGGGGAGTTGGCAAGGTCGAAGTGAGTGTGTAGAGGAGAAACGGGAGAATAGGCGGCAACGGCGAAAGAACGGCGATCCGCATCCGAGATTGCGCTTGTGTGAGATTGTAAGCGTCGAGCTGGTGTCGCGGGTATAGGTCTGAGCGAGGGAGGGGGTGCGAGGGCAGCAGCTGGAAGTTCAAAGTCCGGAAGGGGAGGAAGGTCGAGAAAAGCGGGGCGAGTCCGAAGCGGAGTAAGGCGCAAGGTAGAGAGTCCCAAGTCGCCTTCGAGGCTATCGCGAATGTCCTGCTGCTCCGCCGTGTCCCGAGCATCGTCCCCTTCTCTGCGCTGTAGCTCCGCCCGCTCCTCGTCCGTGACTGCCCCGCCTCCCATCGCTCCAAGCTGTGCGCCATGCATTTCGTCACTCCTCTGCCATTCAGAAGCGCGTGCAGTCTTGCTACCGCGGCCTCAAAGGGACGTAAGCCTGTTTAGAAGTGAGATGAGCGGAAAGACATCAGTCGTCGAACTCCGTTCAAGTGCCATCAAAGCATTGCGAGGACCAGCAGATCGAGGCATGGACAGTGCTACTCTATATTGTGGGCACCATCGCAGCTCTCGTCCGGGCAGTGTGAGGCCGAAATAGCTCACCTATTCTTTCGGTCTGTTCCTCCCAACTTCTCCAGTGATCCCCCCGCTTGATTGAGGCGAAAGCGCGCTGTACAGAATTGTCGTCGACCTTTGTCGGCGTGTGGGCAGAAGCAAAACGAGCAGAACCGAACGAAGTAACAGAGTGTCAAAATGAGAGAGAGGAAGCCGCATCCGTCGAAAAGGCAAAATCGACCACCCGAGCTTTAGCAAGCCGCCGACGTCGCCTTCTTCCTTATCAAGGTGTCGCAAAACAACTCAACGGGAAACTGGCAAGTATGCCAAAAGTCGAGAAGGGAGTTTTCCTTCCAGACGAGAACGTAGCATCTGAAAAGATATCCTGACCAGTATACGCGGGCGGACGGGCAGGTATTGCAACTCGACTAGAAAGGAAGAGAAGGCTTGGCCTTGGCCTTGGCATCTTGCTGAGCCTGCTCTCGCAGAAAAGAAGAAAAGGGTCAGCGTCTTTTTCAATCAAAGCCGAAGCAGGAGCGAAAGACCGCGCACCTTCTTCCACGCCTGGACCTTTGCATCCGAAGCATCCAGTAGCTTGGCCAGATGCACCACCCTCTCGGCCTTCTTCCTCTCCCATATCTTTCCTTTGAACGCGGCGCCTTTCCTCCCACTATACGGTCCCCGCTTCTCCATGCCCAACTCCTTCAACACGCTACTCTCGGGTACGTGTACGCTTGGTGCGAGTATCCTGCGACCCTGATCGAGTTTTAGAAGAGAGGAAGGAAGCGAGTTGGGGTTGATGAAGGGTGGAGGGAGAATGTCGGAGGGGAGTCCTAAAGCGGCGGCTTGCTGTCGCAGGGCTTTTTGACGGCGTAGAGAATACTTTGGTGCTGTCCATGATCGTGCATTTGGGTTTGACTTTGAGGGTGCAAAGGGATTTGAAGTACCGGCGAAGGGAAGAGGAGACTGTCCAGGTTGAGCCGGGAGTGAGGATGGTGATTCCCGAGCGAGGAAAGAGTAAATTCCTAATCGTCGTGCGGCGGCTTTGGCGGACATCGGAATGGCAGACATGGCACAGTGGTGTACAGTTGAAACCTCCTTCGTTGCGTTCTGCTGCCGCTGATGAGGGCGATGCCAACGTTCTCCCTATAGCGCACTATAGCCGTATGTGGAGTAGTCAAGTACTGTCCAGCAAGCTTTGTCAAACCGCGCGAAGCAGTCTTTGCGATACTCAGCTAGTCCTCCTCGTCTCGACAGTCTCGAAAAACATGATGGTAATCTACAACACTCCTTCCCCTCTCCAGCCTTCCCCTCTTTCTACACATGCCTTCCCTCCCCGTCGTCATCCCCTTCATCCCCCTCGAGCGCTCGGTACTGCCCCCTTCCGCTCCCGCCTTCTCCTCGCGACGATCTCGAATCCGCGTCCGCCCCCACTTCCCGCTCGAAGACGGCCCGGACCTCGTCGAGGGTGAGGTTCTTGGTTTCTGCATCGAGCGAGACATGCGAGGAGTGAGCTGATTGCGTCTGCAAGGGGAAAGGCAGGAAAGACCGCGATTACCTGGAACGAAGGCAAAGGTGAACACCCATCCTAGCGCGGCAATCACTGCGTAGAGAGCGAAAGCGCCGCCGGGTGAGAGTGCTACGAGAAGAGCGAGCTTCAGCGGGGATGGCCAGGGTGGAGAGCAGAAGAAAGGATCAAGCGGACCTTTCGAGATGTACAGAAAAGTCGACGAAACGAGCAGATTACAGCTCCAACACACAGCTGTGGCGATTCCGTTTCCGAGCGCGCGAATATCTTGATGGAACACCTGCAAGGACGAGAGTGCTCCAGGACTTGTCAGCGAACGCGGCGGATAGAAGGGAGGTAACAGAAGAACGCACTTCGCTCTGCACAACCCAAGCAGCGTTACCTATCCCGAGCGCATAAGAGCAGCAGAAAACCACCATAGCGAAGATCGCGACAAAGGCGGCGGCACTCGGGCCAGCGGCGTGCGGGTCAGGTGAAGACGGCGCAGGCATGAAAAGAAAAGCGACTGCGAGCAAGCCCATTCCTACCACCATGCCGAGGAGAGTGTGGAGCAAGAGAGCGCGCCGTCCGAGCTTGTCGATGAGACGCAGGGCGACGAGGGTGGAGAGAAAATTGGACATGGCGACGAACAAGGCGAAGGAAGCCGGATGAGGGAGATGTGCTTGTAAGAGGATCTTGGCGGAGCTGCGTTTTCAAAAAGTTGTCAGCTGGTCTTATATGCGAAAGACTCGTTGCAGTAATCGCCGGGAGGAGGAACAAGACTGACTAGTACATCAAGGTATTGAAGCCGGTGCATTGTTGTATAGCCTGTAACCCCGTCGCGACCAACAGAGCTCGCCTATTCGCCTTATCTCGCCACAGCAGAGCAACCACGTCCTCCTTCAGCGCCCTGTCCGGCGTCGCGCTGTGTTGCTCCCCCACCTCCGCCTGGATTTCCTCGACTTTCTTCTGCACTTCCGGCCCGCTAAGCTTAGGGTTCAAGAGCTGTAGCGTCCGCCGCGCTGGAGCGACCCTGCCTTGTTGAATTTGGTAGCGAGGGCTTTCTGGCATGCTGAAGCTCAGGACTAGCTGCGCAACAGCCGGTACCGCCCCAAGGCCGAACATCCATCGCCAGCCTTGAGCGACGGAGAAGAAGATGGCGTTGACGAGGTAGGCGAGGACTTGACCGAAGGTGATGAGGACAACGAGGGAGGCAACGATTCGGCCTCGGAAGGCGGGTGGGCTGATTTCGGCGAGGTAGACAGGAAGGATCATCGATGCCAAGCCTACGCCTATGCCGACTAGGATGCGGCCTATCACACGAGAGAATCAGTCCAGAGCACTGAGTTGCGGGTGTAAACGAGGGAAGACTTAGTAGGGAGGGAAAAGTAGAAGCTTGAAAACGCACCGAGGATGATCTCCTTGTACACCATGGCGCAACCCTGTTCCAGAGCCCCTACGGCAAACAGCGCAGCCGCACCCACAATGACCGGCTTCCGTCCTCTCCAGTCGGCCAACTTGCCGGCTACGATACTGCCTGCTAACGCTCCAAACAGGGCGGATGTGACGAGAAAGGATTCTTGAGTGAGGGTGAGAGGGACGCCGCCCAAGGCGGAGCCGATGACCACGAGTGCTCCGGAGGTCACGCCGGTGTCATAGCCGCTGCGAAAGAGGTACAAGCGTAAGAAACGCGGGCAGGGGGGTTCAAGTGGGGGTCGAGCGGGACAGACAAGAGTAAGCCTGTGAGAAGTTGATCAGCTGGAAGCGTGTCGGTAGAGACTGTTACTCACCTCCAAGCCCAGCAATCACTACGATCTTGACCAGTGCCGGCGTCAAAACCTCCGTCTGCTTGGATTCCTCATCTCGTTCGACGCCGTCTTCTCCGTCTCGTTCGGGTGAGGACTGCCACGGCAGCTCCAGATGGAGTCTTTGGGGCGGTTCGCAGTCGCAAGCGGAAGAATTCAGAGGTGCCGACGAATTCAGCATGAAAAGGGGAGGGAAAAAAGGAAAGAAGGATTGGGCCAAGGGTAAACAGTAGCATAACTCAGCCACTTGCCCGTCCAGTCGTGAGCTCCAGGTCACGGTCGAGCTCACTCGCTGAGTCAGAGTAAGGAGAAGATCCGAAAAATAGTGTCTGTACAATCTATTTTACCACCCGACACCAACAACAAACGAGAAACGGCACTACCCTTGTAAGCTCTCACGCCTCGACGAACGCCCTGTACGCGACCACCCTGCCGCCCTTGGCCTCGACAGTGACCTTCTCCCCAGCCCCAACGAACCAAACCTGCCCCTCCCTCTTGATCGCCTCGTCCCCCTTGCCCCATGTGAGCCTAGCCGAGTCCGGGCCACCTTCAAGTTGCGTAAAAATGAGAATACTAGGTCCCTCGATCCCCTCAAAGACCTCGGATTCGCCATCCTTGAGGTCGGTGAGGAGGACCGAGAACTCGTCGATGGGGGGGTCGTACAGGGTCGTGTGCTTCGTTGATCGGAAGCTGACAGGAGGAAGAATCTGGTCAGACGGAGGAGAGGAGGTGTAGGTGAGCATGGTAGTGAGGGTGGGAACGTCGCGCAGTTTCGGGGTGAGGCCGGCGCGAACGACGTTGTCTGCGATAGATACACGTGAGCGGGCAAGGCAAGCAAGAGCATTCGACTTTCGCGCACCAGAAGTGGCCATGCATTCCATGATGTCTGTGCAAGCGGTACTGTGAGCTCTTTGCGCGTGCAGGCTGGGCGAAGAGAAAGAAGCGTACCTCCATCGAGGTATGCATGAGGCTCATTCGCCTTGAGGAAGACCGCCTCTCCCGGCTTAAGCTTGACAATGTTGAGCACGAGCGTGCAGAAGATGCCCACATCGCCCGGGAAGTCCGAGTTGAGCGTCTTCACCAGCTCGCGTTCGGTCTCCTCGAGCCCAGCGCCGTCCTTCCGAACTCGTTCAACAAGCTTCTTGACCTGCTCCTCCACCAGCTTGTCGTCCGCCTTCATCAGCGCAGTAAACAGGTCTTTCAAGCCCGCCTTCTTGTCGTCCTCCGATGGCTCGCCCGATTTGAACTTGTCCTGGAACGAGGAGGAAACAGTGGAGCCGACGACTTCAGAAAATTCAGGGAAGTCGGCGAGGAAGGAAGCGATCTGACTAGGAGGACGGAAGCCACAGAAGCCGGAGAAGTCGGTAAGGGCGACGGCCATTTCGGGCTGCAGAAGGGGGGCAAGGTGAGCTGTCGTACGGGACCCGAGCTAGAGTACAAGGAGTGGGACCTTGTGGTTAGGGTCTGTGAAGTGACAACATGTCAGTACAACGACGGAAATGCGTGGCTGGACAGAAGACGTACCCTTGTAAACGTCAGGCTTCCCAGAGTGCAGCCTCTGCGCGAGCTCCTTGTCCGGGTGAGCCTGGATCGAGAGGGCCTTGCGGATAGCGAGGACCTGGGAAGTAGGTGTGAGCCCTTCGCCTGCATGTCTGTGGCAGCCAATCTGCTGAGAACGGAACGCACCTTGAACAAAAAGGGCAGATCCTCTCCATACTTCTTGACCACCTTGTTTCCGAGCAACTCTGGGCGCGCCTTGAGGTACTTCTTGAGGTCCTGCCCGGTAGCATAGAGGGTCGAGGGGCAAGAGGGGTGCGTGCCCATCCAAAGCTGCAGGAGGTACCGCATGGAAATCGCGAGATCGAGGTCAGCGGTCGCGCATTGAAGGTAGAGCGATCCAGCGTACCTCTGCGTAGGGCTTCTCCTCGTCGTACTCGAACTTGGGCAAGCCTCGGGCGAAGTGAGAAACCTTTGACCCATCCTGCTCGGGGTGCGATTCAGGAGACACAGCGACATGAGCTCGATCTGCCGCTACCGCGAGGGTTAGAGCGGGTGAACAATGTGCTTACCTTGCCCAGCGTGCCCCAGTCGTAGCTCTGAGCTCCGCAGACCTGGAGTTGTTGAATGAGATCAAGACGATGATGAGTGTTTGCGCGGGGCAGAGATCAGGGAACGGAAGAGACCATGCAGCTCACAAGTTCAAACACGGGTGATTCAGACATGTCGAATAGCAGTATGGGTGTGCGGTTATGCAGAAAGAGAAGAGATCTGATCATGAAGCCGATTCCGCTTCGCTGTCCGGACCGATTCGACGCGTCGACGACGACGACCTGGTATCTTACTGTCATCAGCTAAGCTGAGCTTCAACGTCTGCTCTATCACTTGCTGCCTCTAAGAATACGCCTGGCCAAGAGCGGCGCGATCCAGAGTGATGAGGAAGTGTACTCCGAGGTTTTCATGTTCAACTAAGCGTATTTACATATTATGCTATGCGAGGAGGGTGCAACGACAAAGGGGCAGCGGCGATTACTTGCCCTTGGCAGCGAGGGTGGCCTCGTCATCGGCCTTGAGCTGAAGGAGAACGTCCAAACGTGGTCAGGATGCAGAAAAGAGGGAAAGATGCAGTCGAGAAAAGACGACTTACCTCAGCGTCGATGTTGGCACCGCGGGAGTTGCCCTGTGCGCCGGCGTAACCGTCGTGGGTCTCTTTCTTCGACTCCTCCTTCTCGTCGCGGGCGGCAGCAGCGAGCTGGGATGGCGAAATCGATCAGAACGGTGGTACGAAGCGGTCGGACGACGGGGCGAGGGTAAGCGAAGGGAGGAGGGCAGCGCGGCAGCAGGACGCGTGGGCGGGTCGCAAGAATTCGCGATGTAGATGGGCGGGAGGTAAGTGGATCCAGGAAGAGGGGAGAAGGCAAATAGATAAAATCGACGATCGTCAGCGCGTGTCCCATTTGTGCGTGCTTACAAGGAAGAAGGGTGCGAACCTTGTTGGCGATCGAACGCTCGTCCTTGCCGTCTTGAGCAAGGTGAGATCCCTCCTTGCCCTTGTGGTACTCAGCTCCAGGGTTCTCAGGGGCCTTGTAGCCCTCACCGACGTCACCGGCACCGGCGTGAGCTTCGTATTGAGAGATGGTGGACATGTTACTGAAGTGTGTGGATGGGTGTGGGTGTAGGTGAAGTCTGCGCTGTACGAGGAATCAGCGAGAGGTCGTGAAGGAAGCGAGAGGATCCGGCTCTTGCACAGACAGAGAGGACCGTCGTACTCACGTTGGGTGTGCTCGAGAGCGTGTGAATGGAGAGAAGGAGAGCAGGGGGAGAAGGTGAAATCGACTTTGGCACCCGAGACCGACGACGAATATGACGCGCTCCTTTCTCTGAGGCAAATTTTCTGGTGTTTTGATGGGTCTGCGGGTGACCGGTGAGCACAAAGCTGACACCATCAGTCACGGCTCGGCTTAATGATGTAGATCTCCCGGAGGTATACGTAAGCCGGGCATCTTGCATAGCCGGAGCATCATCAAGGGAGCACACGTTACAGACCAAGGCGGGAAGGGAAGAAGAAGGCGAGAAAAAGGACATCAGGCTCCATCGAGCAAGAGAGCGGCAGCACAGGGCGGAACCACGCTTCCGTGGTGGCAATCCCAGTCTCTTCCCGCGGGTACACGACGAAAGAGCCTGACGAACGGCATCGAGACTGGTTTTCCCGTCCTTCGAGCCTTCTGAATCTGGCCTACAACGCGTGTACTTACGTCCACCTAAGCCTACGATACCACGTCCCTCATCAGCTTGTCCTGGGTCCAACAGAGCGAGTCCTGATCAAGAAAGGGTTGAGCAGCTCGCGCTTCGCAAGGTCGAGGTAAATGAACCTGCAAAGTAAAGGGTAAGTCCGAACCGACCGTCGAGGTGAACTGGGCAAGTGCCTACTTCTCCTCCTTTGGGCCCGCCCAGAGGTACTTCCGCAAGTCGTGCGCCGTCTCGTGCTGTTCGGGTGGGAAGGAAAAGCAAAGTCAGTCGACCTTCTCAACCTCGAACTTCACGAGGGGAGCAATCACCGTACCCTCTTGAGCTCAGTACGGACGTTTTCACCCCTCTCCAGCAAGCTCAAGTACTCCCTGAGACAGATGTGCACATCGTTGAGAAGCTTGCAGCACTGCGTCGCAGTAGTCGGAACTTCCTCCGGCTCGCGGAGACCTGCAGAACAGACGGCCCGTGAGTGGTCAGCGCCTCGAGTAGACTCGGCGGGACTCACCAAACTGCACCACAAGAGCCTGATAGAAGATCAACCTCTCCTCCTTCGCCGACCTGCTTACCGCCAGCGAACTCGCCTCGCTCAAAAAGCTTTGTACCACCTCATCCGCATAACTTTCGGCCTCATCGCGACTCATCAGTCCCTCGGTGAAAGAGCTCGTGTGAGTACCGGAGAAGGTGCAGAACGTAGGCTGTGGGTGGGCGAGGTCGCTGCCCTCGCCCGTTCTGCCGGCGGAAGAGACATGGTCGGTGCCAGGCGACGTCACGCTGCCCAGAGTTTGCATCGTCTTGGCACCCTGGTCGACGTCACTGACTAAGCCCTCCGAGGCGGGTACAGGGGCGAGAAGATGGCGCGGGGTGGTAGGACGGGGAGTCAGATGGAGGCGTTGCAGGGCGAGAGTGAGAAAGTCTTCGCGCTCGGTGGCGCTGCTGGGGGCGCGGGTCGCATCCTGTGGGCGGAGAGTACTGGCGCGAGAGAGTGGGCGATCCATCTTTCTGAGGTGACGGAGTTGTAAGAAGGAGAAAGAAGGAACGACTGAAGTCGGAGAGAAAGTAGGAATGGGGGTGTTCCCCTGCTACGCGCGTAAGAGTTTATACAGCTCTCGTTCAACCTGTAGCGGTTTTTGTACAGCGCGTGAGTTCCTGTTGCGGAGGAAAAAGGGTGAGAAAATGAGGAACCCAGGTGGCTTACGCCACGCGGACACAGCAGCGGAGAAGCCTTGGGCAAGCTATCCGTGAGTAGCACGATGAAAGCGTACGGGATTCGCGTGAGCGTGAAGACGACGGATTGCAGGTCGTTCGGAGTGAAGAGAAGGAAAAAACAGAAAGAGGAAGTCTGGCTGAGCGATCACCATCGTCCACCTGCTTGCAATTCATTGGGTCCTGCAGCCAGCTACAGTAGCGCCCATCGAGCGCTGTGCCTCTGAACGGATTGCAGCGACGACGATGGGGAGGAACTTTGACCTTACCCAGAACGAAGAGCCTGCGCCGTGAAGCGAGCAAGGTATCAGCGCTGAATAGAGCAGGATGCGAGAGGTATCTCAGACGGACTCACTCAGTGCTATGGGTACAGCTCTATCAGAAACGGGGTGAGCATTTCCGACTTGGCGGTATCGAGGGCGACCGGCCTGCGAAGTGAGGCGGTTCAGCGCATGCAGAGCAGCGAAGAAGAACGATGTAGATGCACTTCTTCTTTCTCTTGCCACTGCACAAGAAGTCACGAAGCTCGGCTTTCGAGCGGAACTATCAGACCGCCAAGAAAAGGTGAGTGAAAAGGTTCTTTCAGGTTAGAGGGGAAAGGGGGCAAGGATAGACGTACGCGCTGAACTTCAGTCGCCACGTCCCCACCTCGTTGGACCACATTCAGGTATTGCCTGATCGAGATGTGGACTTGGCGAAGTAGCTTCACGCAGTCCTTGATAGACGACGGGACCTTCGAGGGACGACATACGGCTGCGGGCATTCGAAGTCGCAGTCAGCCTTTCTGTCAGCCAGGCATGGGCGAACAGGACAAGCGCACCGAATTGTACAACGAGCGCCTGGAAGAACAGCAGCTTCTCCGATCCTGTCCTTCCAGAAAACCCATCCGAGTTGACAAAGAAGGAGTAAACAATATCGCTGGCGTCCTCGACACTGAGCAACGTGCTAGTCTCGCTCTGACGAGCTGTCCCGCTAGTCCTACTCCCGCTGAGACTGACGAACGTCCCACTCGCGCCCGTCTGCATGGACCCCTTGCTAGTCGCAGGCGAAGTCACGCTTCCTAGAGTTTGCATCGTCTTCGGTCCGTCGCTACTCGAGACATCGTCGTCGTCTTCATCATACTCGTCGAGCGCGCCAAGATTCAAGGCGGGAGTAGGCGGTCGAGGAGTAAGGTTCAAGCGGGCAAGGGCGGAAGAGAGGAAGTCTTCGCGGTCGGACAAGGTAGCGGCTGGATGGTGGGCTTCAGGGGCGCGGATGGTACTAGCGCGTGAGTTAGGACGATCCATCTCTTCGACTGACGGTGGGTAATGGGAAGGCAGAGAAAAGGCGAGAAACGAAAGAAGGTTTGACGGAAAAGCGGTGGAAAGGAGCAATGTGGGGAGACTGCACCTTCGTCCGCGGCGAGTAAGATCGACGACTATTCGAGTAGTGCGGACGAACGAGGTCGAAGCTCACTGACGAGCCTAGGGAAACGCTACGCTGCACCCTCGCCCCTGCCCTCGACTCGTACGACTTCCCAAATCCCCAGTCCCGTTCGTCCCCATCTCCTCGCCTGAGCAAGCTCGCCGAGCCTATCCGTATCGACGTGGATACCGAAAGTCTTTCGACCGAAGAGCGGCTGCAAGCACCAGGTAGCGAGACCATCGCTCGCATTCGTTGAGAAGGTCGGACCGGCAGGATTGCAGGTGAGGTTGAGGGTGTCGACGGCACAAGCTGGAGCAGCCAGTACTACCTTCGCCATTGACAGGTCCTGCAATGAGCGATCTCGCGAGTGTAGCGAAGTGAGCGTAGCGGAGAGTGTTCCGGGTGGAGAGCCGCCGAGGTCGGTAACCCTTACAACCGGAGGCGGAGGTTGCTTGGCTGGAAAGAGCAGCGGTAAGTACACAAAGACGAGAAGGGGTGTGAGAAGACCTACTGTGCGAGAGGGGGAGAAGGAGATGTCGAGGCGGCATGAAGGTCCGCCAGAAGACGATGTTCACGTGCGCCGATCTGCCAAGCGCGGTGGTCGGATCCCGCAGGTCGGCATTCAGCGCAAGGGAGGCGGGAATGACACCGCCTTGGTGCAAAAAGCCGAAGAAGATGGTAAATAGCAGGCTGTGAATAAGCCAAAGAGTCTGGAGCTCGGGCGGAGCGTCAGTTTGGTATCCAGAGAAAGGGCGAAAGCGGTACCATACCCAGACAACTTTTTGAGCCAACATCACCCTCGACATCCTTTTCCGAAAGAGCGAGGTGAAGGGTACGAGTAGGGCGAGGGGGATAAGTAGCGGGAGGAGGAAGCGGGGCTCTTGGTGTGGCTGCAGCGACAGCAGTGCGACCGGAAAGACGAAGCCAGAAAGGTAGACTGCGCTAGAGAACAGTCAAACCGGGCTGCGGTTCACTTGTAGAGGAGAAGAGCGTACCTTTGCGGGTGAAGCTCTCGCTGGTCTTTTCCTTCCTTTCGCTGTGGCTCCGGCCTCTCACGGCTGACGCTATGATCACAGGCCCAGTTCCGAAAAGCATAGGTAGGTTGACCAGGAGGTGAAGGTAGCGAGGATGGATTCCATGCTCGGCGAGGTTGGCGTGGGACACGTTGTAGCGAAGTAGATTGAGCGGCGTCAAGACGAGAGAACCTCGTCCCTTTTCATTAGTCGGATTGAAGTAGGCCGTGTCCGACGCCACAAAAGCGATGGAAGTGGCGACGAACGTCAGGCATGCGGGAAAGCCGATATTGGCAAGACGGAATGTAGAGGCCCTGCGGGGAAAGCGGGCTTAGCTGCCGGGCTCTCAAGCGAATTGGAGGGACTGACGAACTTCTCTGACTGTATGAGCTGCCAGGCTGTAGCCGCTAGTACGGGCGCGACGAATGCGACGAAGGTGATTCGGACGAATATACCAAGTGCACAGACTGATCCCAGCAAGGTGAGACCGGCGATGGAAGACCGTCGGTCGAAGCGATGACAGAGGTAGTACGCGAGAGCGAGGAGAACTGTCTCGAGCGAATTGCTGAACGGGCGGAGTAAGAAGGTGAAAATGACGGGAGAAGTCGCGACGAGCAGTAGGGCGTGTCTCGAGTGGCTGGTAAGCCAGATCAAGAGATCTGAGGGACAGAAAGAGTCGGAATGAGTCCACTCGGAATGAGAGGCAGAAACGTACCGATTGCGAAGGAGAGTACAAGCATGGTAGCTCGCTCGGCAAGGAAAAGAGCATGGGCCGAAGGGCCTAAGAACAACACTAGGTCAGCTCGCGATGCGCCGGGGTACCAACTGAGAGAGTAAGGGCACCTGAGCCTACGATTGCACGCAGGAGAGCAAAGGCGGCTCCAGTCGAACCCAGGACGGGAGCGATGCTGCGACAAGGGGAATCTGCCGTCCACTCCCACGTCTTGAGGGGCTCGTCACCTGTGTTTGAGTAGTCATAGGCGAGGCTGGCAGCCACTTCAGGGTTCTGAAAGTGTTCATCGGGGTGAATATACGAGGTTGACTTCAAGGCGATGATGATCCGGACAAGAACGAGGGTACCGTAGATGAGGCGGAATCGGCTTTGCATGGCTGATGAGTCGGCGCTTGACCATCTACTGCCAGTCCGCGTAGCCGTGATTGTATAGCAAGCGTGTTATCTTCAAACTAGATGAAGAGGTTGTTTGGTCATGACTATGACCCGTCGACTCACATTAGAGGTGATAACAAGCATAGTGCAACAGTATTCGACCATTGTACACCCTACTGAACTACCCGCACTCGCTCACGTCTCCCCCTTCTTCCGCATAGCCGTCTCTCACCAACTCCTCTCTCACCCTCATCTCTCCGCATCTACCTCAGTCAGCCAACTGCTCGATAAGCTAGCCACACAGCCAGAGGCAGTAGCACTCGCGCGATGCCTCACCTTGGCGAGGGGAGACGCGAAGAAGCGCAGGATGATTGGCAAAGGGAAAAAAGCCCGAGAGGAATGGGTCGAGGACGCCATAACCGAGGACCAGCTCGTCACACTTTGCCAGAAGATGGTGAATCTAGTCGAGCTACAGCTACGCGAGCTCACGTTTGCGACCTTGCGACGCCGTCAACTTGGTGGCTTTTCCCACCTCAATCACCTTCGCACACTGTCCATCTCCGGCCGTCCCGCCCACCCTTTCAGCCTTCATACCGTCGGTCAGCTCCTCAACACCCTTCCGCACCTGCAACACCTCGCGTTGAGGCGGCTTCGGTGCGATCGCAGCGCTCTTGACGGCCTTCCCGCTCCAGCCCTTTCCCTCGCATCCTTCGCCCTCTTCTCCTCGCCCGACATATCCAGCCGCCAGCTCGCATGGCTCCTACACTCCTCGACCAACGCCGAGTCGCTGAGCTCCGTCGCCTTCGACGTTCTTCCCAAAATTCGCCCGTCTCTCTTCCATCCAGTCAAATGGGCGCCGGTCCGTACAACCCGCCTCTTCTGCGCCAGCGAGCGGCCTGGAGTCGTCGAGTTTCTGCCGCTGCACTGTACCTCCGTGCGCGTGCTCGCGTTCGATGCGCGTACGGCTGTGAGCGCCAGCGCCCTCCTGCAAAGCTGCGAAGTCTTCGACACGGTCCGCGAGATCTCCGACTTTTCGCAAACGGGAGCCGGTCTCGTAGTCTGCGATCTTGCGGAGGCTCTGTTCTCGAAGGCGATGCAAGGCCGGGTCAAAGTAAGGAAAATAACGCTGGCGAAGAAGAAAAGGGGAGAAGCCAGCGCTCGCTCATTGGGGACGATCTGCCGAGCAACGGGCATCGACCTGTGCTATGAGACACTTGAGAGGAGCGGGGACGAGCTCTACATCCCGTGCGAGTGCGTTTTCCTTACTGTCGCTTTTCTCTCCCTTTTCTGACCGTGCTTCTCCTGCGCAGATTCGCCGCTCTTCGCTCCATCGACGTCTAGGACTCTCGCAGAAGCTGTAAGAGATCGACTGTAAGCTTGCTTCGATTCCTCGGTTGCATAGTGCGAATCGCCCTAGACCCGTCTTGCGCTGTTGCAGGATACCCACTTCTCGCTCGAACGCTGAGGCATGACCACCGGATAACGACGACGGTCTCCGGTGAACAGCACTCAACCGGCTCAAGGTCGCATCTTCCGCTCTGTGCCGCGATACCCGCTACCGACCTTCCGCCCCGCTGCCCCACTTGTCCGCCACATCGGGTCGAACAAAAACTCTCGGCTCGCTTCTTTCCTCTTCGACCACACAAGCTCAGCGATATTCTACCATGTCTGCTATCTCCCAGTCTCGAGGGGCTCCCGACCCAGGCCTTTCCGATTACCCTCGTCCCGCTGCCGGTGCTGATTCGGGTGTTAAGGTGCGCTTCTCGCTTTTATTTTTCTGGTCTCAACCCAGCCACCCAGTACTTATTGACTTGGGCTTACTAGGTCATCATCGTTGGCGCCGGGATCGGAGGGCTCTCAGCTGCCATTGAATCGCGGTTGGAGGGCCATAAAGTCCTCGTGCTCGAGGCTGCAAGGGAATTCAAGCCTTTAGGAGAGTACGTTACTTCTCTACCCGCTCCATCCGCCATTGGACCCCCACTAGATCCCTGAACTCGCAATCCCTATCGCTGATCTTGACATTGTCCTCCACCCTTCCTTCCTACAGCAATATCGGCCTCTTCCCCAACTCAGGTCTCTTCATCAAGCGCTGGGGCATTCATTACGCGCTTTCACAGCACTGTGCCTACCCAGATGGCTTGACCTAGTGCGCCTCTCCTCATTCACTTCCCTGTGCGGCGGCATCTGACGGCTTTTGCCCTTTCCTGTGCTACCGCAGTCGCCGCTACGACGGTGAGCTCATCACGCATTCTCGACCCCAAAAGCAAGGAGACGAGATGGGCGATGAGAACCCGTTCAAGGATGCCCCGCTTTACGACACGACTCGATACGATTTGCATCGCATTTTGATTGACCGTGCGAAGGAGCTCGGCGCCGAGGTAAGGCCTTTTCCGCTTGTTCGTCACGAGAGGCGGCCTGGCCTTCGTCATGCCTCCACGGCCGCGTTTTGCAGATCCTTCCCTGCTTCTTGAACGGCGACGGCATCGGCTCGAGGATCCGCTGACCTTGCTCCCTTTACCATGCAGATCAAGATGGGCTCCCGCGTTACGAAGCACTTCGAAACGGAAGCCTCTGCTGGGGTCGAGGTCGCTGGAGAGCGGTACGAAGCGGACGTTGTTATCGGGGCGGATGGTAGGTTCTTCCCATGCGCTCCGTTGCTTCGAATATGTGTCTGATACTAACCTCAAAAAATGGCAGGCGTCAAGAGCCCGGTCCGTGAGAGCTACCTTGGAATTAACGACAAGGCTCTCGCAAGCGGCTACGCTATTTACAGGTGAGTCTTGCACTTTCCCTACCGTCTTTCTCCGCACATCCTTCCGGACATTTCGTCAGCCATGACTGAAGGTTCAGCTGCTCCTCGCGCACTGGACACCTAACTACGAACGCCTTGCTGACTTTTCCTTCCTCCATTCTCGGCAGGACGAGCTACTCAGCCGACCTCCTCCGCGCCAACCCGATCTGTGCTCACCTCGCGCCGGTGGACGAGGACGCTCGCACCCTCTGGATTGGTCCGCAGAGGCACTTCATCGTCGGGACTAGCAAGTCGGGCCAGGACATGCACTGGCTATTCACTCAGTACGTTCCTGTCCTCGTTCACCTCATTCAGGCTCCGCACATAGGGTGATGGTCAGAGTGCTGCTAGGTGGAAGATGCTGATACGAGCTTACGTTACAGCCCCGACTATGAGGACATTGAAGAATCATGGGCGCTGCCGGCCAAGCTTGAGGATGCGTTGAAGCAAGCCGAAGGCATGTTCCTCCGGCTCCCCCGATCCTCGCTTGCGATAACAGGCTCTGACACGTTCCACCTTCTTTTGATCGCAGGATGGGACCCCGTGGTTCGTGCAGTGATCGAAACGACGCCGCCAAATGCACTTATCGACTGGAAGCTCATGTTCCGCGAGCCGTTACCGTCCTGGGTCTCGGAGAATGGAAGGATCGGTCTCATCGGCGATGCTGGTACGAAGCTGCCTTCCCTCGAGTGTCAAGGTCTCGTCTGACGAAATTCGGGTTCTCATGCAGCTCATCCCTTCCTCCCGACCTCGCAACAAGGTGCCTCACAAGCAGTGGAAGATGGAGTCACCGTCGCCCATGTCTTGTCTCTAGCGAAACAGCGTGGACTTCCCCTCAACCTGGCCTTGAAGGCGTATCAAGCACTCCGCTACGAGCGTGCGAAGCAGGCGCAGCAGCTTGGAGTTGACAATAGGGATATGTGGCACAAGTTGGACTATTCCAAGCCGATTGATCCGTACGTTGCAGCGCCTTGCGTTCGCCCTCCTTCTGCCCACGGCCTCGAGATCTGCTACTGAACATCTGTATACTTCACAGCGAGAGCATCAAGCTTCCCTTTGCGACCTGGCTCTGGCACCACAACGCCATCACCCATGCCCACGAAGGTTTCAACGCTGCCATCGCCTCCATTCTGCGCAACAAGGTACTGGCGGATGAGGCGAGCGTCGCTCAACCATTGAACACCCAACAGGGCGTTGCTATCACGGCTTGAGTCGGGCCATTAGTGGCATGTAGGCTTGGGAGGAGTTCGGAGGTGTGTTTGGCAGGGTTGTACCGTCTTTTTCTGGAGGTTCGGCTGTAAATCAGAGACATCGTCAGTGCAGTGGGCGTGTACACCGTATGTTGTGCTTTGTGAGCTGCCGACCAACAGAACGGCTCACTTTCTCACGATTTTTCCTTTCTTTCGTTTCCACCTTCACCTTGGTCCCATCGTAAGGCTTGGTCGCTTCGTACACGGCGTCTTCGTCGCCATATGTATCGTGTCATCAGGCTGTCCCTACGTCCGATACCTTCTCCCGACCTCGGCATCTTCGCCTACACCTCCCGTCAAAGTGGGCAATAACGCTGAGCGGCGGCTTGCGACAGCGCCGAGCATATAGACATGGTATCTACACATATCTCACCACGAACAATCAACGCCCAAGAGCTGTGCGACGGGTGCAGTGATCAAAAGTAATATTCGGCCTTTTCGAAGCATCCTCGCTGACCTCAAAGCTCGCCATCTTGCGCGTTTTCAAACCGAACAACAGGATCACTGCGCCTGCTTCATCAGCTGAACGCCCCAGCCGAGCGTGAGTGCCCGTGCGCCCCGATATCTCCTTCTCCTTCCCGATCATTCCAGCCAGACTTGTGCAGAATATTGACCTTCGCGCCTGAACGTGACCACTCAACTGTTTCTGACACAGATGCCTTCCCTCCTTCCGCCCATCAACTTCCAAAAGTGGCTCTCTGAGAATGGCGACAAGTTGAAACCGCCCGTCAACAATTTCTGCCTGTCCGTAGGAACCCTACCCTCTGCCGTTTCGAGCTAGCTGAGCGGCGGCTTGCACTACTGGTTTTAGATACGACGGCGGTGACTTTACCGTGATGGTTGTGGGCGGCCCAAATTCTCGCAATGGTAAGCTTTTTCTCCTCTGTCGCCTGACTAATGGCATCCTGCACCAGGCCGGGCTGTCCGCTTGCAAGGCTACGTTGACGCCTCTCCTTTCTTGCGACTCGCCACTTGCAGACTACCACCTCAACGAAACCGAAGAATGGTTCTATCAGGTCAAAGGTCACATGACGCTAAAAGTCATCGACAACGCTCAGGTAGGTGGACGCGTCAGGACAAAGGAAGGGTTGGAGGCGATTGATGTGACTGGTGGCGACTTCAGGGAGATCCCCATTGGCGAGGGTGAAATGTTCCTGCTGCCTGGTTTGTCTCGATCCTTTCTTTCCCTATGATCCGGAAAGGGTCGTTTTGACGTGGAGCTATGCGCAGGTAACACACCACACAATCCTTGTCGTTATGCCGACACTGTGGGTCTCGTTATCGAGCGAGTACGACCAGGAACCGCAGTCGGTGCGTCCCTCATTCCGCCGCCTCCCGTCTGTTCACAGGCTGATTCACGCTTTCTATTTGCTAGACCGCTTGCGCTGGTATTGCCCCAACGAGGAGCACACAACGCCTACCATTATACGCGAAGTCTCTTTCCACTGCTCGGACCTCGGCACCCAGTTGAAGCCTCTCATCAACGTAAGCTTGCCTCCCGCTCTCTCTTTCCAGTGTGAGCACGATCTCCTGGCGGCTGACTTTTCACTCACTGACACAGGAGTGGATGAACGCCGCCGAGCTGCGGGTGTGCCCGAGCTGCGGGAAGCAAGCCGAAGCCAAGTAGCTTGACCTGGCTACTTTGGAAGAAAGAAAGAGCAGTTTGCATTCCGATAAGTCATATGCATCCTAGTGTCTACTGCTCTGGGCGAGGCTGCTAGTCCATTTCCAACAGGGAGCCCTCAGCCTCCATCGTCGAAAGCCACTCTATGAAAGCCTGCGCAGACGAAATGTCAGAAGCTAGACGTGGACACGAGAAGGCGCTACTTACCTGTCCCGGGAAACCAACGCAGTTGTTGTAGTCGCCATCTATCGAGCGAATAAGCATTCCTCCTAGTCCTTGAATCGCAAAACCTCCTGCTCTAAAGGTGTGTGACAAGGTCAAGTCCAGCTACCCGTCGACAACGCGAAAAGGTCGGATATCCGTACCGGTCGATGCCCTCGCCACACTCCACATAGGCGCTGAGGAGCTCAGGCGAATTCTCAGCGAAGTTGACCTATCGAGACGGACAAATCAACTGGTAAGCGTTTCTTTCGGAAGTTAAGATGTATCGATGAAGCCGCGGGTGACTGACCTTGGTAGCTACGACTAAGGAGGCGCAAGAATAGCCGGGCGTGGCGATCTGTGGTTGTACTGTAGCTTGAGGAAAGTCAGTTCTTGGAAGAGTTAGCAAAAAAACAAGTACAAGAGACACAGGGACGAAAAACAAAGCGCCAAGTAAAACTGACCGACAGTCACCCCCGTCACGACTTGTACAGATTGCCCGCTATAGCTTTCCAGCATCTTGAGCTGCTCTGCCTTGCTGCCGGGCTTCTCGAGGATGATAGGCTCAGGTCCGGGAATAATCACGACAGTGTCGGCTGCCTCGTCGACGCAACGTAGTCAGCATTGTGATCGGGCACGCTCGAATTAGGTCGTACGTACCACCTATAACCAAGTCAGGCGGGTCTTCGGGGTTCTCCTCCACCAATTTCCCGTATACTTCGACCGCCTGCGAGAACATCGTTATCAACACGCGCTGCTACGAGACAGCAAGTCCTCACCGTACCTTGGCTGCTCCTGTAGCAACGGCATACTGGGCCGGATCTTCAAAGTCTGAATGAGAGAGCGTTTCGGGGAAGGTTGACGGCACCACCCGAGGTGCGAGCCCAAACGTCTGCAAGATCTCGGATCGACGTGGAGAGGCGCTGGCGAGTACGATGTTCTTCCCTGCGAGCGCTGAAGTCAGTCTCGAGGCTACGCAAGCTCTGAAGAACGAGACAGCGCACGTTTCAGTTTGTCAAAGACTGGAAGTTTGAGGGCGTGCGGCATGACAGGCTCAGAGCGAGCGGTCAAAGGTTCTGTCTCTGTGCTCATACTGCTGGGCGCAAGGCAATTCGAGGAAGACGAGGCGAGCAAGAAGAGGTAGAAGCGGAGCACGCAACGACGTTGGATCGAACCGACAGTTCCGGCGGCAACTATGCATGATCCGATTAGTTGCGATGCAGCATCTACTAGTACAACTTTCCTCCAACACACACTCTCTCCACTATCCGCCTGCTCCATCAACCGTTATCGCGTCTGGCGGTTTCCTCCTCGCAGGTTTTCCTCTCCTCGGCTGGCTGACGGGCAATGGAAGGCGCCGCGCTTTGGTGTGCGATGTTTTTCGAGCCTGAGCTCTGCGCGGGGCAACCGGGGAAGGAGGATTTGTATCGTCATCGTCGTCGTCGTCGCTGTCGAAGGAATCGTCGAAATAGTCGAAAAGGCCCGGCTCTTCCTCTTCTCGCGGGTCTGGTGTAGGAACATCGCGGTAGTGGATGAAGATGGCCATCATGACGCCAGGGAGCCAACCCAGAAGGGTGAGTTCGAGGCAGCTGAGACGATAAGATGGGAGCTCGAGGTAGGTTAGCTTTCGCCGCTTCTTCTCCCATCATGGCTTGAGGTGGGGGGGAGACGGAGCTCACAGGTAGAGATCCAGACCCACTCCACGCTTCCGCTTGACCACGACAAAAGGAAGGCAAAGGCAGAGGAGAAGTGCCTTGGTATCCTCGCTCAACCACATCGACGTGGGGCGCGGCGAGAGGAAGCCGTCGGGCCGATAGCGAGTTGTCGGCGGTATGTACTGCGGCGCTGGCGGACAGTAGACGGCGTGATGTGTGGAAGACGCAACGACGAGCGAGGCAGAAGAGAGGAGCTTTGCTCCGCGGACAAGCCGAGTCGTGAGAAGGAGATGAGCCACAAATCAGCCGCCGCTGTCTGCCGAGCGAGAGGCGTAAAGCGGTACATACGCTGCTTCTCGAACGCGCCCAATTGTACACAGCAAGATCTACACAATCCGGTCTACTCCGATCGACCGACGCGGTAAAAAGACCGCTTCAATCTGCGAGAAAACGAAGCGATAGACTCCTCAGCCTGTTCGCCTACGGGTCAACTGCCACGGCTAAAGAAGACAGAAACGTACTCGTACAGCAGGATCTCGCCCCACACGTAGGACCCGGGAAGAACGTCAGGATGAAGGAAGTCGCGATACTGAGGAAATCGAGAAAGAAGAAAAAGATAAGCGATGTTTGCCAAGCAAAGAAAGATGATAGTAGCTCACGTGATCTTCCTGTCCCTCCAAAAGCCTACCAATCTCGTTAATTCGTATCCGCTCATCGAATCCGTAGTCCGTTCTGTCTGCCTTTTGACGATCCTCCTTCACTGCCTTCAGTTCGTCCAGGGCTTCTCGTGGGAAGTAGTGATTCCGAGTACGGTGAAGCGAATCGAGCACGCTGGAAAGGAAGGTGGGGTGTGTGGCGAGGGAGCTGATGCGGAGTTCGTGCATCGTTTTGCGAGAGAGTTGATCGAGGGCAGCGACGCGGGAATAAGGAGTGTAGTCTGCAAGAGGTGGCGGATCAGCGCTGTAGCGCGTGAATAGGAGAGAAGTGCGTACTATTGCGCTTCGGATGATGCAAAGTTCGCCACGTTATAGGCGGTCCACCCCGGACACCGTTCTCTCCTGGGAAGGTCGTCGCTACGTCCTTCATCAGCTCCGTCGCGTGCTTGATCCATCGCTCTTCGCGCGCCTGTCCAATCTCCTTGAAAGCGAGGTCACTGTCCTTCGGGTACGGGCGGGAGATATTGGCGGCCATGAAGTCCTCCTCCGTCATCGCTCGCAAGTCCCAGTATCCGGCAGAGACCTCGATCAAGTCGGGTTTACGGATCTGCGGTCGGTTCATGAGTACAGCAAGGTTCTCCAGCATGGGCAGCGTGATGTGGTGGAACCGTTGGCGCCAAGTTGCTGTGTACCATATGAGGATCAGCGCGAAGGAGCTCATGACGGAAAATTGGACGTACAAGGACCGTGGTAGAAATCCTCAGACTGGTAAGCATCTTCCATGTCTTCCATGCCCTGTAGACTGGCTTGGTCAGTTGCGAGCTAGTCAGGCTGGGCGAAATGAGGATGGACCCAAAGAAAGGTGTTGATCACTGTAGCGTTGTATGCCTCGATGTCGCACACCCACGGCCGCGTAAAGAACCAACTCTTCTCCCTCCCCTCCCACTCATCCTCGAGCTGTCGGCGATCTGCCTTAGCCTTGATAGACTCCGCCGTTTCTTGCCCATCCGGCCCAAGAACCGTCGGCAGAGATTTGCGATACATGGGAGGTGAGGCGGGGTGTTTCGGGTTGATGTTGTGCAATTGACCGCCGATGAGGTCGCAAAAATCGGAGAGGTGGAGCCGCTCCATAGAGTCGCCTGAAACCAGAGACGAAAAAGGTAAGCTGACAAAGTCCGACTCGTAGAATCAAGTGTGTTCTCACCTTGCAAGAGGATGGTCGCATTCACTAGCCATGGGTAGAAGGGCGATTCATCTTCGTCCACCTCCTGTCGTACCGTCGTGTCGTGCGAGCGAAGCGGGCCGCCATTGCGAAAGGCGGCAGGTTTGCTTTTCGCAGCCGCTATTGACCGGACGACACCCTGCATGAGTCGCGAGGGCTCGCAGTCTTCCTCGTATGGCCTCCATGCATTGTTGAACTGGCAGGCAGAAGATTAGCTCGCGTTTCTCGTAGAGGACTGAGGAAACGGAGTAGGCAGCACCTTATTCTCCGTATCCACAAACAATCTGCCTGGCTCCTTGAAGGGGTTGCAGCTCCAGTCTTTCGGTACCTCGATTGTCTCAAAGTCGTAGGCAATCTTGTGCCGCGCAGTGTACTGCAACTCTCCCTCTGCTCGAACCAATTTCCGAACCGAGGTGGGACTGATGAGAGTGAACAAGCCAAAGCCTGCAAGCCCCAGTGTGGCCAGTGTTGCTATTCTTCGCCATGGTTGCTTGCGGTGATGAGAGGTTGCTGTGCTGAGGGAAAGGGAAGCTTCCCGGTGATGAGCCTGTTTCTCCTTGAAGGCGGTCGAAGCAGCTTCTGCCTTGGTTGGTGAGGTGGGTAGTAGAGTGTAAGGTGCGGCATAAGCGATCGACGGCGCCATTCTCAAACGCTGACTGTTCTCAGCCGGCGAAGAAACTCGATGGAGGCAGGAGTAGAAGTGGTGAGGTAGACAGCGGAACCGGACGGGCGGGTACCCGAGGGGCGGGCTGCAGCGATACCTCTCCGAGAGCTGAAGAACATTATGAAACAAGCCGAGACTGGGAGTGTGGCGTGTCAAAAGCTGAAAGAGGAAGGGGGCGGGCCGCTTCGTTTCACGCTGCACTGTGTGTGAAGACTTCTGCCATGCGTCGACACAATGTCACACTAGCTTCGAAAGCCACCACGCCGCCGCGAAGGACGAAACAAGATGCGGCGCCGTGAAGACGGTGAGGGAGAAGTTGTGGGAACTTGAAGTGAATGATCATGAGGTGAGGCGATAAAAGGTTATCAGAGGACAGCACTCTTTGTGACCGCCTACGGTCAAATTCAAGTGGTCACAGATTGACGACTGAGCAGCGAGAGACAGGAAGAAGGCGCCGAGAGGAAAAAGACCGTCCCCTTTTTCGCCGCTGATTGCCTTGACAGAGCATTCAGCGGTACTGTTGACTTCGGGTCCTTACAAGCTATCTACGTACCCTTCGACGCCGTTCGTCCTCAGAGTCGGAAGAAGAAGAAGACTCTAACGACGAGCTCGCTGTCCCCGAAGACCCCCGTCGCCGACTCCCCTTCTCCCTCGTCAGCGCCTTCTTCTCCTCGTCTGGGTCTACCGGTCCGGCTGGATGTCGCCGGTGGGCGAGCGCGACGGCGACGCCAATGACGAGAAAGAGGACAAGGATTCCGCCACCGACGAGAAGGAGCGGCGACACTTCATAGGAAGAACTGGAGTCGGTGGATGCAGAGGCTGCCGTATAAGACCCCGAGGAGGGTGCTAGTAGGTGGCTCGAAGAGACGCTACGAGCGGCGGATAGAGACGAGGGATGAGCTGTGTTGACTGACGCAGACACTGCTTGCGACGCTGAAGATTTCGCTGCTGCAATGTTCGACTGCGAGCTCAGTACGAGCCATTTGGTGTAGCAAGTGCCTAGGCTCACGTGTAGCTCCGAAAGACTGCTTAGGACTGCTATCAGGTGAGCTTGAACCGCCGAAGATGTCGTCTTGAGCGCCGTCAGAAAAGCCGCATGCATCACTGTAGCCAGGTCGCTTGGCGTTGGGATTAGTCGAGTCCCAGAAAGGAATATTATTTGGATTGTTGTAAGCTGAGAGAGTAGTTGTCAGCGTGCAGGGCTAGCGATACTTGCACAGGATGCGCACCGTAAAGAGGACGCTTGGCCCCTTTTACACACGAGCTGGAATCGTCTCCGCACCATGTTGCGTCTTGTGGCTCATCCCACTTGACAGTCGAGCTAGCGCCGTCGATCTTGCACAGAAACCCGGCTAGACGCAAGAGAGAACGCTCAGTCAACCACGAATGAGGAAGACGGGGCGGATCACGACGCACACATATACGAATTTGGATTGTCCTGCTTTGCAATCCAATGCCACGAGCATACACAGTAGTCATTGGAGCATGCCGGCATGTTGGCCGGGATTGAGAACGTCGTATTGCGTGTCCACACGCAGCTTTTGACGAGAAAAGGGCCATGCATCAGCGCATACTCGAAGTGCAGAACGAAGTCGAATTGACCCCAGCGGTCGGAGCATACTTTGCTTGAACGGAGAATATCACGATGGGGTTATCCCCGTCAATGGAGGAGTCGCTGCGAGAAGGTGAAAATTGAGAAGGTCAGGGTGCCCTCAAGGCGAACTTTTTGCTTGAAGACGCCTCCGACGCACTCCGGGTCTGTCTGCGTCCCAAAGAAGGTGAGCGAGAATCTGGGACTGTCACAGAGATCGGCGCACCACATCTGTCTCGGAAAGCGTGAGTATACCATTCTCCCTCTTCTCGTAAAAGCGGACTGAACGCACCAGCGATACCCAGCGCACAACCCCCGACCTCTGACTTGTCCAGATTATTGCTATCGTCGTGAGCGTGATACAAGCCAGGAGACCCTGGGCAACACTCCTGCCTGAGGAAACCGGGTCAGCTGGCGAGCATGGGCTCAAGCGGACAGAATACGCACTCGCTGCCTGCTGCGGGTATCTTGCTTGTGTCGGATGAGAAGCTGGTGTAGTCCTTGTGGCAGGACATCTCGGCACTCCATGTCCCGCCTGCTGGCAAGACTGCTACTTTACTCTTATCGGGTAGGGCGCTTCTGTAAAGTGGCCCACGGTACCACCAATCGTCGAACTCGAGATCCCGCATCGGATTGACCTGATAGAAGGGTGAGTGAGCAGCGGTTCGGGGCAGAACAGCGGAGAGGAAAATAACGGCACCTGATCTTGCCCAGGAAAGCAACCTTCAGTCGTCTCGCAGCCAGTCGGTCCTTATGAGGCGCGACCGTCAGCCTATGCATGATGCGATGGGACTGAGTATCGCTGCGAGGGGGGAACGGATTGGAGCGTACCGTCGAAGCCGAACCTAAGTCGGGTGAAAAGCTACGGTTAGCGCTCAAGCCTGTCCGAGGAAGGAGAGAGCTGCGCACATAGCAGGTGTCCTGCAAGTCAAAGCGTGAGCAACCGTGAGCTGGATGCACGAAAAGGACTCACCAGATCGACATATGTGCACGCACGCCCACAGAGAAGAGGAGCCCCGCCAGCAGCGCATTTGGGACCATCTTGTGCCGCCGCGCCGTGCGTAGATAGCAGAGAAGGCAGAGCAGTATAAGCGAGCAATCGCTGAGCAGTCACCCGGTCAAATACCAACAAAGACCCTTCAAGTCGACCACCGAAAATGTCCGCGGTGAGCACTTTTTAGAGCTGAATGTTGCAAGCCGTGGGAAGTGAGCGCGTTGCAACGTATGGTACCGTACGCTCCTCAGCCGCGGTAGCGCTCCTTCTCCCAGCTCCTCCACAGGCTTCGAAGCACACTGCGCTCTGCCTCTTCTTCCTCCCCGAGGAAACCTTTCATGAGCGCTTCCTTCTCCCACTTCCCCATCGAGTCCAGCACCTCAAACAGCCCGCCCTGCAGCTCGTTGCGTAGAGATGACGGGATGGCGCAGGTCGGGTGAACGCAGCTTCGCAGGTAGGTGAGGAGGAGGAACGGAGCGTGCTTGGAAAGTGGTGCCGCAAGGGATGTTGTAGTCGCCGGTCCTTCGTCTGCTGTGTTTTCCGGGTTCGTCTTGCGCTTGACGACTTGCGCGGTCGTTCTCGAGGTAAGAGCTCCGAGAAGTCGACCGACCGCTTTAGCCTCCGTACAGCCAATCGCAGTGGCGCCGCCTTCCCATACCCATGGAGGGAAAGACATCCTCGCCTCGCGTTCCGCCCGTTGTCCCAGTCCGAGCGAGAGATCGAGATCATCGACAGATAGTGGCATCGCTCCTTGTGCCGTGCCACCGCGGCGAAGAATGGTAACCGCGCCCGCAATTCCGGAGACGAGGAGGGGGAAGAGCGGAACGACGTGGTCTTTGCGGTGGCGGACGAGATGTGTGAGTGTGCTGACGAGGGAGAGGAACAGATCGCTGACGACCTGGGGTGAAGACGTAGCAGGACGAGGTGGTAAGGTTGACGAGGGGGTAGACTGAAGAAGGTGAAGCAGGAGAGAGATTGTCGCGCTGATGTTGAGACGGGACAGGAGCATCGGCTGCGAAGAAAGCAAGGCGAGTCAGAAGACTCCTCGAGCTGTCTTCGGATGTGAAGGACTCACACGCTCAGCAGAGACGCTTTCGAGGAAGTGCGCGGCGACGAAGAAGGCCCGGACGGCCACGTCGCCATCTTGCCCTTCCCCTCGTTCGACGAGAGCAGCGGCATGACGGATGAGGTCGGATAGCGCAGCACCAGCGTACCGGCTCGATCCTGTAGTTCCGACCCAGTCAGTTGCGCTGATCCCGAATGTAGTCGGAGAACGGATGCACACCTTCGGGTCCATCCCGGAGGAGAACGAAACTCAGTTTGAACACTTGTGCCACCTCGTCCAGTATTGCGGCAGACAACTCGCCAGACACCAGAGTCCCGACCATGCAGCAAACGCTGTCGAGGATGGCACCGTAATCTTCGAGCGAAATCGCCGAGGTGCAGCGCACGAGATGACCGTCGAGTTCTGCGATCGGGGAAAAGGATGAGCGGAGTCTAAATTGAGGGAAGGACGACGGCACGGACCTGACGAAGCAAGGACTTGACGGAACATTGCATGCGATGCAAGGAAAGTTTCGTAGAGCTTTCTTGACGGTGTTCGCTGGACGCGATGACTGAAGAGCTGGCTGAGAGCTAGAACCGTTCTCGCTGCAGTAGGTCGCGTCGGCATAGACGGCAGCTGGGCTAGTACAGCGCGGAGTGCATGATCGGTGAAGGTATCCAAGGTGGACGCTGAAAGTGACTGAATCAGCGGATACCTTGCAAGGGCGACAGGGAACTAACGCACTAAAGTTCTCATTGCGACTTTCCATCCGTGCCGAGACGACGGAAAGCGAACAACTCGCCTCTAGAAGGTCGGCGAGCTCGAAGATCGCCTGGCTGTCACTCTTCAGTACCGCTGATGCCGCGAGCAGAATTCGACGGAATGATTTGCGACTACCTTCGACCGCCGATGTGTAGGTAACGAGAAGGTTAGGCGGTAGCCTGCAGGAAACCGTGAGTCAGGTGAGGCAGAGGAAAGAGAGATAGATGGACGAACTCGGAAAGGGCCGGGAAGGCTATGGCTAGCGTTTCCAGCAGCAGGAGGAACGCGCTGCCTTCTACTGTGACATCGAGGGAAGATTTTGCTGTTGATGCCGACGATTTGTCCAGCGGACTCGTGCCGAAGGACTCCAACAGCGGCAGGACATCCTTCCCTTCCTGCGTCGTCTTGAGCTTGTCGATGGCATCCCTGCAGAATCACACATGTCAATCCTCCGTGCTGAGCAAACCGGGGTCGAGCGAAGGGAACGCACAGCACAAATGAGCGATAAAGCTGTAGCGTCGCCTTTCTCCCACCGGGTAGGGTCGAGCTTAGAATGCGAGGTACAGCTGACGAAAGCCCCGGCTGTGACTCGTGTCCGGGATCAGTCACCGTCATACATGGGTATATGCGTGAAGGAGGGATGACAGCGCACCGTGATGCCGCCGACAGAGTCGACGAACAGCCTGAGATTCCGTTGAACAGTCTCCTTCGTAGCGACGTCCAGCTCCGCCTCGCCCCGACTGAGCCACAAGTCGAGTGAAACAGCTCGTTCTGCGAGCTGTGTTCGCGTCGAGCGGGAAAGCGATTCGAGAGGGACCAGGGCCATGACTGAAGACAGCAGGCTTGCGGTGTTGACAAGGGTGGCGGGGGAAAGAGAGCGAAGGGAAGAGAGTGTTTTTGCGTCGAGTTCGTCGAAATTGTTCGGAGACGTGAGATTCGGTAGGGAGGCGAGCGCAACGACTTTCGATTGAAAGATGGCTGGTAAAAATAAACCAAGTCAATACGGTGAAAATTCGAATAGGCGACAATGAGCGCTAACTTTGTAAGCGTTGAAGCTCCCAGAAGTCTGCGCGTCGGAGAAGACGGATTGTAGCGCCATTCGTCGAGAGATCGGCAGAGGTCGAAGTTTGGCTCAAGCAGCGAAGGATCGGGGAGAGGAGCACGTCGAGCTGAGCGTCTGAACCGATCGTCCTGACAAGCAGCGAAGGAGGTTAGTCGACAGATGCACGGGAAACGGCAAACCGACCTACACGATGATCAGCAACCAGCGCCTCGAGATCAGCTCCCACAAAGCAACAGGGACTTCTTTGTCCCCCATGCCGCGCATAAACGAAGAGGCGCGAGTAGAGTCGCCGGACTCGGCCAAGCGGACCAGTATGGCCTGCAGCAGTGCTTGCCCGTTGCCTTCGGACAAGGCTTTCGAGTATCCGAGTTCGAGGTATTGGAGCAGGGTGCGAGCCTGTATGTATCTGTATCAGTATTTAGGCTGGCCATGCAAGAGAATCAGGCAACGGAAGAAGGCAACTTACAGCGACAACCACCGCCTCCCCTCTGCCTGTCTCAACAATCTTCCGCAAGGCTTCCTGTTCTTCCGCCGTGAGGCGCCACCACTCTTGGCCCTCTCCCGCAGCATCCTCAAGCAGCCGTTCCGACGCCAAACGTTCCACCATCGTGTACCTCACTTCGAGGAGCTCGACCAGCACCTCGAGCTCTGGATCTCTCGCCAGTACCGGCTCTTCCGCAACTCCTCCCGACTTCCGTCTCTTCTTGCCCTCCTTTGCGCCATCCCGCTTCTTCCCCGGCGACGACGAGGCAGCGCCGTCCGCCCTACGATAGGCAGTCAGTTTGGGCTTGAAGAGCTCGTCAACCAAGGTCTCGACGGGGACCACCAACGACGACAGTGCGGCGGAGGGTATGTGCGCAACAAAGAGACCGGCGAGTCGAAGACGGCCAACGACGGAAGTGAGCTGATCGGCGGAAGGGGAGGGTGGGAGTGAAACCCTTCGTCGCTTTGCCGGACTCGGCTCGTCGTGATCAGAGCCTGAGACCGATGGGTCGTAGGCTTCGGACAGGGGCTTGATAAGGTCGGAGAAGATGTTGAGGGCGCTGTCGGCACCTCCGCTGAGGTTGTTCATGGCGTGAGTCAGATCCTCGGAAGTGAGGTACGCGGCGAGAAGGTTGTTGACGTTGAGGGTAGTCTTGGAGCTAGCGAGGGCGTCAGCGACGAGACTGAGGAAAGCTGGAACGGTGAGGGAACGAGAATGGTGCGCGACGAGCTGATTTAGGAAGATTGCCACAGCAGACGGTGAATTGTCGATGGAGGCGGCAGTTCGTGCGAGAAGGGAGAAAATAGTCGATAGTTCGGGCTCGACCGCGTCATACGACAGGCGGGAGACGGCTGCGAGCACGTCGATGGTCGCTTGCTCGAGGGTGACGGCCTCCGATAATTGGAGACGAGCAGTTGCACCTCTGGCAATGGTTGGGAGTAAACCTTCCCAGGCTTCGTCCGCTTGACCGGCACGGTACAGGTCGTCTCGTTCGATCACGGCTAGCACGCCGGCCAAAGCACCAGCTTTCTCGCCTGCAGCACCTTTTCCTTCTGCTCCTTTAGCTTGCTCCTCGGCACTCTGCCACCCGATGAGCTCGACCACCCCTTGCAGCCATCGTGCGGCAAGCTCACGCTGCCTGGTCAACCCTAAAACCTCGAGGGCACTCTTCTGTGCGCTCGGCGTAGGGAAAGTTGCCTTGGCGGGGAGGGGGAAGAGGGTGGTAGAGTGCGCGGAAATGGCGGAGAAGTAAGAAGACGTGAAGGCGGGCAGGGCGGATAGAACGGAAGAGTATGTCGCGGGTGGAAGGGAGGTGAGCGCGGCGAGAAGTTCGGATTCGGGGCCAGGTGCCGAGCTCTGCGATGAGCCCCCGCCGATGTACGACTCGCGAGCTAGACCGCGGCGGAGGTTCTCTACGTTGAACAGGGCGAGCTGGATGGTGTGAAGGAGTGCAAGGCGGAAAGGAGAGGTGGATGCTGTGAGCTGGAGAAGGGATAGTAGTTTGGGTAGGAGGGCGAGAGTCTGCGCGGGGATCTGCGGAGTATACATACTGAGCAACTGGAGAGCGTGTTCGAGAAGGAATGTCAGACTGACCCTTTTGCCAGCTTTGCCCGCCTCGAAGACGACACTCCGCAAGGCCCTCAGCCATACAACCGCCAACTCTTCCCACATCTTCCGTTCTTCTGCATCGACAGGCAAACTTCGGTCCTCGAGACAAAGCAGGCTGGCGGACAGAAGCTTGTCGTAGCTGTCGAGGCCAGCTTCCGGTGTCGCCTTGCGCATTGCAGCCTGCGCCAGTATACGCCATGTCCTCACGACAGGTCGCAGCAAGGCTGCTGAGCGCATGTCGACATGCTCTGAGTAGACGACGGCGAAGGAGACGAAGATGGGGAGAAGAGCAGAGGGAGTGGACGTCGAGGAAATGGCTTCAGTGACTCGAGCCAACACCTCCCATAGTTGTACTTTGACGAGGGGCGAGTCGCTGGACGCATTCCTCGTCGACTTGAGGAGGACTTCAAGCGCCCAGTCGCGAACGAGGGGAGGTAGAGAGGTCGAAGAGGGCGAGGCATCGAGGGCGGCGGAAGCACGTTCTAGCTTGTCGGGGAGGGGCGTGGTGGGTGAGCGGAGTGCGAATAGGAGCTGCTGTTCGCCCTGTGCTGCCATGACTGGCTGCTTGGAGGTGATTCTGAGCAAGTCCAAGTTGACCTCGTCCTCCTCATCTCACCTCGGGTGCATGAGCGATCCAAGCTTTCTCTGCCTGTATGGGCTGTACGGTCTGGATAGGTATCATTAAGTACTGTATAGTAGTGCATGCCAGGCGGACTGAACTCGAACCAGAGGGAGCGCAAGCGAAGTGGTCGAGGAATCCTCTCATGCTGTAGAAGGGGTTTACGTGAGCAAGGGCACGAGGACTGCGAACGGCAGCAACAAAAGGATAGCACGAGCAAAAGGAACTCGCAGCCCGAAAGCCACAAGCTCCGTCCGAAATATTTCGTCTCTGTGCTAGCCCTGTGGACCACACTCAACAGCAGTGCTCCGTAGGACTAAGAGTCGCCGTGCAATGCGTAGCGCCACTGAGGGACGCTCACATTCATGAGGTGCGCGCCGAAACCAGGTAAGTATAACTATAGCCTCCACAATGTGTGCTAGCCATGGTAGCAAGAAGGCAGCTCTCTACTTCTGGGAAAGTTGGGTTTTCCCAATCGTCTTACCTTAGCTGGACTGGATGTGGTCTGGCTGGGAACACCTCTACAGGGTATACACTGCAGCTTATATCCAAGGTAGCTGGCAGCGGCATGGCACGCTCTCTGGTCAGGTCCTTCCACGTCCATCCAGCTTGCCTTGCAGAGGGAACCATCCCACATCCGGTTCAAATCGGCTCTCCTGCTTCTCTTGGTTCTGGTGTGGCTCACTTCTCACACATACAGTGTGGCTGAGCTGCCTCAGAAACCCGGCCGTGCAGACAAGAAGGTGGTGCCGTACAACAATGGTACAAAAAGGTGCAAACCTTCTCCTGCCAATCTCAATCTACTGCCGTACAACACCTTGGCCCCTGTGCTGGACATCCTTGCCTACCCTCTTTGTGTGCAGCGCCCCAGGTGATATACCGCTGGTATCATGCCACAACATGTTCAGGCTAGAAGACGTCTTCTTGCCAAATCACTTCCAAGAAGCAGCACCGCCTGATACCAGAGAGAACTCGAGTGTTGTGAACGCTCTTCAAGAGCTGGCAACAACACCTTGAGGCACCACAGTGTGCATACAGGACCAAGACGCAACAAGCTTAAGGGGGACCACAGATCTGGGTGGTTTCCTTGTCGAGACCACATTGAGATGTAGTCAGACAGATCTGACATGGTGTGCAAACACTTGGTTCCTGTTCTTTGGCTTGGTAGGACACCACACAATTTGAGCTCAGCAAAAAGAGAAAAATGCCCTACCAACAATATGTCATGAGCTGGTCAAGCAGTAGACAGTATTTTCTACTGGCTTGTGGCACTGTGGCGTCTGCTAGCCCGTTAGGGAATAAGGACAATATACTGCTGGAGGCTGTAGCAGCCTCACAGTATACAGGAAGAGCAGACATCAGGTGACCTTCTCAAACTGGCTCCTTCCTGTTGCTGCCTCTGTTGCTGACCAACTGCAGGCACAATCTCCACACTCCATGCAGTATGTCAAGCTCATTCTATGCCTTACAGGGTGAAGGCAGGGCAGAGGTGAAACCTCAATTTCTGCTACATTGGGCTGTCTTCCGTCTACCCCGACCAACTGTATTGAGTGTCAGATGTCTCTGACCTATACCTCTGTGTGCATACATGAAGAAGCTGAAACCAGAACATGCAGTGCCAATGATCAAGCAGCAGACAGAAGGCAGCAAGAACAGGACAAGGTGGGGCAAGTCTGTCCAAGACAGAGGAGAAAGAGACAACTGCGGAACACCTGTCCCCGTTGCAAGCCTCTTACTGTTGCCAGCTCAACAAGTAGCAGTATTTGACCAGCTTGCCGCATTCGAGCATATGGGCCTCTGTGCCCATTTCTTATGCCAGCTTTGCCTGCATAGATCCGAAGGCTCTGGTCTCACCCTTCCCTGACAGTTCAGGCATTGCCTGCACAGCATCTGCAACACAATGACAGTATGTGCTGGCGCAGAATATCCTGCTATAGCGATATGGAACATCATTACAGGCGAGAGAGACCACTGTGTGAATGGTGACTAGTGTTAGAGGGAGACGGTATGGACGGGATGGCGTGATGGAACCGACGAGACAGGGAGGATTCTGAGATGGGGAGACACTCTCAAGTGGAAACGACTTTCTCTTTCTTCAGTCGTCTCTCATCTCTTGTGTGGCTCTCCAGGTACGCCCGTAGTGACCCATGTTGTATCCGAGTGGTTCCTCATCTCTTGTGTGGCTCTCCAGTGGCTCTTGTTGCAACTAGCAAAGTACAATAGTACGAGTCGACTTACCTGAAGGCCAGAGGGAACAACGGGCAACTTTTGAAGAAGAGAACGGTAAAAAAGAAAGACAAGATTATAGGCGAAGTGGAGATACTGCACACTGTCTCGACTCCTCTGAGTCCAGTGGTACAACCTGTTAGTCAGGAGGGGTGTTGAATGCAACAAAGTCAACAAAGAAGAAAGTTGGAAGTTGAAGGGAGGTAGAAGAAGGAGGGGGTGGGTGGCAAGACTGTGTGTAAGAACCACCGATGTCGAACCTTGGAAGGCGAGACCAGGGATCTGACGGGAAGGATAGGAGCGGGGCGCGGAGGTGGAGAGGGGCGGCAGAGACCAGAAACAGTGAACCGAGTCTTGTTCTCAGCAATTGCTACTGGGGAAGGGGATGGGAGCGCTAAAGGACAACGAGAGAATCCAGCACGAGAAGGGGACTACAAATGTTGAGTCAACTTCTACTCCAACTCAACTTGCCCGAACCGAGATTTGAGAAGGTCGGGGTGGTCTGCTTCCGCTGGAAGGCAGAGGAAGTGAGTAATGGAGTACATGAAAGTATAAGAGGAATGAGACTTAGCAGCCGCTAAGTCGAGTGGAAGGAAGAGAAACCCGAATCCTTACACCCACCCCTCCTAAAAGACGAAAGCGTAGATTTCGTCCAAAGAGAGAGTAGGACCCCGGCACGCCGGCCAGTTGCCGCGGCACGCCGGCCTACAGGCCGCGCAGCATGCCTTGCATCAACCAATTCCAAGTACGCCCGAAGCAGGTCCGGCGCCTTTTCCGCTAATTCGGCTTCCGGCCTCCATTGGTCTTCGGAAGCAGAATACCCGAGGTAACGGACTTGGAACTGCCGTTTACCTCGAACCGTCCTATCGCCGACGACCTTTTCGATGAGGTATTCTTCCTCGGCGGCGGCGGCAGCGTGAACGGCCGGAGGCGGAGAGGGAAGGGCGCGAGAAGGGAAACGAGAGTCGTCGTTAGGGAAGTAGGGGCGCAGTTTGGAGGCGTGAATTCGGGGATGAACATGGATATGGGGAGGGAAGGCGATAGTGTAGGAGGATTTGGAAACGTCGGCGGCGAGGATCTCGAACGGACCGAGGTATTTCGGGATGAATTTGCCGGAAAGAACATGGGGAAATTGCATGCCGGCGGACGAAACATAGACTTTGGACCTGACGGAGAAAGTTGCCGAGTCCTGCCGGCGAGACTTATTAGCGGAGTGAACCATTTCGACTCGAGAGGCAATGAGCGCGTCAGTGCAGCGCAACCAGTCTAGACGTGCGTTTTCGCCTCGAAGTGTAAGGTCGGCGTCAAGCCCCGTCCATCCGGTGGTCGGCCACGACGACGGGAGGAAGCCGTAAATGATTTCGAAAGGAGAGGACCCCGTGGCGGACGAGGCGGCGCTGTTGAGCGCGAATTCGCAAGTTGCGAGCTTGAGTGCCCAGTCCTCAGGGCAGTCTTCGCAGACGGCACGAAGGATCTGACCAACAACTTTGTTGGTGGCTTCGGAGCGTCCATCGGTTTGTGGGTGAGCGGAGGAGGAAAACCAAAGGGAGGTATCGAGCCGAGCGTGGAGCGCGCGCCAGAAGCGAGCCGTGAATTTTGGGTCGCGATCGGATACGATGGATTTTTGGAGACCGAAACGGCGGTATACGGAATCGTAGTAGTGATCGGCGACTTGTTCGGCGGATGCGGAAGAAGAGAGAGGAATGAGGACTACTGCACGGGACAAAAGATCAGTGACGCTTAAGATAGAATCGACCAGCGCCCCTTGATACAGGACCGGAGGGAGTCCGACGACGAAATCCATAGACGCTTCAGCCCACGGACGATCGGGCACGGGCAGAGGGTGAAGTAGACCAAAGGGTCTGGACGTCGAAGACTTTGCGCGAGCGCAAGTCTCGCAGCTTTTAACGTAATCTACCGCGTCACGGTGCATAGACGGCCACCAGAAAGCCCGTCGCAAGTAGTCGAGGGTTTTGACAGCACTGAGATGACCGAGGATGCGATGCGCATGCTCGAGAACCGCCTCGACAAATGAAGGCTGAACGTTGTTGTCCGTCTTGTAGGTACCCGCCGGTACATACAGCTGCCAGTCTGCCCCGTTTTCTTGGAAGAGGAAGTTATCGGGGGACAGATGGAAGGACGGGTAAGCTGAAAGGTCGGGGAGGATTTTGCGACTCAGAGTGTCGTTCGGAAGAGCCGAAGATAGAGCCGAGGTGAACGACGGGGGAAAGGCGGCGAGAAGGCGAGTAGATGGTGCAGGTACGACCGGTGCGACAAGAGGTGGCAGTGGCGTAGCGGTAGTCGACGAGACAACGGCGGAAGATAGAGCGAAAACGGCGAGGACCATTTTTGCTGAAGGGGAAGAAGGGAAAGGTTCTGCATCATCGTGTGACGTGGGCGGCTCTTGGGCTTCGGGAAGGGCTAGCCATGAATCGTCTGCGCATAGTTCGGCGAGACGAGACAGAGAGTCAGCTAAGACGTTCTTTTTGCCCGGGATGAAAGCCCAAGACAAGGAAAATTGGGACAAGGTTTCCCATAACCGCACATGCCGACGGGTTAGCTTAGGGTTTTGATCCCAATACGTCTTCAGCGGCATGTGGTCGGTTACCACGGTGACGTCCCAACCTAACAATAATTCCCGGAAGGAAAGGCAGTTGTTGAGGACGGCGAGGAGTTCTTGATCTGTGGTGTGGTAATTTCGTTGCGCCGAATTGAACTTGGCTGAATGATAACGGAAAGGACGAGCATCCTCGATAGAGGTTCCTTGACCAATCCAACCACCGTAACCGAGAATTGATGTGTCGGAGAAGACAAAGAGTTTCTCGACGCCGGATTCCAACTTGGCAATGTCGAGGGGCGCCAACGTTTGCGGTACGAGAGACTTGATCAATTGGAATGCCGCGTCACATGCGGGACTCCAGTCCCAGTCGACTTTGCCGGTAAGCCGAGTGATGGGAGCTGCTAGTTCACTCAACCTAGGAAGGTGATCGCTCATCCACTGAACGGTGCCCATGAAACGTAAGACGTCTTTCACGTTTCGAGGGACCGGCCACTCCTTGACAGCGTCCCATTTCTTGGGATCGACCTCGATGCCGTCGTCGGTGATGATCGAACCGAGGGCTTCAAGTTGGGAGGCGAAGAAATCGACCTTGTCGCGGGAGAGGAAAAAGCGGTAGTGGCGGAGGGTGGTGAGAACGATTTCTAAGAGAGTAAGATGAGCTCGATAGGTCTGCGAGTACACAAAAACGTCATCGTAGAAAACGTCGACGCCACGACCCAGAAGCTTAGAAAACATGAGATTGCACACCCGATGCATGGTATCGGGGGCGTCCGTATCACCTTGTTGAAGGACTCGGGAAACGTAGGTCCCTGTCGGGGTAACGAAACCCGACGAAGGAACCGAGTCCGGTTCGAGCCGGATTTGCTCGTAAGCTGCCTTGAAGTCCAGTTTCGTACGACGTTTGGCGGACGCGACGTTACTGCGAACCCCTTTCATGTCAGGGATTGGTGAGATGAGTTTCACCGTATTGGCGTTACGTGGCTTGAGGTTGATGACGAAACACGCTTGGGACGGGTCATGTTTCGGAACGGCAAACATCGAACAAGCGGAATCGAGAGCGGCGGGTGCCCAGTAACCGGTCTCGACAAATTTCAAGACATGCGCCCGCCACTGCTGCTGATACCGGGCCGGTGTTGGTTGCGAGAGTAGTTCAGGGTGGGCGGAAGACTTGAGGAGGAGTTGATGTTTGGTTTGGGAAGGTCGAAGTCGGAGAGATGAATCTTTCTTCTCTCTTTCTCGCTTCGCTTCACCTCGGTTCTTGTTCTCCGTTACTTCTTTGGTTAGCCACTACCTTTCCCAAGTTGTTCCTATCCCTCCTTCGTCGGTGTTACCTTCGTGCCTGGGAGAATTGTGAGACAGTCCGTCGTACTACCTACACTTCCCTATATAACCTCGTCTTCCTTTCTTTCCTTTCTCTTCTTCACCGTTCACACTTCGTTCTCTCTCGCCTCTAGGTAAGTAGTCCTTTCTTAGTTAGCTGCTATACCATACACCGTTCACACTTCGTTCTCTCTCGCCTCTAGCGAGGCATCATATCGCTACAGATTCGCAGTCAGAGCTCTCGCCGACTACAACGTCCGCGACACCCTAGGCTTACGCTAATTGCCTGAACGGTCACCACCATTTCCGGTTCAACCACTCCGATCGCTACCTCACCAGATCGGTCGCCTGCAGCGACAACTCCCCCCGTACTACCTTCCTCTTCCACTCGGACTACCTTTCCTTCGGCTCTCCTCGTTCCACCTGAATCCGTAGTCGTCAACTTACCCGGTGAATCACCCGGTAGTTACATCTTCTCCCGTCGGAACTCTCCAGCCCCCGCCTCTCCTCTACCCGGACCTTCTCAATTCGCTTCTGCACTTTCTTCACCTCCTCTTCCTATCGTCATGGCCGCTCAACGTCCTCTTCCTTCGGATTCTGGCGTCTACGCCTATCTCAAGAACGTCGACACGCTGAGCGAGACCGGGAAGGACTTTCAGGGATGGAAGCTTAGGATGGAGCGGGCGCTTAGGACGGGAGGAGTATGGGATATGGTCCAGCAAACTCCACCTGCTTGACCTACGGTGGTGGACCCGGCGGCGCCTACGGCAGAAGAGCTTAGGGCGGTTGAGAGATGGGAATCCGGCGAGGATCGGGCGCTCAACATCATTTACGCCAAGGTCAGCAACCCTCTCACCAATCAGCTTACCGGCTACAATTCGTCGGCAGCTTGGGAGTACCTTCGCAATCGATTCGAGCTCACCGACCAAGTTACCGTTCAAGGTATCATCGCCTCCCTCCTTTCCGCCAAGAGCCGCGCTGGCAACGATGTCGGCAAACTCCTCGATATCCACGAGGAAATTCTCGCGTCGTCTCGGGCTATCAACTTTACTCTCTCTCGTGAAGTTCCCGATATCTCTTCCTCGACCGAGTCTATTCGTGCCGATCAACGCCAGCTCAACCTCATCTACTCCGAGTTCATCTTCTCCGCCCTCCCTTCCTCCGCTCTCTGGCAGTCGTGGATTACCGTCTATCGCCAAGCCGAGCATTCGGAGTTTGATCCCCTCCATGTTATCGCCGCTGTCCGGAACGAACATAATCGTCAACGTTCCGTCTCTACCTCTTCTTCCGACTCTCCTTCTTCCTTGATCCTCGGCAATTCTTCTTCTTCGTCTTCATCGGCTCTCGTCACCACTTCGAAATCCTCCGCCAACTCTACCGGTGGTAGGAAGACGACTCGTCCGAAGTGCAAGCACTGCCAGAAGACAGCGCCGAACCATGATCCGGAGAAATGTTGGTCGAACCCTTCCAACCCGAAGAACAAATTAGGGTCTGGAGGGTCGGATAGTGGCAACGGTGGAGGGAAGAAGGGTAAAGGCGGAGGAGGGAAGAATGGAAGCTCGGGCGGAGGATCGGGAGGGACGGAGAAGGTCGACTATTCTGCTGCCACCATCGAAGTGGTAGACGACGACTATCAGGCGCCCACCTCGTTCTACTTGGACTCGTGTGCGAGCAGCCACGTCGCCGCCGATCGGTCGAGGTTTACCGAATATAAGCTCTCGCCGAGGTCCCTCGTCACCGTCAACGGTTCTCAGCAACTCGTCGTCGGAGTCGGGAGCGTCCCTATCGTCTCGCTTACCCCTTCTGGGGCGAAGACGGTTCTTCTTAAGGACGCCTTACACGTTCCCTCGAGCGCCTTTAACCTCATTTCCACCGGTCGTTTCCTCGACGCCGACTTCACTCTCGAAGCGTCGAAATCCGGCTATCGTATCCTCGCTCCCTCGTCTCGTTCCGTCGTCCTTTCTGCCGTTACGGGCGCTCAGCGCATTCCTCAGGTCACTCTCGAAGATCCCGTCGCCGCCATTATCTCTTCTTCCGTCGACAGTCGCGTTGAAGCCGTCTCTATTGCTCACCTTCGCTTCGGTCACCCCGGCAAAGGAGCGATGCGCGACTTACTTCGCCTCGGCGCCGTAAAAGGATTTACCACGACCGACATCAACAAGTTCTTTGAGAAATCCTGTCCCGCCTGTCGCCTCGGCAAGACCACCCGTCTTCCTTTCCCCATCTCCGAGAAGCACGCTTCGAAACCATTCGAGCGTCTCCATTCCGACCTCGCTGGCCCCTTCCGCTTTAAGTCGTGGGGGGACGCCAAATACTTCGTCATCTTTGTCGACGAGGCTAGCGGTTGGGTTGATGGGGAACCTCTTAAGGACAAGACGGAGGTTCTTTCCGCCTCTCGCAAGATCATCGCTCGACTTCGCGAAAGGTTCAAGGACTCCCGGGTTCCTGTTTCCTCGACGACCATCCTCCAGACCGACAACGGCACCGAGTATACCTCTAAAGCCTTCGAGTCGATGCTCGCCGACGAAAACATCACCCATTCCTACTCCGTTCCCTATACCCCGCAGCAGAACGGTCGTTCCGAACGCTTCGTGCGCACCATTAAGGATCGCGTTACCGTTCTCCTTGCTTCGGCCAACCTTAGCCAGAAGTATTGGGCGGAGGTCTTCTTCTTCGCACTCTTCCTTACCCAGAACCTTCCCTATTCTCCTAACCGAGGAGAAACCCCTCATCATTTTCTCTTCGGCCGGCATTCTCCCTTCTTCTTTCTCTCCGCGCCTCTCGTCCTCGGCCAAGACGTCTGGATCCACGATCCCGACGCGCCTACCTTCGGCAATAAGGCTGTACAGGACATCTTCCTTGGCGTTGGAGAAGGTCGCGGCCGTAAGGCATATCGCGTCCAGAAGAAGGGTGCCCCAGGGACGAATCTTCGTTGGGCAAAGGATGTTTCAGTCGCGAAGAGGGATTCGGAGGATTTAGGTTCTCGGGATGTTGAAGACGATGACTACTTTTGGGATGATGAGGACCTCGCCGAGGAGAAGCAAGCTTCCGAGCTGCTCTCCAAGAAGGAGAGGAGCGGGCCTTATTCGTCGTCGCCGATTTATTCGCCGGGCGCTATTTTCCCCTTTGGCGGTTGGAGAACGACTACCTCCCCCGCAGCTCCTACTTCTTTCTCTCCCTCCTCCACTCCCGTTCTCACTCGCATTGGGGACGAGGAGGAGCCCTATCCAAATCTCTCCGAACGCTCTCGCGCCGAGCGTCTCGGTTCGCTATCTCCCTCTTTCGATACTTCCGATTCGGACGTCGTAGGGGTCGTCCTGATTTCCGTTGCCTTCGAGCCGGATGAAGGTGATCACTATGCCCTGTTCTATTTACCTGGCTTCGCTTCCTCTGACACGGCTCTTGCCAACGTCAAGAAGACCTTCTCAATCGGAGACCGTCCCCCTCCCAGTACTCCGAGGAATTCGAAAGAGGCCTTGTCCTCGATCTACTCGGACGAATGGAGGGCCGGCTTCATTGAGGAGTGGGATGGGTTCAAGAAACAGGGCGCCGTCTCGTCCGAACTTTATAAAACATTCCCTGGAATGAAAGTTCTAGGTACGAGATGGCACCTCGATGCCCGTCTTTCTCCTTCAAAGAAGGAGGCGGAGCTCAAGTCGAGGTTAGTCGTTCAAGGTTGTAAAACCATTCCCTTTCTCTCGACATTCGGCCCAACCTTCACCCCTCTCCCGAAATGGGACCTCGTTTCTCTCTTTCTTATCCTCGCATCTCGTTACCGTCTTCCCGTCTGGCTTACCGACTTCGCCAAGGCCTACCTCGGCGCGACTGTTCAGACGAGCGGTGAGCCGGTCTTCATCAAAGAGCCACCGCATCTCGAGGTCGAGGGGCATGAGAACAAGGTTTACCGTCTCCTTCGGGCCGCCTACGGGCTTCCTCAATCCGGGCGGGCCTTTCATCTTCATACGAAGGAGAAGTTCGAGGAGTTCGGGTTGGTCGCGGTCTCGGACGAGGCCACTCTCTATCTCGGTCGCATAGGCGCCGATTTCGTCCTCTACCTTGTCTACGTCGACGATGGTATGATCGCTGGTAAGGAGTCCGTCGTCTCTAACGTCCTTTCTCAGGTCGACGAAGAGTTCGACATTACCTTTCAAGGACCCCTCAATGGCCAGACGTTCCTCGGTCGCGAGATCGAATACGACCACCTTTCCGGCAAAGTCGTCGTCCGCGTCGAGAACCACATTAAGAAGGCCCTCAAGCTTCACAACTTCGAGGACGTCAAGCCACTTCATCTTCCTATCCAGCCTGACGTTAAATACGTCGCTCATGAAGGACAACCAGTTCGTACGAGCGAGTACCTTTCCGCCGTCGGTTCCCTCCTTTTCATCGCGACGACTCGGCCCGATATCCAATTCGCGGTCGGCGTCGCCTCCAGGTTCTCCTCTAACCTGGGCCCTCATCATTGGAACCTCGTCAAGCGCATTTTCGCTTATCTTTCCGTTACTTCCTCTGTCGGCCTTTCTCTCGGTCTCGACATGAAGAAGGGAGAAGGTTTAGTCGCATTCGTTGATTCCGATTTCGCCGGCGACCTCTCTTCGAGGAAGTCTACTTCCGGCATCATTCTTACCCTCGATGGTTCTCCTCTTTCTACCATCTCCCGCCTTCAATCGTCCGTCACTCGCTCCACCTTTCAGGCTGAGCTGTCGGCGATGTCGACCGGGTTGGTCGAGCTCGAGTGGTATTCCTCCCTTCTCTCCTCTCTTCCCATCGGTAACGACACCCCTCTCACCATCCGCTCCGACGATCTCTCCGGCGTTAATTCTCTTCGTTCCCCCGACTACGTTGAACATCAGAAGCACCACGACATCAAGCTTCGCTACATTCGCGAGCAAATCGAACGTGGCTTCGTCAACGTCGAATGGGTTTCCGGCGTCGAGAATCCTGCCGACCTTCTTACGAAGGCTCTTCCCGCTAAGCAGGCTAAGGAATTAGGGAGTATGATCGGATTGGTTGGTTGGCCAGAGGCCGCTGGTGGTTGGGGATCTCGTTAAGGAGGAGTGTTGGTTGCGAGAGTAGTTCAGGGTGGGCGGAAGACTTGAGGAGGAGTTGATGTTTGGTTTGGGAAGGTCGAAGTCGGAGAGATGAATCTTTCTTCTCTCTTTCTCGCTTCGCTTCACCTCGGTTCTTGTTCTCCGTTACTTCTTTGGTTAGCCACTACCTTTCCCAAGTTGTTCCTATCCCTCCTTCGTCGGTGTTACCTTCGTGCCTGGGAGAATTGTGAGACAGTCCGTCGTACTACCTACACTTCCCTATATAACCTCGTCTTCCTTTCTTTCCTTTCTCTTCTTCACCGTTCACACTTCGTTCTCTCTCGCCTCTAGGTAAGTAGTCCTTTCTTAGTTAGCTGCTATACCATACACCGTTCACACTTCGTTCTCTCTCGCCTCTAGCGAGGCATCATATCGCTACAGCCGGTATACCAATGGGGCGTGGCTTGATCTTCGATTCTTCGTCCTTGAGATCGATGCGACCGTTGACCGGTCAAAGAGGCGGTAATCGGGAAGGCAATTCGGAAACGAGAACGTCAGCAAACTTGTCGAGTAACACAGCAAGACGCGCCTGTGCTTCAGAATCCGTTATGTCTGTTAGTTAGGAGGGGTGTTGGTTGCGACGAAGTCGACGAGGAAGAAAGATGACAGTTGAGGGGAGGTAGAAGAAGGAGGGGACTTAGAGATGGCAGGCGAGAGATTGAGCCGGTTCTCCAAGGCTCATAACGATCTCTCTGCTCGCCAAGTCCGTAGTACTTTCTTACTAGCTTCTCTCATCTGGAATCCAAGGCTCATAACGATCTCTCTGCTCGCCAGCTTCTCTCAAGGGAGAAGCTTATTTATGGTAGCACCTTTGAGTCCACGATCCGAAGCCTTCCACGCCAGTCAGTCCGCACTTCAAGGAGCAGCAGAGACAACTGAGCACCTAGACCCCGCCAACATCCCACTCCCTCCTTCCCCCGCCATCTCAACCTCCGAATCCGAACATCTCGACACTCTCCCCACTTTGATCTCACCTCGTCCTGCATCTCAAACTCGAATGAGCGCCTCCACTTCGTCATCCCTCGCCAAAGACACCCTCGAGTCACTTGGCAAGCTCACTGCCGCCACTTGGCAAGAGTGGAAGGTTTACCTCCCGAAAGCTCTTGCAGCGGTCCCCGCGAACCAGCCGCCGGCTTCTACCTCAACGGCATCCTCAAGAAGCCCGCCTACTCCCTCGACACGATCGCCACGGTGCTCGCCGATGCTGAGAAGCGCGGCGAATTCAAGAAGTGGGTCTCACTCGCCGATTCCCTCAAGCTTCTCGTCGTCAACTACGGCGGGAGTGACGCTAAGGCAAGGGTACAAGGTTTCGAGACGGAGTTAGGCGACGCGAAGGGCTTGTGGGATAAGTTAGAGGGGTGGTACGGAACGACGGGCACGGGTATCGAAAAGGTCGCAATCGTTTCAAAGCTATGGCACGAGAGGTGGGATGAGGTGGAGTCACCAGCACTATTCTTCGCTCGCTACACCTCCCTCAGTGACCGTCTCAACATCGCCTACAAAGCCGACGCCCTTCTCGCTATCAATCAATCTGACCCCTCAGTCATTGCCGCCCGAAACGCCTCTCTCAACGACTTCCTTCTCCGCGACATGATCATTTCCTTCCTTCCGTCCTCTTACGCCGACACTCTCGCTCCAAACTGGACCAGCAAGACGACTCTGGAGGAGGTGAAGACGGGCGTTCAGAACTTGTGGGCGACGCGGACCACCCAGGAGGAGATAGCTGGAGAAGAGGCCCGACGGGTCGGGAGGACGGTGATGAAGCCGCAGAAGGGGAGACCGGAGGGAGAGTACCAGGGAAAGGGCAAGAAGGGAGGGAGAGGGAACGGACAGGCCCGCCTCCCGGCCGATCGCTACTCTGGGTGGGAAAAGTGGAGGGGCAGGACGTTTGTTGACGCGAACGACATGCGGCGCTTCAAGATCCCTCCGGGGACCTGCTTCGCCTGCTTCAAGGATGGGCATCGCCGCACCGACTGTCACATCAAGGATAACTCGACCGCGACCGCCCGATCCCGCGCCGACGAGCTCAAGAAGAACGGTATCATGGTACCGCTTGAAGACGCCAACGCCCTCATTGTTGCCGACATGACCCAACCCGACCGCCCCACCCTTGACGCCCTCGTCGCCCGTCTCACGTCCCTCCCTCTCGACGACGATCGCCACGCCGCTCCCGCTCCTACCTCTCCTGTCCCTCACGCTTCACTCTCGGTCATTGACGAGGAAGTCGTAACTCGTCCTCGCACCTTCCGTGTTATAGACACTAGCGATGACACCGATACCGTATCGTCCCCCGACACCCTCTTCGCTCACTCCGCGACCGCCCACGTGAGCCGTCCCTCTAAGTACATCCTCGACTCTGGCGCCACCAAGCACTTCACAACTCGCCGCGATCACCTTCACGACTATGTCCCCTACACGTCGCCCCGCAGCATTAGCCGCGCGTTCGGTAGCGTCGGCGTCGCCCTCGGGGAAGGAAACCTCCACTTCAACTTCCCAGCTGGCCCGATCATCCTCACTGGCGTAATGCTCGTCCCCAACCTCGGCGTCAACCTCGTCTCGATGACTCGCCTCATGATGGCGGGTATGCAATTCCTCAACACCCGCACCACCCTCACCCTCCTGGATGAAAGTCGCCGTTTGGTCGCCCGCCTACCAGTCGGTGCTTCGATCACTATTGAGGCAAGCCGCGTGATCCCTTCTCCTCTCCTCCCTCTTCCCTCTTCTGCCTTAAACCCTCCCAAAGCGACCTCCCCGGGCGTTTTTCTCGCTACCTTGAGCAGTACTGACGCTTGCGTCTGGCACTCGCGAACAGGGCATCTCAGCGGTGAGCGGCTAGGGATGCTAGCAGCGGGAGGGGGAAAAGGCGTAGAGATAGGCGGTTGGAAAAATGGGATTACGTTTTCCTCGTGCGAAGCCTGTGCCGCCGGGAAGATCACGCGCTCTGCGGTTGGGAAGAAGAGTGAGCCAGCGACTCGGCGGGTGGAACGCCTCGTGGCGGACGTTTGGGGCCCCTCTCCCATTGCTGGAGCGGACGGCTCGAGGTTTATTGTTGGGATGGTCGACAGTGCGAGTAGGTATATGTGGGTAAAAGGGATTAAGGCGAAGAGTAAAGTTGGGCCGGTTGTTAAGGGATGGATCAAGGAGCGGGAACGCGAGACGGGTGAGAAGGTCGTGGTTTTTCAGTCTGACCACGGTGGGGAGTTTGTCGGAGGACCGCTTCCCGGCTTTCTGAGGACGCAGGGCATCAAGCACTTCAAGACTGTCCCTTACGTCCACGGCCAGAACGGTCTAATCGAACGACAGTGGAGAACCCTCTTCGAAACCGTCCGTTGCTGGCTGTACGAATCCGGCCTTCCGACCTCCTTCTGGATCCACGCCCTCTACAGCGCCAACCACGTCCGTAACCTTTCGCCTACCATCTCGCTTCCTTCCTCCATCTCCCCCTCCCACGCCTACCATGGTGCAGTCCCCGATCTATCTCACCTCCGGGCCTGGGGTTGTGTAGCACACCTCTATGTTGATGGACCTAAGAGAGGGGGTAAAGTAGAACCGAGGAGCATTCGGGCTCGTTTTGTCGGTTATGTGGACGGGATTAAGGGTTGGAAGTTTTGGGTGCCGGAATGGAAAAGGATGGTAATGGGTTGGTCTGTGCGTTGGTTCGAGACGGAGTATGGAAAGGTGCGGACGACCGAGGAGGATGCAGGGATTGAGAAATGGTTAGGAGAAATGTTGGAGAAGGCAGATGAGGTTGATGAAGGAAGAAGGATGCCGGAGGAGGGGAAGGTAAAACCGCCGCAATCAGCGGTAGAGGAAGACTTTCCGCCCTCCTTCTCCCCTCCCAGATCACCTAACTCTCCCTCTCCCTCTCTCCAATCCCTACCTCCCAAATCCCCATCCGAAGCCGAAATTTCGAATTCCCCTTCTACACAAGCCGAAACTCCCATTCCTACCCAACCTCAACCTCATACTCCCCCCCCGCTCCACTCAAGCCATCTCTGGCTCAGCCTGCCCCCACTCGACGCTCTCGCAGACTCGACAAACTCGAACCTGAAATTCGAGTTCCGCTAGAGGGAGCTCCCTCTTCCTCCCCCTCTCCCTCTCCTCCTCTCGACGACACCTCTTCGATCGCTCTCTCTACCTTCTCATCCGATTCGGGCCTGTCAGACCCCACCTTCGATTCCAAATCTACTACGAACCCCACCACTTCCCGACTCCCAGCGAGAAAAGTTGGCGACTCCCGCTTCCCTTATCCTAAAGCGCGACCCAACCGAGGCGAACTCGCCTTCGCAGTACTTGACCCCGACCTCGACTCTGACCCCTCAGCAGTTGAACACCTCACCATCTCTCTCTCCCCTGAGGAAGCCGCCTTCGCTCTTGGGGGCGAGTGGGGCAATATTGATCATCCAACGATCAAGCAGGCCATGGCGAGGCCAGATTGGGAAAAGTTCAGGCTGGCTTTGGAAGTTGAGTTGGCAGTCTTGGACGCGATGAAGACGGTGAAAGGCGGGATGAAAGAGGGACTCATGGATTTACCCGCGGGTAAGAAGGCTATCCCTCTCAAGTGGGTCCTGGTGATCAAGCGAGACGGCGAGGGACGTATCATCAAGTACAAGGCCCGCCTGGTCGCCCGAGGCGATCGTCAAATCGACGGTGTAGACTACGACGAAACGCACTCCTCTACGGTTCGCCTCACCACTGTTCGCCTAATCTACGCCCTTCTCGCCCGTCACCCAAGCTGGCGCCTTCTCCAATTTGACGTCACTTCCGCCTATCTACACGGCCTCCTTGACCACGAAATCTATATCCAACAACCTCCCGGCTTCGAAAATCCAAACTTCCCTCGCCGCGTCCTCCGCCTCCAACGAGCGTTATATGGGCTAAAGCAAGGTGGACGGGAATGGCAGAAGGTCTTTAAGGAAGAATTGGAGAAACTTGGATTCAAACGTTGCGAGGCAGACCACGGACTTTATGTGAGGAGACGGAAGGGGAGGGTGGCACTTGTGCCTACCCATGTTGATGATGGGCTGATTGTTGGTGATGACGACTTGCAGGGGATTCTGGACGAGCTAAATGAGGCATTTGAAGGGAAGGTTAAGAGGGAAGACGACGGGTTGTTCCTGGGAATGAGGGTGAAGAGGAAGGAAGATGGAGGGGTCGCCATCGATCAAGGTCACTATGCCGCCTCCATCCTCGAACGCTTTGGTCTCAACAAACTCGACATCGCCTCTACTCCCATCGACTATTCCTCCCCTCTTCCGCCCCCGGCCACCGAGGATGAGCGTGTCGACGTACCGTACCGCGAGTTGCTCGGTGCGCTTGTTTGGCTCTCCTGCTGCACACGCCCCGACATCGCCTTCGCCGTATCAGTCGCCTCTCGCTTCTCCGCCTGTCCCGCCGATCGTCACTGGACAATGCTGAAGAGGATCTGCCGCTACATCTCGGGCACGATCAACCACGGCCTCCTCTATGCCCCGTCTTCCACCAATGCACCCTTTTCGCCTTCTCACCTGTCCGGCTGGAGCGACGCCGACCAGGAGACTCGTCGCAGCGTATCCGGCTTTGTCTTCTGCATTGGCGACGACTACTTCGTATTCACCGCAATCTCCTGGAACGCGAGGCGGCAACGGTCGGTCGCCATCTCCTCAACCGAAGCAGAATATATGGCACTTTCAGAGGCAGCTAGAGAGGCGATATGGCTGAGGCAATTGTTGATGGAGATGGGGTTCCCTCCCACAGCCGCTACACTCATCCGAGGCGACAACTCCGGGGCCCTCCTCCTGGCAAATCACCCCGCAGCACACGGTCGAACCAAGCATATTGCGGTGCACTATCACTTCACCAGGGAACGAGTCGAGGAAGGGACGGTTGAGTTGAAGTGGGTGCCAACGGGGGAAATGGCGGCGGACTTGATGACGAAGGGATTGGCGCCGGCCAAGCACTACCTCTTCGCCAAGAAGTGTGGGATGGTCGACTGTCGACGCAAGGGGGGGTGTTAGTTAGGAGGGGTGTTGGTTGCGACAAAGTCGACGAGGAAGAAAGATGACAGTTGAGGGGAGGTAGAAGAAGGAGGGGACTTAGAGATGGCAGGCGAGAGATTGAGCCGGTTCTCCAAGGCTCATAACGATCTCTCTGCTCGCCAGGTCCGTAGTACTTTCTTACTAGCTTCTCTCATCTGGAATCCAAGGCTCATAACGATCTCTCTGCTCGCCAGCTTCTCTCAAGGGAGAAGCTTATTTGATGTCTTCGACAGACGGATCGTTGTCAAGTTCCCTAAGCAACGGGTTGGGAGGCTCGACATCGACGAAATCGTCGAGACCTTGAACCTCCGCATGGATGGCACAAACCACGAATCGGTGGGCTTCGTCGTCTGTCATAGGCTGAGAGACGAAACCGAGGTTATCGAAGTTTCCTTGTGGCTGGAGATGATATCGACCATTAGAGAAATCAACAACATCGTCACGCGGGCCTGTGGGAACGACAAAGACATGAGTGGAGGATACAGCGTAGTTCGTGTCTCTCAACCATGGTACACCAAGAATGGTGTCGATGCCTTCAGGTAGAGGGGCAACAAAGAAAGAACGGCGGGCAAGCGGTGCCGTTCCTACCGTGACATCTACATCCGAGTAGACGCCGAGTCAGATCTCATGGCCTTCTGCACCCAACTGTGCATGGAGCGGGGCGAGTAGGCGATGGAAGGTGAGACCAAGGCAATGGGCGAGGGCGGACGATAGAACGTCGGCCTGGGACCCGGAGTCGATGAGAAGGACCGCGGGTAGGTTGCCAATGACACCAGTAGTCGTAAGAGGCTGACCAGCGACTTGCGGTTCAGGTATCCTCTTCTTTTTTCGGCGATTCTTGCGGCGCGTTGTCTGTGACAAGGGAACAGCCGGAAGGGAAGAGGAAGAAGAAAGAGCAACTTCAGTTTCATCGCGCGCCCCATCCTTCGATACAAGTGACTCGTCTCCATCACTCCCAGCGGTAACACTGATCGTAGACAAATTTGAGTCGAGTGGGGGAGGAGGATGTAAGGCTAGTGCCTCACTGGCAGTAGGAAAAGGAAGTGAGGTGGGAAAAGGTGAGACAACAGGCGGCGGAGGTTGAGGGATGAGCACTCTCGCCTCGGTTCTTCTCTTCACGCTCACGCTTACGGAGAACGAACCAGGTGAGCTCCCATTTTGTAGCTTCTCTTCACGCTCACGCTTACGGAGAACGAACCAGCAATCCACGCTGTTCTCTTGTCTCTTCGTTGCAGTAGCGCCTCAGTGTTGGTCGTTTGAGCGACCTTCCACTTTTTGACAAGCGTACAAGCTGGCCAGCGGTACTCGTACATCTACTAGACGACTCGGCTACCTCCTACCTGACCCTTCTATCTACCCTGTAGAGCGCCGACGTCGTAACACTTCATTCAACATCCCCTCCCTCTCCGACGAAGACGACACTACCGCCTCCTCTTCCTCCGAGACGGACGAACCCCCTAGTACACGGTCACGGTTACGGTCTCGCATGGTTCCCCCGATCGCTTCCGGCGCCGCCGCGGTCTATCAACCTGGCAAGGCCCCCCTCCTCCTCGACGACTCTCCGGCCGGCCTCACTGCTTTCACCCGTGCTGCCCGCCTATTCTTCCGCTCCAAGAAGATCGACACGGACGAAGACAAGATCGCTTACATCGGCGCCGGTCTCTCTTCCTTCCAGGATCTCTATCAGTGGTACCTGTCGGCGGCGGAGGAACACGAAGCGAAGCGATACGACGCCTTCCTCCTCGAGTTACAGAAACGGGCCCTTCCCCGAGACTACATCTGGGAAGCGCGAGGGCGGATTAGGACGGCGAAGCAAGGAGATAAGGATTTTGAGGACTGGCTCGAGGAGATGAGGGCGGAGCACCTCTCGCTTACCGACAAGATCCTCTCCACCCGTGACTTCGTCGAGTCGCTACTCTACGGCATGGACCCGGAACTATCCGCCGTACTTCGTCAAGGAACCGCCCTCAAGAGCAGCGGTCTTCATCGAGACGACCTCGAAGCACTCGCGGTCTCGACCACGGCCATCATCTACCCAGCTACTCTCGACTACCTAGTCTTTGACCGCGAGGCTCGCGATGAGTGGTCGAAGATCGCCACCAGACGCCGCAGCAATGCCGCTCAACTCAGGTCTCTCAACAAGAAGACGGCCAGCCTCTCGGTCGCCACCACTTCTCGCTCGACTCCTACCTCGTCCCGCAACACGCCGACAAGGTCAACCATGACGACTACGACTACGGCGTCAGGGAACGCGAATCCTGGAGGATACCGGTCGCGCCCAGCAAAGCTTACCGAGCTGGAGAAGGACTGGCTCTCGGCCAATCGGGGCTGTTTCCGTTGTCGCAAGTCCAACGTCGACCACGAAGCCGCTTCCTGCGTCGACTGGCCGACCGCCGACTACGTCGTTCCCGTCCCCCCCGGTTGGACCAAGGACTCCCCCGCCGCAACTTCTACCACTACCCGAGTAGGACTCGCCGCCGTGCATGGTTTCGACGACGAGGAAATCGACCTCCCGGAGTCGCTGGCACAGGGCACGGACTCAGATTCGGATGCGTGCATTCTCCCTCCCCTATCCCTTCAAGTCGGGTCGAGACGGTCGGGTCTTCTCACGGACGCTCTCGCTGACTCCGGTTCATTCGTTTTGCTTATTTCAGATAAGCTAGCGTCTAGACTAGGGTTAGTGAGGCAGAAGTTGAGTAGACCTAAGACTTATCGGCTTGCAATCGAAGGAGGAGATGAGGACAAACAAATCTCGGAATTCGTCCACGTCCGGCTTTCTCTCGCGAACGGTAGTTGGAAGGCAGGTCCGACAACACTTCTCGTCGCACCGCTAGAGGAACCCTACGGAATCATTCTCGGCACACCTTTCCTCCGTCAACATCGCATCACCATCTCTCTCTTCCCGGATCCGCAACTTCTCATTGCTCAACCCTCTCCCCTAGAGCCGATCGATTTGTACGCCGATTCGGAAGGACCAATGACGCAGACGGAGACGTTGGAGGCGATGGACGACGAGGATCGTGACGGAATGATGGACGCGGCGATGGAAACGTTAATTGCGCGAGTGGAAGCGCGAACGGAAGAGGAACTGGAGATGGCGGAAAGGGCGGCGAGGGTCATGGCGGACTACGACGACCTCTTCCCCGACGTCCTCCCTGCTCTCACCCGCGACTACCTCGAACGGACGACGACTCGACACAAGATCAATCTCGCCGACACGTCCAAGTCGCACAATCAAAGAGGGTTCAACGTTCCACGCAAGTGGAGGGAACGATGGAAGAAGATGTTGGACGAGCACATCAAGGCAGGACGACTTCGACCGTCAACTTCGCCCTTCGCCTCTGCCGCCTTCGTCATCCCGAAGAAGGATCCGGCTGCAGACCCGCGTTGGGTCAATGACTATTGTGTCCTCAACGCTAACACGGTCAAGGACAGGACACCTTTACCTGTCCCGGATGTGGTCCTCAGTGATGCGGCGTTAGCGAAGATCTGGGGGAAGATCGACATGACTAACGCTTTCTTCCAGACTCCGATGTCGGAGGAAGACGTCGCTAAAACCGCGATTAAGACTCCGTGGGGACTCTTCGAGTGGACGGTCATGCCTCAAGGGCTATGCAACGCTCCAGCAACACATCAAGCGCGGGTCAACGAGGCTTTGCGGCATCTCATCGGAGTTTGCTGTCAAGCTTTCGTCGATGATATCATTATCTACTCGTCTTCCTTCGAGGAACACGAGAAGAATTGCCGGGCGGTGTTGGACGCCCTTCGAGCAGCAAACCTTTTCTGCTCCCGGAAGAAGACTGATCTTTTTACTACTCAAACAGACTTCCTTGGACACATCATCTCGCGTGACGGCCTCGAAGCGGATCCAAGCAAGGTCGAGAAGATCAAGAACTGGAGCGTCCCCACTACGGTTACTAAGGTGAGAGGTTTCCTTGGCATCGTTCAGTACTTGCGGAAGTTTATTCCGCAATTGGCTGAACACACGGCGTTATTGACCCCCTTGACGAGGAAGGGTCTTACGCGCATTGATCACTTGTGGGGGGAGCGGGAGAACCGGGCATTCGAGGCGATCAAACGGATCGTCACCTCGTTGCCGGTGCTTCGTCCAGTCGATCAAGACTCGGACGAGCCCATCTGGTTGATGACGGACGCGTCCAAGGTTGGCATCGGCGCCGTCCTTCTACAGGGGAAGGATTGGAAGACGGCGCTGCCCTGTGGATTTTATTCGAGGCAATACATCGCGGCGGAGAAAAACTATCCGACCCATGAGCAAGAGCTCTTGGCGGTAGTGGCGGCGATGAAGGCGTGGCGCTTGGACTTGTTGGGCGTGTCGTTTCGTGTGCTCACCGATCATGACACGCTTCGTCACTTCCGCACTCAGCTCACCTTGTCGAAAAGACAAGCTCGCTGGACGGAAGTGTTAGCGGACTATGATTATGAGCTGGAGTACATACCTGGGCCGCAGAATGCGGTAGCGGATGCGATGAGTCGTTTCTCCTTCGGAGAGAACGAGGGGGCCATGGCGGTTTGTGGCATATCTACAACTTCTCTTCCTCCCGCATTTTTGCGGAAATTGGACAGTAGCTACGCTGACGATCCCTTCTGCTCCCAACTCCTCCGCAATCTTTCTTCCTCTCCAGGTTTCTCACAGCGGGACGGTCTCCTGTACTTCGAGGAAGAACGGTTGGTGGTTCCCAGGGACGTTCAGGTGCGCGAGACTCTTTTGCACGATGCGCACGACGCGCTTGGACATCTCGGTCCCAAGAAGACGCTGTCGAGTCTTTCGCAGTCGTTTTACTGGCCGGGAATGTCCAAGGACGTTTTGCGCTACGTTTCCTTGTGCGATGGATGTCAGCGCTTCAAGTCTCGAACGACAAGGCGCGCCGGTCAGCTTCACGGGCTACCGGTGCCGTTGCGTCCGTTCGAAGACGTCGCGCTGGATTTCGTGGGCCCTCTTCCACTGTCCGAGGGCAAGGACATGCTCCTGACGGTGACGGATCGACTGTCGGGCTACACTCGACTTCTAGCGTGCCGTTCTAAGGACGGTGCCAAGGAAGTAGCGGAGGTAGTCTATCGGGGATGGTATGCACTGTTCGGATTGCCGAAGCGTTTAGTCTCCGATCGAGACAAACTCTTCACTTCACGGTTTTGGAAGGCCTTACACGACCGAGTCGGGGTCAAACTTCAGATGTCTACTGCCTTCCACCCCGAAACAGATGGCCGAAGCGAGCGGACAAACAAGACGGCAGTGCAAGTCCTCCGGCAATATGTCTCAAGGCAGCAAAAGGATTGGGTGCGTTTTCTCTCTTCGGTTGAGTATTCTATGAATACTGCCGTGAACGATTCCACAGGTGCTAGTCCCTTCGAAGTCGTTCTCGGGTTCCGTCCTTCCCTCTTCCCCTCGTCCTCCTCTTCCCCGCCTTCGTCCCTCCCGGCCGTGGAGCAAGTCCTTGCCGATTGCGCAGCAAAAATCGGCGAAGCTTGGGACGCATTGGCGGCGTCGAAGGTCAGACAAGCAGAACAGGCGAACAAGCGGCGCAGTGGATCAAGGTTTCAAGGTTGGAGACTTGGTGATGGTGGACTCGGCGGACAGACGGGCCCGCTACAAAAGCCGAGGAGGCGACTCGCGAGCAGCAAAGCTGTTCCCTCGTTGGGACGGCCCTTACGCGGTCGAGGCGGCCTTCTCGGACACCTCTACCTACCGCCTCTCCCTTCCTTCTTCCGACCGATCGCACCCGACCTTTCATTCGTCTAAGCTGAAGGCCTACCATTCCAACGACGCTCTCCTCCACCCTACCCGCGAACCTCCTCAACCGGAACCGATGGATGTGGAGGGCGAAAAGGAGTACAAGGTTGAGGCGATCGTCGACGAGAAAGGGAAGGGAAGGACGCGGAAGTATTTGGTTCGGTGGGAAGGATACCCGGACTCGGAGAATACATGGGAGACGGCGGCAAATGTGGAGGATACAGCGGCGTTGGACCAATGGGAGGAGATGAAGGGGGAGGGGGGGACTTAGCGCGAAGGGTTCTCGCTGGAAGGGGAGGGGGAGGGTGTCAGGCTAGTGCCTCACTGGCAGTAGGAAAAGGAAGTGAGGTGGGAAAAGGTGAGACAACGGGCGGCGGAGGTTGAGGGATAAGCACTCTCGCCTCGGTTCTTCTCTTCACGCTCACGCTTACGGAGAACGAACCAGGTGAGCTCCCATTTTGTAGCTTCTCTTCACGCTCACGCTTACGGAGAACGAACCAGCAATCCACGCTGTTCTCTTGTCTCTTCGTTGCAGTAGCGCCTCAGTGTTGGTCGTTTGAGCGACCTTCCAGAGGAGAGTGAGACTTAGAGGGAGCAGAGCTAGGAGAGATGGTAGGCGACGAGGTGGATGCGACGAGTCGAGGTTGGCTGAAGGTAGCTGCAACAACCGGATCAACCAAATCCTCGTCAAAAACGTACCCCGGATGAGGAGGGGCAGATAAGGAAGAAAAAGGACTCAGATTCGGGTCAGGCGGCCTCGAGGCGAGAGATGTCTAAAAGCGGGACAGAAACCACGCTTCTACATCGTCTTCCGAAGGTAGAGAACCGCCCCCAGAAAGAAGCCGCGCTACAGCTTGTCGGCAAATGCACGAACGAGCCGATCCTGGCGGGTTGAATCTCTCATCATTGGATCGGAAAACGGCGGGGAAAAGATCCTGGGACGGCGAGCAAGGTTTACCATTCCTTACCCGCCGCCTACTTTTCCCTCACCATCAGAGGATTCAGAACCCGACTCTTCCGAAGGGATTGGAGGAGGAGTTGAAGGAGGGAGAGGGGAAGCGGCCTTCATGACGGCGATCCGGACAACCCGAGGGTCTTGACGACTATTGGGACAACTGAGGGAGTAATGGTTAGACTCCTTCGCGCAATTGTAGCACCGAACTGGGTCGCGAGGAGTACGACCGTCCGGACGAAACCAAGACGACTTGTCCGACATGCGATGCGAAGACTGCCACTCAACCGCGAGGTCAAGCCAGGATCGGGATGAGTGACCTGCGGGTAAGGACGAAATTGGGACTTGGGTTGAGACCGGAGCCAAGCCGTTAGACTGAGTCCGTCGGGGCGTCGCAGGAGCTGTGGAAGAAGTAGAAACGGGGACAGACCGGGAAGTCGTTGGACGTTCAAGAGTATCGTAACGCGACGTGACCTCCACAAGCTCCGCAAACGAATAAACCTTCTCGCGACCTGAGACGGCCTCGTGAACCGCCTTGACACCCTTGAACCAGTTTCGCACATCGATGTTGAGGCCCTCGAGGAAAGTTGACGACTTGTCCTCGGCGGCGATGACGCGATCGAAACATTCGTTAGCGAGTTGCTCGATGGTCGAACCAAATTGGCGGACCTTGAGGACGCCTTGAGTCGCCTTCCGGTACTTGCGGAAAGCGGTCTCGGCGGCACCGGGATCGGACCAGTGCTTGCGGACGGCGGCGAAAACTTCGATAGGCGTCTTGAAAGGGGTGATCCGATGGGTACTCTCAAACCAACTGAGAGTCGATAAATGTCCTTGAAGTCCTGAAGACGACGAGGAAGATGAGCGATGGTCTGGCAAGAAAAGCGATCTCACCGTATACCACGCATGCGGAGTAAGTTCGGGGTGGATTGGGGAATGGAGAGGAAATCCTAGAGCCTGGAGGTAGAGCTCAGTGCTACGACACCACGCTTCACGCGTGAAGTAGTCGTAATCGCCGCTCCAAGCCTTGGGAGGGTAGATCTTCTTGACGACCATGTCGCGGTAGACAGTGGGAACACCAGGGACGTCCCGGTAGACGACAGGATCGGGACCTCCGTACAAACTGGGTTGAGGGCCGTGGTGGAAGAGGTTAGGTTGTTGCGGCGGGGTAGGAAGGAGAAGAGGGCCATTCGGTTCAGACCGGGGTTCGACTCGTTCGCCCTGTTTCTTCTCACTGTGCTGGTTCTTCATGGCTCACACCGATCTCTCTGCTCACTAGGTCCGTAGTATGTACTTTCCCACTAGCTTATCTCATCTGGAATTAAGGCTCATAACAATCTCTCTGCTTGCTAGACACTTCTCTCAAGGGAGAAGCTTATATACAACCAAACAACAGAAGGATAGGACCACATTGGGAAAGGTAGAGACCAACCAAAGAAGTGAAGGAGGACAAGAAACGAAGTAGAGCGAAGCAATAAGAGGGGAAACAAGGGATCCCACCACTGCGACCTTCCCAAACCAAACATCAACTCCTCCTCAAACACAATGCCCACCCTCTCTCACAATCAACAAGTAGGACACAGCTTGACAGGACACAACATTTCACACTCAGCCAACCGTTCCAATCTAGCTTGCGTGTGAGGCAAGATTCTGACAAACACATATGCTCACCAATACACATTGACTGAGGGCTATTGGTCTTCTGGTCAATCACAATCAAAGCAAGGGAGGCTACCCTAGAACAGCTTTTTGACATCTTGAGAAGGTCAACAGTCAGATTAAAAAAGCTGCACAGCACTGCTTTTCTCTGAATGCCCGCCCCACATGTTCGGGATCTGCAATGTAATGCACCAAATACAGAGGCAAGACAAGGGAAAGTGAGATGAGAGCGAGCAAGGGGGGTTGATGCTGCAGCACTGCTTCCGAGTGCTTGCTGGCATGAGGCTGATAGGTTTGCCAGAGATCATGCCAGCCCGAAATGCCGGAGGAGAGCCAGCAAAATTCACAGAGTACATAGGCACAGTCAACACAGCAAGAGAGAGAGGGAAGCAATTGGGCTGATGTTGAGCATATTTAGCAGTCTGAGGGGCAAGAGAAGGAACTCGCAGCCCGAAAGCCACAAGCTCCGTCCGAAATATTTCGTCTCTGTGCTAGCCCTGTGGACCACACTCAACAGCAGTGCTCCGTAGGACTAAGAGTCGCCGTGCAATGCGTAGCGCCACTGAGGGACGCTCACATTCATGAGGTGCGCGCCGAAACCAGGTAAGTATAACTATAGCCTCCACAATGTGTGCTAGCCATGGTAGCAAGAAGGCAGCTCTCTACTTCTGGGAAAGTTGGGTTTTCCCAATCGTCTTACCTTAGCTGGACTGGATGTGGTCTGGCTGGGAACACCTCTACAGGGTATACACTGCAGCTTATATCCAAGGTAGCTGGCAGCGGCATGGCACGCTCTCTGGTCAGGTCCTTCCACGTCCATCCAGCTTGCCTTGCAGAGGGAACCATCCCACATCCGGTTCAAATCGGCTCTCCTGCTTCTCTTGGTTCTGGTGTGGCTCACTTCTCACACATACAGTGTGGCTGAGCTGCCTCCAGGCATCTTTCATGGAACTTTGACCTGCACAGAGGTAGGCTATAGGCCACATTCAGACCAGGAAAGCGCACACGTGGAAGATGCGAAAGTCGGAAACAAGGTTTCTTTATATTTTCATGCATCCTTTGTGTTCAAGCTTTTGGATGCCAAGCTGTAGGCTGTGGTCATTTGGCTCTCTGCCGTCAGACAAAACCGATTGCTACAAGCAAGAAGTATATTTTTTCAGGTGCAGCAGTGTTTGCTTCTTTTCCCCCAATATCCGGCGGCCCCGGTCCTGACCAACTTGGAGGTCCGCCTCGCCCTCCCCCTTTTCTGAGCAAGGCGAGCGTACCACAATTGTGCCGCGAGGCCGAGTGCCATGGCGAAGGAAGTATTACAGGAGAAAAGCAAGAAAAGCAAACGAGACACGAGTCTAAGACGATACTGAGGCAAATGCACGCCAACAGGCGTTACATCAATCAAGCACCCTGAAGAGCAGTAGCTGAGCATAGCAGGACCCTCGGGAAGCGCCCAAAAGAGTGTCAGAACACAGGGCAAACAGCGCGATGCGTGTTGCGAAAAGGGGCAAATAAACAAACAACAGGGTACGAAAGACGAAAGACGACACTGCCCCAACCACCATGCTCTAGTTACCGAAACCGTAGAGCTGTAAGGGCAAGGCATCGTCAGCACGGGAAAGAACGAGGAGAGGCAACAAGGGCGGCTCACCGTCTTGCCGGCTCGCTTCAACGCGTAGACAACGTCAAGGGAAGTGACCGTCTTGCGCTTGGCGTGCTCGGTGTAGGTGACGGAGTCACGGATGATGTTCTGCGAGTGTGCACGGGGCGATGAGCCATTGTCCAAGGAGGCAAAGAGGTGAAGAGCGACGTACCTCGAGGAAGATCTTGAGAACACCGCGGGTCTCCTCGTAGATGAGACCAGAGATACGCTTGACACCACCACGGCGAGCAAGACGACGGATAGCGGGCTTGGTGATACCCTGGATGTTGTCACGAAGCTGTGATAGAGAGTACCCGGATCAGCTACCATCGGTCGCGTCTGGAGTGGAGGAAGAGAGACGCACGATCTTGCGGTGACGCTTAGCACCACCCTTGCCGAGACCCTTTCCGCCCTTTCCACGGCCAGACATGTTGTAGTAGTGTTGAGTTGAGGGGGTAAAGTGTAGAAGAAGAAGAGAGCGAGGCGGACGAGTCCGAGTTGAGTGAGAGAGTGTGAGGAGAGAGAGTGTGAGTAGAGAAGGAAGAAGAGGTTGAGGTTGAGCCAGACTTTGACGAGTAGCGGGTGAGCTCAGTAGAACGGCGACCTAGGTCCGGGGGGACCGGGGTAACACGTCACCCTAGGCCACCGCGCGCGCTGAGTTTGTTTGGGTTGACCTAGGTCGCCGCATTTCTCCCTTCCCCCTCGACTCGCTCTCTTCCCTACTGTCACTCCTCTTTACACTCTACACTCTCAAGCACTACCACTTCTCACTCTACCTCACTCTACACCTCAGCAACAATGGCCCGTACCAAGGTAAGCCTGGCCTCCTGATCCGCGTCGTACCTCGACGCGTTTGTTTACGTCCTGCACTCCACAGCAAACCGCTCGCAAGTCCACTGGAGGAAAGGCTCCCCGCAAGCAGCTCGCCGCCAAGGCCGCTCGCAAGTCTGCGCCCGCCGCTGGTGGTGTCAAGAAGCCTCACCGTTACCGCCCCGGTACCGTCGCTCTTCGTGAGATCCGTCGCTACCAGAAGTCGACGGAGCTTCTTATCCGCAAGCTTCCGTACGGCCATGTCTCCTCTTTCACCTGTCTGTCGAGACGCGAGCTGACCAGTCCCTCCGTTCTAAAGCTTCCAGCGCCTCGTCCGTGAAATCGCTCAGGACTTCAAGACCGACCTTCGCTTCCAGTCCTCTGCCGTCATGGCTCTCCAGGAGGCGGCCGAGGCCTACCTGGTCTCGCTCTTCGAGGACACCAACTTGGCCGCTATCCACGCCAAGCGTGTTACCATCCAGCCCAAGGGTCCGCTTTATTTCTTTTCCCTGTCCTTTCTAATCCTTTTGCTGACTCTTGCCTTCTACACCCACAGACATCCAGCTCGCTCGTCGTCTCCGTGGCGAGCGTCAATAAACCTTGACGCCGTTTCACCCTCTTCCTTGTCCCTTCTTCGTCTTTCACTCGCTGTAGCCCCCATGTTGCTTTCATTAGATCTTTCCTGCCGCAACTTATTCGTGTGCGCCGCAACCCCTCCGCTTGTCTGCTTGTGTCCATCCGGGACATGGCTGGACGGAAGTGAAGAGCTGAGTTGTACGAGTCGTAGCTTGCGGGAAGCTTGACGTGCTTGGCGGATCAAGCAAGATCAAGAAAACGCGGAATGAGCAAAACAGAATTTTTGCGCTACTCTGCTACATGCACGGCCATAGAAGCAAACATCATAGACAGTAAACCAAGTAGACAACAGTGACATCAGCTCAACTGTCAAAGACTAAAAAGGGAGGACACCAGCAATACCCAGCACCACCCGTTCTTCTCGAGATGCTTGCCGCCCGTTCTTCTCGCGCTGCTTGGTGACCATTCGAGAAGGGCGTCAAGGGTGAAGCGATCGTATCGACTGCGCCAAAAGCCAGAAGGTGCGATCATCTGTCCAGCCGACGCAGTACGGCGGTGTAGGCGGACGAGAACAGTCGTAGACGAGGGGAGTAAAGCGTTGTCCAGCAATTTTTTGCACTGTTGGAGTTGGGAAAGGGGGATTCAGGTTGGCGTCGGCGTCAGCAATACCAATACGAGAGCCCCGCCAGCCTGTTGCCACTGCGTATCCGATTGTACTTTCGCATGAACGAGCGGGATTTCTGAAGTCACGTCGGCGAGAATCTGAGCGAAAGGAAACGAATAGCCGTCAGCGTGCTCTGCGCTGCGCCAGAGACTCAACACAGATGTACGGACCGTCCTCCGATTAGCCCGCTGCGCCTGTCCCTTGTATTCTCAATGCGAGAACCGCTCCTCGTTGTCCTCCTCTCCCTCGACACCTGAACTTCACGCCTCAGTCCGCACGATGGCCAAAGCCAAGCAGACCCCGGTGCCCGAAGTCGTCAGCCAACCCGCCAAGCGCAAGGCTACCTCCGAAATCGACGACATCTTCTCCAACGTCAAAAAGCCAAAATCATTGCAGCCCGCGGTCGACGTTGCAGAGATAGTGGAAGGTGCAGGGACAGCAGAGGGCGTGAAGAGAAAGAAAGGCAAGAAGTCCAAGAGCAAAGCAGAGGCAGCAGCTGAGGAGTCGAATACCAAGCCTCAACAGGTTGGCGAGGACAAGGTGGGAACGGTGACACGGAGAGCTCCCGTTGAGATTATCGATACAAGCAAAGCGATCGAGGCGTACAAGCCAGAGCCAGTGCCAGTCAGGACGGCGCTCGGGGCGGACGCGACGGACGCGGAACGAAAAGCGGCGGAAGAAGAGGAGCGCTTCATGGACAGTCGGGGTACCCGTAAGCGCCTTCCTTCCTTTGATCCGGCTGTCACGGGCCTGATGACTCTGCAACAGGACGAAAGACGGATGACGGCCTGCCAATCTACGACACGGCGGAGCTCAGAATTGGCTTAGGCGGAGGTGCGCTCTCTTTACCGTGCTCTGCCGCGATGCGTCTCATTTATCCTTTCCCTTGGCTTATGCGCTTGTCTCATGCAGATACCGAGCTCTGTCCCTTCGACTGCGATTGCTGTAGGCAATCTCGCTCGTCAAGTCCGCTTTCTTGCCTGACCCCGAATGCTCGTCCTTCTGCAGGCTTCTGAGCCGCGCCATCGCCACTCGCGAACCTTGGCCCCAACACTCTGGCTCTCAGGCCCATCGGCCTTATGCGATCGCTCCGACACTCGCCACCATTCTCTTCACTCTGTTTGTTGTAGCATTTGCGTTTCTGGCTTGATCCATCTGCAGCTCTGTGTTGACCGACTCTGCACGCACGTCGCAGGCTTCCGGTCACACAAAGAACCTCGAGTCGCAGAGATATAGATTGACATCTGCAGGAAAAGAAAATTGTCTAGCCAGATTGCGAAGACCCTCCAGCGTCGTCACACAGCTCTTCCTCCTACCGTTCACTTCATATTATATTTTGCCTCGAATGCGCTCGAGCGATGGCCCCGGTACCTGCTTCGGATCCTCGAGATGACGAGAGCGACGCACCAGCACTTGCACGTCGCACGTCTAGCAAAACCGACGTGACCGGCGGCGGCACTTCTCAGTCGATCGAGAGGCCCGAAGTCCCTCCCCTGGCTTGTATGCGGCCTTCGCATCGTCCTTGCGCAAACCAGGACCTCGTGGATGCTCTTAAGCCGCTCAGAGAGTGGCGCTTGGTGGAATTCGGCCGTCAGTTCTTCTCTTTTTGCCTTTTCTTTTCCCGGCTCGGATGTCGCTCACACTTGACGGAAATCCCATTCGCAGCCGGAAGTCCCGAAGCCATGTCCTACTCTATGGCGCTCTCGGCCATTATCGCCTGCCCATACCGCCTGGCGTCTGGAAGAGAGGCCAGAGAGCAGCTCTACAAGGTGCACTCCTTTGACCCTCGATGCCCATGCCGCCGCGTCTGATTGCTACATCTGCCTTTATCGCAGGTGGGTGAAAAGCTCGCCATCAAGATTGACGAGTATATCGAAACAGGCGCTGTCCAAGAGGCTTGTCAGTCTTTTCTCGATTTGCTCCTTCTGTCATCTCGCTCACACCCTTGACTGCGCAGTGGCCCTTGAACACAACGCCCGATATCAGTCCCTCAAGTCACTGATGACTGTACATGGCGTTGGTCAGCACAAGGCGAAGGAGCTGTACGAGCAGGGCTTCAACACGGCCGAAGACATGAGGAAAAGCGGGAAATTCGAAAAGGAGTTCCTGTATCACGACGATATTCAGCTCAAGTGCGTTCGTATCACTGTACACTCTCCCTTTGTGCGATTCTTGATCATCTCGATACAACAGGATCCCCCGCAAAGATGTGGAATCCATCGCGGCCTTCGTGCAGATTCAGTTGGATCGGCTGGAGCCTGGCGCGCATATCGTCATCGCTGGCGGGTATGGTACTCTTCTCTACCTCGGCTGTCCCATCCGAACTGACCCTGCCTCGTCTCGCAGGTATCGACGGGGAAAGCTTGAAAGCAACGACGTTGATTTGCTAATTACCTAGTACGTCTGTCCCTACCGCCACGACCGCTACTTCAGCTTGCTGACCTTGTATGACCACACTGCAGTCCTCATCAAGACGGCAAGGAGCGCGGCATCTTGCGAAAGTTGTGCCGACGGCTTGAAGCTAAAGGTGCGCACATTCGTTCCGTTGCAAAACCAGCGTGCTAACCCCTTCGCGTTGCAGGCCTCATCCCTCTGCACGGCATCCTCAGTTTCTCTGAACCCGCCACTCTCCGCTCTACACGAGAGAACAAAAAGGCTTCATCCTTCGACTCGCTCGACAAGGCTCTTGTCGTCTTCCGGCACCCTGCGAATGCGACGACTCGACCGCGAGAAATCTATCGCCGCGTTGATCTGATCGTCTGCAGGTGGCCTAGTATGGGCGCGGCAATCGTGGGTGTGCGTACATACTTTCGTGTTTCATCTCTTGCCTCGACCCTAACCTTGCCGGGTGCCTGTCATGAACAGTGGAGCGGGTCGACCCAGTTCGAGCGGGATTTGAGGAAGCATGCGGAAAAGCTGTACGTGATACCTCCACCCGTCAATGATCTGGGTGACAGCCTAACTTGCCTTCAACCCTTCCCAGTGGCTATAAATTCGACAGCGGCGGCTTACGAGTGCGCGGCACAAGCGAGGTTGTTCCGACCATGATGGAGAAAGACGTCTTCCGGGCGCTCAAGCTTAAATACATCCGTCCGTCGCCTCTGCTCTCCTACGTCGCTGGCATTCCGTCGCTTATACTACTTCCAGCCCCGGAGCATCGTAACGCAGACCCTTGAACATTCGTTTTTTCCAGTCTCGACTCCCTACCACAACTTCTCCGGCGCAAAGCGACGTCCTACGAAGTAGCGTTTCTTCGACATTTTTAGCATTTATTCTCAGTATCTCCAGCACCTGCGGTTTACTCCACATGCCAGCCTAACTTTGTTGTTCCTTATAAGGGTCCGTAACACGAGTGTGCAACCGTGTCTGTATCGATCAGCCGCGTTCTTGTGGTGTTTGGCTGGAGAATCCGAGTGTCGGGTTTGGGAAGGTCAAGTACGAGCGGTGCCCGGCGACTGTCGGTCTCAATCTCAGATGGCAGCGACTCGCCTCCAGGCATGACTTCTCTGCATTGGCACTGTTGCTCTCGCAAGCGCCTGCGAGGAAGGCGGCAGAGTACGGACGGACGCTGACCAGGATGCGCGGACTCTGAGAAAAGGGGAGGCGGTGCAAAGGAGGTTTCTTCTTCGCAGCCTCTCGCTCCACCCTCAACTCCCAGACCCCCCGCGTCGCATACAGACTCGACCGCTGCGATCCTGCTGCATTCAACCTGCAGTTCGAACAAAATTGACCATCGCAGCGAGTTCTCCACCGCCTCAACCAACCATCTTCCCCTCTTTACACCCGTCGAACCCATTGGTACTCGCCCGGGTCACCGCAAACTACCATGTACGACTCGAAGCACCGCCCTGCGTCCCCCCTTCCTCCCCCCCCTCCTTCACCTTGTGAAGCTCGCCCTCCTCGCGCCCTTCTTGCCGCCTACGCGGTCGACGCAGATTTGCGCCGCGCCGCACTCGACGTCCTTCAGCGACTCACGTCCAAGGAGAGGGCGGCGAGGAAACGCTCCCGGTTGAGCCCCGTCCCGTTCGAGGACAAGCAGCAGGGCAGCGGGCGGAGGAAAATCGAGTTGCATGTCTTGCTCCTTCCTTCGAAGCACCACAGCGACATGGACACACAGGATACGGTGCTGGAGGAACTGCAGGAAGCAGGGGTCCGCCTGCACATCCACCCCATCATCACTTCCACGGCCGCCCGCCTTTCGCTTTCCGGCTCTCCTCTCCGACTCGCCCTTCTCCAGGCGTTCTCAGCAGGCGGCGTGTACGAACAGCTGCTCCTAGACGAGCTCGCCTCAGCGGGATTCGTCTTCGGTGAGCAGGCGAGCGAGGGTAACGACGCTTGCAAGGCGTTCCTCGAGATACTGGGGGAGAAAACGGCGACTGCGTTCCCAAGCGCAAAAGCACAACCCACCATCACCCTCTATATCGCCCCTCACCCATCCTCGAGCAACTTTGATCTTGACCTGCCAGCAGAGCAAGTTCTGGCTCTGCGCCTAATCAACTCGGCATCGGATACCTTCAAGGCAGCCAGCCCTCCACCTCCTTCTCAACGGCGTTCCCGCCTATCCTGGACCTCGTTGCCGATACCTCCTCCCTCGCCGAGCTCTTCCCGTCGCTCCTCGCACAGCCCTCTTCCCTCCTTTCTCAACTCGATTGCCTCGTCCTCACCCTCGTCTCCCAACCTCAAACCGCTCGTCCTCCGTCCAGCCCCCGGTCCAATCCAGTCCGTGTCCCTCCGCCTGTCGCTCGACACCGCCGACGTCCTCTTTCGTGTTACAGAAACCCTCACACCCATTGAAGCGTCGGGAAAAAGGTTCCCCCGGCCTCGCTCTCCGAGTCCTCCTCCCACCCCTCCCGCTTCTCCCCCTCGCCGCTCGGTGTCTACCATTCCTTCTTTGAGGCTCGACGACGCCCCTGCCCCGCGAGTGGTGGCGAGGCAAGACACGACCTTCTCCTCCGCTTCAACCGTTTTCCAAGCCGGTCGCCATCAACCCCTGACGAAGCAGCCGTTGAATCGGAGTGATACAGTCCTCACTACAGCTTCGAGTGACTTTGACCGCGAGCCTCCATTGAGCGAGTTGAGGGCGTTGCTGCAGAGTAGGATGGGAAGGGCGGAGCAGAAGTTGGCGGCGTGAACGGGCTTTGTGTGTATGTGGTATCGATCGCCGCGTCATTTGACAGCAGACACTCTTCTTGTAACGGCTTGTAACCTCAGCACAGCGGTGAGCCTCGTTTGAGAGGGCTGGTGATCTGCTCCGCGAGGTTTGAAGGTTTCCTCTCTTCCCTCGTTCACTCTCATCAGGCGATCCGTCCAGACACGAGCTGTGTCGCGTGCATTTGCTGCTAGCCTATACGATCAAGATACTGCGCCGCCCCTGCGCCCGTCGCCATCCCCTTTCCGGTTATCGCCCCAACCCAGCGCCTCGACTTCTTGTCACAACAGCCTAGCACAAAGCGCTCCTAGATGTCCGTCGTCCTGCGAGACCGCTCGTCAGCTACGTCGCAGTACCGTCGTTCCTGCAAGTGGACGGCGAGTTGATCTTCAAGACCAGTCGAACGCTAGAGGCGACCGCCCGCGGGCCCCGCCCTCCTCCTCCCATCTTTTTACCGGTGCGAGAAAAGAGACGAAGGAGATGAGGGATTAGAGCCGGCTTGCGAGCTGCATCGAGCAAATCATCGATGTTCCCGCGACTCGCAGGAGTACTCTTGAAGCCAGCACTCGGTCCGACGCCCTTGCCCCAGCTTTGACTCCGGGTCTCTGAGCCCGACATCGACAAGACGCAGTTGGGGCGAAGAGCGGTAGCCAGCGGAGCAGGAGACAGTGGCATCTTGCAAGCCGGTCCAGATTGCTGCAGTGCATGCGTTGACCGCTTGCCGGGAGAAGCTTGGAGTAGAGCCGTTGTACGAGATGACCGCGACGGACGCTTGATTTCGATGGATTTGGGCTGGGAGCGACAAAGGCCCGAGCCTCCGAAAAGCCGAATAGGAGAGGTAGATTGTTGGGTACAGCTCACGAGGCTGACGACTCTAGGACTTACACTACCTCGAGCTGCGCTCGCTGCTGGTTACGAAACATCCACTATCCTGCCCTGCCATTGTCGCGTCGATGAGCGGAACGAAGAGAACGTACGGACGCACCACCGCACGCCGCCAGGCCAATCCCAATCCCAACCCCGATCCTAGCTTTCCGGATGAGCAGGCTGCGCCACGGCAGGGGATAGCTCCAGGGCCGAGAGATGTTGACAATACTGTTGACGATAATTCAGATCCTGAGATATTAGGTGCGCGAACTTTCTCCCAGAACTGCTCGTGACCGGGATATGCAGCTCACCCTCACCCATAATTGTCTTTTGCGGTGCAGTAGACCGATCCTCCGACCCTGCTTTGGCGCGCGAGAATGACAGCAACCCGGACGACGACGATCTGCTCGCGGACGTCGACTTGCTGAGCGTCGAAGAGCGCGACCTCCTGCGCCGCGCCATGGATTCGGGCGTCCCTGGGACTTTCACGGCAGATGCAATACAGCAAGCCCTCGACAGGCGTGATGACACGGAAGACTATCGGGACAACGCAGCACATTTTGAAACAGCTTTCGCTCAGCCCGGCGGTTTGGAAGAGCTCGTTTGGGATGTTGCGAATGAGGACGACGTGGGCGGCTACTCGCGCCTGAAGGCGTCGCTAGTACGTTCGTACGTTCTCCGTTCCGGGTCATGTCGAAACTGACTACAGGAACCTTTTCTCCCTTTATACTGATTCTCTCCGCCGCGATGCCCGCTTTTGCCTACACGCCACAGGATGGTCGCACATCCTTGAAGGTGCGACAGCGTCCAGGAGGCAGTACCGGACTGATAACTTATGTCGTCAACCTGGTGAACGCCGCGGCTGGTGGATTTGCCTTCCTAACCTCGGCGACGGGCCGGTAAGTTGCTCGAGACTGCATCGATCCGCCGCGCCGATCCAGCAGACAACGTCTCTGACGCGATTGCCACTCACAGCCAGGCTTTCTGGAACCACTTCTTCCCGCTGATCGACCGATTCTTCACCAAAGGCGGCAAGATGGTTGTAGCCATTCCGGTTGGCGAGCTGTCGGAGAAGGCACTGGATAATCTCCGGTCTTGGATGGTTCGTTCACGTCCTCTGCTCGCTGCATCAACGGTGCTGATTCTCTGTTCTGATTTTGTCCCGCCACCCTATCATGCGCCTTCGCTCCTTGACCACACGGCACTCAATCTTGGGCTCTACCTCGACCTCAGCGAGTTTACGAGAAAGCAACGGAGGTGAAAGGCGGCGGATTGCGGTTCTTCTTTGTCACCGAATTTGCAGGTCCGCTTGGTCCTTTCCTTCAGTATGTAGTCCCGGACTGATTTCGCATTTGCAGGCGACTCGTCTTATCATATCAAGGAGATTCTCATTGTTGCTCCGGGCGGCGCTACCGTCTTCATCATCCTCACAGCCAACTTCAACTCTCGCGGTCTCGGCCTTGGTGTAGTCGACTGCAAAACCGCTCGAGAGCGCCGCAACATACCGAAGTCGGCCGAGCTGCTCAGTGCTCATTTGTATCAGCTCGGGAATGATGAAGCAGCGGCGGAACAGCTCGAAGACCTTGCGCGGTTCTGGGTGAAGGCGAGCCGTAACCGTTGGGTTATCCTTGACACACCTGCCCTAGACGACTTTCTCGGTCAGTCTGATCCGTCCACCTTCCATGAGCCGAGCTGACCTTGATCCCAACCTAGTCGCGGCTGGCAAGCGCAGCTTAACAAGCATTTACAAGTACAAGCGTCGGACCCTCCTCCAGATGATAGTTGGTCGCATCGAGGATGACGAGCAGCGCCAGCTCGCTGCGCAGAAACAGCACGCTATCGCGCTCGCCGCTTCACCTGCGCACGCTCGTAACGAAGAGTCCTCCTCCGAGGATTCAGATGCGCCTGAACTGCGAGTCCGTACGCGTCCCTCGCGCCGTCTTCGCCTTCTCAAACGTCAACAGCGCTACTTAGCTCGGGTGCAAAACACGCATAAGCCCGAGTGGACTGTCGAGGAGCAATTGGAGATCGTACGTCCTCTTGATTTGCCCCTCTCCTGCTACCTCGCCTGACATAGTCGATTGCAGGAAAATATGAACGCAAAGGTTCTGGCGGAGTTCATTGCCGAGCACCCGCAATGGACTGAGGTACGCCCAACCTCGGGAAGAACTCAATGCGCAGAGATGACAGCGTTTACTTGCGCAGATCATCTCCGACCTCCAGAAGCATCCAGCCAACAAGCACCGGTCGAAACCCCGCGGTCCGCGTCGGCGGCGGTGGGACACGCCGTCATCATCCGGTCTTTTCGCCGATGACGGCGTTGACGGCCACTCGTTTGAAGACGAAGAGGACGAATTCAGTGGAGGCGGCGGGGATGGGGAGGTGGATCAGCTGCTGGCGAGCGACAGTGAAGGTGGCTCGCAGGCTAGTGCGGCTGATTACTCGTTCGGAGAAGAAGATGGGGGAACCGACGATGAGGACTTGGGCTCCGACTCTGAACGGGGTCCTGCTCCTCGTCGCCCTGCCCGACGATGCGACTTTTGTCTCGAGATCCGAGATACTGTCAGACATATCGCAAGCCGCCTCCCTTCTCTCACCTCCTCGGAAGCTAATTCTCTTGCATATGATAGCCTCGCCACTTTCCGAATTGCCGCGCGTGCAGTAGATGCAAGCACCGTCTCGCCAAACAAGATGTCGACTCGTTCGAGGCTGCTCAAGTAGTTTGCCAAGCGAAACGCGGCCGGACCGACGACGTCTGCGCAATCTGTGCCCGCGTCCGCACTCAGCAAGGCATGATGTTGGTCGAACGGGAGCAGGAGACGCGCACGCTCTGCATTCCATGCGCTAAACGTGCAGGCCGACGGCTTGAGGCCACGACGTGGGCGGCGCTAGAAGCGGTCTTATAGGCTGGTTGCTGATCATCGTGTAGGTCGGTTTGCCGTTTCCCGTGCATCTGTCGACTAACCTCCTTCGCTGCTTGTCAGGACGATCGGTTCAGACGCTCAGCTCGACGTGCTCCTCTCCCCGATCCTTCGCTGCTTGAGCCAAACTTCGACCTCTGCCGATCTCTCGACGAATGGCGCTACAATCCGTCTTCTCCGACGCGCAGACTTCTGGGAGCTTCAACGCTTACAAAGTTAGCGCTCATTGTCGCCTATTCGAATTTTCACCGTATTGACTTGGTTTATTTTTCCCAGCCATCTTTCAATCGAAAGTCGTTGCGCTCGCCTCCCTACCGAATCTCACGTCTCCGAACAATTTCGACGAACTCGACGCAAAAACACTCTCTTCCCTTCGCTCTCTTTCCCCCGCCACCCTTGTCAACACCGCAAGCCTGCTGTCTTCAGTCATGGCCCTGGTCCCTCTCGAATCGCTTTCCCGCTCGACGCGAACACAGCTCGCAGAACGAGCTGTTTCACTCGACTTGTGGCTCAGTCGGGGCGAGGCGGAGCTGGACGTCGCCACGAAAGAGACTGTTCAACGGAATCTCAGGCTGTTCGTCGACTCTGTCGGCGGCATCACGGTGCGCTGTCATCCATCCTTTACGCATATACCCATGTATGACGGTGACTGATCCCGGACACGAGTCACAGCCGGGGCTTTCGTCAGCTGTACCTCGCATTCTAAGCTCGACCCTACCCGGTGGGAGAAAGGCGACGCTACAGCTTTATCGCTCATTTGTGCTGTGCGTTCCCTTCGCTCGACCCCGGTTTGCTCAGCACGGAGGATTGACATGTGTGATTCTGCAGGGATGCCATCGACAAGCTCAAGACGACGCAGGAAGGGAATGATGTCCTGCCGCTGTTGGAGTCCTTCGGCACGAGTCCGCTGGACAAATCGTCGGCATCAACAGCAAAATCTTCCCTCGATGTCACAGTAGAAGGCAGCGCGTTCCTCCTGCTGCTGGAAACGCTAGCTATAGCCTTCCCGGCCCTTTCCGAGTTCGTCCATCTATCTCTCTTTCCTCTGCCTCACCTGACTCACGGTTTCCTGCAGGCTACCGCCTAACCTTCTCGTTGCCTACACATCGGCGGTCGAAGGTAGTCGCAAGTCATTCCGTCGAATTCTGCTCGCGGCATCAGCGGTACTGAAGAGTGACAGCCAGGCGATCTTCGAGCTCGCCGACCTTCTAGAGGCGAGTTGTTCGCTTTCCGTCGTCTCGGCACGGATGGAAAGTCGCAATGAGACCTTTAGTGCGTTAGTTCCCTGTCGCCCTTGCAAGGTATCCGCTGATTCAGTCACTTTCAGCGTCCACCTTGGATACCTTCACCGATCATGCACTCCGCGCTGTACTAGCCCAGCTGCCGTCTATGCCGACGCGACCTACTGCAGCGAGAACGGTTCTAGCTCTCAGCCAGCTCTTCAGTCATCGCGTCCAGCGAACACCGTCAAGAAAGCTCTACGAAACTTTCCTTGCATCGCATGCAATGTCCCGTCAAGTCCTTGCTTCGTCAGGTCCGTGCCGTCGTCCTTCCCTCAATTCAGACTCCGCTCATCCTTTTCCCCGATCGCAGAACTCGACGGTCATCTCGTGCGCTGCACCTCGGCGATTTCGCTCGAAGATTACGGTGCCATCCTCGACAGCGTTTGCTGCATGGTCGGGACTCTGGTGTCTGGCGAGTTGTCTGCCGCAATACTGGACGAGGTGGCACAAGTGTTCAAACTGAGTTTCGTTCTCCTCCGGGATGGACCCGAAGGTGTGCATTCGTTCTCCGACTACATTCGGGATCAGCGCCAATGACTGGGTTGGGACTCCAGGGTCGAGCTGGGTTGGGACTCCAGGGTCGAGCCAGTACGCCGGTACTGCGCTATCCGACCTCACTCGCCAGGCCGCTGCTCTCGTCGAACGAGGGGAAGGGCAAGATGGCGACGTGGCCGTCCAAGCGTCTGTACTAAGCGTGCAATGCTTTGTTTGCCCGAGAAACGCATTAACCCGGTGACCAAACATATTTTCCAGGGAAGCCGAGTGCAAGGGTATACGAATGCGAAAGAACGAAACAAAGCAAGATAAGACCGCGACGAGAAAACGAGGAAGAGGGAGAAATGAACAAGGGCACTGAAAAAGGAGAGGCGCCAGTTTTCGGTTCACAGATCAGGAGGGGAGAGGGGTTAAGAAGAAATGGACATGATGGAAGAAAACGTCTATGAAGAGAGAACGCGAGTGATCATCTGCACAAGGAGGAAGAAAGTCAGTGTGCGAAGACGAGGCTAGAACGCCGCGAGAGAAAACGTACTGCGAGATCCTCCGCAGTGAGCTTCTCGCCAAGCGCACGCTTGAGACCCTCAACGACGGCCGAGCGGTCCTCAGACGCAAGTTGAGCGATGGACGAGGCGATGCTACCAGAGCGAAGGGCCTTGACTCGTTCCGCGATGGTGCCCTTGCCCTTTTCGAGTGCAGTGGCGACGGCGAGGTCGTTGTCAAGGTCGAGTTCGGGTGAAGCAATGGCGGCGTTGACGGCGTCGAGGCGCGCGGCGCGGGAGAGAGACGGGTCGGCAGCAGCGAGGGAGGAGAGAGCCTGCTCTTCGGCGAGGCGGCGGCGGAGGCGGTTGTAGAAGTAACGACGAGACTCCGTCCAGACCAAGGATTTCTTGATGGTACCCTTGGCAAGCACTGTCGTCGAAAAGAGCATGTCAGTGATCGTGAGCAAAGCGAGGGTAATGGGAAAAGCAACGCACTGCGTCCGGCGCGGTCGTGGCTGTCCGCGAACTGGTTCGCAACCTGAGTGTAGAGAGGCAGGAGGATCTTCTCGCGAGCAGAAAGGTCCGCCTTGGCCTTGGCAGCGTCTTCCGAAGAGAGCGAAGCGTCGGTGCTCTTGGCCTTGAGGTCGTGGTAGGTAGGGTCGAGGCGATCCATCATCGCGAGGAGCTTGTCCTTGCGTAGCTTGATCTCGACGATACCTTCGGGCTCGAGAACACCAGCACGGGCAGTCTCGTCGGCGTACCTACGCACATGAGGAGACCGTTAGTACGACCAGAAGACGTGTGTACAGCAGGACGCGAACGTACATCTCCATCATGCCGTTGGCATTGATCGACGGGTCGAGCACGACCCAAGCACCACCACGGAGCTCACCGTTCGGAACGATGTAGACGAAGACGGGCTGCTTGTAGGCGGAGAGGCCGTCGACAATAAGCGAACCGCTGTCAAGAGTGGACAGAGCAGCGTGAGCATGGGCGCAACAGACAAGAGGCAGGAATGGCGACGAACCGCTTGAGCACCTCGTCGAACATGTCCTGCTGACCACCAGAGAAACCACGCCAGTTGGCGAAGATGATGAGCGGGAGACCCTCACGGTTGAGGTCGGCAATGGCCTGTCCAGTCTTGAACGCCGAGTTCGGATACCAGACCTAACGAGCAGGAACATGTCAGTATTTACCCGATTGTGGATCAAAGAAAGGCAGAACGCACCTGACCAGCCTCCATGATCTTCTGCTCAATCGACGCGGGGTTCGCAGGGTCTGCCGGGACGATGCGCTCGACAGTGCGAGTCTCGACGGCGATGGCACCGAGAGGGATACCGCCGAGACGACCGCGACCGACGACAACGGTCTGCGCCCATCCAGAGAGGGTCTCCTGGAACGAGCCCTTGTCGAAGAAACCAGAGAGCCATCGACCGTCAGCCTCGTCGCTCTTACCGGCAAGGAACCAACGAGGGTCGTAGGCGCCCTTGATCGGGGTGTAGTCGATACTGCGGTCCCAGTTGTCGATGGAAGGAAGGATGGGAAGAGGAGCGCCGCGAGCTTCGGGAACGTAGGCGAGCCAGCGGACGATGCTGAGGACACCCTCGAGGTCGTTGGCGGCGGTCAGGTGGGAGACACCGTTCTTGTACATGATCTGGGTGCCACCGAGCTGAAGGTTGGACGAGTAGACCTCGCGACCGAGAACCTTGTTGAGGGCGCCGGCACCGGTGAGGATGATGGGCTGACCCTCGACCTGGACAGCACGCTGACCGAGACGGACGAGGTAAGCACCAATACCGACGGAACGGGCAGTAACGAGGGTGATGGTGAAGATGTCGTCGTAGGCGCGGGAGGTTTCACCGGCGATGAGACCGGAACCCTTGAGCGACTCGACACCCAGACCTTCTTGCAGACCGATGATGTCGTTGATCTGGTAGCGGACCTCGCCGTCCTCCTCGACCTTGGTGGTGATGACACTCTTCTCGCCCTTGCCCTTGAGCTCGCCGAGCTTCTCCGGGGTGAGGTAGAGGTACTTGAAGCCCTTCTCGGGGCGGGAGGCGTCGACCCAGGCGACGGAGAACTTGTCGACAAGCTCCTCAGCAATGCCGAGACGAGCACCAGAGTTGGCCGAGAGGTAGATACGGGGGAGACCAAGCTTGCGAGCGAGCTCGGTAACAGCGAAGAAGAAGCGGTCTTCCTCAGGACCGAAGGAGCCGATCTTGAAAGTAATGTCGTTGGCGATCACGACGATGCGGCGACCAGCGGGGCACTCGGGAGTGTAGACGGTGTAGACCCATCCGACCATACCGATGTTGTTGGTGCCGGGCGGGCGGGAGACCTCCTGAGGAACGCCGAACTCGTCGAGGACGAGCTCCTTGGCGACGAGCGGGTCCGCTGGGGCGGTCTTGCCCACCTCTTTCCATTGCGTGCGGATCGCCTGTCGGAAGAGGTCGGGGAAGTCGTAGGCGTAGGTAGTACCAACGACGTGAGCCTTGTAACGCTTAGGCTGAAGCCACTCCTTGGTCGGGTAGGGGAAGTTTACGGGCTGGAGGTGGAAGGCGCCCTGAGGACCGATGGACTTGAGGATAACCTGACCCTTGTCGGTGGTGACCTCGCGGTAGGCCTCGTACTTGACGACGAAACCAGAGACGTTCTCGATGATGGCGCGAATGGGCTGGATGTTGCCCTGGGCGTCTTCGATGACGATGCGGATCTCGGCACCCGTGACGCGGAGGCGCCAGAAGCGCTTGCCGTGGCGGTCGATGAAGCCGGCGAGAGCAGTCTGCACTTCCTCAAAGTCGAGGCGAAGGCTGTAGAGGAAGTTGAGCTGCAGGGAGGAGCGAGAAACTCAGCGAATGGAACCTAGGAGAACGGAAGCCGCGAGAACGCACCGAGATGTGATTACCGTCAGCGGCGCGGTGGGTGGCGGAAACGACTTCGAGGGTGTCGAGGACATCGGTGACGAGGCGGTCAGACTCGGAGACGAGGTAGTCGGCAGTCTTCATGTTGCCACGGAGACGACCTGGGCGAACGAGGGCGCGGACGAAGAAGCGAGCGTCGGTGGTGTTGCCCTTGGCGGTAGCGTGGTAGATGTGGATCTGACGGTTCTCGACGGGGCACGGCTCGAGGTTGAAGTTGGAGAGACGTCCGAGTTCGAGCTGGAACGCGAGGGCGGGCTCGATGTCGCGGATCGTCTCGATCTCCTTCCAGATGCCGTCCTGGCGACGAAGGGTGAAGTAGGACGGGTAGAGGCCCTCGCGGCAGATGAGCAGGGTGATGCGGCGGAGACCACGGCGCTCGACCTCGGCGTTCATGGCGTTGACCTGCTCAGCGAACTGGACACGGAGCGCGTCCTCGTCGACTTGGGCGGCGGCGGGGACGGTAAGGGCGACGTTGAGAACGTTCCATTGGTCCTGGCTCGTCGGCGCCGACTCGAGCTTCTTGCCGCCGTCGGGGAAACGGCGGAGAACGGTCTCGAGCTCAGCAGCGAGGCGGTCGAAAGACTTGATGGAGAACATGGCACCGTAGCGGAGGGGCTCGATTTGGCTGTTGCTGAGGAGGAAGGTGAGATCCGAGTAAGAAGCTGTGCGCTGGGAAGTGAGGCCGGTGGTCGGGGTGGCCGGCTCAGACTCTGAGGCGGCCTTGCGCATGCGGAAGCACCACGCGACGGTGGCGGGCTCGTCGTCGGCGGGGTTGGCCTCGAGGTGCTCGACGCTAAGGAGGTTGTACGAGCGGTAGGCGCGGCGAACGTAGGTGTCGAGGGCGGCGATGGCGACCCACTGGTCCTGATGCTGGAAGAAACCGGGGAGAACGTCAAAGACGGTGAAGCGAGAGTCGACAACGTCCTTGAGAACTTCGAGGCGGGGAGTACGGTCGGTCGGGGCGACCTCGCCGTACACGGTCTGGGTGACGGAAGCCTTGAGGATGGACTCGAGCTGGTGGAGGCGCTCGTCGAGGGAGGGAAGCTGGGTGTGGATGAGCACCTCGCGGGCCTTGAGGGCAACCTTGGTCGTCGCCTTCGAGTCGAGCTCGGCGAGGTCCTTGAGAATGAGGCTGAAGGTCGATTCGACGAGAGGGTCCGAGTCGGACTCCTTGACCAGGTCGAGAATGGCGGTAACGAGGGTGTTCTTGGAAGCGGCCTTGTAGTGGGAGAGGACGAGCTTGACGACCTCGTCGAGCTTGTCGCGGTGAGTGTCACGGAGCTCGAGGACGACGTCGTCGTCGCGGCCGCTGAAGGGCTTTTCGGTGATGTGGTAAGCAGCGAGGATGCTGGCGAGGGTGCTCCACTCGTGCTGCTTGAGGCCGTTGCGGTAGCGAGCGACGATGTCCTCGAAGGAAAGAAGGAAGTTGCGGATGGTCTGGGCCTCGGTCGGGCGGAGCGCCTCGAGGGTCGAGTCGATGGCCTTGCGGCAGCGAGCCGAGGGGAACTCGGCACCGATGGAAGAAGCGGCCTCGATGTCCTGACGAAGCTGAGCCTCGAGCTTGGCAGGGATGCGACCGGAGAGGGTAGAGAGGACAGCGCTGGCCTCGCCGTAAGGAAGCTCGGGAGTACGGAGGACGGAGACAAGCTCCTTGATACTGGCTTGCATGATCGACTGGTTGTCGTAACCAGAAAGGATGTTGGCGAGGAGGTCCTTGAGGTAGGCGAAGCGCTGGTGCGGCTTGGAGCCGACGATGCTCGGGAGACCAAGGGAGGGAAGCTGGCCGTCGAAGGGCTTGGCGTGGTTGACACGGCTCGGGTCGTCGAGAGAGAGGATACCGAGGATGTCGCCGGCCTCGAGGGTGGCTCCCGGCTGCTTGATGAACTGGGCAATACCGTCCTCGGCAGCGATAAGAGGCATGATCATCTGCAAGGGGGGATTATGAGTGTCGAACCATCGAGAGCAAAGGAGAAAAAGAGGCAATTACGCACCTTCATGACCTCGATTTCAGCGTATGCCTGACCCTTGGAGATGTGCTCGCCGCTCTCGATGAAGTAGCGGACGAGCTTACCAGGCGACGGCGAGCGAAGCTGGGTAGGGTCGTTCTCCTGGGCGACAAGGATGGTCCTCGAATCGATCGAGAGACGAAGAGCACTACAGAGGGGGCAGCAAGTCAGCGAGAGCAAGGCAGACTGGGAAGCGTAAAGGCAAAACGCACCCAACCTCCTCTTTGGCATAACAAGTGTAGGACCTTCCGTCGAGAAGGATGAGAAGACCACCGTCGGCGAGAGGGCGGATGCCGACAGCGACAGAGCTGCCATTGACGTAGATCGACCAGCTGGTAGGAGACGAGCGAGAAGCCGTGGCGCGGTACTTGATGTCCTCGAGGACGAACTCGAGCGGGACGACGGTCGCGAGAAGCTCCTTGGCGGGCGACTGACCCTTGTCGAGAATGCGCTTGTACTCGGCGATGTTGGCCTCGCTGGCGAGGTGGGCCTTGGTGGCGGCACCGCAGATGATGGCGAGGGTGGTGTCGGGGCGCTCGGCGGTGAGACGCTGCGAGATGAGGTTGTCGAGCCAGGCGGTAGTGATGGTGTTGTCCTCGAACGCCTCGGTCTCCAGCAGCTTGATGAGGTACTCGACGGTAGTGCGGAAGTCACCACGAATGGAAAGCTCTTTAAGCGCGACGACCATGTTCTTGCGCGATTCCGAACGGTCGGAACCGTAGGCGAAGATGTGACCGAATTGCGAGTCGGCAAACTCGTGGAGACCACCAGCAGCGGCTACGGAGAAGTAACCCCACACGTTGGTGCTCGAGCGGAAGTTGAGCTCTTGGAGAGTACCGGACGAGGGCTTGAAACCGGCGTCGGGGTTCTCAGCGGTGATACGGACGGCAACGACGTGACCTTTGGGCGAGGGCTTGCGCTGGGTTTTGGCCGATTCGGGGTTTTCGAAGTCGAAGTCGATGAGGGTGCGGCCGTGAGGCGACTTGCCGTAGAGGGTACGGATGTCGCGGATGCGGTGGAGAGGGATACCCATGGCGATCTGAAGCTGAGCGGCGGGAAGGTTGACACCGGAAACCATCTCGGTGGTAGGGTGCTCGACCTGGAGACGGGGGTTAAGCTCGAGGAAAGCAAATTTGTCGTCGGCTGCGGAGTAGAGGAATTCGGTGGTACCGGCGGAAACGTAGCCGACGAGCTTGGCGAGACGGACAGCGGCCTTCTCCATTTGCTCGAAAGTCGGCTGACCGGCAACGGTGACCGGGGCTTCTTCGATGATCTTCTGGTGGCGACGCTGAACGGAGCAGTCACGACCAAAGAGCGAGATGGCGTTGCCGTACTGATCGGCAAGAACCTGAACCTCGAGATGGCGAGCTGCGCCGGCGAGCTTCATGATAAAGATGGGCGAACCTGCAGCACAACTCGGTCAGTGGGCACTCATTTCGCTGCCGAAGAAGAATGAACGCACCCGGAACCTCGGTAAGAACAGCCTGGAACGCCTGCTTGAAGTCCTCCTCTCGGGCAACCATACGAATACCCTTACCACCACCACCTTCCGAAGCCTTGATCATGACCGGGTAGCCGATCTTCCTCGTCTTGAGCAGACCGTCCTCCGCATCGTTCACGCACGCCTGCTGGTAGACGTCGTCCGCAACCGTAACGTAACCATCCTCCGACATGATGACCTGATCGACGCCAGTTCCTGACCAGTCCATGCAGGGGACGTTGGCATGCTGAGCGACAATGGTGGAAGAGATCTTGTCTCCGAGAGAGCGCATGGCGGATCCGGGAGGACCAATAAAGACGATCTTGTGCTTAGAGGCGGCGAGAGATTCGGGAAGGCGGGGATTTTCAGAAGCGTGTCCCCTGTAAGCCACGAGATTAGTATAGCTCTCCAGATGCTAGGCAGATGAGATAACGCACCATCCAGCCCATACAGCGTGAACGCCAGCACGCTCAGCAACATCAACAATCACGTCCACGTTCGCGTAGTTATTGTTGTTCGTTCCTCCAGGTACTTCGACGTACTGGTCCGCCATGCGGATGTAATCGGCGTTGACCTTCAAGTCATCGGGCGTGGCCATAACGGTGAACTCGATCGCCCTCTCGGACCCGAACGTCTCGTACGCCCATTTGCGCACCGAGCGGATCTCCTTGACAGCGGCGATACCTGTCGAGCGTACTTGTCAGCTTACTGATTGGGCGTGTGCCCGCTAAAGAGAGGAAGAGCTGACCGTTGTTGGCAATGAGGACCTGCAGGAAGTGAGAGTGGGGGGTTGGGGAAGTGCGAAACCAGGCTCAGTCGGGTTCAAGAGCACTGCCGAGCAAGAGAGGGACAGTACTGACCTTTGTGATGGCCGTGTGTCCTCCCCTTGCGCGTACAAAGTCGGCGACTGGTGAAGGTTTGGCGGTTTCGAGAGAGTTGCCGCCGATGAAGTGTTGAACCTTTGAGTGATCCCATTCGTAGGCCTCTTCACTCTCCTGAGCCTGCTTTGAGGCTAGTCCGTTCGAGTAAGGCATCGGAGAGGGTGTAGCGGGGGAAGAGATGGGAAAGTTGGGAAGAGGGGATGGGGAGCAGGCAAGAGACAGAGGAGGGGAAGGAGGGGGGAGTTCAGGTAGTGCGGGCGCTGAGAGGAATGCGCTAGCTCACGAGGAGCGTGTATAGCAAGGAGGAAGAGAGGAGCAGTGAGGAGGAAAGAGGGAGAGACCAAGAAATCCGAAGTTCCCCAACCAACCTCGAGTTCCGTTCAAGCCGCGGTCTTCCCTTATCTCTTACCCAACCCATATGAGACATGCACACTCTGCTCGAGCTTCCAAACACAACATGACCACCGTGGACCCGCGACACCTCGCGAAAAGGCTTCTGGCTGCACTTCTTTTTCCTCGAGACCTCGCCGAGACTGATCCGAGCCGAGCTGCAGCACTATCAGTAGATCTTTCGGAGCCACCTGCTGCTCGCAGGAGACAGCACCAGATGGCCCAGTATGTACTCGTCTCCGAACCGCCCCTACTTAGAACGCGGGTTGGGGAAAAGCTGGCGAGCAAAAGAAGAAACAAGATGCATGAAGAAGAGTCTGAAGAGCAGCTGCCACATGTACAGCCGGTCGATAGCGCCTGCAGCGTCCAGCTGTGTACAGGGCGGGAAGAGGCGGCGGAGCACAAGCGGGGACTGAGTGCAGTCCTCAGAGAGAAAGAGGAAAAGTGAGCCTGCCAGCGCTCGGCCAGTGGTATTTACGTCTCGGGAGTGTACGGAAGGGCTCAAAGAAACCATTCTTCCAGGATGGTCCGGAGGGTGATTGGATCTTCGACGGCGTGCCTGCGTGACAATGCGAGGCAGGAGAATCAGTCGTTGCATTTGAGGGAGTTTGATGGTGAATACACTCCGGATGGAGCAAGGGATGCGAGGGCGCAGGCGGCGTCTCCAATAGACCGCGAAGAGATAGTCGGCCAGAAAGGTTCAAGGAGATGGCGAAAAAGCAAGGAAAGGAGGAAGAAGAAGGTATGCTCACCAATGCCCAATGTCCTTCATCTCCCTCTTCTCCGCCCCCTTGATCTGCTGCAGCAAGAACTCCGTCGTTTCGCGATTCGACATGTAGTCATGTTCCCCCGCCACAACCAGAGTCTTGGCCTCGATCCTGCTATAGTCAGGATTGGACGCCCCGGCCAAAGCATGGCAAGCTGCAGCATACCCTGCTGGTCGAGTAGCGAGGACGAGAGAGCGGACGAGAGCGGCGGAGAGGGGAGAGTGCTTCTTGGTGTGATCGGAGAGGGCGGCGGAGGTCACTTGCTGGACTATCGCTGAAAGACCGGCTGTTTGAACGGCGGTGGCCCGCTTAAGCATGTTGATCTGGGCTGTCGGGTCGAGAGCACGCATCGCCCCCACAAGAACTGCAGGATGAGGAGATAAGGGTGAGCTTCTCGTCTGATGTGCCGAAGCCGAGCATGGAAGAAGAGCAGAAGAGCAACAGGAGAAAATGGCGAAATGTCAAACTACCGAGCTTGTCCACCTTGTCCGGGAACCTCGCCGCAAACTTGCTCGCCACCAGCCCACTCAGCGAATGGCCAACGATTCCGGCTGCCTTTTCCACCCCGACAAATTCCATGACCGCCATCAGATCCTCCGCCAAATCGTCCAGTGACAGGTTGCCTGCCTCATTCCCGTAGGACAGACTCGAGACGGGGCTGATACCGTGGCCATCGAAGTCGTAGCGGACGAGGCGGTAGGTCTTGCTTAACTTCGAATCGTGCAACGCGGCTTCCCAGAACGAGGTGCTGGATCCCAAGCCATGCATGACTGGAGGTATTGAGGAGCATGGTAACGCAACGATAGAATGACATAGAGATGACGTGAGAATATGCAGAAGGAAGGAGACGAGACGAGCGCGGGAAGGGAAGGAAGAGCAAGGGAAAAGAGGGAAGTAGAAAATGGCGTTGAAGGAGACGGCAAGGCGATTGTACTCAGTCGTTGTCCTCGTCTGGTACGATGACGAGTTATGCGACTCACAGAAGATGGCCGGTGCGTCCTTTGAAGGACCCTCAATGACATCGACGAATAGCTTCTTTCCGCTCGATACTTTGACGACTTGCAGATCAACGTCACTGGCTGACATGGTTGCGGATGTAGGAGCGTGCGTTTGAGACGAATCGAAATGAGATGGACGAGACTATCTAGTGTCGGTCGATGTAGAGGGGGACTTGACCGAGTCGATGATGAGGGTGGTGGGGTAGAGGAAGCGAAGAGCGATGACAACGCTAGTGGCGCTTCTGACGAGTGCTGAGGTGGATGTGAGAGGGGCTGACGCGGATGGACAAGCGAGTTCAAGAGAATCTAGGTGAAGAGAGCGAGGGAAGCCTTGCGAAGGTCGAAATCGGAGCAGGAGGAGAAAAACGTTGGTCATCCTGGAAAATTCAGCTTGCAGCCTGGATATTCCAATACAGTGTACTTTTTCTCCTCAGGGCTTTCAGAAGCCGTCCGAGGGAGGTCGAGGAAAGCTGTTTTCATCTTGTTCTCGGGAAAGTGATCGCCAATTGTTGCTTCCCCCACCGCCGACCATGTCGTCTCAGAAGAGCTCGTAAGCCACCGCGTGCACTCTAAGCAGCTATACAAGGCTAATCCGCTCGTTCCTCCCTCTCAGCAAAACGGATCTCCTCGTCCGCGTCCGGTACCAGAACCCGCTACCTCCAGTCAGTCGTCAAGCAAAGCCTCCGACATGCCTGTAATAAGCTAGCAGAGTACAGTAGACCAGGACTCACCCATCTCTGCTTGCAGCCTCCCTTCCCGCCTCGACTTCTTCACGTTCCCACCACCCCGCAACGATATGCCACCTACGACTTTCTCACTGCCTTACAAAGCGAGAGGCAATTGCCCATGATTCTCGATGGAGAGCTCGGGATGGCTCTCGAGTTCGGAAAGCCGGGCGAAGCAAAGGGGTGCGATGGGGAATATTGGATGGGCAATCGAGAAGGTAAGTCTCTCCTCACGATACATCTGTCTCCGATGGAGTTGCCCTCCGCGTGCTCACACGCAACTTGCTCCTCGTCTTCTCCCCTCAGTCATCGCTCCAACAGTCGACGCACCACCTCAACTAGACGACGACGACCTGTTTCTTCTCGAAGACGCCGAGGCTCCTGCAACTACCGCACCAAACGAGGCTATGCCGGGAACTCCACAGCGGACAGGAATGACAGAGGTCAGTAAGAAGGTGGATGTCAGTTGGCTGAGGAGGACCGAATACCTGAGTAGCGAGGCAGCCGCGGCGAAGCCTCTGCAAGCGATGAATGGGTACGTCTGCTTGTCCCTTGTCTGTCCCTGATTCTTGTACTGATTGCGCGAGCATCTACAGTACACCAAAACGTCATCAGCAGGACGATTTCGACCCTTACGACCGAGAAGCGCGTGCTAAAGCCGTCGCTGCCACCTTCACCGCCGCTCACGTCCCGCTCTCCGAAATGCGCCATCCTGCCAGACCTACCATCACTGCGGTAGAGGCATACGATGTCCTACCGGATTCGGACCTCTGGGCGAACGAGTACGACTTGATGCGATTTGGCGAGGAACCGGGAGACAAGGGCGCGGTACGTTGTTCTCCCTTTCTCTGATGTTTTCTGCTCATGTATACTGATCATTCAATCTCGTAGAATGAACTACCTCGACTCGGAGCCGACCCTCGCTTGCCTCGCGGTATTTTCCGCGATCTCACCGAGGCGCTCGGGACTGCCAGCGCGAGGGTGGCGTACTACCTGCCGTCAGACGACGCGACTGCGGTGGCGTACACGCAGAAGAGGATGCATGGAGAAGACACAGCTGAGGGAGAGGTGCGCTTTTCTTCTCTCGCTGCCCCGCCTTGTCCTCTCCCTTTCCTCGTGAAACGCCTAGACTACCGAGCCAGCATCCGCTGATTGCTATCAATGAGCAGGAGTTCGAATTCCGCTGGATTCGCGATTACGAGGTCACCAACACTCGGGATTTGACCCAAGAATACGTCTTTACGTTTGATGGTGGCGATGATGACGCGGCCCAGACGCCGGCAGAAAAGGCTGCACGACCTGCTACGACTAAGGGGAGGAAGAAGGGCGTTTACTATGTGCCGCTTGGAGCCGTGACGCAATTGAGGAAACGGCGAACAAAGGTGCGCTCGTTGTCCTCAGTTCCGCCTTTGTTGGCGCAAGCCCTGCTTTCTCCTGATCTATACACGCGCTGATGCATTTCGTACCATGTAACCTTCTCATGCATCCACAGAAGGGTGAGGATATCCGCAACTTTGGCGAAGAGCTTGAAGAGCAGTTTTGGGACGGTGTGCAGGTCACGGTGCGTCCTCCGTTCACGCTCAATTGCGCCCCTCTTGTGGCACGAGTCTCTCCTGTGCTGTCCTGCTGACTTTGGTCCCATGCCGACAGCTTCATCACCCGACGACTATCCTTCCTGACCCGGACAAGGACCGCTGGATGTCGTACAAGCAGGAGGTCGAGAATCCGCCGGCAGACGTGCCGTTCGACAAGGGAAAGGAGAAGGCGGAGGTGTAGCTTGCGTACGCCGTCAAAGACCATGCCGCGAGCGAAAGTAACTATCTCTGCAGGCATTCGCCGTTCAGATCTTTCGTACACCTAGCTGCTTTGCCGCTTCTTGTCTAGTCAATTCCATGATGGATGCGAGAGAAGGAGAGACATAGCTGCGCATCAGACGAAGAGGAGGCCTGAGGAGGGGCCTCTGCCCATGCGACGAAGTCACGCTCCTCTTCCTTCTTTCCTTCCTCACAACCCTCGCTCAACACTTCCAACCTCTTCAACCCTTCAGACATGCCTAGTGAGCCTCCTTATACTCGGCTGACTGTCCATGCTCGTCGCGCGAGCTCGTCTAACGTCACGGACTCCTGCTGCTGCAGTCGTCCGCGGCGTTGACTTTTGCTTCCGGTTCTGCTAGACTCGAACACCGACGGTAGCTACTACTACTCGAACAGCGACGGTAGCACCTGTAAGCCCTCGAGTTCTCTCCCCCGTCCTCACATTTCGGCAGTTCTTTCTTCTTCGTTTCTTTCCTTGTTTCCTGTGGCTTTTCGCTGAGTCGAGACTGATCCGGCGAGTGACGCAGACTACAACTCCGGTGATGGCTACGCTCAGTACAACAAGAGCGACGGTAGCGGCTGGTCGCAGACCGACGCTTCGAGTGGCAGTGGGAAGAAGTAGAGTGTAGGTTCCGTTTTGGCTGTTCTCTTTCAGCCCTGGTCGGTACGTCAGCTGCTCGCGCTCTTTCTGACCACTTGTACAGTCTACCGCGGCGCCGAATGCTCTGCCCATCATGCGTAAGATCTCTGACCTTGCTTTCCGTCTTTTCTTCCATTCAGGAACCTTCCTCTCACCCTCGTCCTCCGCTTGATCTGTGCCCTCGATGGCCTCCATACCGATTCTGGTGTGCAGGTGAAACTTGCTTGTTTCAGTGACTCCAAAAGGAGCCCGGCCGGAACACATACACACTGCGAGAAAAAAGCCAGGAGCAGAGGTCGTCCTCTCTCCGAGAAGTACGAGGCCGAGTCTCTCTCGACACAGCTGGCTAGCAGAAAGTGTGCTCGCGTCTGTACCTTGACTTGGAGATAGCCCTGCGGGATCATCGTCTCCGTCTCGCAGAGAATGCCTGTCATTTTCTTCACTTTCTTGAAGAACAGCTGCCGCGTTCCGATTCTTTTCGAGCAGCCCCCGCTTGTTGGGAGCGTTCTCCCTCTCTGTACCAGCTAAGAGCGCCTCAGTATCCGCCCGTAACTGAACGAGAGTGGTCCTATTCGCATGCGCCGGCGGCCGGATCTCCTTCCTCGACTTATCCACGCTCGCTCGCTACAAGGCACTTGCTTATAGGGATGGCACCGAAGGATTCATCTGTGCGCTTTCGTACCCACCCCTACCCACGCCGCGCTCGCTAACCAACCCACTCCTCCTTCTCGCCTTCCCAAACTTCCCAAACACCTACACAAACAACGCACAGAACACCGTCTTTGTAGGCGGCTTCAGCTTTGACACGACCGCCTCAGCTCTCTACACCGCCTTCACCCCCTTTGGCGAGATTCTCGACCTTCAACTCCCACCCGATCCCAGTGACAAGAGCAAAAAGCACCGCGGCTTCGCGTTTGTCACCTTTGCTGAGGCAGAAGCCGCTCTGGATGCGATCGATAACATGCACTTGTACGTTCACGCGGATACCTATCTTGTCAGATGCAGAAATGTGGAGCTGATAGACGGTTTTCTCCACTGCGGCGGGGGATGATAGGAATGTTCTTCCCGGCATCACAAACCGAGGACGAGTGTTGAAGGTGAACAAGGCGAAGCCGCAAAAGGGTCAACAGCTGCAGGATAACCGGAAACCGAGTAAGTCGCCCTTTTTCTCTTTTCCTTGCCTTCGACGCGCCACAGCGGTGGTCAGCCCTTCCTACCCACTGGGTTCCGCGCCAACACCCCCTGGTTGCCGAGCTATTGATTCCCCGGCCTGTGCTGACCGTTCTTATATGTCCCTTCCCCTGTTCCCGTCTCTTGCTGCAGTTTGGGCCGACGAAGAATGGATCAAGGAGCATGGACAAGTACCCTTAGATCAAGCCCACACTGTGGCACCGGAAGATGGAGCGGACGACGCCATGGAGTCATAGTAGCCTCACTCTGTCTCGCTCTTTGTCGCTTGTCAGCTTTTCTCCCTCGAGGATAGGGCCGAGGATCCAATGTACAGTATGCATATGTTGACTGTCGATGTCGACGGGGGGGCAACGAGAGATGCGAATGCGAGAGAGAATACAAGAAAAGTATAGAGGAAGGATGCGAGAAAGATAGAGAGAGCTACGAGTGAACTGAACCGAAGTAGCGGTCACCGAACGAGCCCATACCGGGAAGGATGGTAAAGATCTGGTGTCGAGGAGTAAAGATCAGTATCGGGAATTGATCGCGACAAGGCGGCATGGCCTACCTTTTTACTTTCGCCAGACAGGCTCTTCTCCCATCGCTCTTCGAGACCGTCATCAGCCGCGCTGCAAGCAATACGGACATCGGCTGAGCCGCAGGAAGAGTCAGTAAGTCGCGCCACGACGAGGGTAAAGACGAGGGAGTGGCAGACGCACGGAAAGCCCTCTTCAACGCCCACACCCCTCCAACCTTTGCGACCAGGATACAGCAAATGATGATATTCTCCTCCTTGACTCCGTGATCCAACAACACCCTAACCGCCATCAACGCCGCCGCCCCCGTCCCGACCTGCGAATCCAACAGCAACACGGTACTTTTCGCCGCGCTTTCCTGACTCGCCGTCAAACACGCCGGAAGCGACAGGTGATAAAGATGAGGTTCACCCGTCTGAGCATCAGACTGAATCAACACACTCCCGACTGGAACATCTCTGACGACTCTCCGTAGACCTTTCTCGAGCGAGGCGCCGGAACGGAGGATCGAAACGCCGCAAAGGTGCCCGAGGGGGATGTCGAGTTCGCTGCCGGTGTAGGGGATCGCGGTACCGCGGGTTTCGATGGGTTTGGGACGAAGAGGGAGGAGGGACAGGGCGTGCTCGATTACGAGGGTTGAGAGGCGGTTTGCGAGGAAGATGAAGTCTTCCGGGGCGGTGGTGGTAGAGCGGAGGAGAGTGTGAATGCCCTGCTCGCAAGGGGTAGAGAGCAAGAGCGTCAAGTCTGGTGTACGACAGGGATAGCGAAGCGAACACACCTTGAGCTGAGTCGTCTCCCGCATGACATGGACCGTATCCGGTAACTCGTCCTCCAGCTTGACCCCACACACCTTCTTAACCGCCTGCAACCGAGCCTCACACTCAGTCTTCTCCTGCGCAGGCGTCGGCGGAGCGCTCTCCGAGTTATGTATGGAGCCGTGCGAGCTGCCGATCGTTTCGCGGTAGAGCTCGCCTCGCAATTCTCTTCTTCGCTCGACGAGTTGACGCTGGACGTGCGAGACTATCAGGTCAATCGAGCGTTCATTGTTCATACCCGGCACGATGATGTCGGCGAACCTGCGCGTGATGTGGCGGATCAGCGGTGGAGGAAGCAAGACGAGGGATCAGCCGGCAAGAAAGACTGACCGACTGGTAGGCTGAATGAAGTTATCCAGAGCCGGCTTGACAAAGGTCAAATACTGATTGATAATGCCCTCTGGATCCCTCCCCCTCTCGACGATATCCCGTCTGATCCGTCGAGCGAGCATGAGATCCGAATCGCACTGAACAAAGATTCGCAGGTCGAGGACGTCTCGCAAAGCTGGGTCGTGGAGGACAAAGATACCTTCGACAATGATGACGTTGGCGCCGTACAGATAAGTTGTTTCGGATGTGCGAGCGTGCTTGACGAAGGAGTAATTGGGAATCTGCAGCGCGAAGGAAAAGCGGTAGATCAGCATGACGGGTAGACAGTAAGGGCTTAAGTGGATGACGCACTTGAACCGCTCTGCAATCCTTCATGTCCTGCACACATCCCACGAGGGCAGAGTAATCGAACGAGTCGGGTGCGTCGAAGTCGTGTTCATTTTTGAACGCCGCTCGACTCTCTTCAGCAGTCAGCGACTTGTAGAAGTTGTCTGTAGGCGAGAGTGCGCCGAAAGGTCAGGATCAGCAATGACAGAGATACACAAGCAGGGGGAAGAAAATGAAAATGCGGGCGTGGGGAAGAAACGACGAGGAGGAAATCCACCTTGCGAGACGACAACTACCCAAGGCACGCCTAGCGCTTTCAGTACCTCCTGAGCCACCCTGGTCTACATGAAGCGAATCAGCCAAGGAGAACGACAAGCGCTTGCTCGCTGCGATGGAAAAGGAAAGAAAGCAGGAAAGACGAAAGAGAAAAAATGTACCTTCCCGCTCGCGCTCCCTCCGCCAATTCCAATCACATACGCCTTGCTGGGTTTCCCATCTGCTCAGCCAAGCAGGGTGTCAGCCACTTCCCATCAGTCCCTCCGACAGAGCCTTTGAACCAACCTTTGCCATACCAAGGAGCCCTTCCCGCTTCAGTCAGGACAGTATTCTTGGGCAAGTTGGCTGTGCGATGCGTGCTTGGAGCCATGGTCGAGCTAGCTGAATGTAGGTGGGGCTGTGTCCTAAGCAACGGATGCGGACAGAACGACGGAACGATGGGCGCAGGCGAGCTCGACGGCGGCTAAACGATGTGAGATTCTAGTGGGCTGTTCAAGAGTAGGTGCGAGACCTGTATACCCAAGCAGCAAGTCTGGCGAGGGAGTCGAGGGAAGCAGCGAACCAAGGCGGAGACATCACATGCAAGAGCGGTCCCGGCCGGGTAGCCTAAGCCACCTCAGTTAATTATCTCGCAAGCGCCGAGGCGCGTTGCAGACTGAGAGCTTGACTCTCACACTCCGCAGAGACAAGAGGCCGGTCCGGTATCAGGCAGTACCATCCGAAAATGCAGCACGACTCGCTCCGTTGCAGCAGAAAAGACGGGCCTTCTACTGGATCCTCTGACCTTCACCCGAGCTCCAGCACCCAGCCCGTGTCAGCGAGAAAGAGTAAGACTCCGGAAAGTATCAATGCGGTGTCGAGGCTGCGAGGACGGTAGAACACGATGAGAAGGGCAAACGGTCAAGGCGCGCGAGCTGCACTCGGGATTGACAAGCAAAGCATCGGCCCACCGGCTGCTTGTCTTCCTTCGCGACTTCCGAGTCTGGATCCAGCCCCACCCTTGTACCCCCATACTAACCCACAGGGTCCTGACGGCCACCCTCTCAACCTCCTCGAGTATTTTCTTGTCGCCCGCCCAGCCTTGCCGCTGCTCTTCGACAACGAGGTACCTCGTTCCTCGCCAGAGCATGTGAGATTGTAGGGCTAGGCGGAGGCGGTGGAGGAGGCGGGAGAGGGAGATGAGGATAGGGACGAGGTGGTTGAGGGACAGGCGGAAGAGGAGGGCGGCGCTGATTGGGTTCGGCTGTGAAAGACAAGGAGCAGTGGCACTGAGAGGGCAGGGTCAAGGGAGGGGAGACTCTGAAGCAGGGAAACGAACCTGACGACGAGATTCGAGCGACAGGGAGTAAGCGGCAGTAGCGTGCTGTGCGACAGCTCGGGTCAGCTCGTGCTAGACGGGCTGATATGCGCGCTCGGAAGCAAGGGTCGGAAGATGGCCAGCGGACCCAGACAGCGTTCGCCGAGAAGAGAGAGCCAGAGAGTTGGCGGAACGAGGGCAAGGAAACGGACTGAAGAAGCATTGCGAAAGGCGTGGTCGGCAGTGTACAGGTAGCGAGGTCAAGCTGTCACAGGTGGAGTGCGCAGTCAGATTGCAGAGGAGACAGGAGAGAGGAGGAAAAGGCTGACGTCGATTGTTGATGAGAATGATGAGAATGAGAACTCCCTCTTTCCCCTCCGCTCCTGCTGTCAGACGCCTTACTGGGTGCTACTGATCCGCCGAGGAAACAGACCTATATTGGTACAGCTGCCTCTCGAATCCCCCGACCTCTCCCTTCTCTTCACCTGCTCCTACCGCCAGTTTCAACAGTTCCACCTTCTGAATCGTCAAGGGCCCAGCATGGCCGCCCCCTCAGCTCAGACCCCAACGAAGAGACGTCCGAGTCCACCAGGTCAAGCTATCGACAGTCCAGCCAGACCAGGTCAAGGTGCCGAACTCGCACCTCGCGATCAGCAACCTCGACAACAACCTGCATATCAGTCGGGATCCCCCATTCGCTTCTATGTGCGTTCTCTCGTCACCCCTTTTGTGTATGTGGAGACGAGACTGACGCTTCCCTCGACTTGCAGGACGACGAGGTCAGCCTTTACCTTTCTCTCGCACTCTGCTCTTTCACTCTGAGCAATGAGGCACTTTGCTCACCCTCGTGCTCTCCTCTCGCAGGTCAAGCGCATGCACAACGAACTCGACAAGCGCTCGAACGACGACCGCGTCGCAGCCCGCCGAGCCATTCGCACCGCTTCGCGTAGACGGAAAACTGGCGGCGTTACCATCAAGGGCTTCTTCGTTCGCGTCCTCCTCTTCTACCTCGCCATCGCCTACTTCCTGGTCTGTCCGAACGACACCAAGCGCGACCGTGCTGTTTGCCGAAGCATCGACTCCGTTTCGCTTCGCTTGAAGGGCTACGAGCCCCTCGTTCGCCCTTACTATCAGAGGGCGCAGCGCAAGATCAGCCCGTACGTCGCCAAAGTGCAGCAGTACTCCCAGCCGTATGTCGACAAGGTTCGGCCGCACTACCAGCGCGTCGATCGCTTGGCCAGGCCGCACCTCGCAACGGTCAGGAAAGGGTACGAGAAGCAGGTCCACCCCCGCCTTGTCGGTGGGGTGCAGCGGTCGCAAGCCTTCACCAAGCCTTATGTTGCCAAGCTGAAGAAGCAGTATACCAAGACGCTCGCCCCTAGTGTCGAATGGTACGCCGAGGCGTTCAAGGAGTGGTGGGCAGCCAAGATCGAGTCTCACCTTTCACGCGCCACCTCGATCGTCCGCGCTCACTCTCAGACCGCCTATAATACCGTCTCCCCCGCTTACTACAAAGGTGTCCCGCTCGCCCAGCACCACTACCGGCAGCACCTCCTTCCCTTCTCTCGCAAAGCCTACTCGACTTCTCGCCGCACCTACGTCTCGCACGTTCACCCGCGTGCTCTGACCGTCGGCAGGTACTCCGCGGCGTTCTATCGCTCCAAGGTCCTTCCGGCTTTGCACAGATTCTGGAGCCGCTTCGTGGACCCCCAGTTGGACAAGATCAGGGAGAGGATTTTTGAGTACAGGGCGAAGAAGGCGAGAATTGAGGCGCTTGAAAGGGTTGAGAAGAAGACGCAGGAGGTTGTGCAGCAGCATGAAGGAGAAGATGCGATTGAAGGTACGCTTGATCTTTCCTCGCTGCCATGGCCTCGCCGCTTCTGACGCACCTCCTCCGCCTGATAGATTTCATTCGTGACCTGCGCGACACCAAGGTTCCTTCGCACGCCGGTCCCGACGGTCTCGAGTCTCCCGCCATTCCCGAGGACGCTCCTCCCGCCTACTCCGCCTCAACCCCTCCCCCTCCGCTCTCTCCCCAAGAAGCAGCCGCTGTAGTCGCCGAAAAGCGCCGCGCTCTCGAAGCCCTTCAGACCACCTATGAGCAAGAAATCGCGACCCTCGGACAGGCTGAACAAGCTCTTCTCGTGGACCGTCTCGCCGAGATCAGGTCGCACGCTCTATCGGACATTCCTGCACGCTTTGATGCGTCGCTTGAGAGTCTTGATGAGGAAGGGGATAAGATGGTTGGTCGGTTGGGGAAGTACTTTGATCGGGTTGCGGCGGATGAGAAGTTGAGTACTGAGGAGAAGGTTAAGGATGCGGACTTCTTGGGAGAGAAGGCCAAGGGTAAGGTTAGAAGGATGGCGGAGAAGGTCAAGGTTGAGGCCGAGGCGTATAGGGTTGAGTTGGAGGGCAAGGAGGAGGTCGCGGTTGAGAAGGCTCAGCAGGCGGTTTCGGCTCTTGTCGCTAAGGCCCAGGTGCGTTTAGCCTGTCGTTCTGCCCTTCAAGCAGTACGTTCTACTCTTGAGGTAGGTCTCCTGACTCGTCTGCATGTCCTCAGAGTGAACTCGGCGTAGGCTGGACTTGGCTGGAGGACGTCGCCCCGAGGGACTGGCAGCGTAGGTTTCCTGCTCCACGATTCAGGTTCTAGCCATGCTGACAGTCTCTCGATGCAGGATACCACTCCCTCCGCAAAGCCGAGCAGAACCTCCACACCTCGTTCAACAACCTCCGCACCGGCGCCATCAAGGACGTCGCCCTCGTCTCGCTCAAACCGCACAAGCTTCTCGACAGCTACGCAAAGAGGCCGGACGAGCTCGTCAACGCTTTCGAGAAGATCCTCGAGAAGATCAAGATCAAGGGCCAGCGTGAACTCAAGGGTGACTGGCTCGGCGTTGTTCCTGAGGCGCAGAAGGTGCGTCGTTGCCGTCCTCGCGGTGCCTCATCCGTGCTGAACATTCCTCGCGCAGGCCTACGACTCCGTCTCTGGCAAGTTTGGAGCCGTCGTGGCCGACTTGAAAGAATCCGCCTCGTCCGTTGCCGGAATCGAGAAGAAGCCCACCAACGTCGCCCAATCCGTTTCTTCCCTTGCCAGGGTGGCACAGATTTCCGCCTCCTCGGTCGCCGCAGAAGCCATGAGTGCCCTGCCGACCATTGAGGCTCATCAGGAATACCTTGCCGCGGCTCGCCAGGCGTATGGTGATGCTTCGCAAAACGTCCTCCGGGCTGTCGGAGTAGAGCCGTCGCCCACCAACATTCAGCAGACGGCTTCTTCTCTAGCTCGTGCGGCGTCTGCATCTGCCGCTCAAGCTTACGCCGAAGCTTCTCAGTCTGCCCTTCGCGCCGTCGGTCGCGAACCCTCCCCTACGGATCTCGCCCAGTCCCTCGCGTCAGTTCGCAACATCGCATCTGCACAAGCCGCCTCAGCCTACTCTCAGGTTCTCTCCGACTACCCTTCGTCCATCTCGTCCGCCCTTGCCGCCGCAACCCAATCCGTGGACCAGGTCGCAGAACAAGCGCTTTCCTCGGCTGCCGACCTTGCCTCGAGCGCCGCAAGCGTTGTCAGCTCTTTGGCGGCCCCGGCTGCGTCGATGCTGAACCCCGCGCCCGTAGCTGCGGCGCTCGAAGGCGCAATGGAGAAGGCAAATGAGTACTTTGGCGATGTTTCACAGGGTGCACTGTCGGCTGTGGGAGTCGAGCCGTCGCCCACTGATTTCGTTCAGAGTGCGTCGAGCGCCACCAAGGCGGCGGGAGCGACTCTCTCCTCCGTCCTCAGCCAGGCATCGTCTCTCGCCGCTCCTCATCCCGACTATACGCGTTCTCTCCGTTCTTCAGCCTCCGCCGCCTCTACCGGTCTCGCCTCTTCTCTCTCTTCCCTCTCATCTGCCGCTTTACAAACTGTACACGATACCACCCGTACTACCCCCGAAGGCGTCTTCGAAACCGCCTCGTCGATCGCTTCCTCCCTCTCGAGTCTCGCCCAACCTCACTCAGCCTACGGAACATCACACGTAGTCGCCTCCGCCGCAAGCGCCACCGACGTCGCAAAGTCACAACTGTCGAACCTTGCCGCCTCCGCTCAAAGTCTCGGTCAACCGCACCCATCTTACGCCAAATCCGCAGGAGCGGCCAGTTTTCTCAGCGCTACGGACGCAGCCAAATCTGCGGTCACCTCTCTCGCGAGTAAGGCGAGTCAAGCGGTTCATGATGCGACGAGGACTACGCCTGAGGGAGTGAAGGAGACGGTGCAGAGTATTGTCGGGAAAGTGGAGGAGTTGGCAAAGCCGCATGAGAAGTATGGGACTAGTCAGATGGTGGCTAAGGTGGCGGAAGCTACGGAGAAGGTTAAGAGTGTAGTACATGGGGAGCTCTGAGCCGGGGACTTTCCGCCACTTTCCTTCCTTCGTTTCGCTCCGACTTCATCCCGCCTTTCACCGCCTCTCGAGTTCTCGACACCCTCGTCCCTGTCGTCCGTTTCTCCTTCTTCTCTGACACACGTCCCGAAGCGGCTCCGCTCAACTTCCACCTTCCGCCCTCTTGTACAGTACCCTCCAGCGCCTCCAACCATACGCTCCTCCACCCGTAGCTGCTCTCTTCTATCGATGTGCACACCCGCCCACGCCCCACCTGCACGACTTCTTCTTCCTCCTCACATATCTTCGACTTTTCTTTTCCACTTTTTCTCGCCTACTTCGTTTCTTTCCGGATAAGGTTTTGCTTGAATCTGTTCCGTGACCTCTCTACTGTACATAAATACTCCAATCGCTGTCTACACTTCTACCTCTTATTAACGATACCCTCCCTGCCGTTCTCTTTTCCTCGACTTTGTCAGTGCAAAAATCCAACGAGTTCTGACCTTACAGTCCTCCCTCGACATGACCTTGAACCTCACGCCGTGTTTTTCCACTGGCTGGTGTAGCCCAGCTCTTGCGTGGGACCCGAGCGAGAACGTTCCGGAAGACTGGTTCACGAGAAGAAAAACAGGAACGAATCTTGCTCCCCCGCCTTTTTCATTTTGACGGAGAAGGGCGCGAAAATGAACAGGAAGGAAAGGTCGGAACAAGGCCGTGGACACCGTGAGAGCACGCAAAGACGGCAGGCGAGCAGGGAAAAGAAGCTGCCCGGAGGCCTCCCGCCTCCCGGGGGCAGACGGCGAGAAGCCGTCGAGGAAGCTCAGAGGAGCTACTGTAATTCGCTCTTCTACTCTGAGCTTGACGGTGTTCGTCGATAGTCGGCGCAGCAGATAACCTGGTGAGGTCGAGTCCATAGTGTGCCACTCATGAGCCGTCGGGGTAAGCAGGGGAGACTTTTAGGAATAGGGACCGGGGAACGAGACAAGCTTAAGGGAAGGGGCGATCGAAGTTGCAAGAGGGCGAGGAAAGAAGAAGTGCGCAAACTGAATTGGGCGGTGTACACTGCTTTGACCTACACAGATACGGTCAATCACCCTCCTCCCCAGCTTGTCAGCTTGCAGTTGTTGTGTTCCCCCTCATCTCGCAGCTGTGAGCCCCTGACCGAAATTCCCCTCAACCTCCGTCCTCCTGAGGACCCCCACTCCATCTCCGATACGCAAAAGCTACACTCTCGTAACAACCAGCCACCGTCTGCACAACCTGGCCCACCCCGAAGTTGCCCTCTCCGTCTTGGCCATTCTTTGAATTGAGACTGGCGTCCCTGTCCTTCCCTCGCCCTCCTCTCGACAGAATCCTTCATTGCGCACACCAAGACTCGCAGGGGGACTAGCAGCGTCTCTGATCAACTACATCAGGCCATGGAGAGCTTCCAGTACCAATCGCCAACTTTCTCTCCCACTCGATCACACCTCTCCAACCTTTACCACCCTCAACCTTCTCCTCCAGACCCGTACTCGCCTTCAGCTGCCACGAGACCACTCTCATCTTCGGGGCCATCTGCCTCGGGTCCCTTCACCGCAACTCTCCCGCCCGTGCACGAAAATTCGACAACCGACAACGATCGCCCCACCCTCGTCGGTTTCGACGAGCTTACCGGCGAGGATCTCAACTCTCCTCCCGGCAGCAGTGACGGACTGGCGACACTTGAAGCGTTGGGAGCGTATGAGTCGGGCTCGGCGACAGCGGGACTGGGCAGCGTAGCAGGGTTGACAGGATCGGTGGGAGGATCCGGCGCTTCGGGGGCGCCATCTTTCTCCAACCCGTTCGCGCGCCCTCCTAGCGCAGGCGCGGGCGCAGAGGCAGTAGGAGGACATGCCACGTCTTCCAGCCCCTACAACGCACCGCCGACTTCCGCTTCCTCCCATCTCTTCTTCAACCCGCAAACCGTCAACCCGAGCGTCAACGCCCGAAACACCCGGCCTATGACGGCACCGTCTAGACCAGGCTACCTCTCCTCTTCGAATTACTCCGCCGCTCCTTCGTCCTTCTACGCACCGCCAGCTCAGCAATACGAGGCACTGCAGCTTCCCGGCTCTCTTGCGCCCGGGCAGACGGTCTCGGCAGTTCAGTATGGGGTCGACTCGGCGAACGGGCTGGACTATGAGGGATACAGGGCGAGAGAGTTCAGCCTGCCTGATGTAGCCGCCGGCGAAGGAGGAACAGAAGGCGCTTCTCCCAATTCATCGACTCCCTTCTTCTACACCCCGCCCTCGGTACAACAAAACAGCGCGACCGCACTTCGACCAGCAACTGCATCTACCGCCGGAGCCTACTACCCCGCCATCCTCGAAGGCGGACATACCTTCCTACACCCGCTCGTCTCGCACGGCTCACATCCTCTCATGCCAGGTGCCGCAGCTATGCCTCCTCCCGGTGCAGTTCTCGATGCTCGTCCTGGCTCATCGTCAGGTCCAGCTGCAGCAGCTGCAGCACGCCGCCGTTCTTCTGGCTCTTCCGCCGTTCTTCCCCCTCCTTATCCCGCCGCAACCGGTCCTATCGCCGTTCAAGCGGGTCAAAAATCCTACAACTTTCTTCCGCAAACCGGTCAGCAGACGAAACGACCCCGAAGGAGATACGACGAGATTGAGCGGTTGTACAATTGCGACTACCCGGGATGCACCAAGGCATACGGGACGCTGAATCACCTCAACAGTCACAAGACGATGCAGAAGCATGGGCCGAAAAGCACCCCAGCGCGTGCGTACCTCCTTTGCTGCGTTCAGACTTTCTGTCCTGACCCTTGCTTCCTACTGCAGAGTTCAAGGAGATGCGGAAGGCCTGGCGAGAACGGAAAAAATCCGAGGCTGCTGCGAACGCTCGAGCGCGCGCCGCCAATCCTCAGGCCGATGCCCATCCGACTCCCGGCATGCCCTCCGCCTTTACCGTCTCCACTGCCACTCTCGAACGCCCTCGACCGTCCACCTCCGCTGGCGAGTATCACTACACCATGCCCGCACCGTTCCTCGCTGCGCCACTCTCAGGCGGTGCCCCCGTTCTTACCTACGCACACCAACCTCAAGCAACCCTCTCGCATCATCCGCATCAGCATCTAGGTTTCGTTGACCATCAAGCGACACACACCGCAACCTGGTCCACTCCTCTCTCCCTTCCCCAAGCTGCCAGCTACGACCCTTACGGATCTGCCTTACGACCCGTAACCGCACCGAGCTACTATGTGGCTCCCGCGTTCAACGGCGCGCTGCCACAGCTGTCCGCCAGTACCTCAGCAGCGACCCACGGTATGGCTCAGTACGCCTATCCTCGCCCCGCGCCCGGTGCCCTGCCCTCGAACGTATCGTCCATCTTCTCCAGCACGAGCACCCTCGGCGCTGCTGCTTCCGCAGACCGCCGTTTCTCGCTTCCTGCCTCCACATCCCTGACTGGCTTTTCCGGCATGAACGGTGGAATGTCCCTTCTCGGCTCCGCTACAACAGGAGGAGGACTGGGTGGCACCCTCGCACCTCCTCTTTCGACGACGGCCGTGAATGGCACTCTCCCCGACTCTCCCGAGATGAAGATGCCGCAACCGAGACATGGGTATCAACAGGCTTCGGCGTCGTTACTGGGAGCTGGGAGCACTGGACCTGGTTCCAGTACTGGTGTGAGTGCGAGAGGGGTGAAGGAAAACGGTTCAGCAGGAGGCGGCGGTGCGGGGCCGTTTGAAGGGTTGAATTTGGGGTTGGCGACGGGTGGGAGTGGGAAGGCTGAGTTGGTGCTTGAAGGTGGGATTGGGGAGGATGACGAGTATGGAGGAGGGGCGGGAGGAGTCAAGAGTGAGCGGGCTTGATAACCCTCTGCCTACGCTCGTCCGCATCTTTACCTTTCTCCTCAGCTCCTTCTGCCGCCCCCCTTTTCCCCTTCCCTTTCTTCGACCTCCCTTGAGTCTCGCATAGTCTGATCTTATACGCCGACTCGTCATTCGCTTTACCTCTTCCTTCTCCTCCAGATTACCTACCTAACATCGCAAGCCTCATCGCATCTCTAGACTCTTACCTCGTATCGGCTTTCCCCTCAAACGTCAGCTACGTGCATAGCCCAACTTCTCTTCCCACCTAGTTCAACCCCTCCAACAACCGAATCGTATAGCGCCTTGATGGCCTTTGCCGTGTCTCTGTCTTCTCCTCCTTGTACCACTCGCCTTGCCTTTTCTTCCCGTAGATAGCCTTTTCCCCCGTCTCCTTCTTTTTTGCCTTCTCTTAAATAGTTTGGTACTTTCGAAGAAGCAGTAGTACAGCAAGCTGGATTTGCACATACTCTTCCGTCCTGTTTCGTTGGTTCGCGAGAGTCCGCGTACCGGGCGAGGAGGAGGAAACCCTTTGGCATTGCGAGAACGCGTTTCCGGGGGTAACACTTCTCTGTCTCGTGGCTGAGGTAATATGCCATGCATCGGTACCTCGGCAAGCGCTACTTCCACGCCTTATCCCCCATGGAATCATCCCCACCCTTAGCCTCCTTCTCAAACAGCGCATCAAACTCCTTCCTCTTCCTCTCCCGTTCCGCCTGCGAGTCCCGCATCGCCATCAACTCTCTCTCACTCCTGTCATTCGGCTGCTCGTCTGCGGAAGAAGAAGAGGGAGGGACTGAGGCGCGAGCACGTTCTTGTCGTAGTTCGTCCCACCGCGAGTGGGGAGCGGCGCGGGATTGACGCAATTGATCCCAGCGGGAGGGGCCGGAGGGAGGAGAGGATGTGGAGGAGCTGGAACCGTAGGAGTTAGAGGGGATGGAGGGGTCGGCTAGCGATCCGGGGGAGTGATCTTGCGGTGGTGCTGCAGAAAGGAAGGGGGGAGGGGAAATGAGCCCAGGACGCCGAGAGGGTAACTGTTATGTGGAGCGAGAGCACATACCACGATCCGAATATCCGACTCCGTCGCTCAGCGCGCCATTTTCCAGCTCCCTACCCGGTTCCTCGTACCCAACTCCATCAATCGCACTTCCTGCTCCCGCTTCCTTCCCGCCACGTCGACCGAATTCATCACCCAAAGGCATGCCAGTTGCCGTCATGTGTGGCAGTTGCTTGACCACCACGTCGGTACCCGGCATATTCGCCAATTCTTGAGTGGCACGACGGAGGCCTCGCTGCATTGATTCGTGGATAGCGTCTTTGCGGCCGGAATTCTCGAGGAAACGGTTTGAGGCGGAGCGGCCTGACCAGACACCAACTTGCGTGCTATGTCGGGGGAAGTGGAAGGGGAAGGGGAAGAATAAGGAGTGGCAGGGAAAGAAAGTCGTGTCGGGTCGGGTGACAAGGTGGGGGCAGACATAGTGGAGATACCGTGGCGCGTGCACGGGGTCAGTACTCCTTCTTCCGAGCAGTCGAGGACGGTTACGGGTATCAGGAGGAGGACTGTGGAAACGTACCCAATCACGCTCCCGAGGATGCCAAACCCAAAAGCCTTTGCAAAGAAACGCCCTCTTCCTTCTCGCATCGAGTCTTCCGCTGCCTTCGCGCCTGCCTTAGCATCTTCGCTCGCCGCCTTTTTAGCAGCTTCAATCTGCTCTCTCAAGCTCCCCTTGCCGTCCTTCGCCGAAGGAAAGAACAACCTCGGCAGCGCTCCCTTCCTCAACGCATCCCTACCCGCCGACCACCTCGACCGGAAGGCGAAGGCCCCTCCTGCGAATGAGCCGAGCCAAAAACCAACGCGGGCATGGCTCATGAGTTTGGCTTCGGCTTGATGGGCAATCAGGCGGTCGGAGGGGGACAGTTCTTGCTCGATTGAACGGGCGATGACGGATTGGGCCATGCGGGCGATCTGGACTGGGTTCTGCCGGTCTGCTTCTCTGGTTGCTGATTCCATAATGGCTGGTTTGTGAAGAGCGAGGAGAGTGCAGAAGGGAAACAGACCGCGACTACATCATCTCCCGCCCACTACATCGTCAGCCTCCTCGAAGCAGGGCTTACCACCCTGTTGATCTCGCTAGTGAGCCCAGGCGACTCGTCCGGCGCGTATACCTGGCGGACGAAGGCCAGCGTCCTCTTTCTGTTTCTTGTCGTCATCATTTCGATCCGCGTCGTCGACGCCTCAGTACGGCGAGACAAGCGCCGCGAAGGGTCTGAACATCGGTCAAGAGAGGCCAGGTCGGGCCGCTCAGCAGTCACGCCGTGATGAACGGGAGCTTTTCCTATTTCCCTTTCCTCCAGTACTCCGGCTCTCGATAACGACCTCGAGCATTTTCTGCTGAGAGCCGCTCAGATCGATAGCAAGCTTCTACTCCCTCCAAGTATCGAGATGCTACGGAGGGAACTGCTTCGACAGCTCGAGTGCTTTGGCTTTCAGACCGCACAGTTTCTCCACCCTCTTGAGCGCTACCTCCTGCTCGCGCCGAAGGATCGAAAAGGTGACGCGGAAGAAGCCATATTGCGAGACGGCGTAGGAAAAGCCTGAAGCGTAGAGGGTTCAGAGGGAAGACGGCATACGAAGGAAACGGAAAACAGAGGGAAGCCTGACGAACCCGGTGCCCAATAGACCTTTGCCTCTTCGACCAACTTGTTCAAAAAGGCAATCTCCTGATCTCGAGTCGGCTCTCCTTCCTGTCCCGACTCAGTCTGCTCTACTTTGCCGACCTTCCGAACAAAGTGCCGAAGGTCAGCCAGGACGAAATGACCTGCGTTGGCAGGCCGATAAGGGAGGTTGTGCGCTTTTAACCAGGAGGTAAGATAGGCGTAGGCGTTGGACAGGGCTCGGCGGTTTAGGGAGAGGTACGTAGGGAAGTCGGGCGAGTTGAGAAGGGCAGACCAGAGAATGTCCTGTTCATTGAAAGGACAGATCAGGGTACGTGAGCGCAGCGGCGATGATACATAGTCACGTGGGTAAGCGCGCACCGTGGGAGAGCCAATACGCATTGGCATGGCTGTTGAGCTCAGTGCCTGCATGATTCTCTCGTTGTATTGGCAAACGAGGTTTCCGCCACGCAGCCCGTTGGCGCCGAAATCTTTGCTCAGGCCGTAGAGCTGGATGATCCGGGAAGGGTCGCAACGCGCTTCGGTCAAAACGTCGATGGAAAGAATGGAGGTAAAGGTAGGCAGCGCGGAGTCGTCGGGAGAGTCGAAGACGGATAGAGCGCTGCGCGATCAGCTGTCAGTGATTGATGCTTCCAGAAGGAGGATGGGAACAATTAAACGAACTAAATCTCGTCCACCACCAGGTAGAGGTTCCATCGCTCGGCGAAACGGGCATATTCCAGCAGAACGTCGCGCTTGTAGCAGAATCCTGAGAGGCAGAGCGGGATGTCAGTAGAACCTTTGGCAGGTCATTTGCGAAGGCCTGACCTAGCGGGTTATGCGGATTGGTGACAAGGATCGCGGTAATCTTGCTTCCACCCTCTTTCTCCCGCCGTTGCATCTCTTCCTCTAACGCCCGGACTTCGCCTAGTTCTCCTTGTTCTCCATCTGTAATGTCCACCGATGCAATCTCAACCTTGCTAGTAGCGTTCAGGTCCTGTAAAAACCCATTGTACCATGGTGCGGGAATTAGCCAGCTATCGCCTTCGTCCGAGATACAGGCGGCGAGGTGTTCGATCATGCTGGAGAGGCCGTTCGAGACGGCGATGTGAGAAGACTGGAGAGGCGCGTGCGGGTTGAAATGCTTTGCGTAGAGTGAGGCGAGAGCGGCAAAGATGCGTTCGGAGCCAAGAATCGAGGTGCCATAGGTCAGGTCCTGTGAAACGTCGGCGTGTTAGAACTGGTACACCGTTCAGGAGCAATTTGACAGCCGTTCAGCGGCGGTCTGGACCAAGGCAAGGAGGGAAGGAGGAGTCGGGAAATGTACGACAGAGGAGGATTCAGAACGCACGGTATGTTCAAGTTTCAAGCTACCTTTCTTCTCAAAGAAGTCGGTGAGCCAAGGGTGTAGTAGACTCTATGCACAGAGGGGAGGTCAGCTGCCCCTTCGGAGTCGAGTGTGACTGCGAGACTCGGTACGAACATTCTCGGCAAGACCAGCGTTGATCACGCCGTCCGGGTTGTATTCTTCGTCCCACTGCGAGAGCGCCATACTATGAGGTATAGCGACCGGCGACCGGGAGGGGCTGAACGAGAGTCCGCACCTGATTGGAGAACGTCTTGAATAAAACGTTCATTAGGGGAGAAGAACCGGACTTCTCCAGCTGCGCCTCGGCACGCTTGGACAATCCCGGTACTCCCGACTGCATTATAGAGCCTATGTATCAGCCTCGATGGCTCGGGAGTAGGCTTGATGGGCTTGTGAACCGATTGAAGGTAGGATGAGGGCGTTCCGAACGTTTGAGGAGACGAGGTAGTCGGTCCTCTGTGCGTGCAGGGTTGTCGCTGGATCAGTGGAGCCCTCGAAGCTCTCGTGGTGGTTCCGGTCGAGCGACTAGTGTGCTGCGAGTGTGCCGTGAGACGACAAGCGAGATTCGAGATGAGAATAAGTTGGATTCACCACGACACGTCGTACAGGTCAGTGCCAGTCGAGAAGCCACAGGTGCTTGTTTGCTAGCTTTCAGCAACCGTCCAAGCTGACTTCTACGTTTCCCAGCAGCGTCGCCGCCGTCCGCACTCGCTCTCTTCGCCGCGAACGGTTTCGACGTCGATATAACTCGACGACTACACTCCGTAAGCCTGATCGACTTGTGCATGCCGTCCAAAACAGATTGTCGGCGCTCGTGTGGCCCTGGCGGAAGCGCTAAGAGAGGTGCACGAAGGAAGGTTGACTCTGGAGATGAAGCAGGAGATCAGCGGGATATGCTTAGGCAGGCTGCCTGCATGACCAATGTTCGAACGGACACAGTTTACGCAACGCCTGTCTTGAGAACCTGGAGAGCTGACCTCTTTTCGCTGCCTTACGCCCTTCCAACTTTCTTTCCTGCAGACTTCGGACCTCGTACGTCCCTTCTAACGCTTGCGTTGCGGTTTATAGGACTGATACAGTGGATACGTTGCCAGATTAAGCCCCCTTCGCGGCTTGACTTGCTCACCATGTTGCACGCTGCCCCTACTGCCGGAGAGCGTCGAGTATGTACTCTGCCCGTTAGCCTTCATTATGATCTGCTCTGACCGACCTCTCGCTCGCAGTGGACTATCCGCGTGCCCGCGTCGTCTGCCAATATCGGTCCTGGGTTTGATGTCCTCGGCCTGGCCCTCTCCCGTCATCTCACCCTCAACGTCTCCCTCGCGCCCTCTACCGAAGCAGAGAGCAAGGTTGTCCTTTCCTACACCGGCGAAGGCGCCAACGATGCGCCCCTCGACCCCTACAAGAACCTCATCACCCGTGTCGCCCTCTACGTTCTTCTCTCTCACCAGCTCACATTCCCTTCCGCCGTCGTCATTGTCCAGATTGACAACCAGGTTCCGTTCGGACGCGGCATGGGCTCGTCTGCCGCTGCAGTCGTGGCTGGCGTCCTTCTCGGCGATGCTCTTGGCGACCTGCACCTCTCGCAAGAGCGGGTCAAGGACTACGCTCTCATGGTCGAACGGCATCCGGACAACGTTACCGCCGCTCTCTGCGGTGGCTTTACTGGGTCGTTCCTTCGCATGCTTGATCCGTCCGAACTCGCGCCTTCGTCGATCCCTCTTGCCGAAGTCCTCCCCGCCTACCCTACCAACGCTGGCCCGCCTCAACCCGGCCAGGAGCTTCCGCCACAACCGCCTAGAAATGTCGGACGCCACGTGCGCTACGGCTTCTCGAAGGACATTGGCATGGTCGTCGTCGTGCCAAAGTTCGAGGTCGAGACGGCGAAGGCTCGGGGGGCGTTGCCGGATAACTACCCTCGGGCGGATGTTGTGAGTCTCTGCGCTGTCCTCTCTACCCAGCGCCCTGTGATACTGACTCGAGTGTACGGCTCTAGGTCTTCAACCTGCAACGACTGGCAGTCCTCACAGCCTCTCTTGCCGCCTCGCCGCTCGACCCGAATGTCATCTGGGAGGCCATGCGAGACAAGGTGCACCAACCTCAGCGCGAGGGCCTCGTACGTTCAGTCTCTTACCGAGGTTCTCCTCAAGCGCATGCATTTCAGCCGCCCCACGCGCTACGACCCCGCTGCGGCTAGCGAGCCGTTGCGATTGAACGGAAGGAGCTGCGCTGACTGCTGTGCCTCCATTCCCACTTTCACCCGCCCCCGTCCGATCTCCTCCACACGACCGTTCATCACCTCGTCCGTACACCGACGCGCGTAGATCCCCGGCCTCTCGAAAATTCTCAACACCATGACCCCGGCCACCCACAACGGTCTCCTCGGTATTTGCTTGTCGGGCGCAGGACCCACCATCCTCGCACTCGTGTCGAACGAAGGACTCGTCAAGCCGCAGAAGGGCAAAGCGACGCCCAAGATGGAGGCTGTCGGCGAGGCGATCAAGGCGCTTTGGAAAGAGGACGGCATCGAAGTCGAGTGGTTGGCGTTGCAAGTGGACGACGAGGGCGCGACGCTGACTGAGCACAAGTAGACGCAATAGAATTTCGATACGCTAGAGACTTTGTGCCGCAAAGTCGTCACTTACGGCCTGATTTCCCAGCGTTGCTGTTTCCGCCGCTTTCCATTGCTCGTATTGCTCGTCCTGTCGGCGACCGCGGAGTATGACAACCTCCTCTTGTGAGCTCGGTACCCTTGCGCATGTACCAAGGCATGCTCCATGCGAAAATTCCTCTCAGGGTGAACCCCAGCGTCGGGAGAAGAAAAAGAAAACCCGAGAATCACCAAGAAAAGACAGCGCCTCCGCCTCAGCCCCTCGGTCGTCCTCTTCTCAACGGCATACTCCCGCACAGCAATGCGGCGCAGTCGTCTTCGTGGTCACTCGACACTGCATTCAGCCAGCGGTGGAAGGGAAACAGCCTGCGGACTATTCAGCCAAGCGGTGGAAGGGACGGACGAACCATCGAGTGCTTTTTTTGGCCTTCTCAACTCGGATTTGGGCCGCAGAGATGAGGCTCCTATGCTGTGGAAGGCGCTGCAAGCCCTACCATGCGGATGTCAAAGGATGTCCGTGAGCCACACCGACTGCCTTCGCTAGAAAACGCGATAGTAGAGGCGGTCATCGCGGCGCTCTTCTTCGTGTCAAAGGGCGCAAATAGCGTCGCCCTCACTACGAATCAGCGCACCTTTGAGCGATCCTCTTGTGAAGGCCTTGTCAGCGAGTAAAGCCAGCTTCGCTCGTTGGAGCACCCGCTCAGGCCTTCTCGGAGGACTTCCTCAATCGACTCTTTTCTTGCTCTGTCTCCTGCCCCAGCTGTCACCGGCTGGTCAAGCTGACGCCCCTAACGTTCCGTTCACGATCAAGAAGCGCCCCTTCACGCTCCGCTAGACGACCTTTACGACTTCGCGCGCTTCCTCCTCTTCCTCGCCTCTTCCTCTTCGTTCGTATCCGCCGGGATACGTTCACGCGTCGACTCGGTTTCCCTCGCCCTGCCAGCCCATCCATAAGCTGCCGATAGATCGGTGTCATCACTCAGTGCTAGTTTACACCGCGAAAAGAGCCTCCCTTGTAGGAGACGTTCGCTCGTCTTGCGGCTCAATACTTCCTCAAAAGGCCCACTACCAACGTTACGGTGCGTCGACGATCCACTTTACCAGAGTCGGCGAGCGGGAAGTGTCGTTACATGCACACGCGAAGCGGAGGGACAAGCCAAGGGGCCATCGAGATCTGCCGAACTTCGCGGAAAGGTGGAAGATCCTCAGAAGCTAACTGCGACGCAAGAAGCAGGCCACCGCCTTGTGCTACGCAGACCAGCAAGACACCCTGGTACGTTCCTTCTCGCCAGACCTTCACATGCAGCAAGCCTAGAGGGGTGATAAAGTGAAGAAGAACTCGATCCGAGTAACATGCTCGAGGGCGCAAAGCGTGTGCGGCATACATGCGTGCGAGTCTATCGGTCGGAGAGCTACAGACAAGGTCCGGAACGCACAGGCGGGGGTCGCCCGAAAAAAGGTGGGGCGGCGCGGACGCGTCTCGACGGGAGCAAAGAAAGGGAACTCGCGGACGGCGTGCGGAAAATTAGATGAGGAGCCGGGCATCCAGGCCAGCTAGAGCAGTTGACTGACTAAGTTACCGTTTATCCCACCGTGCTCCCTATGCGCTCGCTGACTACCCGTGAAGCTGTGTTGAACGAACACGGGTATATTCCGACAGCGCCTCGAGGTTTTCTCTTGCGGTGCAAGAGAAGACGACCAGTCACGATCGCATGTCCCGTTGGTATCTCTCGTCGGTCCCGGTCTCTCAAGCTAACAATCCCCCTCGAAGCAGGAGAGAGTGACAGTCCGTACCCAGACGCGACACCTCCTGGCTTGCAATTCTCCGCGCGTCGGCAACCTGTTTGGTCGGGCTCGAAGTTCGCGAACTTTTACCCCGGACTGGTCTCAAGGCACGGAAATTCCCAGGTGCGCGCGCTCCACCCTTCCGCCTTCTCCAGGCTCGGACCCAATCCGCGTTATTTTTCTACTGATCACCTCCTTCACCTGTCCGCCCTCATCTCACTCGCTTGCTTCCTCCTCGTCTCACTCTTCACGCTCCGGTCTCTTGATTTGCACCTTCCTTCTCTCTCTCCGTCTCTCCCTTCCGTCGTGCTGTGGTGTTCTTCTCCGTCTGTCCGGTACGCTTCCATCAACTTTCGACTGCTCTACATTCTTCGCCCCGTCGTCAACCACATCTGCCGCCGGCCGTCTTCAACGACGCGCACCACCCTCAGCTACTCGTGAGAACCTCTCTCCCCCTCCGCCCACCGCCGAAACTGTCGCCTGCACACCGACAACCTCCTTCTCGCTCTGTTACCCCGCATTCCTCGACTCGACGGTCAACATGAAGCAGCCTACCCTGCCCTCCCTCAACGTTCCTCGTGCCACCGCCTACCCCAAGCGGCGCTCTCCCGGCGCGTCGAGCTCGAGGGGGCCGTCACCGTCTTCAAAACGGTCTTCTCCCGTGTCGGTCGAAATGTCCCGACACGCGCAGTTGACCCCAGCGGAACGGCAGCTGCTTCCTCTGTTGGAACGCGAGTATAGGGAGGACGTGCGCATCTACATGTACGAGATGCAGGTGCGTTCTTTTTTTCGTGTTCCTCATCACGATCCGAGAACACGGGTAGCTGACCGGTTGCATGAATCGTCCTTTTTTCGCGTGTCTTTTGCAGGGCAAGACCATGGCCAGCGCAGAGCTCATCGATCAACAACCTGAGCTCAAGTGGTACATGCGAAGCTTCCTCGTCGACTTCCTCGTTGAGATTCACCTTCAACACCGTCTTCGACCTGAAACCCTATACCTGGCTCTCAACATCGTCGACCGCTACGTCTCGAAACGCATCGTCTTCAAGAAGCACTACCAGCTGGTCGGCTGCGCAGCCTTGTGGATCGCTGCCAAATTCGAGGATGCGAAGGACCGCGTCCCGACTCTGCCGGAGCTCGTCGAGATGTGCTCGAATGCCTACGACGAGAAGGCCTTCGTGCAGATGGAGGGCCACGTCCTCTCTACCATCCATTGGGTCATCGGTCACCCCACCGCCGAGGCATGGCTTCGTCTCGCCTGCGTGTCCGACGTCGTCGAGGACGCCCGCACTCAGCACGTCGCCCGCTTTCTCATGGAGCTCACCCTCTTCCACCGCGAGTTCATCCAATTCTACACCTCGGACGTCGCGATGGCCTCTTTACTCCTTGCCCGCTACATGCTCGGCAAGAGCCGTCGGGTACGTTGCTATCGTTGTATGCTGTCGTGAACGCATAGGCTGACCTTCTCAACCCACTTTTCTTTCTTCGCAGCCTCGGGAAGAAAGTGAGCCCGTCCTGCGCGTCATGCTCATGCTTGACGAACTCCTCGGGGAACATCTCGAGGAGGTTTCTCCCATCGTCCTTAAAAAGGTGCGCATAGCTTTCCTTTGCTTTTGCCCTTGCATGAACTGACCTCGACTTGCCCTACAGTACTCGTTCCCGTTCTATTCTCGTGCCTCCACCTTCACCCGCGAGTGGTACCTCTGCGGTCGACGCTTCCAGTACAACGACCCCTCGCCGTCTTCTTGTTCCCGCCCCACCACTCCCTGCCGCCCTCTTCCCCGGTCACAATCTTCCTCTTCCACCTCTGCATCGTCTTGCATCACCGGCGACCTCTCTTCCACGCCTCCTCGCGAGGACAGCGACACCGACCTTTCGTCGGAGGAGGAAGAGGACGACGACGACTGCTGCGACGACGATGAGCCTCTCACCCCAATCACTCCTCTCCCGCCAATCGACGATCCTTTCCTCAGCGTCGCGCTGGGCGATGGAAAGGTCGCCGTTGCCGTCCATGGCGGCAAGCAGAACTTCAAGGGCTCGGGATCCACCCACGCCCACCTTCCCGCCATCCGCCCACCTCTCGAGCGTGCGAGTTGGGAGATGAACCACCAGCCTACCTTGTGCTCATAAGGCCTCGCTCTCTTCGCACATGTCTCTCCCCCTGTCGTCTTCTGGGTTCTTTCATCATCATTTTCCGCACATCACCTTGCATTACTCGATACCTCTTGTTTCCATTGACCCTTCTCCTGCTCGTTCATCTATTTAACTCATTGTTGCCTGTTCATACAACCCCCTCCCCAGCTTACACTCTCACCTTTTTCCTCGGCCTGTTCATGCTCATCGCCGTATACCCTTCATCACATTACCCCTCTTTCGCTCTCCTCTCTATCCATCTCTCACACTTGCGTACTTAAACAAACAATGCAAGACCACGAATCACGACACAATATCTGCCCCGTGGATTGCCTTGATTGTGAGAAAACTCCAGAGTAGAAAGTTTAAGCAGTGCTGAGGACGCTAAGCGTCCTCAGCTCACTGCGACAAATGAGGAAAGCTAAGAGGGCGTCTTTGCACGATTGACACAAGCTAGTTCCGTCCCTCCTTCTTCGGCTCCTTCTTGCCGGGCCCCGAAGGACCCGCCGCCATTCCAGCCTTCATCATCTTAATTCTTCTCTCCTCATCCTTCTCCTGCTTCTCCTGCGCAGCAACCTTGTCCAGCAAGTCCGCAATCTCGGGCACGACAATGAACTTCTTCGAAGTCTGACCGAGGAGAATGAGCGAATCCGGAGGAGGGGGTTTCTTGTCCTTTTTGCTCGATTCAGATTTCCTGGATTTCGACGCTTTCTTCTTGGCTTTTCGGTCGGAGGCGTCCGAGTCGTTTGAAGACTCGGAATCGTCGGATGAGGACTCTTCGGAAGAGGAGGAAGAGGAACGTTTCGAGGGTTTTGGGGCGGGGTGGTCAAGGACGGCGATTTCTTGCAGGAAAGAGGGTTGAGCGGCGGGAAGGACCTGTTGAAGATCAAGAGAATTAGCACGCATACGTGTCGAGCCTGTCCTTCCAGGTAGCGGACACGGGTGTCTGACAGACGACAATGACGAGGAAGCGTAGCGCCGGCAGATGGGAATGAATGGGTAGGGGGCAAAGGGAGTGGGGAAAAGCACCACGCACCTCATACCGCAAATCCCCATTGATCTTGAGCGTAACTTTCCCACTCCTGTGCACCCTCAACTCTCCAATCCTCCCCGCCTCCTCCGTCCACCTCGCCGCCTTCTCCTGCCTAGTCCCAAACCTCCCCCAAGGGGGCGGTTGAGCTTTTCTCCTCGGCGCAGGCGCTTCAGGGTCGGGCTTGAGACCGTTGGTGCCGTCTGCGAGGGAGAGGTCGGCAAGATCGGCGGAAGAGGAGGGGTCGGCGGGGACGAAGGTAGGGAATTTGCGCGGGAACTGGAACATGTAAAGCTCGCCTCGCGCTTCGGGCTGATTGTCGAACGTACGTCGTCAGTTGGAAGCCCGAGATGAGGAAGAGGGACGGACCCGAACGTACAGCAACTTCGAACGCCTCGCTAAGGATGATCTCCTTCTTCTCCTCTTCCTCCAAGTCCTTCAGATCCTTCGCCTCCTTCTCGTCGTCAACGAGCGCGAGCGAGCTCTCCTTTGAGTCAGCCGGCGTGTTCGACTTTGCATCGCCAAGACTCGCGCCGGGGGCGAAGCTGCCAGAAGCGCCGCTTTCTTCCTCGTCCACGGCCATCGCGTCCTCAACGGTCCGCTCTTCCACTCGTCCCTCGCGCTTAGCCTTTTCCGATGCTGTACGGCCAAAGGGGATGATTAGCAAAGTCGATATGCGGGGGGGTGCGGACTCGAACGCACCCTCCTTAGACGCCCTCTGCGCCTTTCTCTCCTTCAACCTCTTGATTTTGGTCTTGAGCACTTTCGGATCCCTCGGCAACACCAACGGTCCCATGCCTTCCTCCTCCCCCGCACCGGTTCCAATATCGTTCAGATCGACCGCCTTGAACCGCACGCCGCCTTCTTCGTCGAATGGATCGGCATCGACTTCGAGGTCAGAGGCGTCAGAGTCGTCGTCGAGCATTTGGCCCAGGGTCCCAGCGCGAGAGGCGGCCATGACGGCGGCTCCTGAGGCACCGGCACCAGTTTTGGGTCCCCAGGCGCGGGCTGCAGGGCAACAGAGCATTAGCGGTCGAGGCAGTGCCAGCAGAGGTCTCAAGGGTGAGACGGTTACGTACGGGGTCCACCTGGACCTTGCGCCATCGGACCGGAAGCAGTCATCTCGAGCTCTTGTCGTGGTGCTCGAGGGGGACGAGGGCCACGATTACGGCGGAAGTTGTTCTCGCCATCCTCCTATGTGCAACAACGGTGTCAGATCCGGTAGCGATTGACCGCAGAGGCATGGGCTCACCATCTTGACGTCCCTGCACGCCGCAACACGCGACGAGAAAAGAAAGAAAGGAAACGTCAATCCCCATACTGGTCGAGCTATCAGAAGAGCAACTACGCACTCGTCGTCGCTCTCTACAGCCCTCTGCGCGCCCCTCTTCATATTCGGCCGGAACTTGGACTTGGCCAACGTGCTCCCTCCCGCTCCAGTCCTAAACTCGCTCGTACTGCCCAGCAACCCTCCGACGGGCCTGTCTCTGCCTGCCGCACTTCCAACGCTTGGTGCCCTACTCAGTCCAACACTTCCTGCCCTCGACGACCCGATGCCGACAGAGGCAACCCGCTTGACGGCAGGTTTAGCGACTGCCGCCAGAGACGCGGGCATTTTCCCTTTTCCCTCTCCTTGAGTTGCTGCTTCCCGCTCAGAGCCCGAGGGCGCATCGTCGACTGCTTCGGGCGCGGGGGTGGCAGCTTCGGTAGTTCGAGAGCGAGAGCGGGATTGTTCAGGAGCGGGCGAGGGAGAGGCTGAGACTTGAGCTCCGGTGAGGGTGGTGGCTACTGTACGACGACCGCGTCCTCGTCCTCGTCCTTTTGGTGCGTCCGACATGGTTTGCGACGGCGAGTGTAGACGACTTGTAGGTCCGAGACGAGCGACGGCAAGGAAAGTTGGAGACGACAGCCGAGTGCGGTAGTGTCGTCGGAGGTATCAGAGGCGGTAGCCAGACGTGTTCTTTGAGTTCTGCACGGCTTAGCTAGGCAGCCTAGAGTCGTGAAGGAGACTCTGCTGATCAACTTTTGAATCTGAATTGGCTTCGGCGAGCTTGTCCTCCTCGATCTATACGCTATAATCTAGAACAGCTACAATATAACATGTTTCGCATTCATACTCCAGCACCAGCGACTCACTACCTTGAACCGGGTCCCTCTAGTCAACGACACGATCATGACCTCGACCTGGAAATGGCAGACGACTTTGTCGACCAAGACGACGCAGGACGACCACTCTCTTACGCTCAGGGTGCTGAAGATGCAGCTGGCCGAGTAACAGGACCAGGAGAGGTCATTGCCGATGCTACCAGATGGATGAGGTTCGCTTCTTTCCCTCAATCTCAACTTTCTGCTGCCCCACTCACGCTTTCTTTGGCCCACAGGGGTCACGGAACATATGTCCAAGACGACAAAGTCCTCGCCAGTGTCGCTGGAACCCTGGAGCGCGTCAACAAGCTCGTCAGCGTCAAGCCGCTGCGGACAAAGTGCGATCCCCCCGTCCCTTCCCTCCTTGACACGCCTAACGTGTGCTTGCTGCCCCCGCCTCCAGGTACCGAGGGGAAGTCGGTGACCTGGTCGTCGGCCGGATCGTCGAAGTGCGTCCAACTCCCGTCCCTTCGCTTGATCTTTTGCATCGCTTACTCGTTCCTCCGCGACCAGGTCGGCCCAAAGCGCTGGAAGGTCGAAACAAACGCCTCGCAGAACGCTGTACTCATGCTCTCGTCCATCAACTTACCCGGAGGTGTTCAGGTGCGTCTTCCTCCCCGCTTCTGCTGCATCCTTCCGTCTCGCTGACCTTTCTCCGCCCCAACGTCGGCAGCGCCGAAAACTCGAGTCTGATGAGCTGCAAATGCGCACATTCTTTCAAGAAGGCGACTTGCTCGTAGCTGAAGTGCAAGCCTTCTTCGGAGACGGCGCAATGAGTCTGCACACCCGTTCGCTCAAGTACGGCAAGGTGCGTACTCCCACTTCTCTCCTGTCCTACTCAAAGCAGCGTGTTCACTCCTCCCTCCTCTCTCCGCTTCCATCTGATCCCCGACCCACGATCCTCAGCTCAAAAACGGCCAACTCGTCTCACTCCCCCCGTCCCTCATCTCGCGTCAAAAATCCCACTTCCACACCCTCCCATCTCTCGGCGTCGACCTCATCATTGGTCTGAACGGATTCGTATGGGTCAGCAAAACGGTCAAGAGGGAGACCAGGGCGGATGGCGAAGAGGTTGGGTTTGGGGAGGAGAGTGGGGAGGGGGTTTATAGCGGGGTTAATGAGGTGCGATTTGCTTTTCCTTCTGAACCCACTCGATGCTCCACTCTCAACCGCGTAGTCGAGAGTGACTCCAGGGTATTTCGTCACAAGCTCGAGCGAGATAACGTGACCAAGGACTTATACACACCTGTTTGCAAACTCTTTCTCGCACCTTCCTACCTCCCGAGTACAGGACATACCCCCTGCCACCAGACGCTCAATAACCCGCGTTGCACTCCTCCTCACCCTCCTCGCAAAGTACTGCATCCCCATCACGGCCGAAGTGGTTCAAGAAGCGCACGAGGTCGCTCTGAACCTGGTGGGGGAGGGTCAGGAGGGTTTGAGAAAGTTGGCGAGGAGAGAGGCGGGGGAGGAGATCATGAAGGGGTTAGCGATGGGGAGGGAGTGAAACGATTAGGGCTGGACTCAATGCGAGTCTAGGATGCCGGAGAAGAGAGAATCGAGGTATTGGGGCTGGTTTGCTCTGCTACCCTGGCGTGTTGGGGGCTTCTTCGATCTACCGCATTGCTTGTCTGTATTCGAGACTAGGCTCGAATCTCCAGCGAAGGGAAAGATGGCAAGAACGAGCGCACTGAGTTACAACAAGCGACATCGCGTTTGTACAGGTAGCGAGTGTGACTAGCAGGCAAAAAAAGGACGACAAAGAGGCAGAAGATGCTGGCGGGAACGATGCGAGGGCAGTGGGGAAGAGGAAAAGAAGGAGGCGAGGAGAAGAGGAGAAGAAGAGAGATGGCGATCAAAGGTAATAGGGTGCCCGGCTCGCGTCCACGCCGTACTCCTTGAGGGCGGCGGAGAGGTCTTCCATCGTAAGGACAGTACGTTGCCGACCCTGTTTTCCCCAAGGGCGAGTCATAGATCAGTCTCGTTTCTGGACCGTAAGGCCGACGAGAAAGTGGGCGGAAAGATCAGAACAGAACCCGCGTCGCACCTTCTTCGCCCCTTCTTTCTGACCTCCATTTCCACCTGCCCCTCCCGTCCCTGCCGCCGGCGCTTGATTTCGCCCTCCCGGCCCCGCAGCTGTGCGTGCTCGTGCGTACTGGAAGGCATCGGCGGATATGGAGCTGACGAAGCGTTGGGCGGCAAGGGCTAGGAGACGTTTGCTGCGATTCAAGATGTAGAGATTGACGGTAGGCACAAGCGCAGTTGGTAAAGAAGGAAGATGCGAAGGAAAAGAAAGGATCACGGGACAAGGCGCAGAACAGGCAGAGGATGAGGAATAGCGAGGGAAGGGCAGCGGAAAGAGCCATTGTGGGCAATCAGAGCGTCAGTAACGGGTTCGAGGCGTGGCGCGAGGGAATGGCTTACACCCTCACGTCGTTTGTATCGAATCCAGCGCGCTGGAGGTAGTAATCCGTAACCTCGTCGGGGATCTGGATCAGGATTGAGACGGGTCAGCGGTCGAATTCTTCAGCCGCAGGCGACAGAGTGGTGCTCTGCTAAGAAAGAGTCGACAAACACCGCAGTCGACAGAGGCAGAAAAGAGTTGGCGACTTACAATCGGCTTGTACTCGTCCATCATCTCGAGGAGCTGGCTCAGTTCGGCGTCTTTACGTTCCTGCTCGAGCTCCTTTGCATTCCTACTGGATGTACCGGGCTGCTGAGGAGGTTGGGGCAGTCGATTGAGAGAAGCACCACTACCGGAAGCGATGGGAGGTTGAGCGACGGCTTGCTGCTGTTGTTGCTGTTGCTGTTGCTGCTGCTGAGCGTGTGCGTGGGAGCGGAGGAAGAGGTCGTTCGGGTTCATCGCTGGTGGGGTCGACAGCCTGAATCACGGGAGAGAATGAGGGGAGGCGAGTGAGTTTAGATTAGCTTTGCTGAATACAATAGGTCAATGTGATCAATTGTAATAAACATTATGCTAGGGTTGCTTCGCCAGCCCAGCGTTGGTTCTCCAGCACTGCTCACCTCTTCCAACTAACCTACTCCGTTAGCAGACAGTAAGCTATTCCTGCTGTCTTTTACAACCTCCTGCACACACCGCCCGTCCCCTGTCATCCCGACGCAGTACTACGCCAAAAAGTTACGGCACTTCGACTCGCCTGTCAAGGACCTACTCTCGAGGGCTAGTGCCGTCTTCGGTGGGAGTAGAAGTGGTGCGGGGTAGCGCTGGTAGCCAAACATACCCGGCGGTTGCGTGGCCTACGAGATGAGCACCCCCCCATTCCCCCTCGAGCTCGAAGCTGATCGTTCGCTCCATCTCCCGCTCCCCCCTGTCCTCCATGGTGTGTATTGCTGTGTCCGCGTGTGCATTGCGCTTACAGTGGCCCCCGTCGCTGTTGGTTCCAAGAAGGTCAAGAAGTCGGCCGACAACATCAACGCGCGTCTCGCGCTTGTCATCAAGTCGGGCAAGTACTCCCTCGGGTACAAGTCGACCCTCAAGGCCATGCGCTCGGGCAAGTGTACGTGCACCCTCCCTCTTCCCCAGACTGCCGCTCTACACACGCTAATCCGCATTGGAGTGGTTCACAGCCAAGCTCGTCCTCATCTCCGGCAACACCCCCCCTCTCCGCCGCTCTGAGCTCGAGTACTACGCCATGCTCTCCAAGACCCCGGTCCATCTCTACCAGGGCTCCAACGTTGCCCTCGGTACCGCTGCCGGAAAGCTCTTCCGCGTTGGGTTCGTTATCGTTTTTTTCTTTTCCCCTTTCTCTCCTCTTCTGGGGCTTTTTCCGCCCTCGTTTGCCTCGCGTCTCTCCTGGGCGGCGAACTGACTCTGGTGTCTCTATGCAGTGTCATGTCGATCGAGAACGCAGGTGACTCCGACCTCCTCTCCGTTACCTCGCAGTAGATTGTCGTCTGCAATGGACCATATGGTCCATGACGGAGGTCCCACCTCCTAGGCCACCTTCTTCTCACTTTGGCCCGTTCTGCTCTTGCCGCGAGACCCACTTCGAGGAGAGAATGCTTTGGATTTGCCCGCCTGTGCTTGGTAACTGATTACCTTTCCGGCGGCTTGGTTATAGAGCGCGGCTACGTTACAATCCTCACGATGACATGGCTCACCGGCTAGAGGCTGGTGGGCGTTGCTTTGCGCATGCTGTCCGAGGTAAACCCGAACGGACATGGGCATCCGGCTGAAACCGGCAACTCGAATTCCCCACTTCCGCCTCGTCCTGCTTCTCCTTTCCGCCTGACCAGTACACCTGCTTGGCCTGCTCTCGCTTCTTGTCACAAAGCTCTCAGCCATGTCCACTCAGACCAGCTACCTGCCAACGCCTGTTGCGACCCCGCCTTCCTCCTCCGCCTCGTTGGCTGTCAGCGACCAACAGCGTGCACAACCGCCGTATTTGCCCAAGAAGTATGGTTACCGCCCTACTCACCCGGGGCTCTTTCACGTCGAGTTTGGCGAGGAGGGCGAGTTCGGCAGTTGCCTCAAGGCGGACAAGGTCAGCGCCTTTCTTCCAGTCATGGGCCGTTTAGCGCTACGAGCTCGCTTGCATTCGCGCTGCTCCGGGCTCCGGGATTGGACCACAACTGACCCCTTGCTGTTTTTATCCTGCTCCCCCACTTCGTTTCCTCCCCACGACTTGAACTCCTCGCTCAACTTGCAACTCGTAGGCGTTCAAGACAGGCGACACTATCACTCCGATTCTGAATACTCTTTCCGGCCCCAAGGCTTATTCGACCGTGCAGATCCTACCCGACCCACCTCTACCTGTCTCTGCTTCCGCCTGCGCCTCCTCTCTTCCTCCTACCTACCTCTACACCGCCCCCGCTTCAACTCGGCGTCACATCGAACTCAACTCGGACTTGCTGTTCGTCAACCACTCTTGCGACCCGAATGTCGTCTTTGATGTGAATGGCCGCGAGGCGGAGGTGGGAGAGCAGGATGATGCGACAGGAAAGTGGGACGGACGGTGGCGAGTTAGGGCCGTACGGGACATTGCAGTCGGAGATGTACGTCTCAATCTCGTTCTTGCGCATCATCGGCTTGCTTGATGAGCGATGAACGAGCCAAGAGGTTGACCCATTTCTTCTCTCTGGGACAGATCCTTACCTTTGCCTACTTCTCGACGGAATGGGATATGGATCAGCCCTTTTCGTGTTTGTGCGGTACGGATGCTTGTCTAGGCCTCATCAAGGGTGCAAAAGACATGGACAAGGAAGTGCTGGATCGGTACGTGCTTCGGAATCGTTTCCCGTATATTGAAGTCTTCGTCGGAATTCTCGTCGCAGGTGGACTCGGAGCTGACGGCTTCTCTTTCGCCGAGCAGATACTTTGCGAATGACCACATCTTGGCGCAAAAGCAGCATCAACTGGAGCAACAACGGCAGTGATCTGCAAGGGAGATTACCTCATTTCCCTTTATCAGCACACGTATAGGCGTCGTGCACGTATCTCTCGCATACCGAAAAGCTGCAGTAGTACCAGAGCAGATCCGCAGAAAGACGAGCAGCATAAAAGCCGAAATATACTTTTTCCTCTCTGCACCGCATGCGATTTGAAGGCGTTGACGAGTGGCAGAACCCGTCAATGGTGCGAAGGGGTAGCCGAGTCTTCAGCATGCGCCTCGATTGCGCTTCCATTGCCGGACGGTGACCAGCACAAGCCATGACAGGGTGAAAAGGGGAGAAGTCGGGACTTGTAGCGCAGTGCAGCCCACAAGAGGCTGCGACGAGTCACCTTGTGTGAACCAGAAGACTTCAGGAGCGGCTGGTACAGTGGGCCTAGGGCTTGCACCACGACGACGTCTGGCATCCACTCCGGGAATTGGCTGACCTTCTCAATCCATTTTCTCACCTGCGCCGACGAGCGCTTTCTGCAGCGCGACCTCTCGACATCGAGGTCAAGCCAGGGACGGCGAATGGACAGAGACTGCATGGGCAAACCAAGACCAGCTTACGATCACCCCTTACCCATTCCGCTGAAAGTTCAAGAATACCTGTTGTCCTCCTTCTTCATTCCCCCAATTCCCCCAACTCCCAACACTCCACCTTTCCAACCGGCCACTCGGCCCTCAACTCCTCGATCCCACAAAGCGCCTTCATCCCGCAAGGCCTATAAATCCAAATCTCGCCTTCGGTCATAGCGCTGAGATCATACTCTGCGACAGAGGGGACATGACCGAGGGATTGTTCGAGGACTGTAAGAGACGTAAGGGAGGAGAGCGGGTAGGCCGGGTCGGAGAGGGTTGGGGAGAGGGTAGGGAGGGAGGTGGGTGAAGCGGCGGAGAGGATCAGGGCGGTGTGCTGCAACCAGTTTGCGTGGTTAGTAGCTGCTTCGAACGTTGTCAGGTAGATAGTACAACAGCAGTGTGGAAGTGGTCGCGCAAGGGAAACGAGAGTGGAAGGAGTCTGAGAAACGCACATCCGGATCGCCTAACAAACTGTACCCGCCTCTCGGCGCGTCCACCGTCCGAATCTTCACCTTCCTCCACTCGACCACATCCCCAGGTCTAACGTACACGTCCCCGCTCGTCCAACATCCTACCACCCGTCCTTGCTGATCCTTCTGGGCCGCATTCGCATTCGCATAAAACAGCAATGAGCCATGGGTCCTTCCTATGCTAGGGAAAGGGGGCGGTACGTCCGCATGATTCTCCTGGATATCCCCCAGCGCCGAGTTTGCCAAGTCCCAACATTCCCCCCTTCCCACGGGTACACCCTCTGCCAAAGCCCGTTCGGCAAACTGAACCACCAAAGGTCCGTACCTCTCGCTCGCTTCGTAGGCTTGATCCGCATCAAGCGGGGGAGCCTTGGGCCGGTATCGACCTTCTCTTGAGACAGAGATGTGGGCTCGACTGGTTTCTTCGTCGCGAGCGGACCAAGAGAGGCGATACCACAGTGCGCTCGAATCCCCAAACAACGCACATCCGATGGTCTGTTTCTGATCGCCTTGTCGAGACCAGGAAACGGTGAAACGGACGTCGTTCCTTCCTATGAGGGGAGGGGGAAGAGGTGAAGACGGATCGGCGAACCAGGAGGTGGTGAAGGGGCGGTGGTGAATCCAGTGAAGGAGGGAGAGGGCGGAGGAGGAGTGGGATTGCGGTAGCGGGTAGGAGGGGGCGTGGAGTTCGGGGGGCGTTAGGGTGGGAGCCAAAGGCTGGGAGGAGGAGGAGCTCGTTGTTGCGGGAAGGCGAGGGCGGTTCGAAAGGGCGACGGGAGGAGGAGCGGACGGCGGAAGGTAGGGAGCCGGCGAAGGCGCAGTCTGAGGAGGGGTCGTTGAGGCGAGAGTGGGCATTTGTGAGCGAGCGTTGAAGAACTGAGAGGGTGAGAAACGGTGAGCTACCCTGGCGAGTCGAGGCAAGTAAAGGGGGGCTTACGAGATCGAGCGCATCAAACATGTCCTCCTTGTCCCGCTCGTCATACTCGCCAAACATCTTCCATTTTGACGTCTGAACTCCTTCCGCTCGTGCCCTCGCCGCGCTTTCCGTCTGCGAGGCCATCGCGGAAACAGCAGAGGAAGGCGCTCTGCGCAGTGGTGGCGGCGGCGAAGCTGGACCTACCGGAGGTGTTCTAGGCGACGGAGGCGAAGCATAAGGTGGAGTAAGTGGAGTAGGCGTACTCGGACCTCGTGCAGGCAGGGAAGGGACATAAGGCGGAGCAGGCGTAGAGTCTCTCCTGGTCGGCAAAGGCGGTGGGGCCGGTCCCGTTCCAGCTCCAAGCCCCACCGGTTTCCTCGCTGGCGTCGGGGGAGGGCCTCTCCCCGCACTGCTCGGTCCTGGCCTATTGACCGTCTCGCCTGCGCTGCTGCTTGATCCGACCCTCCGCGGCGGTGGAGGCGGGACATGCTTGCTGGCTTCAAACTGAATGGCCGTGCTCTGCTTCCTTCGATCTTGTATTGAGGGGTACTGCTGTGCGGGACCGTATCCTGGACGGACGGGCTCGTACTTGACGGGTTTCAAGGAAGCTGCGGCTGGTAGGGAGGAACGGGCAGAGGTGGCAGCGGATTCCTGAGGGCACTATGTGAGACATGAATTATTGAGTAACAGGGTCAAGGACGTACAGCCTTGGCTCGAAGCTCTGCAAAGGTTGGCATGGTTGAAGAGGGGAGCCAAGCGAAGGTGCCGAGAAAGGGTGGGGGTGAAAAGTAGCGAAGAAAGCGTTGAGAGTCAGGTCTGCGGGTCACGGGCACACAGTAAGGGATCGCGATCAGCTGTGTGGTGGTTGCAGCCCAAACAGCAGAGCCTGTGAGGAGAGAGAGCTGGAGGAATGTTTGCTCCTTCTGGCGACCCACCTCTCCACACTGATGCACCGGCTGGACTGTAGACAGCTAATAAACAAGATGAATACACTCACTACTGCCTAACCCGGTCGCAGCTGCCTCCATACCCATCGACGTTTGCCTTGTCCCCTCGACGCCTGTTCGACATCCCGCCATTTATGCGCCCTCTCGCCCCATCCAGCACGCATGCTGGTCAGTCAAGCCCACACAGAAGCCATCTAGCACGTATGCACACCCCTCATCCTCTTCCGGGAGAGACGGCGCCCCCGAATTCGCTTTTCAACCGGATCGCCAGCCGCGAATAACGACGACGAGGCAGAGGGCAGGCTGCAAGGTGCTGAGCCATCTCTGAGGCTCGAGGATATAAGTTGAGACTGCTGGTCTTTCCTTTGGCCCTTCGCTCCGCTCCACTCTTCACTCCCATCAACCAAAGATGCTCTCCTTCCCTCTCGCGTTCCTCTCGGCCCTCACCCTCGCCCAGGCATTGCCCACACCCCTGATACCCACTACCGTCTTCCGCGAGCTTCGTCAATCCGTCTCGGCAACTCCGTCCGCCACACCTAGCGGCAGCCTGAAGAACCCAAAGTCTATGACTGCCGCCGCTTTCCCCCAAGAGGCGCCTCCGTCCTTCATCGGCCTCAACATCTCTGCGCCTCTCGAGGATGGCGCCTCAATCGACTTCCAGTCTTGCTCCGCACCTCACACCGCCGGCGTCGTCAACTCGGTCGTTGTCTCTCCCTGCTCGAGGTCGAGCGACGACGAGCCCTGCCACTTTCACGTCGGCGAGACCTACTTCATCCAGCTCAACTACACCAGCTACCTCGAAGCGGAGACCCCCCGCAGCAGCGTCATTGCGAGGGACGACACGGTCGACCCGAGTGAAGAGTACGCGTACTCCGGACAGACGTTCGATGGTTGCGCGTACACTCCTTGCGCCGTTCCCGCCGCCGAGTCTTCCCTCTACACGTACGAGTTCCGCACTCTGCAATCGGTTCGTCGTCGCCTTCTCTCGCTCCGCCTTTTCCCATACTGACCTGTCCTTTTCTCGGTGCAGCCTCTCTCGTACCTCACCTTCAATCTGACGCAATCCCTCGACGGTCCCTCTCTGTTCTGCGCCGGCTTCCCCGTCGCCTTCGTCGATGACCACACGGATCAGCAAGCAGGTGGGGAGGAATGGTCCTCTCTCGGTGACGAGCCTTCGTCGACGAGCACCGAGGCATCAGAAGCGACGGCATGGAGTGCGAGCAGCAGTCCAGTCGAGACCCCGATCACCACCACTACTACTGAGGCTGCGTGGACTGAGCCGGCGGCATGGACTGAGGAGACGCCGTCGACGGCTTGGAAGAGGTGGTAGTCTGGGTTGCCCATGGTCTCTCCTTGTTGTCCTTTCCCTTTCCTTTCCGTTTCGCAGTCGTTTGTCTAGTTGTCTGGGTCGTACCTTCTTGCAGTACTGGGTGTATTCGAAGTCTCTGTTCTCGGGTTCACACAGGCTGCCGAAGACTCGCAGAAATGGGAGAAAAGAGGGAACAGTCAAGGTGGCGTTTGCAGCCCGAGAAGCCGAGGGAGGCTGTACCAGCTACCGTGAGCAGCTGACCGGTACTGTGCAGATTGCGAGGACGCTCTCGGGTCTGGACGAGCCTGGTAAATAGGACGAGGAAGAAAAGAAGAGAGCACCGCCCCGTCCGATCGAAGGGAACGTCAAGAAGTCTTGGCACTCGTCGTGGCGGCATCGCTCGCTCTCCAGAGACGTGCTCTTTCCATTCACCTACCGGTACCTACGCCACAAGACAATTGCAACTCAACCCAGTGAGTACTTGGCAGAGCACAGCCCCTCAGACTCGGACATTTCTATCCCCCCGCACCCGGTCCGCTCGCTTGCCTCCGACTCTGCCTCTTCTTCCTCTTCAGCCTCCCGAGGCAGTCTGCTTGAACTCGTGTGCAACCATGCCATCACCTCGTGCTCTCCCTCTCCCTCTACCCATCCCTTCTCTAGCTGTATCACCTCCCCCCCCTCGAGATGACATTCCCTCCTCTCCCTCCGATCACTCGCCCTCACCGCCAAGGCGCCTCTCGAACGCCAACACGGCACTTTCAAGCGACGAAGGCAACCCTCCCAGTCCAACCCACTCGAGTGAACCCTTCTTCCCTGGAAAAACCACCTCGACCAGCCTGAGAACCAACTTGGACGTGCGTTGTTGCTTCTTCTCGCTCTCCTCTCTCTCTCGCTTTCCTCCTCTTCTCACCTTCACTCTCGCTCAATCATCTGGCTACCATGGTACGCACGATGCACCTGTCATTCGTCTGGCGGTGACACATGACGAGCGGTGGCCAATTGGCGTGCTCTGGACCACGAGGGGGACCTCCTCAAGCCATGCGGGGCAGGAGAGCTTGGCGAAACCGTTCTCGAGCACTCGGACGAGGACAAAGCCACTTGGCACTGTACTGACTCTCTGCCTGTCTTGTCGCAGCCGGATGGCACGCGACGAGCAGTCGAAGCCTCAGCATCTGGAACTCGCCGGCCTTCGTTCGCCTCGACCGTTCCCGACCCTGACCCTCATTCCCCCTCTTCCGATTCCAAGCCTCACGGCACCTCCTCTGCCAAGTCTCCTCGCGACCTCGAAGCTGGCCTTGATGCCCATGGCAGTCCCGTCACCGCCGGTCCCCACGGCGAAGCACTCGACGCTTCCAAGCCGGGCTTGGAGGACACGCAAGTGGAAGCGCCCAAGAAGAAGTGGGGCATTTTCCCTCAGCGCAAGACGGAGGCGGTCACCTACCAGATTCGCGATCCCGCTCCGGAAGAGATGGCGCCGTTCGAGACAAATCTCACACCTTCAAATCTCTACAACCTCGTCGACCCGAAGAGCTACGATCATCTCGCGCAGCTAGGCGGTACGGAGGGCGTGCTCAGGGGCTTGCGGACGAATGCGAAGACTGGATTGGCGGAGACGGGAGGCGCGGGAAGCAGTGTCGCGGAGCAGGAGGATCGGTTGAGGGTGTATGGGGAGAATCGGGTGCCTGGGAAGAAGCCCAAGTCTTTCCTGGCGCTGTGCTGGGCTGCCTACACCGTGCGTCTCTCTTTCGTTCCCCATAGCCATTCCGCCCGTACCCCGAGGACCCCATTCGACGCTCACACAACTTCCATCATTCTCCCTCTCTCTCTTCCGCCATGCAGGACAAGGTTCTCATCATTCTCTCCGTTGCCGCCATCGTCTCTCTCGCTCTCGGTCTGTATCAAGACCTCGGCACACCTCCCGACACCTACGAGTCGACCGCTTGCGCCGGCGGCGTTTGTACCGAGGCTCAGGTCGATTGGGTCGAAGGTGTCGCTATCACCGTCGCCATCCTTATCGTTGTCCTAGTCGGATCCGTCAACGACTGGCAGAAGGAGCGTCAGTTCCAGAAACTCAACGCGCAAAAGGAGGAGAGGAACGTCAAAGTCCTTCGCTCTGGTGCCGAACGCCTCATGTCCGTCTACGACGTCGTTGTCGGCGACATCCTCTTCATCGAGCCTGGAGAGATTGTTCCCGTCGACGGGATCTTCCTCGCCGGTCACAACTGCCGATGCGATGAGTCTGGCGCCACGGGTGAATCCGACGCCGTCCGCAAGGCTCCCTTCGAGGAGCTCGACGCGAGCGGTGAAGGCAAGACCGACTGCTTCCTGATTTCCGGGTCCAAGGTTCTCGAGGGAGTCGGGCGCTACGTCGTCACCTCCGTTGGTCGCAACTCGTTCCACGGCAAGATCATGATGTCGCTGCAAGGTGACACCGAAGACACCCCATTGCAACTCAAGCTCAACGCCCTCGCCGAGCTTATCGCCAAGCTTGGTTCCCTCGCCGGTCTACTCCTCTTCATCGCCCTCATGATCCGCTTCTTCGTCCAACTCTCGACCATGCCCGACCGTTCCGCCGATGACAAGGCGCAAGCGTTCATCCAGGTTCTCATCATCTCCGTCACGGTTGTCGTCGTCGCCGTTCCTGAAGGTCTCCCTCTCGCCGTCACCCTCGCTCTCGCCTTCGCAACCCGTCGCATGACGAAGATGAACCTCCTCGTCCGTGTCCTCGGCGCCTGCGAGACCATGGCCAACGCAACTGTCGTACGTATGCCTCGGCTCCTTCCACTCGAGATCAGCGCTGACTTCCGCTTCTGCTTGTAGGTCTGCACCGACAAGACCGGTACGCTTACGACGAACAAGATGACGGTCGTTGCCGGCTCGATTGGCGTGCACCTCAAGTTCGTCAAGGGTCTCGAGGAGAACTCGGCTCGCACCAACGCCAACGACGATCGTGACCCGGAAAAGCTCAGCGCCGCCGGAGACGCACCCGACGATTCGGAGTCCGCTCAAGCCCCGAGCGAACGCCACGGGCGCTTCGACTTCTCCACCGACGCCGGCGACATAACTCGTCACGCCTCGCCCGCGTTGAAGAAGCTGCTGAACGACTCGATCGTCATCAATTCGACCGCTTTCGAGGGCACCGACGAGCACGGCAACGAGGGCGGTTTCGTCGGTTCCAAAACGGAGACGGCGCTCATGACATTCGCTCAGGGACAGGGCTGGCCGCACTACAAGTCGGTCCGCGAAGGCGCCAAGGTCGTCCAGATGGTCCCCTTCTCTTCGGAGCGCAAGTGCATGGGTGTCGTTGTCGAGCTTCCCAGCGGCAAGGGCTACCGCCTGTACCTCAAGGGCGCTTCCGAGGTTCTCGCTCGCGCCTCGACTCGTCACGTTGTCGTCGAGGAGAATGGCGGTGAGAGAAACGAGGATGAAAACGCCGAGGTTCCCACCGCCGACTTTGACGACGAAACCCGTGCCAACATCAACCGTACCATCATCTTCTACGCTTGCCAATCTCTCCGCACCATCGCCCTCTGCTCTCGCGACTTTTCCTCCTGGCCGCCCACCCATGCCGAGGTCAACGAAGAGGGCGAAGTCGCCTTCGAGTCTCTCGCCCAAAAGCTAACCCTAATCGGCGTCACTGCGATCGAAGACCCCCTCCGTGAAGGTGTCGCTAAAGCCGTCGCCACCTGCCAACGCGCGGGTGTGCAAGTCAAGATGTGCACCGGTGACAACGTTCTCACCGCCCGTTCCATCGCGACTCAATGCGGCATCTTCAGCAAAGGAGGAATCATCATGGAGGGACCCGTGTTCCGCAAGTTGACCGAGCAGGAACGGTTGCAGGTTGTGCCGAACTTGCAGGTTCTCGCCAGGTCGAGTCCGGAGGATAAGAAGGTCTTGGTCGAGACGCTGAAGAGTATGGGAGAGGTCGTGGGTGTCACTGGAGACGGTACCAATGACGGTCCTGCGTTGAAGACGGCGAACGTCGGTTTCTCGTACGTTTATACTTTTCATTTCTCCTTCCTCCTTTTTTCCTATTGTGGCCTCCGTGTCCTTCCTTCTCGCTGTCGCTTCCATGCACGCACGCCACGCTGAGCAGTAGCTGACTCTTTGTATCCTGCCCCCTCCTGCAGCATGGGTATCGCCGGTACCGAAGTTGCCAAAGAGGCTTCCGACATTATCCTCATGGATGACAACTTCGCCTCGATCGTCTCGGCCATCATGTGGGGACGCTGCGTCAACGACTCTGTTCGCAAGTTCCTTCAGGTGTGCACCCCGCTCGTTGCCTGTCTCTCGTTAGTCTCGACTGACCCCCCGTCGTTTTGCAGTTCCAACTTTCCGTCAACATCACTGCTGTCGTTATCACCTTCGTCTCTGCCGTCGCTTCGGAGGAGGAAGAGTCAGTGCTCAAGGCCGTTCAGCTTCTCTGGGTCAACCTGATCATGGACAGTGAGTCTCTTTTTTCCCGCCTACCTGCCTGATGGATCTTCGCAAACTCAACATTTTGCATCCCCTAGCCTTCGCCGCCCTTGCTCTCGCCACCGACCCTGCCGACCCTGAATCGCTCGAGCGAAAACCTGACCGCAAGACCGCCCCTCTCGTCAACGCTCAGATGTGGATCATGTGAGTCTTTTGCTCTCCCTGCTCTGACCACAAGCTGACCCTTCTGGTCGTACAGGATCATTATTCAAGCTATCTACCAGATTGTTGTCGCGCTCGTTTTGCACTTTGCTGGAGACGCCATCTTCGGATTCAACTCGACCGACCGTGGCGTGCGAGCTGATCAGGAGAACGAACTGGGCACCCTCATCTTCAACGCCTTTGTCTTCTCGCAAATCTGTGCGTTCTGCCTGTTTCCAAGGCTGCTCCAAGCGAGTCGAAGCTAACCTTTGTTCTCCTTCCCTTCGCAGTCAACATGCTCAACGCCCGTCGCCTGGACCGCAAGCTCAATGTCTTCTCCGGCATTCAGCGCAACTGGTACTACATCGGTATCTTTGCCATCAGTACGTCACAGCTTGCCTCGCTGCGACATCTTCGTTATTGACTCGGTCCTTCCTTTGCAGTGGTTGGCGGTCAAGCGATCATCGTCTGCTTCGGTGGAGCTGCTTTCCATGTCACTCGCATCGGCTGGAGGGACTGGGTGATTTCAATCATCGTGCGTTGCTATCTTCCGCGCTAAGGCCTCCCTCCGAAGCTCACATCATCCGCCTCGTCAGATCGGTTTCATCTCGATTCCCATCGCTGTCCTAGCCCGTCTCTTCATCCCTCCCGGTCCTGTTGAGCGCTTCCTCGTTCGATGCCGCCTCATGCGCGACCCGAACAAGACCGAGTTGCCCAGCGTCTCTGCCGCCATCGAGGAAGAGAAGTGGCTGTAAGCTCGCGTTCCTTCCACTTCTGAATCATAAAGCTGACGGTTGCCTCCTCTGCAGTGACGGCATCGAGCGCCTGATCGACAACCTCAAGGTCTACTCGACCGTTCGAGGAGGACGAGCGCGCGCCTCTCACCTTCTCCGGCGCAAGAGCCGTGCCAAGCGTCTCGCCGAAGCAGGCATTCAGCCGACAGCTCTCATGGCCATGGTCCCGTCACTCGTCATCGGCTCCGTCGGTGCAGGCTGGCGACCAGTCGAAGGCAGTCTTGCCGACCCTGGTTCGCACGATCCGTCCTTCAGCACTCAGCAACTCGTCGAGAAAGGCGCAGGTCAGCTCGCAGGCGGGCACTCGCGATCGCACAGCATGACGACTACGCTACCGCCAGTCAAGGAGGCGAAGGAATAAAAGGCCTTTTTCTGTGAATCTGTTTGCCCGATGTCAACAAGGCTTGTATCACTCATTTCCTCCCTTTCCATCATTACGCTTCGGTTGCGTTGTCACTACTATCTTCATCCACCCACTCTCACTCTCCTGCGCGTACACGATGGCCGGGCTGTCCTCGTGGCTGTTTCTTCCTCTCGTTTCCATTAGCCGGCCCTCTAGCTACCCGCGGGCCATTGTATCTACTAGACTTTACTTTGGGCAGTAATTAGTCAATAGGACCGCCTTCTCGGCCTGGGTTTTACAGTAGTTCAGACTGGTCAAACTACGAGAGCGTAAACGGATTGCTCGGCTTTCGCCTCTTCGGATTTCACCACGATGCCTCGACCTCGACTTCCACTCCGGACATGGCCGACACGCGCATACTCTACTCAACCTAATGGACTGCCTGCCCCACTCCAGCGCGAGCTTTTCCGTCATGTCGCTCAGCCAGTCGCCGTCCTCACCGCTCACATTCCCTCGCCATCTACAACCCCTCGAACACCACAAGAAGCTGGACAAACACTCAGAGAAGCACCGAACCACAATCACGGAGCCACCCTATCCTCCTTGACCTCCATCTCCCTCTCCCCACCTCTCGTCTCCTTCTCCCTCCGCCTCCCCTCCCGACTCGCTTCCCACCTGTCACAATCCTCAAACCCTCCCTCGTTTCGATTGCATCTCCTCTCTTCTTCACAAGAAGCCGTAGCGCGGGCTTTCGCTCGACAAGCACCTTTACCAGCTCCACCGGCTCCTTCTCCACCGCCTCTACCTTCTTCCTCTTCCTTCCCGCCGAGCGGAGTGAATCCGTGGGAACGACCTCTTGAACCGGCTCTGTTCGAGCAGCTCGAGAAGGATGGACTGGGGTGGCTGGATTGCCGAGTGGTCAGACGAATCCCTTTAGCAGACTTGGGGAAAGAAAAATCCGGAGCAGGACCGACGGGAGGGCTCCTCGTAGAGGATCAACCGCGGTCCGAGCTCTTTATTGCTGAGGTTGAGAAGGTTCAGGTCAGTCGTGCTGGCCGGGATGCGGGATTGGAGGGAGAGGAGGAGGGGGAAGGGTGCTTGTTATGGTGGAATCAGCGGTATTTGGCTGCGCCCGAGAGGGGGGAAGGGGCAGGAAGGGATGGAAAGGAACTATAGAAGGTGCGCTTAGAACGCTTGATCCGCGCTATGGTTGGATACTGACGACTTCGCATGCGGCCATTGGAGTTGTAGCCGATAAAATGCATTTCCGCTGAGCGGGACCTTCGCAAGTTGCATTCTCCTTGGAGTAGTGCCTTCCCTGCAACAGAGCTACGCGGAGGGGTTCGCAGTCTCGTCAGCTACTCGCCCTGTTCGCTAGTATGGCCCACTTCAGCCTTGTCTGACCTGTCCGGCGCCTGCGAGGTCAGGCGGAAAGGAGGAGAAGAAAAGAAGCCGTCGATGTCAAGCATCTCATCCCTGCCGCCAGCCTACGCCCGGCTCTTTCGTAACCCACCCTGCTACTTTTTGCCTCTACGGCATCCACCCCGTCCCGCATGACTTGACCTCGTCACATCCGCAATCGAACTCCTCGAGGGCACGGTTGCCAAGGCAAGGCTTGCGCAAGTCGCTGCGCCGTGAGCGGTCCCTACTGAGTCAGCGAGGTCTCCGAAGACTCAGTTGAGAGACTTGGTAGCGCACTCTGATCCCTCGCCTAGCTCTTTCATCCTCTGTTCTGATCCTTCCGAATCGGCGTTCCCTTTGTCAACGGTAGAATCGCCCGAGCGGGATTTGCTGTTCTGCCTACTAGCGGGTTGCTGGGAGTCGTTACGAAGAGGACGGAGCTCGGTGCTGAGCTGTGTGAGGTGGGAGAAAAGACAGGATCAGCTGATTGAGTCGGTGGGAGAGGAGAGGAGAGGTGGAAAGTTTAAGGCGAGATGGGCAAGGCGAGTGAGGTAGCGTAGGGGGACGAAGAGCCTTACTTGGGTGCTGAGCATCCTTACTGCTTGCGCCGGTGTAAGCGAAAGAGGGAGGGTGGCTATTTGAGAGGAAAAGGCCACATGGGGTTGAATGGGGAAAAGCGACGACGGAGATTCAGGCGAACCGCTTAGTTTTTGTGCATTCTTCGCTCAGTAGCATCAACGCGACAAAGTCGTCCAGCTCAACCAAAAGAGGAGCAGGGTGCAGCGGTCTATGCGAGCAATCAGACCGCTCAAAGTATGGTCGTGAAGTACTGCTCTTCATTTCGGTTTCTGTATCTACAAAGTATGCGCTTCAAGGCGCATCGCGACATTCTACTTCGATGACCCTCAGGAAACGTACATGCCACCGTTGACGTGAAGAGTCAAGCCGGTAACGTACGACGCGTCCTGGGAAGCACTGCAAGCGCGGAGAGAAGGTTCGTCAGTCTCGGCGACACGTGCCAGACGTGAGGAAAGGGAGCGTACAGGAAGATAACGGGCGCGGCAACCTCGATCGGCTGACCGGGGCGCTCCATCGGGCCAGAGTTGGTCTGGGCGATGTTGTCCCTGGAGAAGGTGGAAGAGACGAGAGGGGTGACGATCGGGCCTGCGGTAAGATACACCATGGGGGACAGTGTCAGTCCTGCTCAGACGGAGGAAGCGAGATGCATGGGTCAACTGAAGACGCGAACGCACCAGGTGCGACAGCGTTTACACGGATACCAGTCTTGGTGACAATTTGGTTCGAGAGACCGCGGGTGAAGGAGACGATAGCGCCCTTGGTAGCTGCAGGTGAGCGAGCATCGACGAGTCAGCTCAGAGCATGCGACTAAAGGAGAGGAAAGCAAACGAACAGGTGTAGTCGAGGAGATCAGGGCGACCAACCTGCGAGGTCGAACGAAAACGGTCAGCGAGTGCCCCGTAGCAGCAGAGACTGAGAGGCGTCATACAAAGGCGTTGACCTGCACAGCTGGGAAGGTCAGTACCGCACAAAGAAAGAAACTAAACGGCAATCGAGGCGTACGGAAGCGTTATTGATGATTGAAGAACCCTTGTTCTTCTTGAGGTAGGGAATTGCAGCCTTGCAGGTATAGAAGATGTGGTGCTGCAGGCAGATTATGCGTCAGGAAATGTAATGCCAAGTAGGAACACAGGCATCGCGGCGTACGATGTTGACCTGGAACGTGTCCTCCCACTGCTTCGAGTCGAGAGTGAGGATGTCCTCGTTCTGGAGCTGCTGAGCGGAGCTATCGATCGACAGGCTATTTCAGTACGAGCAGCGAAAGGGCAACATGAGTCGGAGAGAAGGCGCACTTGTTGAAGAGAACATCGAGGCGACCGAATTCCTTCACGGTGCGGTCAACAGCGAGGATGCAGTTGGACTCGGCCTTGAGGTCGAGCGACTGGAGCAGGACGCGGGCTTGTCCGCCGGTCTTGACCGCGATGTACTCCCTGACCGACTCGGCGTCCTTCTGCTCTTCGGGGAGGTAGACGATGGAGCTACATGGCGCAAAGTCAGTATGGTGGGTTGTGACGATGCAGACGACAAGAACGCAAACTTACACGTTGGCGCCCTCCATAGCGGCGAGAATGGCAGCGGCCCTGCCGATACCACTGTCTCCACCGGTGATGAGCCAGACCTTTCCTTCGAACTTGCCGACGGGCTTGTAGGGAGTGCCATCGGGGAAGACATCGTCAATGGGCTGCTCTGCTCGCAGGAAGAGAAGAACCGAGCGATGACGACGAGGAGAGAAGAGGGGGATCAGCTTCGGTCGTCTGGCTCGGAAGGCACAGAGAGTAGCTTACCGACCATGGTGTGCTGCTGTCCAGGGGGCCTCGAGTCGTCACCACCCTGCGCTTCCTTCTCAGCGTTGGCATTGGGAGCGTAGCCCTGCTCAAACTGCTTCTTCTGTTCACCGAGTCCGAGAGCGTTCTTGATCGAGTCGGCCATGTTGTATGTGCTGTGTAGACGTGAGTCGTGGTGGTAGGGAAGGGAGAGAAGAAGGAGGACAGAGACGAGAGTTTCGCTCGAAGAGCAGCGCCCTCCGCGTTCTTCGGTCCCACGTCAATCTCAACTCGCTCTCTCGGAGGCGATCACGCGCGAGTCTGTCATCTCTGGAGTGCATATTGCCCTCTGCGATCAGCCGATCTGCCTTGACACGCACTCGTAAGACGCCTTTCGACCGAACAAAACAGCCTGCATTCCGCTGCCGCGCATTCTGGTCGCAACTGCATTATTTGCATCCTCCTCGGCGAACGCTCCTGCCCGGGCGTCCCTACGAGCAGTCGAGCGAGGGAACGACATGGTTGCAAGATGCGAGCTGCAGAGGTATGTACAAAAGAGTGTCTACTGCAAAGATGGAGAAGCAAGAAGCAAGTTGAGTCGCGAGAGAGAAGAACAAGAGTGAAAAAGGTATAAACAATATGTCTAGTTGTTCATGCCAAGTACCTCAAGCCAAAAGGGCGAGTCCCATCATAACCGCTGCTGCCGTCGACGCGACCAGCGCGATCGACCTCCCAGCAGCGGCTGACCCCTCATCGCCATCTTTCCCTTTACCCTTCCCATGTGAAGACGAGGAAGAAGAGTTGAGCGAACCAGCCTGCTGGGCAATCATCACAGCTTCGTCATCTCGACTCTCCGCTGCCGAGTTGTCGTCCTTGTCGGCTGATTCAACCCACGTCTCGACATAGGCTTGGGTCAGGTCTTCTTTCTGGCAGGTGATGACGGGTTCGACGGTCATCTTGGGGGTATAGTTGAGAGCGAGGGGAAGCCACTGATTGACTGCGGGATCGCGGCAAGAGTGTGCAGGCAGAAGTACCACGGGCCGGAGCGAGAACGGCGAGAAGGGAAGGGTGAGAAGGTCAGTCTCGACTCGGAATGATCAAGAACAAGGTGGAAACTTACCAGCGAGGTCGACCGATGACGCGTAAAGGTCATGAGCAAGGACGACGAAGCCCGCGTCTCGACTTTCGGCGGCAGAGTAGAAATTGCGAACATTGGCAACGACGGTCTCTGCGGTAACGCCGAAAGACGGGTCCTCCACCTCGCCGTCTTGGGTGTCTGTGCGTGGCAAGGGGTCAGTCCATGCGTGTAGCGCTTCCTGACTTCGATCAGGCAACGTACCAAACGCGAGTGTACCGTCGACAGTCCTGGCAGTGGATGGTAGAGTTGTCAGTCCATGGCGAATGGGGAAGACGCCTCGGCAGTACGCACCACTGGTACGCCGACATCCCCAATTTGAGTGCAATATAGCGGACGCGGTCGTCAATGTCACCGTCTGCAGGATGGAGCTTACTCAATGTCGTTTATGGGAAGAACGAACGCAGGCTCAAACGCACAAGGAGGGCGCCAGGTGGTAGGGCTGACTCCGGTAACGGTCTTGATGACCTCGCGAGTCCATCCAAGCTGTCAAACAGGTAAGGCACAGTCTCAGCACGGGATGCACTCTGGGAACGAAGGCCTTTTGAGGCTCGGGTGCAGCGATTTAGCATGTCCAGATATTCCGTGGAAGAAGCTCACCTCGGCCACAATCTCCTCGTTACTGATAGTAGTCATCGCTGGGTGCGACCAAGTATGCACCGAGATCTGATGCCCAGCCTGATGAATGGCCTGCAAAATGTTCGGGTACGAAATCGCCCTCGACCCAACCACGAAAAAAGTCGCCTTAATGTCGTGCTCTGCCAAGTACGCGAGCAACCTAGGCGTATTGGGCGAAGGACCATCATCGAACGAAACTCCAAAGTGCATCTTGTCCATGCAGGAATCGACGTCGGCGTCCCTCGTGCACCCACCGCAGGTCCACCAGCAGTTGTCGTCGGGACCGGCTTTCGAGATGGCGTCGGCGTTGAAGGTTGCGTTGCCGCAGCCCCCTACGCCGGTGAGACCAATTACGGGGACAGAATCGAGTTCGGCTTCTTCGAGCCAGGATTGCATTTGGGGTGAATTGAGAGGTGGACGCTTGTCGAGGGGAGGGAAGTTGGCGGCTGAGATGGAGGTGACTGCGAGGGTCAAGAGAAGGTACGAGGTGAGCAAGGCATGTCCTAACCGTCGCGGAAAAATAGCGATGAAGCTTACGAGCAGGCAATCCCGGTGCACCCGCCAGCCCCGTCGGCACGCTCCCCGCCGCATAAGTCGGTACCGTACTCGTCGCAATACTGCTAGTGGCCGCCGCCGCCTTCGACTTGGTGGCATGTCCAGATGCGGTAGACGAGATGTGCGCCGCGGACGTGACTGAAGACGATGCCGCCGCCCTTCGAGCCAGGTCGGCATGTTCTCGCTTGACCCAGTTGTGGTAAGTCGAAGGAGGGGCGCACGCGGACGTGAGGACCGAGGCGGAGAGGAGGGAAAGAAGGGTAAGAGAGGAGGGAAACATAGCGACAGGTCGCGGTGAGGTGGGAAGTCGAAAAAGAGTGTGAGGTCGAGCTGCCAAGCTCTCGACGCAGACAAATACGTCTAGCAAGGAAGATACCAGGAGCGAACGATGGACGTTGAGGGCCGCTTTAGGGCGCGCTCTGCTCGCGCCCCTCGCCAAGGGATAGCATATTTCTTGGCAGGGGAAAACTTGCATCGAGAAGGCCACGAGAAGAAGCGCGTTTCTGCGCAGGCCACCAAGGCAGCAGGCCATGGGAAGAGCGTAAGCTGCCTTGTGTGCAGAGACCAGCGTGTGAGAGAGGGAAACGAAGAAGCGGAAAGATGCATAGCTATGAAAACAACGCACAAGAAAACCCTACAACATTCTGTCTAAACACATACCAACGCCCCTTCCCACACCTTCAGACCACCCATGAGTGCCCTAACCATCTCTACCTCCCCGCGGCTGTCCTCCCTGTCCCGCTTGGCTCGGCTTTCCAGCTGCTCAAACCCGGTCGCGACGCGGGACGAGGCGCAGGAGAAGTGGAGGGAGGACAGAGACAGCTCGAGCGCCGAGAGATGCGAGATGTCGACGGTAGAAGAGCGAGATGGAGCAGTAGGGGCCGGAAGAGGTTGAGACGACGCCGCCGCCGCGGCGAGTTCTGCCAAATCGGCTTCCATGCCTTCTCGTTCCATCTTCCACTCCTCCCGCTGCTCGTCCTGCTCCACCTTGTGCGCGTCGAGTTCAGCTTGCAACTCCACCACCCTCGCTACTGCTTCTTCTTCTCCAGCGAGACGGGCCGCCCTGAGTTGTTCCATCTCGCCTTGAAGAGCTTCAAGCTGTCGCCTTAGCTCGATGGCCTCCGAGGTGGAAGGGCGAAGAGGAAGGACGAAGACCTCTGTCTGCTGCTCCATGTCATCACCTTGCTCGTCCTCCGACAGGTCCTGGTCCTCCCTTACTCCGTCCTTTTCTTCTCCCTCATCCCTCCCCTCCTTCTCCATCTCCTGCGGACGCTGAGCCAACAAGCTCTTCCTCATCACTCCACCCGGACTCGTACTCAAACTCAACACCCTCCCCCTCCAAGGTGTCCCTCCCTCCGCCCCGACCCCCAACCCCAACCCACCCATCCCCTCCGCTTCCAAATCCTCCCTCATCAAGACCGAACTCCCCTCATCCAGCAGCAACTCGAGTTCCCTCGCGCCGGAATCTCCATTCTGTAGACCTAGTCGAAGGATTTCTTCGAGAGAGGCCGAGTCGCGGGGTTTGTTACGCTTGCCGGTTTGGCGGAGGAGCGAGACTTGACGGGGTCGAGGGGTTATGGGAGAGTTGGGAGCAAAGCCAGGGGAGAGTGAAGGCTGGGAGGATTGGGAGACGGAAAGCAAGGCATGGATTGGGGGTGAGTCGGTGGGGCTGAGGAAGACCTGGGAGAATCGAGAAGTCGAGGTGTCGGGGGAGATGTAACTCAGGGATGAGCGAGACGGAAGGGAGCTTCCGACCATGTTGGGCGGTGCAGCACTGGCGCCAGAAAAGGCAGCGAGAGATCTTCGGGGCGTGGCGAAATCGGCGGAAGGGGCGGAGGAGGCAGAGGAAGGAGGGAAAGTGACTGTTGTACCAGCTGCAGCGGAACCGCATCGACTCTCGGCTGTCTCCCAGCTTGTGTCGCCCTCGCCTGTTCCTCCTCGCGCCCCATTCGAGCTGGAAAAGGCGATGCTCGGCAACGGGTCCGCTGACGAGAGCGATGGCCGCGCCGATCCCGGTTCCGTAACCCACGAGTCCCGCCTGCTGCTCTGACTCGCGGATAGATCGTCCGGTGAGTTGCCCTGCCCGTTCGCGCTCGGAGGCGGCGGCTGATCCGCCCTCGAAGCCCGAGGTCGAGGAGGGATCTTGCTCTCCCTCCCAGCTGCCGACGCTCTTCTCCTCCCTGGTGAGCGCCCCAGTGCGCCGCTCACCCTCCGGACCGTCCCTGGCGCAGAAGGCGGTGGTAATGGTCCGCCCAGTTTCCCTTCGACGCGGCTTCGTCTTAGGGCAGAAGCGCCGAGGATCGCAGAGTGCTGAGAGCTGGCTTCGCTCTGCGCTGACGAGGCGACACTGAGTGAGGTGGATGAAGGCTTTTTCGGTAACCTGCTCAAGGTGGCGGAGGGCAGCGCGGCGCAAGACGGAATGGGGATGGAGGATTGCGAAGGCGCGGCGGGGGTTCGACGGTGCGTACGAGAGGAAGGGAACGCAGAGGAAGGTGCTGGAGGGGGTTTCATAGCTGTTTCGCGTGCAGCGGAGGTAGACGTCGAGGGGTGGCGAGTGGATGAGCGCAAGGGGGTAGAGGCGGTGTTGGAAGAGGCGGAACGGAGGGTGCGAGAGGGCTGACGGACTGTGGTTGGAGAGAGGGAGTCTTCCTTCCCCTGCTTGGGTAGGGTGGGTCGACCAAGCCCAACCAGTGCAGGCTTCTTCCTTGGGGTTCTCTCCTCGCCTCCCTTGCCGTCAGCCTTCCCATCGCTACCGCCCTCACTGGCTTTGGGTCCGAGCAGCCGTCTCGCTGGTCTCACAGTCTGCGGACTCTCTTCCTTTCTCAGACTCCGTTCCTGCTTCGCCAAACCCCGCCCAGATGTGGAGCCACTCAAGCTCCTCGACAGCGCTTGTGAAGCGATAGAGCGCGTTCGTGCCGTTGTCCGTGGCGTGAGCGGAAGGTCAGGCGATACGACGCCACGCTGTGAAGAGGAGAGGGAGAGGGAAGTGTCTTCGGAGATCGTTTTGGAGGAGGTGGGGAGGCGTTTCGAGGCGGTGGATGAAAGGGTGCGGAGAGAGGTGGAGCTCGACAAGGTGGAACAGCCGAGAGAGCGAGATGAAGATGAAGGTGGAGCTAGAGCTGAGCGCTTGAGAGCTGGGAAGCAGTGGAAGTAAGCGGATTGGCGACGAGGAAAAGATTCAAAGAGGCAACGCACTTGACGGGACAACCGCATAACTGACGTGGCCCGACTCTCCAGTCTGCACTACCCTGTTGGGTCTCTTAAGGGTCCTGATTCCTTCAGCTGGAGGTTCGAGTGGGGTTGAGTCGATAGTCATGCTTGGGATGGAGGGATTGCCCGCGGACGGTGCTCCTGCGCCCAGTGCTCGTCTAGGTGCGGGTGTAGCTTGAGTTTGTGATGCCTCTGTACGGGTCACGGGGTGTATCGGGCGAGAGGACGAGGCTGTAGGGATTGAAGTTGAAGGAGTCGAGGAAGGGAGTCGGGAGAGGAGGGGGCGAGTTGCAGACTGAGAGGGTGGTCGAATCTGGGTAGCGGTGGCCATTCCGAGTGTCCCCACAGTCAGTCAGATAGCCAGATTGTGAGAATGAGAGTGTACAAGTTTAAATAATCAAGATGAGGGTCGGTTCACCGTCTGCTACTCGCTGTTGTTTACCATCAAGCTGAACACGGCATGGCCTTGTCTGCCCCTACCAATCCACTTGAACTACCACCTTACTCGCTCACTCCCCTCCTCAGTCCCTTGTTCCTTGCCTCTTCCTCTTCCTCTTCCTCCCGCCCCACCTCGCCAAATCAACACCCACACTCTCCCACTCCACAAGCAACTGGTTTCGCACGACTCGTCTCAGTTGCAACGGGAGCACCACATCCAGCCGGATCCGATTTCAAGTGCACCTTGAAATCCCTCGACGCCTCAGATCAAAAGCTTTGGCTGGCTGCCACCGATGGACGAGTAAGGCTATACGAGGTCAACGAGCACACTGGAGCAACCGTACCTCCCGTCGGACTACTCAGTCCAGGTTCACCAGGTAGGAGAACTCCCGTCAAACAGGTTCGCACCTTTTCCCGCACCTTTCCCTCTCACTCAGCTCATCTAGACTGGCTCGCAGCACTCCGTCCTCGACTTTGTAGACGAGGTCCACCCCTCGCCGTCGAAAAAGCCCGTGGATCGCATCGCTCTTCTCCCACGCCTTGACAAAGCCGTCCTGCTATCCGGTATGCTGCCATCCTTCGTCCTCTCCCTCCTGCCCCTCGATCCAAACTGACCTCAAGGTGTCCTGCAGAGGGCGTCCTGTCTTTCCACACCCTCCCTCTCCTCGCCCCACTCAACACCCAGCACTTTCCCTCGATTCGCGGCGTGTCAACCTTCGCCCTCGACGAGGATGAATTGGCGGGAGGAGGGGAGTCGAATGCGATGAATCTTGTCATTGCAAAGCGGAAAACCGTTCACTGGCTGAGGGTAACGAATGAAGGGGTGACGAGCGTCAAGGTGCGGTTCCCTTGGGTTCTGCATTCCATGGCCGAAAGCTCAGCCCTTCATGTTGCACAGGACCTTCCTCTTCGAAGCGGCGCCCTCGTCTCTGTCTACCGCCACGCCCGTCTGTGCATCGCAGACACCGAGAACTATTCGATCGTCGACCTCGAAGCGGCAGAAGCTCTCCCCCTCCTACCGATCTCGCAAACGCCCCACCCCGACCCTCTACCTGCTACAACGTCGGCCACCGGGACTGCTACGTCTCTTGCGCCACCCGGCGGGCCTGACCCGCGGCAACGCCCTGCAATCGCCTGTGTGGGAGAAAATGAGTTTCTCATAGCGAGTCACACGGGAGCAACCACGTTAGGAGTATTCGTAACAGAGACGGGTGAGCCGAGTCGAGGAACGGTTGAATGGGCTAGTAACCTGCGAAGTCTGGGTGTGTCCTCCCTTTTCTCCTGTCCCCGGTCGACCTTCTCAAGCTGACTTTCTCTGTCCCTCGCCTCTCGCCATTCTATCCCTATCCAGCTGTCGAGAACCAGTACACCATAGCCCTTCTTCACAATTCGACCATCGAGCTACATTCCCTCCACACGCTCGAGATTGCCCAAGTCATCCAACTCCCATCCTCTTCCCCTTCCTCCAGTCCAACCTCGTTCCAACCTCGAGCCCTGATCAAAGCCTGGGAAGGAATCGAAGTGGGTAGCGCAACCGGAGCAGGAAAGGTGGAACTCGTCTCGATCCCTCTTCTCCCCTTTTCCTCCTCCACCACCACCACCACCGAACGCACCACTCCTCCTTCGACCCCAACCCGCCGAACGCGGACTCACCGCCCCTCCCTCTCGTCCTCTTCGATCCGTTCGAGTCGTACAACCCACACCACGGCCTCTCGCGATGCCGACACGGGTAGGCCGTCTACGACTCGAGTCTTACTCGCGGCGAGGAATGGCGTGTATGCTTTGACGCCGTTGACGTTGGTGGTGCAGGCGGACGCTTTGATCGAGAAAGGGAGGGAGGCGGACGCGAGAGGGTTGGCAGAAGGGTTTGAGGAGTCGCTCATGAAGGGGAGTGGGGAAGAAGGGGAGGATGGGGTGGTGGTTCGTCTTTTTTTCCCTGGCATCTTCCTTTCATTTGACCGCAACAGAGATGAGCGACTGATGCGTGTGGGGGCCGGCATATAGAATCCTGAACTCTCTTACGTCTACCTTCGATTAGCCTACCTCTCCCTAACCCGCACCAGTTTCCAAGAAGCCTTTGACCTCTTCCTCAAATCGGGGTGCGATCCCAGACTTGTCGTCAGGATGTTTCCGGATTTGAGAGATCCGTTGATTGGGGTCAAGGATGAGGTTGAGGTGGTGAGAGGGTTGAGGGAGGAGGTGAGGAGGTCGAGGACGATTGATGACTATGGTTCGTGCCAATGCCATCTCGCCCATATGCGATTATCCTTTGCGCTACGCCCCAATGATGTTGCTGACGCTCGTCATGTTTGGCTGCGGACCCCGAACGCCCTCCCACAGTCCTCGACAACCTGAATCGCAACTACTCCCCACACCTACAACCTTCCGTCGAAGCCGCATCTCCTACCATCGAGCTACGAGCAAGCTTGACCATGACGGCAAGAGACTGCTTGTTGAGCTACCTGATGAAGTGGAGGGCGCGACGACGGAATGGGGAGGATGAGGCGGTGGTGGATTCGAGAAAGGTGGACATGGTGCGCTTGCCTTGATTGCCACTGTCTTGGCGAGACTCGCGATGATAGGGCTCGCGATACCCTCAGTGGGACCTCTGCTAACACATGGTTGACCTCGGCAGGTCGTCGATACGACTCTCGTCCGGCTTCTTTCTGAACACTCCCGTCCAGCAGATATCACCGTCCTCCTCACCAGCCCGAACGATTGCGTGCTGCCCTGCATAGTCCCCTCCCTTTTATCATCCCGCCTCTACACCCTCCTGACAAACCTGTACCTGGAACGGGGCGAAACGGAGAAAACCCTCGCGGTTTGGAGTGGGGTCGTGGAAGGGCGGTATGAGCGACCGAGGGAGGGAGAGGAGGAGGAGGAGGGGTGGACGGAGGGGGAGGTGGTTAAGAGAGTCGGGGAATTGGTTTGGAGAACGAGGGAGAAGGGGCTGACGGAGAAGTGGGGGTTGTGGGTGTTGAAGTACGATGCGGGGCTTGGGTTGAAGGTAGGTCTCTCGGTTCCTCGCGCTATCCGTTTCCTCGCATGAGGTGAGGTAGACGAGCTCGCATATACGCGCAACGCTGCTTGAAGCCCGGCGTTCTGCTCTTGCCTTCTCCCGTTTGACATTGACTGACTTTATCGTCTTGCAGCTCTTCACGGATCCGAAGCAGACCCTCACATTCGAAACTCGTGACCTGTTCGCGAAAATGCGAGAGGTAGACCCGAACGCGGCGGACATGTTCCTGGAGAGCACTGTCTTGCTCGAGCGAGATACGGTGCGTCTTTTCCGACTTATATGCTATCCTCTGCAGCAGCTGATACACGAGGCACGCTCATCCTATATATAGGACTCTCGCCTACATGCTGACTTGGTCAAGCGGTACATCGGTCGGCTAGGCGAGCTGCTGGCTGAACCGGAGGCCAAGGCGCACTTACGGGATCAAGGTCCGCTTTTTCTCACCGCTCGACTTGCTGTCAAACTCACAGCTTTCATCCGCCTTCGCAGAGTCGGCTTACACTGCTCTCGCCTCCTCGACTTCCTCTCCGCCGGCTTTCCTGTCCTTCTTGACGTCCCGCTACGACCCTTCTTCTCCTCATGCCTTACTTGATCGGGTTCGTCTCAAGGCGCTCCTGTTCCTGGGAGGTAGCTCAAAATACGACTTGCAAGGGGCGAAGCAGGAGCTGGAAGAGATGGAGATGAGAGGGTTGAGGGGGTTGGTGCTTGAAAGGGTGATTGTCTACGGCAAGGTGCGTTGTTCGCCCTCCACTCCTTCGAACAGCCTTATTCACGCATGCTGCCGTGTAGCTTCACCTTGACCGTCAAGCCCTCTCACTCCTTCTGCACACCCTTCACGACCTCTCGTCTGCGGAAACCTATTCGCTTCAAAGTGGAGACCCTCTCTGCATGTCCGACGTTTCCACCGCAGCCTCGAAACTCAGCCTACCCTTCAAACGCGCACGCCAGCATCGTTCGACGGCGAAGCTCGAGGAAGAGGACCGAAGAAAGAAGAGCTTGGCGAACCTGTTGGTTGAGATGTGCTTGAGCGCGACCAATTCGACCGCATCAGAGTCAGGCGAGCCCGGGGAAACAAGGACAGTGAAGGAGGAACAGGTTGCACGGCTCCTTGAGACGCAGGCGTTGCATCTCGAAACGCTCGACGTGCGTTGCCCCCCCTCGTCCCCTTTCCCTTTCTTGAGCCGAGCGCCACTGACCTAACCTTGCATCGATCGACACTGCCTAGGTCCTCCCGCTCCTCCCTTCCTCCTACCCGCTGCCCCTCCTCTCAACCTACCTGTCTCGGTCCCTCCGCCGGTCCCTGCACGCGCACCAAGACGCGTCGATCCTGAAATCGCTCGCTTCGGCTCAGACTCTGGCGGTTTCGGAGAGGGTGTTTGAGATGCAGGCCAAGATGGGGGGCACGGTGCAGCTTACTCCTTCTTCTTCTTCTCCTGGGAATCGGGCGGCTGGGGGAGGAGGACAAGGCGGCGGTGAGGGGAAGAGAACGAGGGAGAAAACGAATGTGGTTGCAGTTGAGGGGAAAGAACAGCATGATGAAGCGGGAGGGGAGAAGAGGTCACCGAGTGTCCCATTGGACGGGTCTGTCGAGTTGGATTTGCGGTAGGTTCGGACAAGAGATTGACACAGTGACTCGGAGGCGTCGTGAATATTCTTGCCGCCCCACTTTGGATTTCGGCGGACCTTGTCGTGTTTGCTCTTGGACGAGCGTGGCTTGATTGAGCTGTCGCTTCGACTCAACCAGCTGACATGGCGCCTCGGCTGGCTTCAGCCATTACTGCTCGACTTGACCACGCCCTGCGAACGATTCATCAAGCGACCCCTCGATTGATCGCCTCACCTCCGGTGGGACAGGGAGGCGGACCTGTCAAGCGGGCGAGCGTAGCTATCAGTAAGTTGCTTCGTCTCTGTCTGTCTGACCGTACAAGGATGGTCGACCGTCTCCTGAGGTGACGAGATCTGCCTATCGAGGAGAGCCTGAGCAACTCATTGAGCCCTCGAGTGGGCTGCAGAGTGAATCGACTGACGCTGATGCACCTGCAGTCATCCGGCTACGACCTCAACATCCACCTCCAGCTTCCTCCATCTCCAACTTGACTTCCCCCACCACCTCACCCTTCAACCCAACAATTCCCCTCGACCCTTCCCCACCTTCAACTCCTCCTCAAAGACCACCGAGCCCTACGTCGTATGTATCGACCAACCCCGAGTCCCTCTCAGGCCCATCCGGGGTCGTCCAGCAGCTCGACGACTTTTTCCAGCTCCCTTGGGTTAGGGACGAAAAGACTACGGTCGAGATACTCTACATCAAGAGGGCCTCGAGGACAACAGAGTACGCCTTCTTCCTGTCTTGCACGCCGCCGACGCACCTGACCTTCATCTTGATCCTGCCCCGGCCTATTCTTCCCATTTTGCTTTCTCCTCGTGCCGTCCCCATTCACCTCCAGTCGATGGAGTGGCCACTGCGCATTTCCAGGCGGGCGAACAGAACCAGACGACGAGTCTGCTGAGTTTACCGCGTTGAGGGAGACATGGGAAGAGGTCGGACTGGATCTCGCGGAGAAGGATTGGATATCGTGCGTTTTACCAGACGACCCTTTCATTCTTGCTGTTGTTTCTGCACTCTCGCTTGATCTGACAGGGTTTTGCCGGACCTGCAGTATCGGCCAACTGGACGACCGGGAAATTACGACCTCACTGGGCAAACGGTTGCTCATGATCCTTTCACCCTTCGGTCCGTCCTACCTTGTCACGCCCATTGTCTCTGGCAAGCTCGAGCTTACACGTCTCTCCGTATAGTCTTCCTTCACACCTCTCCTTACGCCCCTGTACCCGAACTTCAGGAATCCGAGGTTGCCTCTGCGCACTGGATTCCGATCGAGCTACTCTATCCACCAGCGGCCAAATACGGCTCTGTACCGATAGACATAGCGACAAGACTAGCGCCGCGGAATCGCTTTGCCCGAGGGACACTAAAGATGCTGATGGGGCAGATGGATTTTGCGTACGTCGGGCTCTTTCTGTCCCCTTAACAGCCGCCTTGATCCGAGACGGCGGCTGCGAGTGTCGCTGACTGCCAATCACCTATTCAGATGCGTTCATCTCCCTAATGACCCCGTCGCCAGCGGGCCCGGCTTGTTCGGCGCAGCACCTTCGACAAAGCTGCCGGATATCAGCTTGTGGGGATTGACTTACGGGTATGCAGTCGTTCCTTCACCCCCTCCTCTATACCTACGTACTGACCGTCTCGGTGGATACGGCAGAATGACCCTCGACCTCCTCTCGCAAATGTCGCTCAGCGGTTCTTCCCCCGACCTCTCAACCTACCCCTACCCAACCGGCATACCCTCCTCCCTGTCTCACTCTACTCCTTCACCCTCATCCTCGTCCTCCTTGAAGACCACCTCTTCCCGCTCAAGCTCCAGTACAGTCGCCTCGGATGCGTCCATCTTCCCCCGGTTCTCCCATCCCGACATCAACCTCCTGATTTTCCTCTTCTCCTTCCGCTACCGTCGCCTCTTACGTCACCCAAGCGCCCAAACCAAGAACAAGAGTGGTGGGGGACGACCGCACGGGCGGGTGAATTGGGCGGGGGTAGAAGCTGGGTTGTTTTACGCGGCCGTCAGGAAGGCGTTGGTCGTGGCGGTGGTGTTGAGGGCCACGGCGGTCCTGGGAGGCGTGGCGGGGCTGGTTTGGTGGGTCAGAGCGAGGTGGTTCGCACGGCGGTAGATTGATATGGGATGGCTTGTATTGGCATGTCCTTTTTCTCGCCCACTTTGTGGTGGAACGGATGGATCCCTCCATCTCTTCGTTTGGCGTCCTGCCTTACCGGTCCACAGCTAGCAGCGTCTCGCGGAGCTGCAAAGATACGAGACCTCGACCGTTACTGACCTTCTCAACCCAGGGTCAAAGGCTCGTAGCAACCAAGCTACAACGCAAGACCGTAAGGATACGAGCTCGATCCGGTACCAAGTTGGGAAGGTAAGCAGATCTGAACGGCAGAATCGGGGGATTCTGTGACAAGAAAATAAGAAGAGAAGCAGGGTATGCAGGGTACGACAAGGATGAGGACGCTATGTACTGTAAAAAGGGATGGACGGGACGACAAAGGGAATGTACGTAGTCTGTGCTGCTCTGTATGAGCAGGAGGGTGGGCATCGTCAGCGACTTCTATCGGGGGCGGGGGCAACGACGTCGACGCACCTCGAAGTTCAGGGGTAAGGCAGGTTCAAGCCACTCCTGTAGCGGTTGCTTCTTCCCGTCCACGACGGACCCGCCAATCGCAGAGCCTGATCATTGCGGAGAGACGGCTGACGAAGCGGTCTTCTTTTCCTCCTCCTCTTCATCCTCGTCCTCGTCTTCGTCGCTGAGCCAGCCCTGTCCCCTGCGTCGGAACGGAGTCGGCACGAATACCCTCTTGGTCGATTGGCACGGCATCATCACAACCTGTTCCGTCTGGTTGGGAGAAGCGGCATCTCCGCAGGGTGTCTTGGCAGCCAACCTCTCGCCAATTACCTCGGGTCGGACCGTGTCGTCGAGCTCTTCAAGGGTAGAAGGAGGGAGCTCGTTGATCATCAAGTCGGAGAGGAGAGGGAGGGCATCGCTACGAGTTCCGGCTGATCGAGATGAACGACGACGGGCAAGAAGGGATGATCCGGAGGAGGCGGAAGCAGTAGTGAGAGGGTGCGGGGATGGTCGGACGGGTGGAAGAGGTGCTTTGACCTCGAGAGAGGAGGGGGAAGGGATGGGAGGTGCGGGCCGGCTTGGCACCGTTGAAAGGGACCGCGGCGAGGCTTTCGGACTCGAGTGGGACCGACGAGGGATGGCTTCCGCTCGAGGGTTGAAACGCAGGACAGCAGGAGTGAGTATGTGGTCGCTCGAGCGGGTTCGGAGGGCGCTCGGGCGTCTTTGAGGCTGAGGACGAGGTGGGAGGTTGAACGAGGAGGGTGAGCCGTAAAAGGAGGAGGAGGGTGAGGAGGGCTGCGAGTGAACAGCAGCGGTCATGACGAAGGGTCCCTTGTAAACCCGCTGGTACCGTGTCACTGGCGGTGGTGAGAAGGACGGAAGAGAGGAGGAAGAAAAAGAGGGGAACCTTTGGAGGCTCCTCTCTTTAACCCCGCACACCCCACTTCACTTATTTAGACTCTGACTAGACAAGGTTCGAAGACGTCAGGGGGTCAGTTTACGAGCGGCGCAGGCAAGACGCAGGAAAGGAAGCGGACGCGCAGGGTCTTCTCTGCTAGCCATGTACTGTCCGCAGCGACGAGGTGACTTTGGTGGTCGAAGAAGCTGGATGTTTCCAAGATGTGTCAGCGAGAAAAAATTCAAGTTCGACAACGCCATGGCGTGCTCCGCGAGTCCGCGCTGGGCGAAGGGCACTCACGCTCTTTGCGCGTCTTGCCGTTCCAGCGACTGTTCCAGGTAGGGCATTTGCGCTTCGAGGTGGAAGAGCGAGGGAGGAACAGGAGTCAGTCAGCGTCCTGCACGGCCATTGCGCAGAATACGAACTCCGCTTACCTTGATCTCCTCGCAGTCCTTCACGAGCTGCTTGACGAGGGGTGTACCCTCTTCGAGTAAACCTTCGAGGTCTCCCCGCTGTTGTCTGCCCTCCTCGCTCCTCAGCCAGTACCACTCATTCGGGCGGGCGTTCGCTGAGGGCTTGTGCTCGGCGAGAAAGTGGTCGACCGTACTGACTGACGCTGGGGCGATAAGCTGCGAAGAGAAGTCGATTACCCCGATTCTGATTTTCCCTCCTTGGTTCCCTTGCGCTCAGCTCTCTCACGTCTCATTAGTGTTGGTCCAGAAAACTGGACCTTTCAACGGCTCCACTCAGACCCGCCACACTACTCGTCTCGCAACCAAGCCCAAGACGTACGCGCCTTCTCCCTCTGCGACGACCGAGGTGCTGTCGAGGGAGGTCCTGCTGCATGAGCGGTGGCTGCAGACGTCCCACTTATCGAGGCTGGGCAACATAACAAGCTCATGTCAGCCATTGCCACCGCTGCACTCGCAATCAGATCAATCAAGCAACTGGACCCCCCAGGAAACTTCAAACGTACTGTCTTCCTTCTCCTCCTGTTCCCAGTACGAGAGCGACGAGTCCGAGTCCTCGTCGCTCTCGAATTTGCCGCTCTCGAACTCCTCGTCGCTCTCAAATTCGTTGCTCTCGAACTCCTCGTCGCTCTCGTACTGGTTTCTCTTTACCTTCTTCTTTCCCTTTCGTCCCCCTGCTGCTCTTCCCTTTGCCCTGCCTTTCCCCTTGCTTGACTCCATTGCCGTCCCCTTTGACTTCCCACCTTTCTTGTTCCTCTCCTGCGTTTTCTCCCCTCCCTTCGCCACCTTTGAACTCACCTCCTCTTCTTCGACCCGTTCTCCCTTTATCGGGCTTGAAGTAGGAGAGAGACAAGCCCGAAACCGATCAGAGGTGCGCTCTTCCTTCTTCTGTGTCTTTCCCCTGTGTGGCAGCTGACCTGTTGCGTTTTGCAAGCTTCCTCCCTCTCGTACCTCGCCCCTCACTGTCGTTACTCCGGTCTGGTCTCGTTCTCGTTCACACTCGTGTATGTTCCTGCTTTCCTTCTGGGCAGACAGAACGAAGTGGTGTTGACGCTGCCCTGCTTGCTCATACAGTTGAACAACCTTTACCACCCGTCGCATGAGCGATCCATCTTCTCCGGAACTCACACCCTGCTGTTTCTCAGTGAGTCACTCTTCCCTTTCTGACTCACCACAGACAGAGCTCGAAGCTGACAGGGGTGAATATGTGTAATAGGTGCCAGCGCCACTGGTGAGTTAGGGTGTTTCAGTACGCGAGCGATGGACTGGGTTGGTGCATAGGTTCTCTTGCCCTGGATGGCACAGGGTTGCTATTCCCGTAGTTAGCGTAGCACGGGGACGGAAGGTGATTGCAACGCGCTGCTCTCTCCCACCTACATCAAACTTACATGCCTGCTTCCCCAACGGTACTTTGACTCGCTTACTGCTCTCGCGCTTGCCCGCCGCTCCTCACCCTGCTTGGCGCCATCGGCTTACCTCCGGCTTTTTTTATCTGGCCTCTGTTTCCAGCTTTTCCTGCGCTTTTGGGCTCAAACGCATCGCAACATGCTGCAATGCAAGCTAGCGTCGAGGGCGCAGAGGGTCGGGACCTGGAGAGAAGGACGGTGAGCGGGGAGCACCGGGGAGCCGACGGCCCCACCACAGCCCTTTTCCTTCGCGTTGAGTCTTTTCTTTTCCTTCCCACCCGAACGTTACGACTCACTGTCGCACCAGCAGCACCTACCACTCTCGCTCATGAAGACTCGCACCGTCCCCTCCTTGTCCGCCGCCCCCACCTTGAGCACTCGTGGACAGAAGGCGCTGGCTCGCCCTCCTCTCTTACGTTGTTCGCTCTTCGAGTGCCTCTACGGGTCGGAGACAGCCCCACTGGGACTGCTCAACCTGGGAGTAGCTGAGAACGTACGTCTTGTCGCAATTGTCGCGTCTTTCTGCCTCGCAACCCCTGCCCAGCACTCATTGCTCATCTGACCTCTCACCCCTGAGTAGAGCCTCTGCGTCGACTGGCTTGCAGCACACTTTGAGCGCAATTTCAAGCTCGATTATACGGACCTCAGCACTGTGAGCTGGGAGTGTCCTTTTTCCATGTGGTTTTCGTGGCTGACCGCGGACCTCGCAGTACGGCTCTGCTCTTACCGGCTCGACACGCCTGTTTGCCGCACTCCGTCATCTCTACAGCGCGTACTTCGACGCCCGCATCCCGGTTGAACCTTCCCACATCATCACCGGCGCGGGGTGTTCAGCCGTCATCGACTCACTCGTATCCGTTATTGCCGATCCCGGCGACGGCATCCTCGTGGCGAAGCCCTTCTATAACGGCTTCTCGGCCTCGTTTGGCTGCAGGAACGAAGTGCTAGCTGTCGGCGTAGACATTCCGGCTGGAAAGGAAGCCAGCGTGGAGTCTTTGGCTTGTTTCGAGCGCACGCTGGCGGAATCTGAGGCACGGGGCGTGCGCATTCGTGCTGTCATGGTCTGTAATCCGCATAACCCTCTTGGTGCGCACCGGCTTCTGCTCGTTTCAGCAGGACGGCTGCTCACCCTCACCCCTTTTTTAATTCGCAGGGTTCTGTTACTCTCGGGAAGTATTGCTCGCTTACTGCGCCTTCGCTGAGGCGCATGACCTCCATCTGATCTGCGATGAGATATAGTAAGCCAGCGTCACACGCCTCTACGCGCCCAATCGAAAACAAATTTACTTTTCTGCCATTCTACAGCGCTTTATCCACTTTCCCCACTCCCAACAGCGATTCCATCCCCTTCACTTCCGTTCTATCGCTCGATGTCCTTGCTGAGGCAGCCTGCAACCCCGCTCGGGTCCATCAAGTCTACTCGGCCAGCAAGGACTTCGGCGCGAACGCCCTGCGCCTTGGCGTTCTCGTCTCGCAAGCCAATCCCGACCTCCACACGGCTATGGAGTCGAGCTGCCTGCTCATGAAGATCTCGAGCGCAGCCGACGTGTGCTGGTCTTCCCTCCTCCTCGATTCCGTCGCCCTCCCGACTTACCTCGCCCTCAACCGCTCACGCCTTTCCAGCGCCTATTCCCGCGCCACCACATTCCTTTCCTTCCACGGCATTCCCTACCGCCCTTCGAACGCGGGACACTTTATCTTCATCGACCTGAGGCGTTTGTTGCCTGACCACGACGAGAATGGCATGAAGCTTCTCGACGATGTTGCGAGGGAAGGAGAGCTGGCCAAGCACTTTCTGGGGCACGGAGTGAACCTCGTAAGTCTGTCTGCCCTTCTCGCTCTTGCCTGGCTCGACTGACGCGCGTTCCGAACAGGCTCGCGGCACCGCCTACTCGGGGACGCCGGGATTCTTCCGACTTACCTTCACCCTTCGTCCTGACTACTTCGAGATCGGGCTGAAGCGCCTTGAGCTGGCTCTGGGGCTTTCGGGGAGTCCAGCGAGCGGGATGGCCAGCAGTGAGGGGATGGACATTTGACAAGCATGCGGTTTTCGTGTGGTTATTCCCTGGTTTTGGCATGTTGTTGCTTTCCACCGCCCATAATTCCCATTGCTGCCTTTTCGTATCGGTTGTATCGTTATCGTGCTTTCTAGCCTTTTGTGTGTAGTACTTTCTCTAGCGGTAGCGTTCAAGGGCACAGATACTATTTCTTTGCGTGTCATCCTTTACAACGGTTGTTATGCAAGGGTAACCGAAGACGTGCCTTAGTAGTCACTGCTCTGACCGCCGTATGAAGAGCTGCGGAAGTAAATCAGAAGTGAGCACGAGGACACAGGAAGGGTGAAAGAAGCTGCTCACTTGTTGCCCTCCCTGCCGAAAGATTCGTCACCCTGGCCAGCTCCGCACGATGACCCACCAGCGGCCTCGATGTTGCGCTCCCCGCCGAAGCCGGAGGACGAGTCGCGGTCGCGGTCGTTGCCGCCGAAGGAGGAGGAATCGCCACCCTGACCACGCTCGTAGCTCGAGCCGGAGCCAGAGTTGCCGAAAGACGATCCTCCACCGCGACTGACCGAAGAGGCGGAGAAGTTGCCGCCAGACTCGTCAAGGCCGCGGTTCTCGCGGTCGCTCGAGGAAGAAAACCCTCCATCGTGGAGGTTCCTGTCGCTGTTGCTGCCGTAGGAGGACGAGGAGTTGTCGCCAGCGCCGCCGAAGGAGCTCTGGGTGTTTGGGTTGCGGGACTGGGAGTCGGAGTTGCCTGCTCCTGAAGATTCGCCGCTGCCGAAGGAGGATTGCTCCTGGTTGCGACCGAAGCACGAGTTGCTCGAGGTGTTGTCGTTTTCTTGGTCGAAGCTGGAACGTTCGTGGGAGGTTTGACGGTAGTCGTTATCGCCGCTGCTGCGTCTGTATAAGTCGAAAGGGAAAGTCAGCTTGACATTCAGCCTGGGGCGAGAAAGCAAGGAAAGAAGCGTACCCGAAATCGCCCTCGCTGTTGTTCTGACGAGAGCTGAAGTCGCCTTCGTTGTTGTTCTGGCGAGAGTTGCTTGAGCTACTGTCCTTGTTGTCACCCTCTGCATCGAAGACACCGGCGCAGGTTCAGTTAAATGCGGTTACAGATAAACGGTTGATGATTACGTACGGGTCAAGTTGCTGATCATGTCTTTGCCCTGCTTGGAGGAAGCGAAGTCGGAGACGGTGTCGAGGATGCCCATGGCTTATGTACTGCACGGCGTCGGTAGATGAGGAGAGACCGCTACGAAAGGGGAGAAGAGGAAGAAAAAGGGCGAAGGGAGGAGGCGGGAAGAAGAGTAGATCATTATGGATGTGTCGCTCACCCGCCCATGGAAGAATGAGGCAGATGCTGACTTACAGCTGAAGTAGGCTTGACGGTGTGTAAGGGAGAGGGAAAGAAGCCGGAAGCCAGTGAGTCTGGTGACGAACTGGTTGACGTATCGTGGGCAAGGCGTGGGTACGCAGCTCCGCCCACACGCGTCACATGGACCGGTAGCCAGGAGACAAGCTCCTGAAAAGTCGGCCTGCGAATCATAAGCGGTGCGTGCGGGAGAGAGACGGATCCGGACTTGAGAAGGTCGACGAGAGGGACGAGGTTTGGGGTCAAGAACTGTGCGCGAGGAGAGGCAGGCCACCACAGCACTGCCATAGAGCTGTCGCTGAAGTCAGGATGTTTTGAGGTTCAATCGCTGGGACGTGCCAGCAGGATTTGCAAGCCGCCGGCTAAAAATGGAAAAAAAAGGTGACACTGCCTGTTTACAACTTCCTATGTGTTATGCTGTCAAGGTCGATCTACGGGTACATCTTACGCTCTTGTCCCTCGAGGGAATTGTTGGGCTGAGCGGCTTCCGCTGCGGTAGGAGCGTATTCCGGGCTGCCGAAGGAAAGAAAGTCAGTGAAGGCAAGGACACGCATGCAGCCTCCTCGAGAGCTTCTCCGCCACATTGAGTATTGGGCAGGAAGATGCAGACGTTGGGACGCAGTTGGTGCGAAGTCACACAGAGATTGCGGAAAGAACTAGGCGGGAAACAGGGAGGAAAGAGTGCGCGCCCGCGATTCGTACCGCACCTAATGTGCCATATGGAGGAGAGAAGCGACGGGAAGAGAGCGACATACGTGCCGGTAGATCCTCCCTTCTCTCCCCGCGAGTAAGAATCGTCATTCAGCCTGCCCGCACCACCAAACTCCGTCTGCCCGTCGCCGTACGCCGACCCACCGCCGCTTGCGACAAAGTCCTTGCCGCGCTCTCCTCCGCCGTACGAAGAGTCTTCCTCGCGGCGGTTAGAGGCGGACATGCCTTGTCCGTCGAAGGAGAGGTCCTTGGGGTTGGCGTCGGGGGCGCTGTGGGAAAGGCGCATCAGAGAGCATGGGTGGGCAGAGCTTGGCTAATAAGTACGGACCTGGTTCGGGGTTGCTCTGAGGTCATTGTCGCCTATGTTGGGTTGTTGGTTTCGATGACGTTGGGAACTTTGAAACGGCGATAAGGTCAACGCGAGTGTGATGTACGCGGGTACACAGGGCACCGTACAAGAGCTGGACTGGTCAGTTGCTACTGTCTAGTTTCTCGGTTGGCCGGGTGCGTGAGGGTGAAGAGAGAAAGGGGACGAAGTTGAGGGTGGGGCAAGTATCACCATTCTCTGGTATTTCTCGAGGCCGGGCCAGCCCAAGCGACAGGAATGTACGAGAGGAGAGATGCCACTTTCAGGACGCATGAAAAGGAAGCGAAGCCGCAATGCGAGTAGCGACAGCCGAAGAGAATTGCGAAAACCTGGCTCGAGTAACAATTCTTGCTTTGACTTTGACGCTAAAAGCAGGCGAGACAACGGCGGCAAAGCCAAAGCGCGGGCAGGGGCAGGTAGAGTCCGTGCGAAGGCCTACAAGCTTGCGGATGTACTGAGCTGAGTGCATGTGAGTAGCTTCGGCTGTCTCTGCTTTATACCGTGGAGAAGACCCTTTGTGTATAACAGTCAGCTGAGACGCCCGTTCCGCGAGCGTTGCAAGACTCGAGGTACCCACAGAAGAGCAACTTGCGAAGGTCCAGGAGCCCAGAATCGCATGACACACCGTCCGGCGACAAGCGAGGCGCCGAGTGCGTGTCGGCCAAGATGATTATTTACAGGCTGTACAGGGTGATATCGCAATGAACCTTTAGGAGCGACCCGGCATTTCGCCAGCACCTAGGTTGGGGATGTCTTCGTTAGCACCGCCGAAGAACGAGCCAGTGTTGTCGCGACCCGAAGCACTGTAGGCGCTGTTGGGAGGAGTGAGAGAAGAAAGGAGATCAGTACGAGGACTCGTCCGGACGCGAGGCCCTAGCGAGTCATGGGGAAAAAAACGAAGAAAAGACAAGCGAGTATTTGCTCGATAGGGGGCTGCGCCCGGCACGAAAGAGGAGGGTAGCGTGATGGAAAGAGATATACACAGCTCCCGAGCCAGTCTCGCCAGCATTTCCAGGTCCGCTCTCCCTCTCGATGTCGCCGGAGAAGGTAGCGTCGCCTCGGTCAGTTCCGAGCTGGTTCACGCTCAGCGATTCGGCAGCATCGGGCGCGCTGGTTGAAACGGCGGTGGAAGCAGGCGTAGATGAAGAGGAGGAGTCGTTGCCTGAGGAAACAAAGCACAAGTCAGCCAGGGAAGCGAGGGTCAGAAAAGTAAAATGGGCTGACTGAGGTAAGATCCGACAGTCGACTTGGCCTGATCGACGAGCTGGTGCGGGTAAAGGATAACGGGTCAGTAGACGGCGGCTGTATCATGCAGACTGGGGACTGACATTGTTGATGCTCTGCATTTTGGGTTTAGGTTGAAGTGGGGGAAGTGAGCGGGAAGCTGTAGGAGGCTGAAAGGTCAGTACACGCAGGTCGGGAGTAGCAGACGTGTGTACGTACGACTGGCCTGGCTGTGTATCTGTCAAGAGGCGTAGCAGGCGTAGAAGAAGAGAGGAAGACACGCCTCGCTCATTTTGATGTCACTGTCCGCACGCAGGCGATCGCATTCTCGCAACTCGCCCACGCTGGTAATCATCACTTACACGCCAAGACCAGTCCGAGCTGCGAAAGGAATTCCGGTACACCAAATCACGAACGCCTCACCGACGACGACAACTCCCCTCCTCCAGAAAACTCCTGGCCTACAAGCTCTCGACTGACCGTCATGGTGCTGCTCCTGCTTACGTCCGCCCTTCAAGGTCGACTGGACTCACTCGCGTTGCCGCTCGAGCTGCGCCAGCTTGTCACTGCACACCTCATCGACACTCCGCTAAACAAGGTGGTCGGCACAGAAGAGGGGGACACCGAAAGGGTGCTAGGGCTGGCGACGGCATCTGAATGGTCAGGAACCGAGCGACAGGCGGAGCATACGATTCCGCATGAGGTATTGCTCACGGTTTCGAGGTGGGCGAGAGGCCAGGACGGGTTAGAAGACCCAGGTACGCTTGGCCTCCAGCACCTCGTGGTGTGGTACTGACACGTCTGCCTGCAGACCAATACCGCCTGTCATCCCTGTTACGCTTGACGAACGTGCATGCGCCCGCTTTGCAACCTCGAGAAAAGGTAACGTTCCCTCTCCGCCTCGTTCACGAGATTACATGTCACCAGACCACTTTACTGACATGTCTCTCGCATAGCAGTCGTCTGAGCTCCTGGCCATCCTCTCTGCCATTCAGCTCGACCAAGACCGACAATCCTACGCTGCCCTCACCTCGCTGTCCGCACCTCCTCACCCATCTCTAGTTCCGCTCAACGACCTGTACGACCCTGCTCGATACGGTGGTCAGCCCAAGACTGTCGCGGAAGAATGGAAGGAGATCAGGAGGGAGGTTGGCGCAATCTTGAACGTCGGTGCGAGCATGCTTGCAGTAGGCACGGCGGTTTGGTGGGTGGGCGGAGGGCGGAGCTATGCTGCTGTGAGCTTCACTTTCCACTGTACAAATGTGGGTCTTCGTGCTCACGAGGTGCCGCACTCGCAGCGTCTCTGCCTTGCCATGCTCGGGGCTGTCTCGATTGCCGCCATCGAAGCATTCCTCTACTACCGCTTCTTCACCCGCGACCAGCGCGAAGCCGCTGAAGCTTCGAAGCGAGCTGCTCGGACCAAGACGCCGAAGCGGACTTCGCCCATGGCGTTGACGGTTGACGAAGAGGCCAAGGCGGAATAAACACCTCTCTTTCCTCCTGCCATCAGGCCGCAGGCCTAGATGTGCGCCGCACCAAGCAGGCCATTTCTGCCTGCATTCACCCAGCTACGCATCCCAGCAGTCGCCCGTGGGCACGTCGACGGAGCCGTTGCTTTGCGTTGCGGGTATCCATCGCGAACGTCATGGTAGTTCTACATGAACCCTCGTAGGCAGCCGCAGACCGGGACGGTAGACCTGCTATCGTCTGTGCGAGCGTTGGACAGTGACACATGAGATTGCGCTGGCCAGGATGAGACACGTCGAGACGCGCACGAGCGGAGGTGCCGCGGAGGCGGAGTCGGCACCGGCCTTCGCCCGCGATGCCTGGACAACGATAAAGTCGCGGGAGCCTCCCTCAACGCCTTCCTTTCGCCTTCCATGTTCGCTTCTGCTATCCGACACTCCGCCATGGCTACCATCCGTGAACAGCAACGCGCCACCATGAACGCCTTCATCAAGGACCTCCGGGCGTTTGATATCGAACACCTCGTTTCCCTCTTCTCCGACTCTCCCGACTTCAAGCACCACACTCGCCCCGCTTCCCTTCACGGTCACCTGAACGGATTCACCAAGCTCGGCGCAGAGGGTTTGGCTTCCAAGGTGTATGTCGGTTCCTTCTTTCGGCTCCCCGCTCCGCAACCTCCGGCTTCTCCTTCGACCGCTCTGTTCAGTTTATTCTCTGCCTGCAAAGCCCTCTTTGGACCCGTGCTCATCTGGGACTTCCTCCTCGCAGACAAGCACCTTACATCCTCAGGGCTTATCAGTCCGGCCTTGTCAAGTCTGTCAACGTACGCTTTTATCCCTTCCAGTGCCGTCGGGATAAGTCGGCTGAGCGCCCTATCCGCTCTGCAGATTGCCGACCCGATCGACGTCGTCCAAGACGAGGACAAGATTGTTTTCCACTCCTACGCCGACGTACGCTCCATCCCCTCCTTCTTCTCGCTATTTCCCCTCTTGACTGACTTTGCCAATCTACTTGCAGGGCGAAGCCATCGACGGTCAACCGTACCGCAACGAGTACATGTTCAAGATGAACTTTGAACCGGGAACGACCAAGATTATCGACATGGTCGAGTTCATGGATTCGGGTGCGCCTTCTTCCTCCTTTCCCCCCCGTTACCTCGTTGCTTCGTCAGGACTTCAGGCTGACTGGTACACCGTTCCTGCTTCGTAGCGTACGTCAACGCCACGGCTCAACGCGTTGGGTTTGGCGGCAGCCGCAAGAAGTCGACTTGAGGAAAAGTCGAGGATACTCGGCAGTTTGGCCATTTCAGTTTTCCTTTTGTTCCTGTCCTATCTCTGATTTTGTGGGATTCAGTACCAAATGCAAAGGCTTCATTACCGGTTTTCGCGGCGTGCGGGCGCGTGCAGAGGAAGCGGCCGTTCTTCGTGCTAGTTCCCAGTTGTTATTGGCGCCAAAGAAAGCGTATTGAGCCGAACGCTCGTGCCGCAAGGCTGGGAGCCGCGAGCCTCTCGCCGGACTGTCGCCGCGGCAGCGGATCGAGAGTATGCGCTGTTATTACAACAAGACGAAAGCGAACCAAGAAGCCCTGCGCGACAGGCTGAAGGAGCAGAGAAGTGAACGGGGACCGAGGCTGTTGGACATCAGCCCTGATGCTTGCGGTGAGTCGACAGGTTGTCGAGGTGGGTTTGTAGAGGTTCGTCCTCCATTTTCAGGCTAAAAGCGGGGTAAGTAGCCGGTTAGTCGATGCGCGAACTGAGCAACAGAGGCGGCGAGCGCACCTAGGGATGAGCGCCTTGGCTTCTTCCGACTCCATTGGGCATAGGTTCATCAGCTGTACCGTTTCGTAGACATGGAAGTCGGGCATTGACCTGTGGGACGAAAGACGGTCAATCTCGAATCGGCACAGACGGAGAACCAGGTAAGGTAGACGCACTCTCGAACATTGGCGACTACGTGTTGCTCGTGGAACCGCGCGAACGTTTCGACGTATTCTCGGGTCTTGTTGAAGATTCTGTGGTGCAAAGAAGGAAGAAAAAGGAGGGTTAGCCTGTGGCCGCGACTTGAAGACTCCGCAGCTGCAGGCCCAAGCCTAAACACGATGTAGAGGGTAGTAGAGAGCACGCACGCATTGTCGGGAACGCGAAGGGGATCGTTGGCGGCAATGTTGTCAATGAGCAGCTTGACCTCCGAGATACTCAACATGTTCCCCTGGGTGTCCTCATCCTGGAAGTCTGCAAGGCGTCAAGTAATGGTCAGGGACGCCTGCAGCCTAGCCCGCTGGGTTCCGCCGACTCTCTAGATTGAGACAGTTGAAGGTAGGAGGAAAGTGGACAGACTTGGGCCGAACTTGAGTTGCGCTGCATCTTCATCATCTCCCTTGTTCTTGTCTGTTACCCTTGACATGCTAAGCGGCCGGGCGAGTCGAGGTGAGCGGTGAACGACGAGGTAACTCAAACTGATGAAACTCGACTCGATATCCCTGCTCTTACCTCCGCCTGCTGGACCACAAGCTATCACCGATATGTAATTAAACTGGACAGACCACGGTCCCGCGCGCCGCCATCGGTCCATGCCGTCCTTGCGCCTTCCTCCTGGCGATGTTCGCAGTGTCTGTCGAGAAATCGCAATGAAGCCACACACGCTGTAATCCACGTTGTGGCTCGACGTTGCCGCCGATACCAGCGACATACTGCTAAGTCTTCGCTCCTAGGCTTTTCGGCAGCGGCTCCCCGAACAAACCTCCTGACTCGTCTTCGTCCACGAGGTCACCGCAAAGAACCGTCGCAATCAAGCAAAGCACGAAGTGTATGGTACTGCTGCTTTACACCAACATAGGATAGCGAAACCGCTCTAGACGAGGGGGACCAAGTGGAAAAGTACAAGTACAGAGGCTTCCAACTCGGGAGGCGAGTTCCGGAGTATGCACAGGACGACAGCGGGATAGACTGCTTGTCCGATATTGGGGATGTCGTCAGAGAAACCGAGGGGATCAATGCACAAGCGTAGGGGATCGGCGAAGGGACGTGGCTGCACGATGACGGGGGAAGAAGGACGAGCTGATAAGTGAGTCTAATGATGCAGTTTGGCCGAGCGGAACCCGACAATGAGAGCGAAGTCGTCTGCAAAGAGGAGATTATCAGTGCCGAGAAAGACGTAAGTGACGGTTTAAAAGGGAAAAAATGTACATCCTAGCTTGATCGCACCCCCGATAACAAAGGAGAAACGAAGAAGACCGTCCGCGATGAGGCGACCCGTGACGAACGGGCCTGGCGCAGATGCAAGAGTCCTGCAGACATCGACAACTGTACCCGGGGATGAGTTCAATATCGTCAGGACGGGAAGGGAAAGAGACTATCCGAGAAAGAGAAGGGAACGCACTGCCAAGAAGACGAGTACGCGAAGCTACGGGTACCATCGCGGCCAGGAGTGCAGAACGGATGGACGAGTCGACGGAGGAGAGCATAGTGCGGGCGATGTAGAGGGTGAAGACCGCAGGAAGAGAAGGCGCGAAGCCCATACCGATGGTGATTAATTGGGCGGGAATGTGAGTAATCACCATGGACGTGACGAGTCCCGAACGCTTGACGAGCACACCGGCGAGAAGGCTTGTAACAACGGCGCCGAGGGCGGAAGAGGCGAGGACGGTCGTGATCGCTTTTAACGAGGCGGAGTAAGCCGTATGGAAGAAGAATGAGACGTAGGCGGCGGGAGACAGGGAAGAGGCGAACGAGTCGACGCTGAAGAGGATGACCACGAAAAGCAAACGTAGAAGAGGAAGAGAGGCTGACTGCTCTTCCGCCTCGACGGTGGGAAGCGAGATCTGCGGGACGGGCTGTTGAAGGTGAGGAGTCGAGCTGACAGTACGGTCGAAAAGAGGGCGATCGAGCTGGGGGTGGCTTAGAAGAGGCTGTCTTTCGCAGTCGGAGTCTTCATCGCCGAGCAGGGGCGTATTCGGCTCGACCGCCTCGTCAAGGGGCAGACCGAAGGGCGGGTGGTCGACTTCGCAGAACGGGGTCATGGCGAGTGTGAGGGCGACCTTGATCACGGCGACGATACCGTAACAGAGGAAGACGAGTCGATATGCGCCAGGTACAGACGTCCCGCCGTCTTGCGTCGCCGATACCAGTTGACCACCGAAGATGGACCCCAGAGCGAGACCGACATAGCCTAGTACTTGGTACCACATGACAATCTGCGGCAGTGCGCGACATGTACATCATGAGACGCTGTACTGAGGGTTGTAGGGAAGGAAATACTCACGAAGATGCGATCTTCAGGGTGAATGAGCTGGCTGAGAATCGAGTTCTCGACAGCATTGAAGGGCCCTACTTCGTTGCCGGACGCTGCGTGCGAGGAAGCGAGAGTCGGCGGCTCGTTTGGCGTAGCGCCGGCTTGGCACGATGGGAATTGGGGAAAGGAGAAGCGGGGAGAAAGGAGCAAGATTCTGAAGGTGGGGAAGCGATGGAAAGCAGAGGACTCACGAGAGATGACTCCGAAGGTGGCGGCGAGTAGGAGCGGAATATATTGCCTCGAAGCAAAAAAGACCGCCTGTGAAAGAGGATAAAAAGTGGTCAGACCGGTTGAAAGGCTTCTTCCCCTCCTGCCGCGCCGACCACCCCTCAGCCACTCCAGCACTCACTTCCAGATATAGAGAGAAGTCGGAAAGGGCAAAACATACACCCGAAACCGCCATCGCAGCCGATCCAGCCGCAAGAACCTTTCTCCGCCCAATCCGGTCCGCTACCCAGCTCACCACCAGCGACAATACGACATCGCCGACGAGGGTCAAAGATAGGAAGAGGCCGACTTTCTTATCGCTGAACCCGAGTGATGACGAGAGGAAGAGCACGAGAATCGGGGCTATCGAGCCGAATCTGCGTGAGAAGCCAGGTTAGCTGACATCCGCGCGCACAGAGAGGGAGAGGAATGGACGTACGCCAGCATCCGCACAAAGCGACTGAGAATGAGCAGGTAGACATCTCGAGGAGAATGCGAAAGGCGGATGTGGTCGACGCCCAGTTCGCGACGAAGCTTGTTGAGGAACATGGCGAAGCGAGAAGTCGGGGGTCCGCGCACGAATCGGAACTATAGCAGACGTTATTGCGAAGGAGACTCTGCTCGTGCCAGCACGAGACGGCGGGGCTGTTCAAGAGGGGGTCGGAAGCAAGGTTGAAGCGAAAAGCGCCAAGCTCAGCGGGCTGTGTGGCTAGGATTCCCTTCTGATGTCCCGTTGCAGGAGAGGGGGCCAAAGAAGGGCGGGTTCGCAGGCTAGGAGATTGACTCGGGGAGAAAGTCGAAGAGGAGTCGTGGACGAGCCAGAATAGTATCCGCAACTCTCCCAGATCCTACTTGTTTGCTGTCACGCTTAGAGCACATGTCACTGTTGTCAGCTGTGATCTGTGCGGTAGTGATGCTCGGGCGTGAGCTCCAGTATGCCTGAACTTCGACCTTCTCAACTCTGCCTCAACTCCGCCCTTCAGCCGCTCATCGACCTCCGTACAACGGGGCAAGGCGGTGCGCCGCGTGCATCGGAACTCGCTCCGTCGGTCCGGCGTAGAGAAGGCGAGGAGATGGTGCAGAGTGCATTGAGGAAAGAGGAGATGTTGCAGAGTGCGTTGGGGAAAGGGTGAACGTCTTCCTGCCGCTATTCTCAGTGTTCGAGCTTCGCCGTCTTGAACCCGATAAAGAGAGCGACATCGTCTGTTTTCCAGCAGCTCAGCAGCGTGTGAGTATGGAAGGACCGGCAGGAACGCTCACAAAGTAGTTTAAGACCGCCGGCAATCACGAAGGAGTAGCGCATCGACCCTAAGGCTGCTAAGCCTAGCGAGAGAGTCGGGCCCGGCGTCGAAGCCAGCGTCTTGCAGATGTTGATGACTGCGTAGATCGAGAGAGCTCAGCTTATGCTGCTAGACCGATGAAAAGGCAAGCGCTCACTGCCGAGGAAGCGTGTCCGGGACTCTTTTGGAACGATGGCGGCGAGGAAAGCACCTGTAGCAGACGTATTGTGAGCTAGTAATCCAGAGCAGGTGTCGGACGCGACGAACCGCGCACGCTCGAGTCCATGCTTGCGATGCATGCGCGCCCGATGAAAAAGGTAAGTGCAACCGGAAGTGACGGAGAAAGCCCGACGCCGATTGTGAAGAATTGAGCCGGCACTGTGATAGTAAGCATGAGTTTGAAGTTTAGCGTGCCATGAGAGCGAACGTACTGTGTGTGGCGACCATGGTCAGGATAATGCCCAGCCGTGCCGAAATTGCACCAGCAAGAAGTTGCGAGGCGCAACCTATCAGAGCGGTGATGGAGAACGTCCGAGTGATGAGGGTTATCGGAGCCTGGTACTCTTCGCGGAAGTAGTAGGAGAAGAATGACAGCGGTATGAGGCTTGATGCGAAGGAGTCCAGGGCAAAAATGAGGCATAGAGCGACGAGGCGTCCTTTCGGTAACGCCGCGGGTGGCGTTAATACGGTAGGCGTCTCAGCGGGATCGACGGCAGATTCCGGGCGCGCGCATGCACCGCTCTGGAGTAACGGTTGCCGCTCCGGGTCTTGGACACCCTCTGAGGTGGGGTCTACAGCAGTGGGCGGAGCGTACGTTGCGTGGTCGACCTCGACATTACTGGTCATGGCGAAGGACAGGGCAACCTTGATTATGGCGACAAGGGCGTAGGCGAGAAATACCCGCCGGTAGGAATCAGACAGGGAAAGACCAGACTTTTCGGCAGTCGATATGAGCACGCTGGTCAGGACGTTGCCTGCAGAGATTCCGAAGAAGCCGAGAACCTGCGCAACTGTGTAAGGGCGAGCACGCTATCGAAGGGAAGTCCGGCAAGTGCAGTACCTGATACCACATCAGCAAAGACACGCGACCGTCGGAGTCCGTCAACTGACTGAGCGCCGCCTGCTCCACTGCGGCGAACGGTCCGGTCTCGTTGCCGGATGCTGTACGCGAAGGGGCATTCGTCAGCATTGGTGGCCTTCGTAGAAAGCAAGATCAGGAGAAGCAGCATAAGCAAAGCGCACGGCTGATGATTCCGACAACGGCGGCTACCAGCAGCGCCGAGTAGTTCGAGGTAGCATAGAAAACAATCTGCGCATGAAGCTGGCAGTTAGCTGCAGTCGAGAGCGCGGAAGTTTCGTCGGGCCCAACATGGCTAAGCGGAATTGGGCGCTAGTGAGCAACTCACGCCAGAGACGCTCATGAGCATTGATCCGAGAGCCAGCATCCTCCTTCTACCGAGTTTGTCGGCGGTCCAGGTAACAGCGAAGGAGACGAGGACGTCTCCGGCGAGAGTTGCGGAAAGGAAAAGGCCGACTTGTTCAGCCGGAATGTCGAGTGAGCGGAGGAAGAGGATGAGGACGGGTGCGAATGCACCAAAGCTGTGTCGCTCCAAGTGTTCAGCTTTTGTAGAAAGTTTGAAAGGGAAGGAGGTGTAGACTTACCCGAGTAGCCGAATGAACCTCGAAGCCATCAAAAGCCAGACATCCGTTGTCGAGTGTGAGTTGCGTAGATGGTGTATACCCAGCTCCCTTGCGAGTCTTTGCAGCATACTGAGCATGTGTGGCGAGTGGTCTCATCCAACTCCCGTCTCGACCCCCTTCCGAAACCGCCGGTAGAGTCGGTCTATCATGCTCGAATCATGCTGCTCTGCACGATCGACCCACCTTCGCAGACGTTCTCTTCCCAGCCGTACCGGTACCCTGCTTGACCTCCTCTGAGCTCCCGCGGACTTGCTTCCCCTACTCTCGCTCTGCTGCCTGCTGCTTGCTATCAGCCTTTCACGCAGCTCCACTACGTCTTGCCATGAAGGTGCGCGCCCCGGACTATACAGACGAGCAGGTGCGTCTCCTTTTCTCCAGCGACTTCCCTGGCTCGCCCCACATAGCCTGCCTGCCTCTCTCGCGTCCGCTGACAGTCCTCCTATACAGCTCGAGTATCTGACATGGTACAACTTGAACATTCAAGCCTTTTGGTATGCCGGAATCTGCGGCATGCTGCTCCTCTTCGCCTTGTACAACGGCGCCTCCAGGTTCTGCGCCGCCTTCTTCGTCCGCCATTTCCACACCCTCCATCCCGGCAAGGAGAACGACGGAGGCAGTATCAGTACACTGGCGTGCCTTCCTTCGGCACTCGCGGCCATTTATCGAAAAACGACGTACCGGAGAAACTTGCTGGTGAAGTGGTGTGGGTTCAACTCGGTGGCTCAGCTCGTACGAGTCACCTGAACGTTCTCGAAGTCCGGGTGTTGTTGACAAGCTTCTCTTCCCAGTTCGTTTTTGTTGGTTACGTCGCCATTACCCTCAGTCTCGTCTTTTCTGGAGCATACGGCCATCCCGACTACTCTGCGCATCACGCCGCTCGACTCACTTTCGCCCATATCCCCATCCTTGTCGGGCTTGCGTCAAAAGAGCTGGGCGTGATCGGGTGGTTGACTGGATTTGGGTGCGCCGTTTCCTTCGTCCCCGAACCCTATATCGCCTCGACTGATGTACGTCTCTTCTCAGACCGGCTACTCTGAACGCACTACACCGATGGATGGCGAGGGTGGTTTACTTCCTGGCTTGCTGGGTGAGTCGACTTGCAACTCCCGTTTCCAGCGCGAGGCCTTTCTGACTGAAATTCGGTCGCAGCATGTCTACGGGCGCTTCTATACCAACCTACCTCGTCTGTTCTCCTTACCTTCACCTCTTCGCTGGTTATACCCACTCACGCGGCTCTTTCCTGCAGTCATCGCCCCATTTCATCATCACTATCGTTATCAGGCATGGGGACTGTTCGGCTTCATATTCTGGACGATCCTCGGTGCGCAGTATCACATTCGATTCAACCTCCCACCTTTTGCTGACACCCTACGTCGCAGTCTTCGCATCCAGTCGCCCTATTCGCCGCTACTTTTTCAAGTCCTTCCTCTTCACTCACATCCTTTGCTTCGCTGGCTCCGTTATCTGCCTTTCCCTCCATATCCCCCGATTAGGACCGTACCTCATCGCCGCTGCGGCCATCTACGTAAGCTCCCTTCCGCTTCAAATCCTTCCTCTGCCTGCTAACAGGATCCGCCCGCGCAGATCTCCGACCGCATCTTTCGCCTTTTCTCCAGCATCTATTACAACCTCTTCAAGAGCATTGGTCGCGGTCTCGGTCCCTCTGTCAGGGTGGAGGTTATCTCGAAAGACTCGATCAAGGTGCACATCCAGACGGCGCAGAAATGGAAACCCGGCACTCACATCTACCTTCACTGCCCGAACCTCGAAGCGGGCGGTCACCCTTTCAGCAGTGCGTTGTTTTCACTCCGTGTCGTGGAAGTCGACCCTCCTGATGATGACTTTGTCTCGCGCATCCGGCTTTACCTCCTCCTTGCCGCAGTCGCATCGACGTTTCTCCCCGTTTCGCATCTCGACGGCGAACCGGCACCACGATTCAGTACGTTGACCCTCGCCATCCGAGTACATGGCGGGCTCACCTTGAAGCTATATCAACATGTGATGGAGAGCGAGGATACGCTGGCGCACAATGCTGCCGAAGCCCAGAGCTTTTCGATGCCCCTCTTTCCATGCTTCACCGAAGGTGCGCTGCAATCCGCCTGCTACCAGTTCCGATACGATTCCATACTCATGCTCTCGTACCCTACAGGCCCATACGGACACCACCTTCTCCTTCATCGCTACGAGTCTGCCCTCTTCATCACCGGCGGCACCGGGGTTACCTTTGCACTCCCTCTCATGCTCGACCTCGTCCGACGGGCTCGCAATCGACATCTCGGCGGCGTAAAACCCTTCGTTACGACAAAGGTCACCTTTGTTTGGGTCATCCGAAACCCGAGTCGGTTTTCTGCCTCAGTTCCCTCCTTTAGGATGCTCACTAACCTCGCCATTGATGCTGCAGACGATGTCGAGCTCATTGGTGACGATCTCCGAGAAGCCCTATTCTACGCTCCACCTGGCTTCCTCGACGTCCAAGTCTACTTCACAGCGGGCGGTAGCCGTCCAAGCACGATCGGCAGCAATACTGCTCACCTTTTCCCTCTCGAGTCCGCCTCTTCGATTGAGAAGGTCGAGATTGGCACGGCAACTCGGGTCGTACTCAGCAGCGCTTCATCAGAAACCCTCAGCCGAAATCCCGAACTACCGCCCGTCCTCGATTTGCCTCGTCCGCCATCCGTCCTTGATCTCCAGCTCCCTCCGCCAAGCTCGGAAAACCCGCTTCCTCTCGCTTCGTCACCAGTCCCACCACCAATAACCGGCTTTTCCTCCGCTTCCCCGAATCCAGCTCCTCATCCTCCCTGCCTGACTCCAGGCGGTAGCGCTTTCTCCACCACCTCCACCCTAACCATCGAAAGCACCCTCATCCCCACCATGCCCGGACGACCACGAGTGCGGGACATCCTCGCAGAAGTGATCGCCAAAACTCCCAGATCCGGCTCGGTGGCCGTAGGGACGTGTGGACCGATAGCGTTGACAGACGACGTGGGAGCGGCGTGCTCCGATGCTATCGATGTGCCTAAGGTGCTGAGGGGGGAGCATCGGGTTAATGTCGTGCGTCGCCGTGTTTTTGGTCTTCGATTTTCCGTTCCTTCGATTTCGCTGCCTTGGCTGTACAGCATGCTGACACCACGTTACTTACAGATGCTGCATTCGGAGGTATTTGGTTGGTAGGTGCCCGCGCAATGTTTCGGGGTCGTTTAACGGACACTTTTCTGTACTCCGTCTAGGTTTTGTACGTATACACGGAATCAAGCAACTTTCTCTTCCGCAAGACTAGAATCTCTATGCTACCAGTATCGGGCGCGTCTCTCCGCTCGTTTCGTGCTTTGCGCTGCTTCCGAGAAACGAGATTGCGGGATATACGAGTAAGGGTAACAAAAACGTATGGTACAGGGCGACAAGACATGGGGAAGAACGGAGGTGGGGTAATCAAAGGGCAAGAGATGAAGAGAACAGAGAGACGCAGCAAAGAGAGGAAGACGGAGAAGGGAAAGAACGAAAGGAAAGAAAGAAAGAATCGCTCACGGATCTCCTACCTCACCCTAGATCTGACCCTTCAGATCCGCCTTCTGCGCCTATCTCCTACCTCACCCTAGATCTGACCCTTCAGATCCGCCTTCTGCGCCTTCGACAAGACCTCCGTCAGCGGAAGCAACGCCTTCTTACACTCGAGGATGAGGTCGGCGGGCGCAGCCTTGGGGTCTTTGTAGATGGCGGCTTGTTGGGACTGGAGGAACTCGTGCGCTTCATCGTGGGAGTCGAAGGCGAGCTGTGAAGTGATCAGACTGATTGGGAGCTGCATGTAGCTGTGGAGGAGAGAATGGTAAGACGTGCATGATCAGCGCTCATTTCTAGCGTCTAAGGGTATGGGAGAATAGCGCACGCTTTACACATGGTGACCAACGCCGTGACTCGTTCACGTGGGACGAAATGATCCATAACGTAAGCTCCCATCTTCGGCGCAGCATTGAACAATCGGAAAAACTTGTTATAGTTGCCTTGTGATACGGCGTGGCGGACGGCGAGAGCGTGAGAGACGGAAGTGTCCCGCGTTTCGTCTTGAGTCAATTCGGCGAGGGTCGTGTTGAGCTCTGCAGGACAAGGCGTATTGTCGTGAGTTCGAGCTTGGCACGCGGCACACTCAAGAAACTGGAAAACGCACCTGCTCGATTGCGGGAAAACAGCAGGTAAAGGATGCGATAGCCCAGAAATTCCATTGGGTGACCATGCAAGCCGAGACGGTACAGCTGACGCAATCGGGACTGGCATTGATTGAACTCGCCCAGGTCGCCCTGCAGAACGCGTCTCGGTCAGCTTATCGAGAGTCGTGGGCTAAGATCACAGGAAGGCACCTTCTCCAGAGCTATCCGTGCGTGGATCTCGTATACTTGTACCGTGAAGTCGTTAGTCAGGCGCTGAACCTGTGCGCGTCGAAATCTTCGTCAGCGGAGCGAGGCTGTTGAATCCGCATAGAACACTCACGATCAGATCTTGTCGCATACTCTTGAACTGATCGCAGATAAAGTTATAGTTGCCTTCTTCTCGCCATTTCTTCTTGAGCAAGTCAAGTGTTTGACGGAGAATTGCCAGTGGCCGGATAGTGTTGGGATCGGGCAGCTGTGAAGGAAAGCGTCAATAGGGCACAGATGCAGAGATGAAAAGGGGGCCACATACAGTTGTCAAACGCAGATATGGCTTCTCGAGCTTCGTGCTCTTGCCAACAATAGTGTGTTGATCCCAATCGATAACATTCTGCAACGACGAGGTTTAGCGGGCGGAAGTCGACCGAAAAACCGACGGGGCTTACAGGGTCGAATGCTGCTTCCGAGTCGGGTGTAGCATACCCGCTGTACCCTCCATAGGAATGAACGCCAGCCTGTACCAGCCTTCCACCACTTCCCGCTCGTGCCGCTGCCGAAGTCGAAGCCCCGCCCCCGTTCTGCGCCTCGAACCGCCGAGCACGTTTTTCTCGCCTGTCATTCTCTTCCGAAAGATGCGGAGATACCCCATTGGCGGCAGGAGTTGAAGGTATGAAACCGAGCCTGTGGGGACAAGAAAAGGTAAGCAGGCGGAAGTAGGGGAAACAAGGGCAGCGAGCTTGCCTGCGCTTCTTGGGGTTGAGGCTGTGAAGAAGGAAAGACTGGTGAGTCAGGCGTAAGTTGTAGACGCGAGGGATCTACAGCACGCACCTTTCTAGCTTGTGATTCTTCCAGTCGGTGGACCAGAGTTCATTCTGCTCGAATGCCTTGTAGATGGCGGCTTTGAGCTCTTGCTCGACGGCGGTGCGGTTTGTATCTGTGCATTTCGCCAGGGTGTCGTGTACGAACGCTCTTTAGGGTGAATTGACGGAGATGGAGGGGAGATAGGTAAAACGAGCGAGGGAGAAGTCGAGGTCAGCGGTGACGGCGGCGGATACGAGCAGCTCAGAGTAAGCTCACTTGAGCTGGGGTGGCCAGTTTGAAGACATGACGCGAGGCTGGACCTAGTAAGGAGAGGTGAAAGAGATGAGGAGGGAAACGTCAGCGGGCGAGGAAGCAAGCTGGATCGCTGCGCAAGCGGATAGTTGCTGTGCTTGGTAGTCGTCCCGGTGCGGTGAATGTGCGTCTATGACGAGTCGAGCAGTGGGAAACGAAGCTGATATTGTCAACCTCCCTCTCATGGTGCTGGCAACCCCCCGCTCCCGCAAGACCATACAAGTGATTGCGCCCTGACACACTCCAGCTCTACCGGCGACTAACCCATGCATCTGCTGCTATCCGCCCATTGCCGCCGGCCCCGTACGCTTCTTCGCTGCAACTGACGCCGAACCCTCAACGTCTCGTCGCTGTCTGCGGGCGACACCTGAATGAGCCGTGCGAAGAATCACACTTATACGTGGTGCGAGCTGGTTGGAGAAGAGGCTGACGGCTTCGATTGTGCGTTCTTTGGCGTTTTCACTTTCCTCGCTCCCTTCTTGCTCGCGGCCTCACGCTTTTCTCGCGCAGTACTTTGACCAGCACCGCTCCCGTCCAGATTTGTCCGATCTCTCCCATGCTGCTATCGCTCGACGCGCCCGTCGGATTATGGCCATGGCACTTCCGCCGATGCAGCCACGGAAAGGTTCCGACACCTCTGCTTCTTCTTCCCTTCGAGCCGTGCTGTCCGCGAGCCGACGCTCTCGCAAACGCGCCCAGCACGGCGCCGAGTGTGCTAAGGCTCACTCAGTTCAGCGGCAAACTCGGACAAGGTTACAGCAGAAGGCGATCAAGGAAGCCGGACACGCACTTCTTTTCCTTACGACTGGGTTGCCCCACCATGACCCTTTCTTCCGGGGGCGATGGCTGTGCTCGTGGGACATGCTGGCTAGGTGTATAGAGTGGGACGGCGGGGACACCCACTAGGCTTCCAGTGTATGTAGATATAACAGAACAGTGGAAAACCCGTTATAGCAGTGTCGAGTGAGTCCGAAGGGGGGTATCGCGAGGGATGAGAAACTAGCACAGTCTTCGTGCGTTCATGTGCTTTGTGTGCAAGGAGGAACGAGTTGAGATCGACAAGCCGAGACTGTCGGAGGAAACGAATTGATGACCAAGGCGTCTTCTCCCTCTTCTTGGATTGCTTCACATCGTAGCTCTCCAGCGTTATCGCAGCTCTGTCGTCATGACTGCTGGTACTAAACGCGTTTTCCCAGCCGATTTCGACGACGTCGCCCCTCCTCCCCCGCCTGCTCTCAGATCGCTCCCCTCGACGTCGAATGGACAGGCGGACGATACAACGGTCGCCGCAAGCTCGATAACGACTGTCTACGATATGGTCTCGAATGCGCAGGCATGGGCGGGCGAGCTGAGCGAGCGAGTCCAGGTCGCTCAGGCGGTTCAGGGAGGCGAAGGCAAGGTAGTTCTTGGCCTTGAAGAGGCACAAGCTTTGCTGAGCACACTGCATGAGACGGTAGCTGGCTGTGCGTAGCGCTGCTCTTTCCCTGTGCGGTTCTAGGCGACAAGCTTACCCTGTTCTCTACTCAGACTTGGAAAAACCAGCCAGCAAAGCCGACATCTTCACCTTGATCAACTACATCGGTCAAACCACCAGTAACATCTCGTCAGGTGCAGCTACTCCGTCCCGTTTAGACCGTCCTCTCCGTCTGGATCGCTCTCGCCGTCGTTCCCGCCTTGCTTCCTCGGCCCGACCGTCTCTTGCCGCAACATTGCCGTTCGACGTTCTCTGCCTCATCCTGCTGCAGCTTCGCAGCTTGTACACGGACCAGGCCGACGTTGGTTCGATCTACGCACACCGAGCGGGTCCGCACGCGTTCGCTCAAAACCTCCGCGCCCTCGCAACCGTCTCGCCGCGCTGCACGTCGTGCTATCCTTGCCTCTTTAGGTGTACCTTGACCTGATCCCACGCTGTCTCCACAGGGAAGGAAGCATGTTTGAGCCTTCATCGTTCGCAGTTGCACATCGTTGATGTCAAGCAGCTGCCAGAGCGCGCTGCTGAGCTGGCTCGGAAGCCGCGCCGTGCAGAAGCCCTTCGTGAGCTTACGATTCGCGTGCACGACTGGGACTTCGCGTTCTCGTGCGTACATGCTTCCTTTCCTTGCGTTTTGGTTCTGATTAGCACTAGCTAATATCCATCCATCCCATGTAGGAGGTCCAGCGAGGACGCGGGTTTTGCTATTCCGGAGCTTGTCGAGCGCTCCGTGAATTTGCGTACTTTCGCCATCACGACCGATCGTAACTCCTCGTACAGCTCCCCCGCCCTCTTCCGGAACCGCAGGCAACGCTTCGAGACCCTTACCGGCGGGGTCAGTCTGCCCACGACCATTCTTACTTCTCTTCCCTCTCTTCGCACACTCTCATACGGCGCACCGTGTACTCTTGCCGACGTCGTCCGCCTCGCCTCCGAACTCCCGACTCTCAGAGACCTGGACATTTTAGGAGACGTGGAGCACGCCGTTCCGCCTCTAGACGGCTTCCGCCCTTGCTCGCCTTCCCTTCAGCGCTTCTGGGCACCGGGTACGGCTTTGCGTGCAGCAGAGCTTGAAGTTCTCCTCGGTTTCGCCGATACCGCAACCGAAGCCGTTCGCCCTCGCATCAATTCTCTCGCCTTCACGTTTGATCCCGAGCAGCGCTACTCGGCATTCCATCCCACCGATGATGAGGTCCTCGAGGAAGTTACTCGCCTCGTAGGTCTCTTCAGCCTCGTAGGAAACGGCCTCGACTCTCTGCACCTCTCAACTCCAAGCGCAGATCTTCCGGATACGACAGGAGGGATCTTTGGCGGAGGAGGCGGAGGCGCGCACGCTTGGATTCCGCTGGGTATCGCAGTTATGCAGGGTGGGGTTGGACCAGTCCCTCAGCCTCAACCGCAGGTTGCTGCCGGTGGAGGGGGAGCGGCTGCTGGGGGTGGTGGAGCGGGTGCCGGAGCGGCCCCGGGAAACGCAGGTGCTGGGGCAGCATTAGGGGCGGTAGGAGGACCGCCGAACGCCTTTGGTGGACAGCAGATCATCATCCGCCCTCTCGCCGTTCCTGATCCCACGCCCTTCTTCGATGCACTCATCGCTCACACGCCTAATGTCGAACACCTCGAACTCTACGGTCGCCGCTATGATAACGAGCTTGTCTCCGTACTGAAGAAGCTGCCGCTGTCGAGTCTCGCTCTTTCGGTACCGGTCGAGACGGCTCGTGAGGGTGTAGTCGGTGGTTTACTTACTGCGCTGAAGGATGGCGAGTGGGGCCGTCTGAGGAAGTGCGTCCGCAGCCCCCTTTTCTCAGCCCAATTTCCCCTCGTCGCAGAAACCTCTCTCTGACATTCTCTTGCTCTTCCCTCCTTCCCACGGCAGCCTAGAACTGAGCGGACGCGGTGGAGAGTGGGCCCCTGCGGAGCGCCGGCAGATCAAGGGGGCGGTCGAGGCGAGGGGGAAGAAGGTGGCGTACAAGTCGACGGACGTGAAAGGGTGAGAGATGGAAGGCGATCGTGTTCTTGCTTGTGATTGTTTGAGCTTGAGGAAGTAGCATACCTTGCACTGACAAAGTAACTTCGTCGCCTAGGCGTGTGTCTTGACGGACCGTCGAGCACTGCAGCACTGCTGTACTAGCGGGAAGCGTGTGAGGAAGAAGGAAAAGTAAATCGGTTTGCGGGTCTGGTGAGCTGGTCAAGAGTGCCGACAAAAACAGCGTCAGGCGCTGTAATTGAGCGGGAGCAGTGTATACAGCGGGTAGCGAGCGACACGGACGAGACGTCGGGGCGGTGAAGTAAGACGTAGGAAATATAGATGTAAGTTTTTAGTGGCAGTATAAGTAACTCTTTGGTAGTATAGAGGCTAGTATTCTGCCTTGTCACGGCAGCGACCCGGGTTCGATTCCCGGCCAGAGAGATTTTTTGTTGCCTGCTCGGACGGCTTGTCGGAGTGGGCCAAAATCCTTTTTTATTACACTTTGTCCAGTCCATCCTCCCATGCAAGTATCCTTACTGTGTGGTCGCGAGGGTGACTTGTGAGCATGAACAGTACGCATTTCCCGGCCAGAGATTCAATTTTTCCTTCTCCGTCAGCGGCGGCCATCTCGCTGGCCTGATGTTTTTTTTTTCTCCTCTCCGTCCGTCTTCACACTTGCTATAGTCTTCTCTTTGCCCACAGCGACCCTTAGAGGCTCTGTCCGGCACTGTCTGGCTCGAGAGCTTGGTTTTCTCCCTTTGAATTCTAGCTGTGGTCCTGATTGCCCGAGACTGCACGAGCTTCGTTACGGTCTCGATGTCGTGACCTTCCACACCTGAAACAGCAATCCTCCAACCACGTGGCATGCTTCTCCAGCCAGGATACTTTGTGTAGATAGCGGCCTTCTCAATCTGGCCTTGTGCCTTCTTTCCGTCAAGTAATGCATCTCATGCCGGTGTTCCCGTGCATCAGATAAGCCTATAGACTAGGGGAAAGGTGTAAGACCCCTGGCCGTGAGAGTCTGTATGGCATGTGCTTGCCCGGCCAGATGAGTTTTCAATCTTTGCCGTCAAGCTTGTCCACATCGTCTTTCTCTGCGGTTTGTCCGGTCTGACCTCGACCGCATACCCTCACGCTCCCTTCCAGGTACACGCTTGCTGACTGTACCTCACAGGGTTTCCCAGCCACAGCCTCTCTCCTACCATCTGAGTTGCTTAAACCTCTGGGTGCTGCCTTGCGTTACTCACGACACCTCTCCACGGCTTCTCTGTACATCCACTCTTTCTTGGCCATCAGTCTCGCCCGCACTATGCCACCCTGGAGACGCGCAGATATGTACGGTCTTACATAATTCCCTGCCGCCCCTAGTTCAGCCCGCCAATGCTGATAAGCTTGATGTTCTGCCAATCTTGAAGTCCATACTTTGACCCTGAGCATCATCAAGTAACAGAGAAACAGACATGGCGAAGGCGACGGTCGAACAGTAGCAAAAGGTGCAGGGCAAGGAAGGTACAGTCAGCTTGACCTTCTCAAATCACCAGTTGAGTAGTTGTCCTCGCCCACACCATGCAGCACCTGTGCCCCCCTCTCAATACGAAGCCATCTGGCGGGAAAATGACAAAGAAGAGCAAGACGTACCCTCGCGCCCGAAACCAGACTCTTTGATGCCACCGAACGGAATAGAGGCTTGTGAGATCGCACCGGTATTGGCGCCAACCTGCAGGAAGAGACCTACATGAGCAGCATGAACAGGGGAAGGCAAGGAACGAAAGCGCAGACACACCATGCCGACCTCAAGAGCAGCTGCAACGCGATGGAGCCGTGAAATGTTCTCGGTGAAAAAGTAGCTGCGAGTGACAGATCAGAGCAAAGCGGGAGGTCAGGTCAGCGCATAGGAGCGGGCAGCCTAGATGCGCAAGGGGAAGAACATACCCCGCAAGCCCTACCTCCGTGTCGTTCGCCATCTCGATTGCCTGTTCCTCCGTCTGGAATCGATACAACGCGGCGAGAGGACCGAAAGTCTCTTCATTGTCAATGGCGCACGAGTTGACCTCCGTCAACACCGTCGGCTCGAAAAAGTAACCCTTCAGGTCAGTCAGCTTCTTTCCACCGACAAGAACCTTGGCGCCTTTCTCAACCGCTTCATCCACGTGGTGCTGCACCTTGTCGACTGCGGCTTGGTGAATAAGCGGTCCGTGGGTGATTCCTTCGCCCGTTCCTTCACCGACCTTGAACGCGCGAACGGCTTCGGCAAGCTTCGAGGCGAAGGCGTCGTAAATTCCGTCCTGGACGAGGATTCGGTTTGCGCAAACGCAGGTCTGTCCAGACTGACTGTGGATGGAACACGCCGTCAGTCGAGGAAGACTCGCATACAGGAGGGGCTGGACTGCACCGGAACTTGGACGCAATGACTCCCTGAATCGCCTTCTCCATGTCCGCATCATCGAAGACAATGAAAGGCGCGTTGCCCCCAAGCTCAAAGGATAGCTTCTTCAGAGTGCTCGAAGCTTGGCTCATCAAAATTTTGCCCACCCTCGTCGAGCCGGTAAAGGACACCTTGTGGACGAGCGGGCTTTCACACAGCTCCTTGCCAATGTCAGCGGTGTGCTTCGAGGTCGTGATGACGTTGACGACTCCGTCTGGGACGCCAGCCTGGCGCGCGATTTCCGCCATGGCGAGAAGCGAATAGGGGGTCTCGGCAGGTGCCTTGAGGACGATAGTGTTGCCTGCCGCGAGCGCGGCAGCGCATTTGCGAGTGAACATCGCGTTGGGGAAGTTCCAAGGCGTGACTGTCAGAGTGATCGGAGTCAGGACAAAAACCAGCCTCTTGCTGCAAGAGGAACAGGACTGACTGATCCCACAGACACCGATGGGCTGCTTGATAGTGGTGTTCTGCACACCTGGCACGGAGGAAGGAATCACATCGCCGTAGTTTCGGACGACTTCGCCAGCATACCACCTGTGCACGCCTCAAAGGTGAGAAGAACGCGAAGATTGGAGAAGTGGAAAGGAGCATACGAGAAGTAGCTTGCTGCGACGTGAGACCGGTCAGTAGGGTTTGGAAGACCAAGGTGTGAGGTTGCCTACCTCCGTAAGCAATCTCGCCGCGAGAATCAGCAAGAGGCTTGCCGTTCTCGGCAGTGATGATCTGCGCAAAGACATTTGAGCGTCGCGTTCTCCTCACATCACCGTGTTCCTCTTACCTGCGCCAAATCCTCCTTGTTGTCCATCATGATCCTGTGCGGGGGCAAGGAGGCAACCTGATGAGCTCTCTCTGCTTGCCCGGAAGAAGTCGAACCGAACTTACTCATACATTTTCCGTAAGAGAGCTGCTCGTTCGAATTCGCTCGTCTTCCGCCACGATTTGAGCGCTTGATGAGCATACTTGACGGCTTGTTTGGTGTCCTCGACCGTCATATCGGGGAGAGTACCAAGGACTTTGCCATTGCCGGGATCTGCGGAAAGTATACAGGGTGAGCTAAGCTGAGTGAGATCCCAAGACGCAGGGACGTACTGATGACCTCAAAGTTCTCGTGGGCTGATCCAGCAGTCCATTGGCCGTCGATATAACCTTTATCGAGCCAGAGGGAAGAGTTGGAGAGCTGCATGGTGGGGAAAGACATCGTCAGCCGTCACAGGGATTTCACGTTTGGGACTAGAGAAAGTACTCACCTTGAGCGGCGCTGCCGAAAAGCTCGCCATTCTTGTAGACTGGTGATTGTATTGCGAAGGAGCGATGATGCGGGAAGTGGAGCGAACAGCGGCGGCAACGGGCAGAGTGCGAGGCGAGCGTCGGCAGCTGCGAGCAGAAGCAAAGGCAATAGTACGGAGCATTGGTAGGCTTCAGCGCAGATAATCAGCCGATGAGGATGACGGCGAGAAATCGCTAAACCGGATGTCGGCAAAGATGCAAAGATAGGATTCCTCCGTCGATGTCCGATCTCTCAGCTCTCGCATGCAGCATACAGCCCGCTAGGCGCGTAGCGAACAGGACATAGCGCGACATGGTTCGGACAGACGATGCGAGTCAAATCTCTTTTTCATCCACACGCTACAACTCGACGATCTTCGGTCCCATGTCCTTTGCTGGCGCTGCTGCCTGCTCCTCCGTTAGCCGTTCCTCGTGCTTCTTCCGATCCAGCTCTTCTCTTCTTCTTTTCACGCCGGCGTCTTCCGCTTCCCGTACTTTCTCCCGTCTCTCTGCCTCATTTTCTGCATGCTCCGCAATGCTCTTACAGACCACCGACATCGCCGGGTCTGCCGTCAATAATGAGGCGAAGAAGAGCAGCTTGGCGGAACCGAGGGAGCACTGCTGCTTCTGCTGTTTCGTGAGGGGTGAGGTCGAAGTCGGGCGGGAGATGAGCGGGCGCGAAACAACAGGACCGCCGGGTTTCGAGGCGGTGGAAGGGTTGGCGGTCGTAAGAGCGAGAGTGAACAGCGAGTAGAGGTCAGATAGGGCAGAGAGGACTGTGGCGAGAGAATGGGATGAAAGGGCGGAGGAGGCAGAGGCAGAGGCGGTGGAAATGGCGGATATAGGTGTCGGACGGAGTAAGGAAGCGAGGTCTTGCAGGAGCACCGTCACCAGCGGCGGAGGAAAGCTCTGATGAATGACCAGCATCAGTGAATCGACCTTGACAGCGGCCCATGAGAGCTGCGCACATTTGGTTCTTCTCGCGCAACGACATACTCGACTGCTGCATCCATCTCCTCGAAAGAGACCGTTGAGCGCTCCACCAGGAAGGGCACAAGCTGGCATACAACGGTGATAGCCGTGACACGCTCTGTCGATTTCTCCGGGAGAGTGGCGAAGGAGGTAAGGGCGAATGTGCGGAGAGTGTAGGCATAGGCAAAGCTGCAGGTAATCCCGATTAGCATATGCAGCGGGGCAAATAAGAGAGAGAAAGACGCACAGAACAGCGACGACGTTATATACCAGCTTGGCATTGGCGACTGCCTTGCCGTCCGGGCCCTTCGAAAGTGACGGCAACTTCTTCTCGTCCAGCATTACCGGCCTGAAAACCTCGTCCCCCTCTTGGTCGCTCTCTTCCTCTTCTTCTCCCACGTCCAGAACGCCCTGCTCTCCCTCTGCTCGCTGCGCCTCGGCAGCTTTCTTGCTCGCTTCCGCCATCTGCTTCAGCACTTTCCTTTCCTCCCCCATGATCCACCACGGCTCGTCCGGCTCAAAGTAGTCGTCCACCAGCTTATTGACCTGCATAGGATCTTGCAGTGTCGTTTCGAATGCGGCTTGCTGAGCTGGAGTCAATAGGGAGAGCAAGGCGTCTGGTTCGAGGGTATCTGCAAGACCCTTAAAGTCAGAGAACATCGCAGTCGACGCATGGGAAAGAACTCACCCAAGTCCATGCCGGCGAGCTTCTTTTCGAGCTCTTCCCTCTCAGCGCGGCGTGCTTGCCCTTCTGCACTCTCGTCCTCTTCGCTTTCCTCCCCTTCGTCGAGCTCCTCCAGTTCGCGCTGCTTCTCCTCGAAGTCCCTGAGCATTCTCAACATACGCTTCTTCTCGTCCTCACTTTCGTCCTTTGGCGCACCCTGTACCTCCTCCTTAAGTGTTTGTCGCTGAAACGCCTCACTACATCCGGCATGCTGTTCTGCTCTGAAGCAGGCGAGCGAACAGTAAGGGAGGTTGCATGTTGGGCAAGTGTATCGTGATAGCTGTTTGTTGCATCTGTTTGATGATATCAGGTGGTCAGGAGCTGCTGAGAGAGGGTGAGCCAGAGTCGAGGGAGCGAATCAACAAGGGCAGGCTTACATTCCACATGGCGCAGAGGGAGCGGTAGAGACGATAGGAGCACGTTTGCGCTTCGGTTTTGCGTCCTTTGCACGTGGTAAGCGGAGTTGCATAGTGAATCGAGCAGAGCGTGGTCGGAAACAAGTAGTGGTTTGGAAGAGGGCAAAAAGGTGGCAACCTGCACAAACTGACTGCTCGTATACAAATTGCAACACAGATACTTTAGTACGACAGGAAGCGGGCCCTCAAATCGCGACAGAATAATACCGCAAAAACGTTGCGACTACAAGCGTTCCTTCCTCCTCCCGCCTAAGCTGCAATTGCCTGTCTTGGCTGGCGTTGTTCTGCTGCCAGCCCTTCCTCTTCCTCGTCTTCTCCGGTGGGCACGACCGGGAGGCGCTCTGGCAGAGCATGCGAAGGTGCTTCGGGGAGTTTCGTGCTGATCTGCGATAGTGAACCGTGCAGTTGACGGTTCAGGGTAAGTAGAGTCCTCTCGAGAAATGGACAAGGTAGGAGAAGCAAGAGGTGGCGAGTACAGATAAGGAAAGTGAAGAAGAAAGGACGAACCTGTTCCGCTTGTAACGCTGCCAATTCCGCCAGGACGTCTTCCTCGTCTGCTGCTGAGATGCGGCTTGATAGTAGCGCACTAACCTCCTACGACAGCGGGAGGAGCGCGGGAGATCAATGTGTGCTGCAACCGGAAGCGAGTTGCCAAGGGAAGTACGGACTTCTTGATATGCCACACCTTCTCTAGTGTCGTCCATGAGCTTCTCGACAGCGGCGAGGTCCATCTCCTTATTCAGCTGCTGCAGCACTGTGTTGCCCTGCTGTAGCCCGTAGAGCACATCTTTCTCGACGAGGGAGAATTCGATGGACTGGACCTGCGCGTCTCCGAATAAGACGTCAGCTGCTCAAGAAAGACCGCAGACCAGCGCCCGTTGAGTCGAGTGAGAGCGCACCAGTTTCTGCAGAGTAGCCAACTGGTCGTCCGTCTGGCTGAGCAAAGTTTCCTGATACTTTTTCTGCCGCAGGGCTATCAATGCCCGCTGCTTGTTCCCTGCCCGCAAAGACTCCGCGGCTATCTCGCGCTCGCGAGATAGGACCACCTCAATCTAGGATGGCGATAGGGTCAGCATGCTGCTTCACGAGGAAGAAGGAAAAGGGCCGCGGGTCGACGGCAAGGCGTCCACCACTGACGACAAAAGCGGACTTGAGAGGCACTCACCCGCTTCTGGTATTGCTTGAGTTTATCTCGTTGAAGTTTGAGACTGGAACCGAAGTGAAGGAAGGAAGTCAGCCTGAAACAGCGAGCAGACGGTTTCAAGTGGGGAAGGACGAGACGTACTCGAGTATGGACCTATCCTGCGGGGTAATTTTGACCGCGCTCGATGACTGACCCACTGCATAGGAGCGTCGTCAAGCTAGCCCGTTGCCTTGCGGGGATGGGAGAGGGAGGCGCACTGAAGCGAACTTGCGGGAGATCCGGACGGAGCAGAGGGGGCGAGCCTGATGCAAGTGCGGCGGTAGCGCAAAGAATAGCTTGAACCGTGATAAAGTAGCGCAAGCAAGTACCCAGTCTAGGTGCAAGAAGAGGGGAAGGAGCTGCCGAAGACATCTTGGAGTTCATCGATAATCTTGTCCTCGAACGCCTGTAAGGAAGCCAAAATTTACTGGCACAGCCAGGGACGGACCTCTGAAGACCCTGCGCACGCGCCGACGTCCGACCCTGCTGTTCACGTCGCAAGCCACTGCACTTTCCTCGACGTCGGTTCAACGATTCAAAGGTGGTAGAAAGCACCATGTATCGCCTCGTGACGGGCTTCATAGCCCATCTCATGCAGAAGCAAGAGGTAAGTACCTCTACTAGTCGTCTCGAGGCGTCCTCTGTCGAGGTTGGGGGTTACTGACTTTCCCTTGCCCGCAGTATTCCGTATTGATTATGGGACTCGACAATGCTGGCAAGACAACGTTTTTGGGTGCGTGGTTCCGCGCGCCTTCCGCAGGGCGATACTGATCGTTTTTCAATGTCGTCCCGGTCAATCGGAACAGAAAAGGTCAAGTCCACGTTCAACAACACCCCTGATGTGGACCCAAAGAACATAGCACCAACAGTAGGGCAGAACAGTACGTCTCAGCTAATGTGCCGATTGAAGGCCAGGCAGGCTGACCCTCCCTTCCCGCCTCGCAGTTGGGCGCATCACCCTTTCCTCCTCGATTTTGCAGTTCTGGGACCTGGGAGGTAAGCCGCGTCCTCCATCTCCCATGCCATTCGTCTGAGTGGCCATACGACCTGCAGGACAACGGGATATTCGGTCGATCTGGCCAAAATACTTTGCCGAATGTCACGCCGTTGTGTTTGTGATTGATTCGACAGACAAGGAGCGAATAGAAGAGTGTTGGTCGGTCTTCGGTGCGTGATCCGCTTGTCGGTCTGACCATCCTTATTGACCCTTCTTGTCATGTCAGAAACTATCGTAACGGACCACCGGGTTGACGGTGTTCCTACACTGGTTCTGGCCAACAAGCAAGACTGTGATGGTGCAATGGCGGTGGCGGACATTAAGCAGATGTTCAATCAGCTGATCGTAGGCAAGCTGAACGTGAGTGACAGTGCGGTGCTGCCCATCTCGGCGTTACGAGGGTGCGTTTTTCTCGTCCTCGTATCCTCGCCCACAATCACCTGACCTGCATGCCCTTCCAAACGCAGGGACGGCATCCGGGAAGCGGTAGACTGGCTTTTCCTACGTGTGCACCAGCAAGTTCACCTCGTCTCGCATGCCACCTCTGCAACCGCTACTAACCTCGATCTCCCTTCAGCTCGCGACAGGTGTCTCGGTTTTAGGTCGTATCGTTGTTATCTTTTTGTTGTAAGATCGCCGCATACCGCTGTACAAAGCCATACCTTTCAGAAGACCCAAAGTGGTTGCTTCGCTGTCTATGCGAGAGGAGCGAAACGGTCTTGTTCGAAAAAGTTTCCGCTACGCCTCTCTCTCCACTACGACTTCCTGTCACACGAGCACAGCATGATCGACGTTGCCACCGGTCTCAAGCGCTTCGGTGCCGTTTGCCCCTTCCTCCGTACCTCGACTGTCTCGTCCCTTCGTCGTTACAGCGCTCAAACGATCAGCGATGGAAACGCCAATCGCCTCGCCGATATCGCGCAGAGGCGCTGCCCGCTCATGAGCGCTGCCTTGGCCTCGCGTGGCTTCTCCACTTCCGCCACTTGCCCCGTTTCTGGCAAGACGACGGCGACGGCTGCCACTCAGAGCGAGGGCAAGTGTCACATCGCTCACAACTCCGCCCCGACTTCCGTTCAGCTCAAGCGTGGCTACGCTAGTATCGCACAAGTCCAGGAAGCCGCTCTTCGCCGCGCGACCAACCCCGCCGCTCCTCAGCCGTCATTCGTCAACCCGGCTTCAATCGCCCCGAAGGACGCTGTCAACTCTGCCGCTGATGAGGTGGACGACTCCCACACGCCTGTCGAGGTGCACTCTGCCGGACGCCCGACCTGCGCGCTGGGATTTGCCAAGCACCGCATCACGTCGTTTAGACCTGGCTTCGATTATGAGGATTTCTACCAGGCGGAGCTGGCGAAAAAGCACAATGACAAGAGTTATAGGGTACGCCCATTTCTGCCGTATCCTTCGCCAACGAACTCTTCGAGCGACATGCGAGGCTGGAATCTGACCTGCTCTCTAAACACAGTACTTTAACAATGTCAATAGGTGCGACGTGTTCCCCTTCTACAGCCTTGTCACCTGCTCATCATGTTCCGTGCAGGCTCGCCGCCAAGTTTCCGGTTGCGCACACGGCCAACAAGGCTGACGAGGTCACTGTCCATTGCTCGAACGACTAGTATGCCGACCTTCCTTACTGGTTCCCGCCTTTGCTCCACTGACAAGCTGTCCTTTTGCTAGCCTCGGCATGGGCAGACACCCCGTCACCCTTCAGGCCATCCAGTCAGTCCCGCATCTCCTCGCCGCCGTTGACTTCCTGTTCTGATCCGTCGCTCTACTTGCAGTGAGACCCTCAATACCTACGGTGCAGGGGCTGGTGGTACGCGCAACATCGCTGGTAATGGTGCCATGCACCTCGCCCTTGAGGCCGAGCTCGCTTCGCTTCACCAAAAGCCGGCGGCGCTCGTCTTCACCAGTTGCTATGTAGCTAACGACGAGACTCGTGCGTCATTCCCCTTTGCTCCTTTACCTATCTCGGTGCAGTACTGAACCTTACCGCTCGCCGCAGTCGCAACTCTCGGCTCGAAGCTGCCTGGCTGCGTTATCCTTTCGGACGAAATGAACCACGCATCGATGATTCAAGGTATCCGCCACTCGAAGGCGCAGAAGATGATCTTCAAGCACAATGACCTGGTCGATCTCGAGAACAAGCTCAAGTCCCTTCCGCTCGACACGCCCAAGATCATCGCCTTCGAGTCGGTCTATTCGATGAGCGGAACCATTGGTCCCATCAAGGAGATCTGCGACTTGGCCGAGAAGTACGGCGCCATCACTTTCCTCGACGAAGTGCACGCCGTCGGGATGTACGGACCAACCGGCGCCGGTGTCGCCGAGCACTTGGACTTTTACGCCAATGCTCAAGGGGGCAAGGACAACTCCGTTATGAGTCGCGTTGATATCGTGCGTTATCTGCCGCACAGCTTGCTCACTTTGACTCTGAGCCAGAATTGACATGGTTCTCGTCGCAGATCACCGGTACTCTCGGCAAAGCGTACGGCGTCGTCGGCGGCTACATCGCTGGTTCGACCAAGTTTGTCGACATGGTGCGCTCGTACGCCCCGGGCTTCATCTTTACGACGTCCATTCCGCCTTCGACCGCCGCCGGTGCCCGGGCCGCCATCTCTTACCAGAAACAGCACCTTGGCGACCGTCAGCAACAGCAGCGCAACGTCGCCAAGGTCAAGGCCGACCTAACCGCCATCGGGATCCCCGTCATCCCCAACCCGTCGCACATCGTTCCCCTCCTCGTCGGAAATGCCGAGCTCGCAAAGGCGGCCTCGGACCTTCTGCTCACCAAGCACAAGCTCTACATCCAGAGCATCAACTTCCCCACCGTCTCCCGCGGCGAGGAGCGCCTGCGCATCACGCCGTCCCCTCTTCACACGCCCGAGCAGCTTCGCACTCTTGTCGACGCCATCGACAGCGTCTGGAACGAGCTTGGCCTCAAGCGCACCCGCGAGTGGGCTGCCGAGGGTGGTCGTTGCGGCGTTGGTGCCGCCGAGCCCAAAGAGGTCAACAATCTTTGGACGGCGGAGCAGCTCTCGCTCAAGGATTTCGCCGAAGCCAAGGCGAAGGCTGCCAACCCTACGTCGACCTGGATCGAGTCGTCCGGGGTCGAGGCTGCGACGGCTGCTCTCGCTGCCTAAGCACGTGAGCTAATAGTCTCCATCTCTTTTGTAGTTTTGTAGAGAAGCTGTGAGTTTACAAAGGTGTTCTCACGTGTCGAAAAAATCGCGAATCGGTTGTGAGCGAACGGCGAGCCGAGGGTGGGGCGGGAGTTTCTCGCGTCTCTCTCTCGTCGCTGCTGTTATTGCCAGACGCTGACGAGACTACTGCTCTGTGCTATCCTGCTCGTTGATCATCCCCCGCCTAGCTCAGTGTTTATAGTCAACCCTTGTTCGAATGTTGCCCCGGTCGCTCTCCGTTTTCTCTTCCTCTTCTTCATCCACCGCCGCTCGCCGACTCGCACAGATTAGAATGGTAAGCTTACTCACCTTGTTCGCACTGCCTGTATGATAACCTGACTCTTCCGCCTCGTGCTTCTTCCCACTCCCTCATCGCCACCATCGCACGACCCCTCCAGTCTTCCTCTGCTGCTCCCTCTGGCCTCCGTGAGGTCTTCATCCTCGGCGCCGTGAGTCCCACTCAGTTACTAGAATAGCTCCGCGTGTCAGGCTGATCGTTGATTGCGTTGTTGCCGGTACCGCCTTGTCCTCTTGCCCCAACCTTCCTTCCATCCCTCTAACTCAACAGGCCCGCACACCGGTCGGCTCCTTCCAGGGTCAGCTCTCCAAGGCGTCCGCCGTCCACCTCGGTGTCTCCGCCGTCAAGGGCGTTCTCTCACAGGCCAATGTCAAGCCGGAACAGGTCGAGGACCTCTACTTTGGTCAGGTTCTCCAGGGTGGAGCTGGTCAGTCCCCAGCAAGGCAGGTCGTCATCGGCGCTGGCCTTCCGGAGACTACCGAGGCGACCACTGTCAACAAGGTGCGCTGCCTTTCCCTCTCGATGAAGGTTTCCCGCGGAAGTGCGAATTAACCCATGTGTAAGCTTGTTAGGTCTGCGCGTCCGGTATGAAGGCCGTCATGCTCGCGTCTCAGAACATTCAGACTGGTCAGCGGGATCTGATGGTCGCTGGTGGTATGGAGAGCATGTCCAACGCCCCGTACGTTTCCTCGCCCTTCTGCCCTCGGCTTTGCTTGCACTAAGCTCTCGTGCGCCTGATGCAGCTTCTACTACCCTCGTCAGCCTCCTACTTTCGGTCACGTCTCTGCGCTCGATGCCATCGTCAAGGATGGTCTCACCGACGTCTACGGCGACTACCCCATGGGTAACTGCGCTGAGGAGACGGCCAAGAAGCACCAGATCACCCGTGAAGACCAGGACAAGTACTGCCTCGAGTCCTACCGCAAGGCGGCTGACGCATGGAAGGCCGGCGCGTTCAAGAACGAAATCGCCCCGGTTACCCTTTCCAACCCCCGAACTGGCGACGTCGTCATCGAGGAGGACGAGGAGTACAAGAAGATCAAGCCCGAGAAGGTCTCCAGTCTCAAGCCGGTATTCAAGAAGGACGGTACCGTTACCGCCGCCAACGCCTCCAACCTGAACGACGGTGCCTCCGCTCTCATTCTCGCCTCACAAGAGAAGGTCAACGAGCTCGGTGCCAAGCCCCTTGCCAAGGTCATCTGTGAGTTGAGCCCTGTCCGAATAAAAATCTAAGGGGATACCCACACGCTTTCCCGACAGCTTTCGCCGACGCCGCCTGCGCACCCATCGACTTCCCCATCGCTCCCGCTCACGCCGTTCCCGCTGCGCTCAAGAAGGCCGGTCTCACCATGGACCAGATCGCCAAGTTTGAAGTCAATGAAGCCTTCTCTGCCGTCGCCATCGCCAACCAGAAGATCCTCAACATCCCCACTGAGAAGCTCAACGTCAACGGCGGTGCTGTCGCCCTCGGCCACGCTCTCGGCTCGTCTGGCAGCAGGATCATCGTTACGCTTGTCCACCTTCTTAAGCCGGGAGAATACGGTGTTGCTGGTGTGTGCAACGTGCGTCCAGCTTTTCTCACGGTTGTCAAGATCCGCACTTGCTCACGGCTTTCCTCTCGCAGGGTGGCGGCGGGGCGTCGGCGATCGTCGTCCAGCGATTGTAAGCGCCGAGCTTCTCCAACGAGGTGGAAATGGTCAGCGGGCGAGTTTAGCAGGCCTTACGTTAGTGGAGGGAAGGGAGGAGTGGAGGGAAGGGAGGAGTGGAGGGAAGGGAGGAGTGGAGGGAAGGGAGGAAAACTTCTGTGCGACGTCGCGTCCTCCTTTTTGGTCTCAGCGGATACCCTATCTTCGATTTGCAGCTCTCATTTGGCAGTATGCAACACCCTTCGCATGCGCTACTTTGCCTCTGCGATGCAGACTTGCCGCTTTCCCTCAGAGTCTTCCGCTTCTACTGCGCCTCAGCTGCGGTCTGTGCCCATTCCGGGTCTCTGCTGCTCGTCCTGCAGAGCTGTGGAATGCCTTGTCGCGGTCATAGGGCTGAACAAGTCGGCGGGATGGCTCTAGCTGCATCACCCATATCCCCAACGCCCACCTCGTCTCGAGTCCGTCGCGCTGCATCGCCATTCGAACGTTGCTCTCGCACGAGCTCGGCGGCGATGTTCTCGGCACATACCGGTAACGCCGCTCGTGCGAGGATCTTCATCGGGTGATCGTGCCAGCATTCCTCGATCCACCTTTTCATGTCCTGCACAGGAAGTGGAATCCTCGGACGAAGGATCGCAGGAATTGATCACTACCGGGCTGCATGGTTGATCGGACCCAAGCAAGGCCCGGAGCGGCTGGTCTCGAGCGGGCGAGGTGAAGCTAGAGGGCGGCGCAAGGACGGACGAGCGATGGCGATGAGTCGCAGGAAGAGCAGCGCTTTGCACTTTTTCCTCCCCAATTGCTTACCGTCGTTCGCAGTTCGTTCTGCTCTCTCACCTGTCTCCCTCTCGCCCGACTCCTCCTTTGTCCGAGCCGTGCATCGCCATGGCCGCGCTCGCTCTCCCGGCGTCAAAACAAGGCAGCACGTATTCTGCCTGCGCCTACGCCTACCATTCCTCGCGTCTCGCCTACTCCGTTGGGGCTCAAGCTCCGGGCGTACTCGTCCCTTCCTCCCCGTCTCAGACAGCCCCACCTACCCCGCCCTTCACTGACCTGGCCGGTCTTCGCACCCATCTTCCTCCTCTTTCGTCAAGTCCCACACCTCGTCCCGAGCACCATGGATACTCTGGTGATCACTTGTCGTCTGAATGGCCCGCCCTCAAGACACCAGAGCTGGTCTCAGCCATCCCCTCGCCTCAACACCGCCCGTCATATTTTCCTTCCTTCCGCCCTGTTTCGCCTTTCGCAACTCGCAATTCTTCCTTTCTGCGTCCCCCGCCACTGTCACGCTCCCCTTCTTCATCGTCCACGCGCTCTCGCAGTCCCTTCTCCTGGTCCCCATCTTCCCCTTCGTCCCCAATACATCCATCACCTTTGCCGTTCTTACGCCCGACCGAACAATCCGCCGGCGTTGTTCCGGTTTCCTCTGGCTTCTACTCCTTTCCGTTCAAATCATCCTCAGTCGCGGCCAGCGGCAAAGGTGCCGGCATGACACCAGCATTGACCATCGTCACCTCCTTACCTGTTCCCGCTTCTCTTGACCTCGTCGACGACCTGGATCTCGAGAATGAGGACCCTTTCCGCCAGGCAGTCATGAATATGCGGGGGGGAGACGACTTTGATGGTGACATGGAGGAATGGGAGGATGGAGAGGACAGCCCGAGCGAGGAAATGGCGTGGGAAGGGCAACTGACCAAGGTGTAAGGCGGGGTCTGCGAGTGGGCTGCTCAGGGCAAGTAGGCGGTTGATACTAGACTATGTACATATGCTGTTGGTATGTTTGGCTGTAGCATAGCAGGGTGCCGTGGTTGTACCATTAACTACCTTCTCAGGCCGGGCAAGTTTCCTATCTCTCCCGAGTGTACTGTGGCCGCTGTGGCTTGACAGCTTTTCTTGATCCTCTGGGCTCTGCAAGGGTCTGAGACTGCTACAAGGTAATTGCTGGCCACATAGACGGGGTGCCAAGCCAAGGAACAGCCGATGGCGGTGACTGTCAGACCTTGCTTGTGACATGTACGGAGTCAGCTCTTGAGGGATACGGTCTGGAAAAGAAACTGGTGAAAACGATATGGACTACGAACGACGGGACTATCACGGCTGCTTGGCTTTAGTCAAGATGGGGAGTTCCCTGGCCAGGCAGACCCAGATTTTTACGTGGCTGTGCATGAGAGAGCACAAGGCCTGGAGCAGGAAAGTCGCGCTCAGAATCAAAAGAATCTGATCGTGCACAGCACCGACTGCTGGGTGCTGTTAGAAAAGCGCCTCTCAAGCCAGTGGCCCTACATATTGCCTTCTGGTCGTTGGGCCTACGCAAGGGAAGGGAAACGCTGTAAAGGATGGCATGCGAACGGTGGGAGGACATTCAACGGAATTGAGAAGGTCATCTGTTCGTCCTGCGTTGACCCAAGTGTTCTGGCCGGAAAAGCAAGCTATGCATGGACCATAGTTATGCCGGTGCAGTAAGCTGCGATCGTGAGAAGAGCACAAGTCAGAGATAATACCAGAATAGGGATGATGCAGCGTGTTTCAGCGGCTAAGGAGGCAAGCCAGACCATCGCCCGTGTCCAGAGGGCACAAACGAAGCCTGAGTCGAACGTCATCATACAGAATGATAATCTACAAGGCCGCTGTGCGACAAGTGAAGACTGCAGCAAGTGTCAAGAAAGATACGGACTCCGGGAAAAGAGCAAAAGCAGTCACGAGAACTGCTGCGACTGTCTGGAACAGCAAGAATCGGTTTCTGGGGCCGGGAACGGCATGCACTGCAACACACAGATTGAGCATGCATCCCGGAAGCAGAAAGTTGGGTGCAGGACGATGAAAGGGACCAGAGGGAGAAACAAGAAACTTGGGCCACTCCGACGAGTGCGACTGTCGGCACTTGCATGGGAGGATGGACTGGACAAAGTGTAATAAAAAAGGATTTTGGCCCACTCCGACAAGCCGTCCGAGCAGGCAACAAAAAATCTCTCTGGCCGGGAATCGAACCCGGGTCGCTGCCGTGACAAGGCAGAATACTAGCCTCTATACTACCAAAGAGTTACTTATACTGCCACTAAAAACTTACATCTATATTTCCTACGTCTTACTTCACCGCCCCGACGTCTCGTCCGTGTCGCTCGCTACCCGCTGTATACACTGCTCCCGCTCAATTACAGCGCCTGACGCTGTTTTTGTCGGCACTCTTGACCAGCTCACCAGACCCGCAAACCGATTTACTTTTCCTTCTTCCTCACACGCTTCCCGCTAGTACAGCAGTGCTGCAGTGCTCGACGGTCCGTCAAGACACACGCCTAGGCGACGAAGTTACTTTGTCAGTGCAAGGTATGCTACTTCCTCAAGCTCAAACAATCACAAGCAAGAACACGATCGCCTTCCATCTCTCACCCTTTCACGTCCGTCGACTTGTACGCCACCTTCTTCCCCCTCGCCTCGACCGCCCCCTTGATCTGCCGGCGTCCTGCAGGAGCCCACTCTCCACCGCGTCCGCTCAGTTCTAGGCTGCCGTGGGAAGGAGGGAAGAGCAGGAAACCGATGCTTGCTCAGAGAAAGTTCTACTCTCAGGTGACAAGGCCGCCCAAAACATTTCAGGGTGTGTTGGGGGAGCTGAACAGGCGCTCTTACCATGCAATATACTCCGCGGGGTGCGGTGTTTCGTCCCGACTCTCCATCTGCGGAACAGGCAAGGTTGGGATTTGTGGCGCCAAACCAAGACCAGCAGCCAAGGGCCTTTCTTCTGGGCTTACCAGGCGCCGGAAGCCTCCAGCTTCAACTGTGGTACAGCAGCAAACCAAAGCCTCGCAACGGGGCTCCATAGCGGGTATGAGAGGCTAAGGTGGGTGTTGTTGAGAGTGCTGAGAAACCCCAGCTCCGGCTGTCACTGTCTTTGTCTGGGGCTCGCCTATACCGTCTTGATATACCTTTGAGGTCACCGCAATCTCAGTGATCGAGCTGCGAGGGTTTCGACTTCGCGGCCTCGTGCAAGGAGAATAGGAACTGCTGACCTTCTCAACTTGGCTTGCCGAGGGGAAGCCGCTCAGATGGGAGAGGGGAGGATCACGCCGCTCAGCTGGCACCATGTCTGAGTAGAGTGTCTATCATTGCCTCAAAGGGAGTGTCATGACGCTTGTCGGAAGAAGCGCTAGGCCAAAAGGGCTGTTTGTTGGGTAGCATCAACGCAGCAATGTTGTACGAACTCGCAGGGGTGTTCACGTTTCACCACGGCCTGAAGGCGGTGGACCGCCAGCGGGGCGGGATACGAGACACGGCGGATCTCAGCTGACTACAGCTTATTTGTTTAGTGTCAACTCGCGCACGAAGGACTTTCCAGGAGAAGGGTTACTTTACTCTTACACCCGCTACCTGACCCTTTACATCCAAGGCGCTCTCCCTGTCCTTACACACTCACCAGAATCTTCGTGCTGCGCAGCTACCATGCTTCAGCTACCATGGGCGTTCTCCTCTCCAAAATTGGCTCGCTCAAGCCTCTTCCCCTCCCCTTCTCCCATTGGACGGGGTACTCACTCCCCTGGTCTAAGCCAGACCGAGAACGTGCAATCTAAGCATTAACCATGAAAAAGGCGCTGTCCTACTCAGCAGCGACGCGAGGATAACCCAAGAGAACGGAAAACAAGGCGCCAGAACGAGGAAACAATGCTGGAAGGAGGAGGAACGGACGGGGTGGGGTTTGACGTGCGAGGAGATCAATGACGAAGAGTGAAAACAGAGTGCGAGGAAAGAGGTACGAGGTGAGAGAGAAAGAAAAGGGGCACAGATTTCTTGCTTGCTCTCCGCCTGAAGGAGGTATCTACCAATCAATGTCTAAGCTTTACAAGCCGCCGAAGACGTCCAGCTTGAGCTGTTCGAGGTTCAAGCAGTCAGTCTCGGTAACCCAGTTAGAGGAGGAGGGCAGGGAGAACGTACCGGCTGGCCGTCCTTGCTGAGGTGAAGCTCAACCCGCTGTCCATGCCTCGGAGCCAAGACCCTCTTGACAGGATTCGGGATGGACTGCGCGCCAGCCTGGATGGAGAGGTTGGAGAGGAACGCCTGGAGCCAGCCAAGCTTGGGACCAGCGAGAGCGTCGAGCCAGTCGCCGGTAGGAGGGAGAACACCGTTGATCGAGTAGACGTGCTTCTCGCCGCCGTCAGCAAGGGGTTCAACGGAGTGAGAGATGTTGCTCGAGGCGAGGAGAGCCTCAGTGTCGACGGGCGTCGGTTCCGGAGCGAGGTAGTCGATTGTGGGGATCTTCGACTCATCGCCGCCGTAGAATTCCTGAAGGACCTTCCCGATGAGCGACGTCTGGATGTCACCGAGCATCTCGGCGATGGGAATCTGCGTCGAGGTGCAGTGCTTGACGGCAACTGGGCCCTGCAAGATGCAGACACGTTGCGGGTCCTGGTCGAAGACGGCCTCGATGTCCTCCGCTTGCCAGAGCGAGTCCTGTGTATGAAGACACGGTGAGCCGGGAAGCACAGTACTTAAATGAAGTGTAGCGCACCTTCTTGAACCAGATACCGAAGTTGGCATCGAGAACGGGAATGAAGGGGACGGGCTGCGGACAAGGCCGAACATTAGTACGTAGCTGAGACGTGAGGAGGGGAAACGGCTCACCTTCTGACCAGGGCGCTGAGCGATAGCGAGGAAGTAGGACACATCGGCAGAAGCAAGAATCTGGTCCTTGGCCTCGGGGTATTGCTCGAGGAACTTCTTGAGGAATGCCTCAGGCTCATTCAGCTCACTGTAGGACTGCAGGGCCGAGATCTTGACGCCCGAGTCGTTGACGTTGGAGAGGCGCTCCTCGACACGGCGAATCCAGTCACCGACGAGGTTGCGGAGGGACGGGTCGACCCAACGCTTCTCGTGCGCAACGTACATGAGGCGGACAAGGCGAGCGTTGACCTCGGCGTAGGTCATGTCGGCCAGGTCGCAGGATGAACCGTCCGCCTTGGCGGGGAACTGCAAAGTGCGAGAATGGTTTAGCTGGAGACAGGCCCACGAGAAATGACAGGCAGGCGAGACGTACCCAAGGCTTCTGGAAGTCGGCGTTGAGGCGGTCGATAACGTACTGCTTGTTGTCGGCGAGCCACGCGACCTGCTTCTCCTTCGACAGCGAGAAGACCTTCTTGTCGAATTCGGCCCAGAGCTTGACACCGCGGGTGGCAACCTTGTGAATGGGTTCGCCAAGTTCCGAGTTGACAGTTAGGATACCACCAGTCGGCTTGTCGTAGGTTTGCTCCCTGCGAGCGTTGAGGAACCAAGTTCAGCAACGAATCAAGAATGCAGAACAGAGGCAAAAGAACGCACCACTTGTCGTCGTCAACGCCCGGCGCGTCGACGATAAGCTGCTTGACACTCTCGCTAGTGTGCGCCTCTTTCGCAACCATGACCCACGAGGCGAAGAGGAATCCATCGAAAGGCATGCGGGCGACGCCGTAGTTCTTCTCCGACCACTCGCCCGACAGGTAAGGGTAGCAGCCCTCCGCGTCACCAAAGCCAGATCCACCGACGAGCTTGATGTTCGGGTGCTGACGGATCGAGGCGTAGGTGGACAGAATCGGGGCGTGGAAGTCTTCGCAAGAGTGGTGACCACCAGCGCGACCACCAGTCCACTGCATGATGATGGGGAAGTCGGGGTTGGAGGCAGCGATGTTGATGACCTGACGAATGCCGTCGACCGATCCTGTGCGAGAAAATGGGTCAGCGGAATGTGGATTCAAGGAGTGGAACGGAACGAACCAGGCTTGAACGAGACGTGCTTGATGCCCGCCTCGCGGAGACCGTCAATGATCTCCTTCGCCTTCTCAGTCGAGGGGATACCAGCAGCAACGCAAATACCCTCCACCGGCTCGCCCTCCTTCTTCATCTGCTGCCACAGCGGGTTTTGGAAGGTCCTGTCAGGTGTAAAAGTCGTGTCAGCACACGATGCGCAAAGAAAGCAGCTGGGGACCACTCACCATTGACGCTGGTTGATGTAGAGGCAGTTGAGGGTGATGCCGACACCCGGCTTGTTAACGAGCTTCTGAATCTCGGCAACCTTCGCACGAACGGCCTTCTCGTTGTAGTGACCACCACCAGCGAGCTCAACATGGTAGCCGGCACGGAGAACGGCCGAGACGAAACCGGCCTTGACGGTGGTCGGGGTCCTGGATGAAGGAGGGGGAGTGAGCCAAGAGCGAAAGACAGCTTGGAAGAGGAAAAAGTTACGCACATGCCAGCAACCATGAGAGGAGGCTTGGAGAGGAGACGAGAGAACGGAGTGTCGAGGTGGATCTTGCCGTCGCTGGTACGGACAAGCTTGGGCTGGAAGCGTTCGTTCCACTTCGATTCGGTAAGGACAGTCTTGCCCCACGCTTCCTTACCGGATCCTGCACCGTCGCCGCGGTTACCGAGCATGATGGTGCGGATACCGCGACCCTCCCAGTTGCGGACGCTGAGAGAGCCGATACCGCTCGCGCCTCCCGTGCCAAAGTCGATAGCATGAGTTGCCGTGGCAGGGAAAGCAGTCGCCTTCGAGGCCCAGTAGATCGGCGAAGTAAAGATCTGAGTGTAGACGGATTCGAGGAGGGAAGAAGCGGAGGCCTGGCGCATGTCGGAGCCGTCTTCAGTGTTGAAGACGGAGAAGGTGAGGGATTTGGGTTCCCAGAAGGACGCGTCGGAGGTCGTGGCGGCAACGGCCTTCTCGGTGGCGCCGCGCAGGAGGTGCGAGTGGTAGGGGACGTTGATGGGGAGGAAGCGCATCGAGAAGACCGGGAGACGCTTCGAGTGAGGGACCTTGGACTGGTCCTTGCCCGCGGGGGCGCGGCCCTTGCGAAGGCCCTCTGCGAGACCAACCAGGTCTTTCGGCGCACCGGTCACTACGAACGCCTTGGCGCCGTTGTAGAGACTGACGGAAACGGTCTCCTCCCTGCCCTCTGCCTTGACGTGACCGTTGACCTCGGCAATTTTCTTCTCCAAGCTCTTCAACTCGAGACCGGTGACTGCCAGCATGGCTGAAGGGACACCCTCGCCGTTCTCGACCGAGCTGTTGTGCAACGCCGGGGAAATGGCCAGAGACGGGAAGGTGAGGGTTCCCTGCAGACCAATCTGGAAGAGAACGGTCAGGCCGCGGATCGCCTGCTCGTAGAATGGCTCCCAAGCGTCACCGCCGTCCGCCTTTGCCGCAGGGTAGTCGCGAGCGATAACGAGAGCCGAAACGACGCCCTGTGAGTGACCAGTCGCTCCCTTGAACTTGGCAGCAAGTTCGGCGGGTCCTAGCGAGGAGCCCTTGCCGTAAACGATGTACTGAGAGAGCTGGGTGAGACCGATGAGGGGGAGAGAGACGGCGCAAGATGCGAGGTAAGGGACGTCGGGGCGGGATGAAGGTTCCTTGAGCCAGGAAAGGACGTCGAGAGAGCGGTCGTAGATGAGGGTGGAGGATTCGGCGTCGGCAAGGGAGACGAGATGTTCTGAAGCGCGGGACAGGAAGGTCGAGAGAAGCGGGGTGTAGAGGTCGTGAAGGGTCTGCGTTGAATCGATCCCACGTCAGCCATGCACGACCGCTTGAAAACGAGCGAGGAGCAACGCACCTGGAGCTCGTCCATGTAGACCTCGTTCATACCCTGCCCACCAAAAAGCGCGTACAGCTCCGCGTCACCCATCTCAGCCTTTTGCAACAAGGCGCTCGGCTGAGCCTGAGGGAGCACCTTGGCAAGACCCTCAGCTTCGAGCTTGGTCTTGGCGAGGAAGAAGGACGAGAGAACGAGAGCGCGGACGGGTGCTGGGAGAGAGGCGCTAAGGGTGTGAATGTCGGTACCCTGGAGGAAGTTTGCGGAGAAATGGGAGAAGGCGGCGAGCAGAACGGCGGAGGTAGCGGGCGAAGTAGCGGTGGCAGGGAAAGGAAGAAGGCTGGCAACGTGAGAGAGGAAGTAGGCGTTGAGGACGAGTTGCTGCTCGTTGTCACTGTCGCCGGCCTGCTCGTCGTCTACTTCGGCGGCCTCGAATCCGACCAAGTTACCCTGCTTCTCGGAAGCATGGATCCAGTCCTGGAAGGTATCACGCGCAACCTCGGCAGCAATCCATTCTTGGGGGGTTGAGGGAACGTTGATGCTAAGGCGAACAGTGGAGTGGAGGAGGACAAGAGGACGGGTGGTGGCGGTGTGCACCGGTGTCGAGGTACCGGTGGTACGTTGAGTAACCATTTTTGGAGAGAAGGGAGAGGAGGAGAAGCTGTTGAGGAAGGAGAGGAGGAAGGTCAGTGGAAGTTCCGTCGAACGCGATAAGGAATTTGCTGGTGCTGCGCTTAGCGGTAACGAGCTAGCTAGCGAATCGCTCTAAGCTTGTCAACCCACCACGAGCTAGTTGTCGACTATCGCAGACCGCTGATTGTGCCGGCTGAGCTGCGTTGGACTAGTCCCGCTCCCGCTCGACACACAAGCTGCCAGGCTTTGCCGGCAAGTCTGGCGGTGCAAAATGGTCCCTCGCTGCTACCCATACACTGTTCATTCCCCGGGGAGGGACGAGAGAGCGAGACGACTTGCTTGGGGTTGGGTGCTGGGGACGGAAAGTTGGACGCTCAATTCGTCGTTCAAGCGCAGAAGGGAAGGTGCAGGTGTAGAGGTAGACGGGTAGGGTAAACTGCAGAAGCAAGGACGGAGCACAAGAGTGATTGCTCGACGAGAGCGAAGGTGGGAGAAGAAACAGAAATCAAGCCAAAGCGACCCGGATCCAGGTGGGGACGTATCAACTCGCGACACCTTGTCTGGCTCGAGTCTCTCATACCCAATCTCTCCAAATACCCTCTACAAACAAAGTCTGGAGTATTCCAACTGCTTCCGGCGAATCCCTTGCCTTTTCCCAACTCATCGCTCGCACCCATTTTCACTTCTCAAGCCAAGTTGGCGTTGCTGACTCGTGCATTTGCATGTCCGCGCATTCTAGTAGACGTACGGAATGATCCTGTACAGAGCAAAACCATAAAGTCGCGCAACAAGGCGAACGGACGGGTTGAGTTGGGAGAAAAGCGCGAGGAGAAGTCAGTCTCAGTCAGTCTCGGAGCACCGAGGTGCAAAGAGTTGGGCTCACCTCGACGGCACAAGCTTCTTGTACGTCTCCCAATCCTTCTTGTATCTGCGGTGAAACGTAAAACTCCGCCTGTAAGCAGCAATCGAGATCGGGCCAAAAAAACGCGGAAAAAACATACTTGTGCGCGCAGGCCTCGTCGTCCCTTTGCTGCCTATGGACCAGCAGAATGGCAAAGTAGATGACGTAGAAGTAGGGCAAAGGGCTGGTAAAGCCGCAGGGCAAGCACCATGCCCAGGCCATGATCCAGTCGCCGAGGCTGTCAAAGGCGAGAGAAGAAGGCGAAGGGGTAGTCGATGCACACAGTCAGCTTGTGACTGAGGGTTGAGATGACAGGGCGATAGCGGGCACAAACTCACTAGTTCGGGTGTCGGGACATGCCCCACCAGCCGGACGTGAGAAGGCGAGTCCCGCGTTCCGTCTGGAAAGACTTGAGGTCTGCACGCCGAGCGTCCATGATCAGTCTCTCTCCCCAGATTAGAGGACGAAGCATAAGCGGCGCACTCTTCGGGTTCCTCCCGCTCCTGAATTCGTTCTTCTCGTTGTTGGCCCCACGGAACATCCAGTAGCCGATGAGCTGAACGGCGATCACGCCTGCGCAGCCGTATAGGCCAAGGTCCTTTGGGTGTTGCGCGAGGTAGTACGCGGTATAGGAATACGTGAAGGGCACCCAGACGAGATCACCGACTGAGAGCATGAAGCCGAAACCGTCGGTGGTGATATCCTGCAGAAAGGCAAGGTCAGCTTCGTGGACAGGCCAAGAAGCGCGTGGTAGCCTACCATGGTAGTCAGGACAGCGGCCTGCAAGGGAAGTCTAGGATCAGCCAGTGCAGGACTGCCAGTTGACAAGGAAGAATGGCTAACCTCGTTGTACTCAGCGTCGAAGACATACCAGAAGTGGAACGCCGTAGTGAGCACAATGCTGTCGGTGATTCTGCCAATTCTCTCGTATTGCCACGCGATCATGGCAAGGTCGATCACGATCCAGAGGATCAGTCCCGGGCGCATCTCGTTGAAGCACTTGATGTCGAAGTCTCCGAGACGAGGGTTGAGCGAGCGGCCGATAAACCACTGCGTCCAGACACGGTCAATATACCAGCTTGAGAGGGTTGAAAGAATAACGAACGTTGTAGAAGGGAACCTTGGTGTTTCCGCCGAGGGCGAGTTGCTGCTCCCCAATGTAGGATTGGAAGAAAACAAACCAAGCCTGATGGTGAAGCGGGTCAGCCTGCACGCAGCGCCGCCATCACCGTGCGGAACCAAGTAAGCTCACCTGTACGAAGCTCATTGCAAGCGAAGCGGAGATGAGTTGCGGCCAATGATGCGGGATGTAGAGAAGAGCGCCGATGCCGTGTTTCCACGTCCAGAGGCCGCTAAGGGCGAGGGTGACTGCGAAGGTAGCGAAGGCTGTGCGAGAGGCTATCATCAGCAATGTCCCGCCTCTGTGAAAGACAGAGTCCAGCGTACCGTTCATGGTATAGTTGAGCCTTTGCCCGTTCCGCATTTCTGCCCCTTGGACCTCCTTTCCCGGCAGAGACAGCCAGCAGAAGAAAGTCCAGAAGTACCACAAGCAGTACACTCCAGTTGCTTCCCAGCTCCACAAAGATGCCCACCACTCGCCATCTTGCATCGAAGAGAAACCTGCCGAAAGCCAGTCGACGAGGCGAGGAAGGGGCCAAGGGGGACATTGCTTCTCGGTGCATGCAGAAGCGAGCCCTGCAGGTGGGAGGATCAGCTGTAACCGAAGAAGTGATGATCGAGGGAGACGAACAGAAGGTGAAGAATGGGACGGCTAGGGTGACGAAGAAGGCGCCAAGCGGCCCGCCAAACTCGTACTGTAGTGTCTCTGGCGCGGCAACATAAGGCGGCTTGTCATCTTTCGGTTTCATCGTGGTTGTTGACATCGTTCGTTCGAGGCGGAGTGTCGATCGAGATGTCGGCGTGCAGGACGGGGGGGAGCAGCCAGTCGGGTTGTAAGGTATGCGAGATATGTAATATGAAGAGGCAAGCCTTTCTCAGCAGTCTACAGTCCAGTCGACCGGTGTCAGGCGACCAAAACAAGAACCGACGATCGTCCGAGCGAGGGAAGCGCGCGTGTAGCGAGATGTCGCCCTCCAGCTAGACTTGCGGCAGAATCAGCGTCGCAACAAAAGTACGTTATATCCGTGCTACAAATCGCGGTTACAGCAATCAGTTTCCGACAAACCCCATTTTCTCCCTTCATTCACTGCTCGAGTTGCCTCTGGTCTCGACGGCGCCGCCTCCCCTGCGGTCTCCTCCTCGGATTTTTCAAGCTCGTGAGGCGCCTTGAGCCTCACACGCTGCCTGCGGGTTCCGACCAGCATGGCGGCCAACTCTGTTTCCGAGAAAACGTCACTCGGGCGCCGCGATAGAGGAGGGGCGAAAGACCGGTAGGGTGGTGCGCGTATATTCCGAGGTAGATGTAGACGTCAGGCTAGCGACTCACAGGAGTCAGCTCGCTCGAAAGCAGTGAAGCATGTAACGGAGACGAGAGAAAGGAAGTGTGCCTTGTAGCCGACCGGTCTCTCCTTGGTCGCGCATACGATAGACTCGAGGACACCACCGACCTCAACTTTGTTGTACGCATTCTCAGTCCAAAGAGGTCCAAGTGGTCTCTTAACAAGCGGTCAGCGATCACAGTGCGGAATTCATACAGCGCAGGGGAGCATGACTCCCTCGTATTGCGCTGCTTTCGCTCCCGCCGAAGCGATCAAGCTGAGTCCTTGTTTCTCTGAGACCTTGTTGAGAGCTTTGTCCAGCGAGCGCATCTTTGTGTCTATGCGGAGAACCGCAGACGGTTCGGTTGACCTTCCTAGCTCGGTGCATGTGCTAATCGGGACGAGCATACCTGGCACGAAGAGCAGCCGTTTGCCAGAAAGTACGTTGTAGCGCACCGCCAACGCTTCCAAGGTTGTACGAGACGATGCACCGTTTATCGGTTGTGGATGGGAAACACCAAGATCTGCGCTGAGAACGGAACGTTTCAGCATAGGGGCAGTACACTAGGCGACGAGCTCCCGAGGCAAGAGGAAGAGGCGCACGCTCAAAAGCAGTGTTACCTCGCCAAGTTTTGGTAAAGGTCGGGCAGTGGCGCTGCGCACGCAGCGAGGACGGCAGGGGGAAAATCCGAAGCATGTTCTTCCATAGTCAGCCAGACGTGGACTACCGAGAGGGGAGTAGAGAAGGACGGACATAGATCCCCTACCACTCCTGCACGTAACTCTCGAGCAATGGGAGACCGTTTCTTGCAAGCTCTGATGTCTGGCTTTTGCTTGAGGCCTTCAGACGAATAGCTATCCGAATCGTCGTGGAGCCCGCGCACCCCTTCGTTGCGACTAGCCCTGCGAATAGATGTGGAAGGGGCTGCAGGTAAAGCTAGAGAAGCACATGGGAAAACGGGAGACAAACAAGTCAGAAGAACGCGAGGGGAAGGCAGGATCGTAGGTAGGACTGCTGGCAGGATCTAAAAGCCTGAGCGGTGCTCTTCCACAGCGAGTGAAGCGTACTCACCTCGCAGCATCTGAGGGCGCAGGAAGGCGGAAAGTGGATGAGAGAGGAGAGAGAGAGAAAGAGGAGACGAGATTACTCGACGGAAGGCCACTCGAGGCCCACAATCGCGATTTACGAGACTTGGTGAATCAACAAGCTCGGGTTTGTTGCAGCATGCGACCGAGGAAAAGGGGGGAACAAGCGCGCCATTTCCTACGCGCTGTCCTTTGCACTCCCTAATCCTCCCTTTCGCTATCCGACGACGACACCTCATCGAACCCGTCCGCGCCTCCATCCTTGAGCTCTTCTTCTAGCGTCTTGCGCTTCGACGCCTTTGCCCTGCTAACCTTGTCAAGCATGTTGTCGATTTCGACAGAAGTGAAAAAGTCCGTCGGGTGGTAGAGGACTGGGGAAAGACCGCTCGGGTGGCGGGAGTAGATGCCGAGGTGTGTATAGACATCCGGCTATAACCAGGAAGACCTGTCAGCGGAGGGCAATGTGCGAGTATTGACGGAGAACACACCTTGTAGGCGACCGGGGTTTCCTTCATTTGCTGCAAGATCACCTCGAGCACCTCGCCGACTTGCGCCCGGTCGTAGGCATTTGGTGTATAGATCTCTACGACGTAGTCTCTGCGCAGCCACGCAAGAACAAGTGAGTCGCTTGACAATTTAGCTCAGAGATCTGACAAACTCACCCATCTTCTCCAGCTGCCGCTGCAACTTTCGCACATGGTACCGTCCCAGTCGCCTTGAAAGCATCTTTCTTGCCGACGACGGCGTGCGTGACCTTTGCCCAAAGCGAGTCGACGTTCGAAGCTGTGTTTGCGAGCCATTTGGCCTTCTCAGCTCGCCGGACAACACCGACGTGGGTACGGGAATCAGGGCGTACAAGATGCATACAGCAGCCATTTACCGGTGCAGATGTCGAAGGAGCTAGCGAGGTCTGCTGCCTGAGAGCGAAAGGTTGAGTGCAAATCGTTCAGGTCTGCGGATGCAAGGGAGGTCAGCACTACGGTGCAACAGCGTTTCGCTCGGGGGACAGCTCAGGCCGAAGGGCACTCACGCTCTTTGCGCGTCTTGCCATTCCAGCGACTGTTCCAGGTGGGGCATTTGCGCTTCGAGGTGGAAGAGCGAGGGGGGAACAGGAGTCAGTCAGCGTCCTGCACGGCCATTGCGGAGAATACGAACTCCGCTTACCTTGATCTCCTCGCAGTCCTTCACGAGCTGCTTGACGAGGGGTGTACCCTCTTCGAGTAAACCTTCGAGGTCTCCCCGCTGTTGTCTGCCCTCCTCGCTCCTCAGCCAGTACCACTCATTCGGACGGGCGTTCGCTGAGGGCTTGTGCTCGGCGAGAAAGTGGTCGACCGTACTGACTGACGCGGGAGCGATAAGCTGCAAAGAGGGAGGGAGGGAGGATGAGACGAGGGCGAAGCGAGAGGAGCAGAAAGTTGCTTGCGGAAACTGGAGAAACCAGGCATGGGAGTGGTGAGTAGGAATGCTGCGAGTAGAAGAGCTGATGAAAGCCAGTCACCTCCACACATCCTCGATCCGGGTCAGTAGGTGATTGTATTGAAACGAGAGGAGAAGAGAAGCAGCCCGGACAGGGAGATGCGATGTCCTCGGTCGAAAGATCAAGGAAAAAACTGTGCTAGTATGCTACACAACAAGGTACTACTACGAAAGAACAGACAGCACGACGGGGACCGAACAAGCGTACACTGCCGTTCTGTTTTCTCCTCTTCTCGACCCTTCTGTGGTCCACTCCGCTCGCCGGCCACTCACTTCTTCGCCTTCTTCGCCACCTTCTTCCTCGGCCTCTCTTCTTCCTCCTCTTCATTCTCCGAGACCGGGTCGAACCCATCGCCTGCCCCACCCTCGAGCTCCTGCTCGAGCGTCTTTTTCTTGACCTCCTTCTTCTTCGTCTTTGACTCAAAAGCAGCGTCGATCTCGGCCTGAGTCATGAAGGTGGTCTTCCCGTAGAGAGAAGAGCGGATACCCTGCGAACGGAGAGAGCATAGCTTAGCGGGCCGCGAGCGAGGCCAGACGTAGTAGTGCGGATCACTCACGGAGGGATGCTTCGAGTCGATACCAAGGAGCGTGTTGGCGTCGCACTGTAGAGCATGGAAGTACGGATCTCAGTAACGGATCATAGCAGACTGGTGAGGAGACCGTGGAATGCACCTTGTAAGCCGAAGAAACCAAGCCTTCTTCGTGGACAAGAGCACGGAACGCCTTCTCGACCCCCTCGCGATCCCACGAATTGTCACAGTAGACGCAGATAACGGACTGTTCGCCGTTGCTCGCAGTCGAGCTGACCTTGGCGGTGTGAACTGTCCCTGTCTTGGCGAGAGAGCCTTCGGGAAGGGCGAGAGCCTTGACGATCTTGGACCAGGTAAAGTCGATAATTTCAGCTGTAGCGAGAGGAGAAACGGGTCTTCAGCCAATGTAACGAATTTTGAACTGAGAGAGGTGGAACAAACACGCACAATTTGAGTAGAACAGCCATTTGCCCGTGAGGATCTTGTGCTTCTTCGCAAGCTTCTCCACCGCCGTATTGAACTTCTCATACTCGGCTTCGCGAACTGTATGCCGTGGAGAGAAATGGCGGGCATGGCCATCCTGAAGGTCAGTCCGGGACTGGGGAACGAAGACCTGACGCGAGGAGCGAGCAGACTAGGCGAACGACGCACGCTCTTTCTGACTCTTGATGCCTTGCTTCTTGTTGCCCCTCGTTGGGGCCGTCTCCTTGATATGAGCGCACTGTTCTGTCAACGCCTCGACGAGTTCCTGCCCTTCCGCCTCAAACGCCGCATACACGTCGTCTCCGCCGGCTTTCTCTTCCGCCGGCTTGCTCTTAATACCCTCAGCGCCCTTCTGAGCTTGCGGCAGGCGAACCCAGTACCATGGTCCCGACGAGAGGGAGTTGGCGGAAGGCTTGTATTGAGATAGGAAGTCGTCGACCTCGGATTCGTTGGATGGGCCGACGAGCTGGATACAGTGTGGAGTGTGGTATGGTCAATTTCACAGCCTCGAAGCGCGTTAAAGCAGTCGTCGAGGAAGAGGAGAGGGTATAAGGGAAGCTCACACAGGCTACAGGAGACTCATACGAGGTCAGCAGGGGTAGCCAAGAGGGATGGGAGAGCGTGCATACCTTCAGTGATCATTATCGAGCGAGTCGACGGCGGTGAGGGAGGCCGGTAGTTCTCATCAGTTGGTTCACCTCTTGTTCCACTCAGGGGGAGGAGGACTTTGTAGTTGTTGATTACTGTAGATTTCCAGCGGGGTCTTTTGACCTTAGCTTTGATTAGCACAGCTGGAATTGACTCATCTCATCTCATCTTGTACACTACAACACGCTCAGATGATTATGCTCAACCCGACAGAATAATAACATCACTGCTATTCACATAGTGATCGTACTTGCGCACCAACTGCTCCGTCCCCTCTTTTCAACCCGACTCGTCCATCCTCGAGCCCTTCATCGTGTTCGCACCGCCTTCGCGAGGTATTGCAGAATCAGCCTCACGCACGACTCGTATGTACCATGCGCGCAGCCAATGCAGGCGGCAACGAGCGACGCGGCTATCACTGTACTCGGAGTTACCATACTCTCAGATTGGCGCGTTTCTTCGATCGTCGTCGTGGAGCGTCGCGTTAGATAGCCTGTTCCAATTCGTGCTCTGAACCACCTCGCGCTGTTATGTTTGTTTGCTTCCCCTCCCAGCGCCAGTATGAGCGGCTACCGCTCGCAGCACGGTCCGCCTACCTGCCTCCGAGGAGCCAAGTCCGACCTAACGGACACAGAGGAGATCAAGGGTGCCAGCGATAGCGGCGATTTCAGGGTGCGTCCTTGCTCCCTACTTCTTCTGCTCCTCCCGTTGTCCATTTTGCACGAGCGAAAGCAGGCCAGCTGACTGGCGTTGGATCCGCCTGTCTCCGCCTTTTCTTCGTCGACAACCCGGCTTTCCTGCTTCCCTTCCCTCCACAGGCTGCTGGCAGCCGTTCGCTCGACATGGAGTCGTTCGCACAACCAGCACCTCAGCGCCAGTCGCGATACCTCCTTGTTGGCCTCGTTGTTGCCCTCCTCACGCTCTATCGAGTCTGGTTTTCCTCCTCCTCCTCCTCCTCCTCCTCCTCCTCCTCCGCCGCCTTGTCGACGCCTCGTCCTCTACACCCTACCCTCGTCGGCCCCCGAACAAACACTGCGTCAGATGGAAAGGCGCTCTACACATCCTGCACCGCCGACGAGCTGCTCGCTTCGCTGAAAACGGCGCAGATTCGGGAGGATGGGGCCAGCCGATTCCCGAACTTTACGCAACCAAACGAGGTTGCTCTGGAGCTGATCCAGTGGAGCTTCGAGCTGGGAGAGCTAGATAATGGGAAGCAATGCGAGAGCATGCATGTTTTCAGCTCGGAACAGGCGTGCGAGCTCTTGGGTTCTTTCGGAGGGTACGGACCTGCTCTCGTTCTGTCCTGCCGTCATATTGACCCCCACTGCGGCCTGCAGAGTCTTCGCCACAGGCGACTCCTTCGCTCGACACTTCCACAGCGCGATGCTCATGCTCCTGCGAGGCCGCGTCGACGGCGCAGTCCGCGACTTTGCCACCACCGACGACTGCCGTGGCGAGCTCATGTTTGATGACGGGAAGCTCTGCCGGCAGAGGGTCATTCAGGACACCAACGTCGATACGCCTGTTTGCGGCAATGTGGCCCAGCTAGGGTTTGTCCAGACGTGCGTCGGCTTTTCCTCCTTCTCCATCCTTCCGCGCTAAGAATTCTTTGTCGTCTATCTAGCTACCGACCAGATCACCTTTCCTTCTCCAATTTCCGCGAATTTCGGTCAAGGCTACCTCACCGAACGCAGCTGTACTCGCCCATTTACCTCACCGGTTCGTCTATCTCCCTACTGCGAAGTGAACTGCCTACCCACGCCTACTGTACACAGCCCTCGGCAGCCACCTCGACTATAACACCTCAGCCCTTGTACCCGACTATTTCGACTCGATTTTCTCCACCCTCTCGCACGTCTACCCCACCCCACTTAACCTCTTCCTCGGTCCTCACAAACCAGGCGCGAACCAGCCTAAGATGTTCTGGCAGCGTCAAGGACCCAAAAAGGTCAAGGCATTCAAGAACGAAGTGCCAATGTTACTTGGCGAGCGAAGTTGGGAGAGGGAAATGTATCGGGGTGGGGCGAGGTATATCGATTACTATGAGATGAGTGACGGAGCAGTCTCGTATGATGGTGTGCAGTACGTCGCGCTTCGTCTCAAGCGTTCTGAGCATCACCAGCTCGCCGACTGGCCCTTCTTTTCTGCCGCAGCTATTCGTACCAAGTCAATCAAGAGAAGGTGCAGATCTTCCTCAACCTGTTAGACATCGCCTGGGGCGAGATCGTCGCAGCGGGAGGGATGGTGGTCGAAGATAGCCGGAGGGAAAAGTAAATTGTTCTGTTATGTTTTTGGTAGACATTCTCGTTGGAATATAAGTTGGACATCCTCGCTGTTCGTGATCAGAGGTACGCGCATGCATACACTTAGCGACGTGGCTGTTGAATCTATTTTCACCGGCATCTCGCTCTTATGAAGAAGCCGATCAACCAGCCTTCCCGTCCTCACACTTTGTCACACTCCTCGCGATTACATTACACTTCTCCAGCGCACCCGGTGATCTACGAAGTGCCGTCCTCGCACCCCTCGAGCCTCGTCGGTCACCCCGGTCAGCGGACCCTTTCCCGGTCAAGCACTTCTCGGATCACGCCTCACCGGCCTCACCAGTTACAGCATCTCCCGCCATGTTCAAGTCGCTGTCGTTGTCGCCATTCGATGTCCCCTCGCCAGGTCTGGCACGCGTCAATCGCCTCGTGAAGAGTCAGAGCGGACAGGATCGGCTCCTAATGACCTACCAATACGCGGCTTATATCGCTATAGCGATCCTGAATTCGAAGCGCTTCGGGAACAAGGCAAGGAGAGACCTGGCGGGGCGAGTTGAGAAGCTGAGAGCTGTCATCTCGGACGCAAGGATTCTGTAAGCAATCTTCTTCGTTTCTCCAGTCTTTTGCATTTGCCTATCACGCGGTAGTGCTTGATACAGAGAGCTTACGCTGTACGTGATGAACGTAGGTATCGCCTCTTTGGCCTTTTCCCCATACTGTCCTGGGCGCAGTCGCTCAACGATCCTGAGACGCAACCTCAAGATAAGCAGCTCCTCCTGCTCGAAAGGCTACAAGCCTGGTCCATGCTGTTGTACTACCCTCTCGAGCATACCTGTACGCCACAGCTGCCCCGCTGCGGCCCACAACCGAGACTGACTTCGTTCTCATCTAGATTACCTCGCCTCGAAAGGCGTCTTTTCCCTCAAGCCTAGCCGGATCAACAGCATCGCCATCTGGTCTTGTCGCTTCTGGGCTGCCTATGTCGTCCTGTATGGCTTCTACCTCGCGCTTCCCGTTGTCATCAATTCTGACTTCTCCGTCCGCTTCCTAGGCAAATCTTCCACATCCGCCGTTCCTTCCAAATCGTGAATCACTCCCGATCGACCCTCGCCCGCTCTGCCCGGGAACGCGTGCAGTCGGGACAAGTGACCACGGCCGAAGCGGTCCAGGAGGAGAAGCAGCAGCTGACGGCACTGCGGGAGAAGGAGAAGGAGTTGAAGAGGGATTGTTGGGTTCAGGCAGGGTACTTGCCTTTGACGGCTCACTGGTGCGTCCCTAACTCTCTATGACTGCCCAGTCGCAGGAAGACTGATGTCAGAAGGCCCTTTTCCTTCTTTTCCTGCTCAAATGCAGGTCGCTTCCGCATGGCCTTCTTCCCAGCAATACCTGGGTCGGAGTGTGCGGTACAGTAGCGGCCGTAGCGGGGCTTGAGGGAGTGTGGAAGTCTACGGCGTGAGGTACACAGAGGCATACGTATCTTCCGTCACAGCGACCGTCTTAACTTGCGTTCCGGCGGAATGGCCCCTGCGTCGCCTGAAGCGCCAGAGAAAGCTTGAAGGGCTGTTCAGGCGACGCTCCAAAGAAAGTACTAACGGTTATAACCTTAGCTGGATTGCGCAAGCTATAAAACGCTAGAATAGGGTCCCAAAGGATTAAAGAAAAAGAAGAAGAGACTCTCGGCCCGGGCCGGGAGAGCGAAATCACAACAGAGGGATGGAACCGCCCGAGGCGGCGGAGCGGCCGAGGAGGGCGACAGGCTCACTCGTAGCGGCGCCCGTAGGCGTCCCTGTCGAAAGGACGACGGACGGGCCTGTGTAGGAAAGCGGAAGAGGCCTCCTTTGACGGTGGCTTACTGCTGGAAGAGCTGCTCTGCTTTTTGCAGAGCGCATGGCGCGCCCAAGCCCGACTCTACGCGCCCAAGCCCTGTTCTGCTTGATCGTGCTCGTTTCCCTCTGGCTACTGTCGTATTTCCCGTCTTCAACCCCTTTCAACTTCGCCACTCCCACGCCCTCTCATCTCGCTCACTTCGACTCCAGCAAGACTTCACACCACTCTCCCACCGACTCTCTGGTCCCTCGTCCGTCAATCTCATCCTCCACGGCGTATTCGAGTTTACCTTCCTTCGACAAACGGAGTCGAAGTGCGTCTCGACACTCTCGATCCTATATTTCGTCATCCCTTGATAGAGCTACAGTTCGTCCCCGATGAAGGTCCAGCAACCAAGTTTCTCCCTGCTCTTCGAGCTGCCTTTTCCCTCGCTTCTTCAACCTCCAACCCGGCCATTCTGCACGACCCTATCCTCGTCTGCGACGATGATCACATCTATACCCCTGTGTTGGTTGAGACGCTTGTCAAGGCTTGGGTGGAGAGAAAAGGTGAGGCGGCAGTTGGGTTGAGGGGTTGGAGGGTTAGGGAGGATCTGAAGTGGGGTGTAAGCGGGTTGGCAGAGGTTAGAAGGCATGTGGTCGAGGCTTGGAGGTTGAAGGAGCCGTACAGAGCCGGGGTATTAACGGCGAATGAGGTGCGTTACGTCGTAGTGCGCTGCTACTCCTCCCTCCCCTCCCCTTGAGCCTTGGATGGAAAAAGAGGAAATACGGAGTTGACCTACTTTGCTGTCTTGGCAGGGCTACCTCATCGCCCCCTCCTTCTTCCTCCCCCTCTTCACCCGCACCCACCTCTCCAGCCAGAACCTCTCCACCCTCCCCTCCCTCTCCCCCCTTCTCTCCCCGGCATCAAACACCCCCTCCTCCCTCCACCTAGTAGACGACATCCTCCTCTCCGGCTCCCTCTCCCTCTCCTCAGTCCCTCGATACATAGTCCCCCTGAGAGCGCCTGAACCGCCCAACGTGGATATCACCCCTCGAGCAACAGAGGCGGAAGTAGAAGCAGGAGCGCCTAAAAGTCCGGTGGAGAAGCACTTGGAGGAACATGGGAAGAGTAGGGGCGAGGCGAATAATGAGGCTTTGGCTTGGTTCGGGGAAGCTTGGGCGCGTGAGCGCGATGAAGAGATAGCAGGTGGGGGAAAGTTGTGGTTTGACATGCGGTCGGAAGTAGAGAGGAGGAAAGACGGATGGCCGGGTGAGCCAGGGTGGGCGGCAGCAGGGAGAAGGGCTTGGAGTCAAGTGTCAAAGTGGGCGTTCTACAAGCGAGCTCAGCGGAGGTGGGGCGAGGTGGTCTGCTGGAACTGAAGAACACGCCGGTCTTGTTCTTGGCCTCAGTCCGAAGATAGCATAGCAGGCAGAGCATGAGGGCACGACACAGAAGCTGGGGAGCAATCCGCTACGTGCTGCACGAAGTAGTCTCGAAAAGCAGGGTCAGTACGGCTCTTCGACGGGAAGGTAAGCGAAACGCAGCCTCTCTGCACTCATCCGTTGGGTGACGCGAACCGCTGTGGGTACTGCTCGTACAAATGACGCGCGTAGACAAAACAGAGGAGAGTGGTTAATCACTGCTACAGGAGAAGAGGAAGGAGCGAGCCTGTTTGGTATCCCCCTCCGCTCAGTCATCTCCGAGAGCCTGGAAGGTCTGGCGTTTCCGTTCCGCCGTCTTGGTAACGCCTCGTCCTCCGCCAACAACGCCGACTGCGGCGTCAACTAGGTGTAAGTGCCTTGCGTTATCCAAGGGCGCAGGCGAGGAAAGAGTCATACCTTTTGCGGTAGGCTTCATATCTTCCGGTGAGCGGAACATGCTCTCACCTGCGGAAGTGATAATGGTCAGCCAAGAACTACGGAAGAAGCAGTGAGTTGGGCAAAGGAAAGAACAACGCACCCTGCATCCCCGGAATCGAAATCCCCTTCTTAGCTCCTTTCTTCGCAAACGACTGCCAGCTCTTCTGCCTCGCACCCTGTTCTTCAGTCTTGGCCTTTTGCGTCTCGGCCTTCTTCTCATTCTTCTTCCTCTTCCTCTCCTTCTCCATCTCTTCCTGACTCGCTTCCGCCTTTCTCTTCTCGGTCCCGGCCCCCGCAGCCGCAGCGGCGGCATCACCTGCACCGTTATCCCACTTGGACGCCGAGCGAATATCTCCTGCCGTGACGATTTCGGGAGTTTGGTAACCCTTGTAGACCACCGTGTAGACGGGTTGATCGGCGCTGCCCGAGATGGAAGTGATGCGAGCCGGGTACCACTTGCCGTCGGTGAAACGGCAGCTGCAGTCGTCTCCGGGCTTGAAGGAAGTTTTGGACTTTGAGCCACTAGACCCGGCAGCGACGGCGGCGGAGGAGGAGGAGGACGAAGCGGAAGGTCTGGAGCCGCTAGTTCGGGAGGAGGAAGCGGCGGGGGCGGCGGTCGAGGTGGACGGGGTCGAGGTGGAAGGGGTGGTCGAGGTGGGCTGCTGTTGACCAATGTACTGCTTTGTGAGGGCAATGAGGTCTTCAAGTTCGGTTTTCAGGCTGAGCAGTTCGGGGTTGGCGGGATCCGAGGCGAGGCTGAGCTTGATCTGGGAGAGTTGGTACTCGTAGGTTTCGAGTTCTTGAGCGTCCATGATTGATGAGGAAGAAAGGGCGGAGACGTGCGGTTGATGGCGAGATACGGGAAGTAAAAGGTGGCAAGGCTGTCAAGAGAGGCGAGCTCGAGTCAGTTCTGAGTGCGTTATTGTGCTTGCCTCGAATCTCTTTTGACAGTCGATTCGGGGCTGAGGGTCGTAGTGGTCGCGACAATGGCTGATGAGGATGAGGATGAGTACGAGGACGACGGGGCACGCACCGACAAGGGAAAGTAGGGTTGGCGAGCGGTCCTGCAAGCGGTACTGATTCACTGTAAGCGTCTGTGAATGAGCAGCGTGTGCAAGTTCAATGGATGCCAACCCAGTTTGCCTAGCTTCTCCTCTCGTCTCGACTTGACGAGCGACCCACATGCCTCGAACTGCTGTTGAACCCGATCTAGCTCACTGGTTACTCTCTTACAACCCTACTGCGTCTCTGAATCACTTGGACCGCATCTTACATCATGATCATGACCTCGCTCAAGCCCTCACCAACTTGCGTCAACAACAACTACAACCTCCTCAACCTCCCCCCTCCCCATCTCATCTATCAAGCCATCTAGCACACCAGACTGACAGACTCGCCAACGCTCAAGCCTCCCTCGCTCAACTCAATCTCGTTTACAAACGCACAACCGAAAAACACCTCCAGGAGATCGCTGCTCTTCAAGCATTGTGCGCAGTGTGGCAGACACGGTACAGAGACGAACGACGCGCGAGGGAAGACGCACAAGAGAGCCTCAGAGAAGGCCGCCAGGAAGGAGGAAAAGGGAAGGACCTCAATGGCAAGAAGGAAAGAAAGGAAAACGAAATCAGGCTGCTCCAGGCTCCAGGTAGAGCGCTTTTCGTATCGTATTCGCTTGATTCCTTCCCGGCCTGACCTTTGCTATGCAGCTAGACAAGTGCGACCCTCTCAGCACCGTCATGTACCATCACCCTCTTCGGCTTCTTCCAGCGACAGCCCCCCGGCCCGCAAGTTTGCCCGCCCGCACTCGCAACCTACAGGGCGAACGAGCAGAACCCGCACGAGTAAACGGACTCTACTGGCCCAACTCGCTCAAGATCTCGAGCGAGAAAAGCGCGACTCGAAACGAATCTTGGCAGAAAAGGAGGAAGAGGTGCGCCTGACCCTTCTTGTCTCCACCCTTGCGCCCAGCTCAATCTACTCGACCTTGATTTTTTGTCATTCTGTGCAGATCGCCCGCCTCACGGCCGACCAAACCACCCGGCGCGTCGAGTCTCAGAAACTGTATGAATCGCTAGACACTTTGCTGGCTCTTGGGACGCCTTCACTCGCTCAAGCCCAGAGTGTCCCGCTACCAGCGGAGACTGAGGAGGAAGTGAACGAGGTGCGCTACAATACTCGTCCCTGTTGGACGCCCGTCTCCAGTCGACACGGTACTGAGAAGGTCGTCTTCTCATCCGTCCTGCACCTTCTCGACTCGTCAGCTGGCCTCTGCGCCCCTTCACGCTTTTAACCCTCGCCCTCTTCCTCCTCAAGCTCATCCACCCTCTCTGCTCGACCACCCTTCCCTCGCAGCCGCAGCAGCTCACTCTCGTTCTCGGGCTCGAGAAGAAGAAGAAAAAGATGGAGAGAAAGGCGACACACTCAGATTGGAGGAAGAAGTGAGAGAGTTGGAGAGAGAGGTGCGTCAACCCTCGGCTTGACGCAGCAGATCTTTGCCCTACCCCTGCGAGCTTGACGAAACGATATGTTGACCTTCCCTGTTAAATTGTTTCGGTGGGCAGATCGCTCGACTAGACACGACCGGTCACTCTCGCACTCGCCAGCTTGAGACAAACTCCCTTGCCGAAGCCTCTCTAACAGCGTAGGCCATCCCTCTCCGCAATCCACTGATCCTTCCACTCTCTTACTCCCTTCCTCTCCTCGGGTCCTTCCCATACATAGGGACGACCGCCAATCCCTCCTCCTCACTATCGAAGAGCTCAATAGCCAAGTAGAACGACTCAAGATCGAGCTGGAAGAAACCGAGAATGAGAGAAGGAGTTTGAGGAGGGTTTGTGATGAGGTTAGTATGCGAGCTTGTCTCTTGAGTTTACCCTCGAGCTGACGTGAGTTTGTGTTGTTAGAGGGTTCAGTATCGAGCGAATGATGTAAATCGAAGAGAGGAGGGAGGGGGGGAGCAAGGAGTAGCGGAATGGGCGGCGAGGGTGGAAGAGCTCGAACTGGAGCGTGATCAGTACGTGCACAGCTCAGCTGTCCTCTCTAGCATTCCCTCCTCCTGCATATCCCCCCCCCTCGACTAACCTTCTCCACTGCGTTGCGCGAATTCTAGTCTCACCAACCTCCTGAATCAAGCCGAATCGCACGCCCATTCTCTCACCTCTCAACTCTCTGCAACCCACTCCAGTATCGACGCCCTGAGCGAAAGGGTACGGAGGAAATTGGAAGAGCAAAAGGGGAAATTGGAGAGGGCTTATCGGGAGATCGAAAGGTTAAGAGAGGGGGAGAGGGAGAGGGAGAGGGAGGGGGAAGGGCGATGGGAGGAAGAGTCGGGCGCGAGACGGGAAGGGTAGCGGATCTGATTTGTTCCAGGTTGGGGAGATTGCGAGTAGGTAGCCTAGCCACAGACGACAAAATAAATCGAAAGCTCAGAGACGCTCGCGCTCTTTTCCTCCCTCCCGTTCAAACCGAAGCTCGAGTGTCGAAGCTATCGTCTTGCTGCTCTACTATTAGAGGCTCCTCGAGTCTCTACAACCCCACCTTTAACACCATTCCGACCGTCTCCCCCACCTTCACCCCAACCAACTTGACCACTTCCCCCAATCCCATTCCCAACCCTCTCTCCCCTCTCGTCCGTCTCCAAGCCAGCCTCCTCCGCATCCAAGTGACGAGTGCGAGGAGAAGTGCACCAAAGCTGAGCAGACGGAGGGGGTCATAGGTGTACTGGAGTCGGAGGTAGGATAAGATCGCTTGGGTGGGGGAAGGCGACATAGGTCGTGTGGGGGTCGAAGACGGGGAAGAAGGTGAGTAGGACTCGCCTGGGGAGGAGGATTGGCGAGAGGTTGAAGGAGAAGGAGAAGCCGAAGGAGAGGAGGAAGAAGGTCGACCAAGGTAGGAAGAAACGGAAGATCGCAAGCTGTTGAATCGGTTGCTAACCGTGGTGGTAGAGGTGAAAGGAGAAGACGTCGCAAGCGGCGGGGAATGCCTGGGTGTAGGTCCTTGTACAGGTGAAGTACTCTTGCTTCTCGACCTCTTCGACAACGTTGATGAGTGCCTCTTTGGGGGTGAAGTACTCGGCGACGACCTGCTACTTCCCATCGTCCCTGCATTGGCAACCGGTGAGGTCTCGCGCGCTTTCCCTTTGCGAGTATCGCGGGATGAGGACAGGGACCGAGAGGTGCGGTTGTGCTCGGCTCGTAGGGCGTCGAGGTCCTTCTGGCGCTGAAGGCGAGTGGCGGTGGCATGGGCTTGCTCTTGCTGTATTTCTTCAAGACGGCAGAGAGCGGCCTGTCCCGCATACGAGGTATCAGGGTTTACCGTAGGGAAGAGAGGGTGGAGGAAAAGCGCGCACCTCGACCCTCGCATCGGGCACCCACCCGCCATTTTCCTTCCCTTGCAGCCTGACAAAGTCCGCCGCTGCGTCCCACTCTCCCAACTGAGGCAGAACGTGCAATACCAGCAAATCATGCAGGTTGAACCACCCTCCCGCAAGAGCTTTTCTCGCCTCTTGGGCCTTGCTCTTGCCCCTGGTTTCACCTCGTTCAGCGAGGATGCTCGATCCACTCATCCCCCTTTCCTTGGCCGATCCATTCTTGGTCGCGCCTGCCACGGCATCCAGCGGGAACTCGACCTCGATGTCGAGTTCAGCGGTCCGACTGATCTCGCAGATGAGGTTTTCAACGTCATCGCTGACGGACCCAAACCAGGCTTCGGCGATGTGCCGAGCAGATGTGGGTTGGTTCAGTTTGAGAGCGGCGAAGACGAGGGAGATGGGGAGGGAAGGGTGGAGGAAGGCGGCTGAAGGGTGGGGGAGGATGAGGACGTCTGGCTCAGTGTTGGTGGAGAAGTCGTCGGATGGGGCAGGTGACAGAAGTGAAGTCCACAGTGCGTGAATGAGGTTGGCGGGTTGGAGAGTGAGGAATTGGTCGAGGTGAGGTGAGGTTGCCGATAAAGCCGGAGTGGGAGCCGAGTAGACGGTAGCGACAAAGGTGATTTGAAGAAGTTGGAGTCGTCGGTGTAGTTCTATGAGGGGTGGTATGGGCTTGGAGTGACTGACAGGATTGTACCAGTCGTTGAACGAGACTGTAGAGACGAGTTGGAGTGCCGAGTGAAGTGAGGATGCGGTGGATTGATAGTCTCGGTGGAGGAAGGAGCGAGTTGCGCTAGAGTACAGTTGTCCTAGTTCGCTAGTGCTAGTCAATGTGGATGGATTAGGGTTCATGAGTTGATCACAAGTCAATACCCAGCAGATCGGTGTCATGAGGATTCATTACAATCGACTCGGAGAAGACGAAGCAGACGCGACGAATCTTGATCCTGACAGTGTTGAGGACCTACTCTTGAAGCTACTCTCACCGTGTACTCCCCAGTATAGCACACTAGCGACACATCCGCCGTCCACCTGGTCCCCTCCGTCAACACCGTGACCAACCTCGCTACTCTGACATCTGTTGCACATCACCTAGACGGCCAGACAACCGCGTACACGCTATCCAACAACCCCAGTCATGGCCACACCGGCGCGTCAATCCACCGTCAAGAGGGCCTTCACTACAAATTGGCGGAACCATCAGGGCAGGAAGAACAAGAGCTGGGAGAGGTCAGTCTCGCGTCTTTGGAACCCCCCACTGAACCGCCGAACCGCTCTTCGCGTCAGATGTGCGCCGCTGCGCAAGCGCCGGCGTAGTGGATACTCGATACTGATTGTCCTCTTTTCTCGCACTCCTTGCGGCCATGGGGGTATACAGGGACGGCGTAAGTCTCCCCTCATCTACTTGCTCCCGTGTACCCCTGCTGATGATCTTGCTTACAGTTCCTCTTGATCGACGGGCCGACAGTCACCTTTTCGGACGAGAACGGCGGCTTGTATGTCACCTCCTCCTCTTAGACCCCATGCCTGAAGCTGATTTCCGCTGTTCACACAGCCTAGGTTCCAAGCCCTTGAAGAAGCCACTGGAAGAGGGTGACGAGCTCAGTTTCGCACAAAAGGATTTCAGGGTGCGTTCTTTCCCAGTACTTCTTTTCCTCCTGCCTCGACCGAAAGCTTATACTGCTTCCCGCAGCTCGATGGCGAGATCACCCTGCCCGAGTACTTCGCCTCTATATCGGGGGAAAGCCGCGCTTCAGTCGGAACCCCCGCTCCCGCCCTGGCTGGCTTTCTCTCCCGCCAATCCTCCTCCCGCGCCGCACAGACGCCGCTTCCCGCATCTCGCTCTGCCTCCGTCGCAGCCCCCTCTCCAGCAGGCCCCGGAACCCCCGGCTCGATCGGGAAGAAATGGACGAAAGTGCAGGAGAAAATGCAGAAGCCGTTCAAACCGGTCATGCCCGCGTCGGTGAAGAAACCGCCGAAGCAGGAGGAAGAGATGGAGGATGACCCACTTGCGTCGCCGCCGAGGAAGGGGACTAAAGGCAAGGGCAAGGGCCAGGAGAAGGAGGTGATGCAGGAAGAAGAGTTGGAGAATCCGCCTCCAGCATCTCAAGAAGGCGTCGAACCGGTCGCTAAGAAACGGAAACTCAACCATCCTACACTCGCGTCGAGGACCTCGTCTTCCACGTCGTCAGCCGCTGGGATTCCTGGCCAACCTCGTGCCCGCCTTTCCGCCGCCGATCATGTCATGGCCAAACACCTCCGTCCCCAAAACGCCTCAACGTCTTCTTCCTCGTCATCCAGCAATGCCGCCAAGGACACTCCGTCTCGCAACGCTTCTGCCACCTCAGCGTCCGCACTCTCACATCGCCCTCCCTCCCGTCCCCCCTCTCGCCCGAAACCCTGGGACGACCCTCCCCCGACGCGCCCAAAACCCTGGGATGAACCGTCCCGCCCCGCTGCCGCTCCTCCTTCTTCTTCGCGAGGCAAAGAACCCGAATCGCTCTTCCGCCGTGATCAGTCCCCGCCCGGTCGTGGGAATGAGAGCTCGCCGATGCGAGCTGTCAAACCTGAGAAAGTTGACGAGGGAGAGGGCATGGGAACGGGAATGGATTTGGACGCGGCGATGTTTGCGGATGTGGACGAGCTTGAGCAAGAACTGGGATTGGGGGGCGCTGCGGGAGATCACGGTGACTCGGGGTACTTTGAGGCGACCAAGTCGGGTGAGGAAGATGCTGAGGAAGAGGATGAGGATGGGAGGGTTGGGCGGAAGAGAAGAAAATCCTTGATGGGTCAGGCCGAGGAAGGTATGCCGGAGCGTGTCGAGAAGAGGTGCAACGAGGAGGGGGCGGTCGAGGAAGAGGAGACAGAGGATGGCAGCGTCGATCGAGGGCGAGATGGGGTTGAAGGGGGAAAGAGATTCTTTTCTGTACGTTGCTGTTCCCTTTACCTCTCTCCCATCGTGAATTTGGCTCACTTACTACGAGTGTGCAGGTACAATGGTAAACCTTCCTTCTTCGACTCGACGCCGTTTGAAATTTTGGGCTGACCTTCTCAATTCACAGGCGGAAGCGCACGATCAAGAAACAACCTACCTGGGAGGGAGACGGTGTCTTGCTGGTTGACGAGGATGGTCGCAAGCTACAGCTGCAAGACCTCGAAAGCGCAGAGATGTACGCGAAGCTTCGTTAAGCCTCTTCGTACTGGTCCGGCACTGACTCGCTCGACGCAGCCTTGGGTCTGCTCGACTTTCCAAGACGAGAGCGCTCGATGGTGGAGATCTGGTCGAAGTGGGCGGGTACACGGTCGAAGTGCGTCGCATCCCGTGGCACTTTGGTTTGATGGGCACTGACGACTCCATTCCGGCAGGTTGGTTCTCCTGTGGACGAGCCATCCTTCGGACGAACCTCCAATGCCGAAGCCGACCCCGCTAGCAAGCGTGCCGTAGCGCCCTTTAAGCCCCCCGTTCTCGCCGGTAGCGCCTACAAACCCTTCGGCCCACCCGGACCCGCAAGATCAACTCCTCTCGCCGCAGCCGTTGCTGCTCGATCGGTCTCTCCCAAAGCGACACGTGTTCTTCCCCCATCTTCCATGAAGGCAAGCTCGAGTAAGCCTACGGCCGCTTCGGTCAAGAGCAATTCTTTCTTCCTCCCCTCCGCTAGCGGAAGTCTAGGGGCGACACCCCGCCTGTTCGGTATTGCGAGTGAGAGGAAGGATCCGAAGACGGCTAAGCCCAAGTTTGATCCGAAAGGTGAGGGGGCGGTAGTCATGAGGAGGCCGGACGAAGAGCATGGAAAGACGTACAACAAGAAGTGCGTCATCTCGTCTCGCACTTCCTCCGTGAGCTGCATAACGAGGAGTCGGCGATACTTACGCACCACTTGCGCGGACCCTGCAGGGAACTCCCCGTGGTTGATGTTGTCATTGACCCACTCATTGGGGACAAGCTGAGGAGACATCAGAAGGAGTGCGTTCCGGTTTCTTCTTTGATCCAAGCCAATAGCGACCGCGGTTCACTTGCGAGTAGTTCCAGCGATCGCTGACGCTTTCTCTTCGCAGGGGCGTGCGCTTCCTCTATGAGGTACGTTGTCCGTTTCTTTTGTCCTTGCCACGTCTTGCTGAATCGCCTGACTGAGTCTTCGCACCTTCCAGTGCGTCATGGGTATGCGCACGGCCGGGCAAGGCTGCATTCTTGCCGACGACATGGGCCTGGGCAAGACCATTCAGGCAATCGCACTCATCTGGACTCTGCTGAGTGGGTCACCATCCGTTTGCTTCTTCACTCCTGTCGCTTGACTTACACGCGTTTCTTCAACAGAGCAGAATCCTTACTACGGCGAGCGTGACGGCACGATTCAGCGCGCCATGATCGTCTGTCCAGTCACGCTGGTCAAGGTGCGCGTCTTACCCAGCACGCTTTCGATCTGTGCTCGCGGTCCTGACCTCCTCTACGGCGCAGAACTGGCAATCCGAGATCAAGAAGTGGCTCGGTAAAGACCGTCTCCGTGTGTTCGCCGCCGATGCCCAGCACCTCGTCAGCACGTTTGCCAAGAGCAAGAATTACGATGTCCTCATTGTCGGGTATGAGAAGTTGCGGAGTTGCATCGATGATATCAAGTATGCTCAGCCGCCGGTGGGGCTGATCATCTGCGATGAGGGTACGTTGCCTATCTTGTTCTTACCCTGTCGCGGGAAAGGCTTATCGATGACTTATGCCTCTCAACTTCGTATTTCTCTTGTTGGAGCAGGCCACCGCCTCAAGTCAGCCAACGCGAAAACGACGCAGGCCCTCCAAACTCTGACCTGCCAGCGAAGAGTCATTCTCTCGGGCACGCCTATTCAGAACAACCTCGGCGAGTTCTTTGCGATGATAGGTATGCCCCTTCTAGCCTCCCTCCGGACCTCAGAAGACCTGTGTAGCTCACGACACCGCCAACGACTGCAGACTTTGTCAACCCGGGGATGCTACAGGACGCAGCATACTTCAAGCGCCGTAAGTCTGCTCCTGTGCAACTTATCCTGATACAGGCGCGTGCTTACTGCGGTCTGCCTCCAGACTTCGAACAACCCATCGTGGCATCTCGCCAGCCAAACGCCTCTACCAAGCAGAAGGAGAAGGGTGCCGAAGCCTCTGAGCTGTTGAACGATATGCAGCGTAACTTTGTCTTGCGACGCACGAACGAGGTGAACCTCAAGCACCTTCCACCGAAGCGTGCGTGGCGTTTCCATCTCCTTCCGTCGCTGCAACTAAAGCTCTTTCGTTTCGTCCACAGTCGAGTACAGCGTCTTCATCCTTCCGACCCAACTCGAGATCGAGCTCTACCAACAAGTCCTCTCTGGTTCGACCGTGAAAGCGCTTCTCGAAGGGCGTGGACGGTCTGACCAGCTCAGTCTGCTGACGACGCTTCGGAAACTGGCTAACACGCCGGGACTGCTGATAAAGCAGGCGCAGACGGTTCGTGCTTTCTTCTCCACGTAGTCAAGATCGATTATTCAATGCCTTCGTTGGCTCCGGACAGGAAGAGGGCTCCGCATCACTTGGCGAAGAGCTTGTCGACAGCCTGCCGCGTGATTGCGAACCAACCGACTTTGCTCTGTCCGGTACGTCCTGACAACTTCTCCTTTTCGTTTTTGCTTCGCTCAGACTGATCACCTCATTGGTCCCCTGCAGGCAAGCTGTCCGCCCTTGGCGCCTTGCTCCAGGAACTGCGTGACACCTCGGAAGAAAAGATTGTCGTCATCAGCAACTTCACCAAAACCCTCGACATTATCGAGACGCATTGCAAGAAGAACAAGTATCCATTTTGCAGGCTGGATGGGCACGTACTCTCTATCCTCGGATCTCCGTCGCCTTTTTGCTGCTGACAGCTGTGTGTAAACAGCCAAACTCCTCAGGTCGATCGTATCCCCATGGTCAATGGCTTCAACAAGGGATCTCACAAACACAACTGTATGTGGTCCGGATTCCCCTTTGCAATCAAGCGCTGACGTATGCCTTGGCGTGATGCAGTCGTGTTCCTTCTATCGAGCAAAAGCGGCGGAACTGGACTGAACAGTAGGTTTGTATCCTTACAAGTGCCCCGAACCAACGCTAACCTTTACACGGTAACGTGATTGCAGTCATTGGTGCATCTCGACTTGTCATGCTAGATGCGGATTGGAACCCTTCGACGGATGCGCAAGCTATGGCGCGGTGAGCTCTCACTCCCTGCTTTATCCTCACTGTCGTGGCCTGTCTTCCCGCCCTAGCCTACGTTATGTCCTGTCGTCGCTGACATATCTCTGCTATCTTCAGCATCCATCGCGAGGGCCAGAAACGCACCTGCATCATATATCGCTTTTTCACCTCTGGCACGATCGACGAGAAGATTTTTCAGCGTCAGCTGACCAAGTTGGCCTTGAGCAGTTCCATCATGGTACGCTCCCTGATTTCACATTGCCATCGTCACAGTAGGGGAAGCTGACTGACGTTATCGAGCAGGGCGAGGAAGCCACCGACGACGGCAAGAAAAGCGGCAACACGTTCTCGCCTGAAGAGGTGCGTGTCTGACTATCCTGCCACCACTTATACACCGCTCTATGCTGATCATGTGTGACCTTGTTGTGCAGCTGCGCGCCATTTTCACCCTACACGACGACAGCGCCTGCGAGACACACGACCTCCTCGGCTGTCGGTGCCACTTTGGCGAATTCCCCAGCGAAAGCGACGAGGAAGCTGGCGGGAGCTCAGACAATGAATCCGAGGAAGAGAAAGGGTTCCTGCCGGCCTCTCAATGGCAGGAAGGAGAGGCGGAGAGAAAGGTACCGCGTCCACATTCACGTCTGTTCTCAGTTTCAACTGACGCTCCTCATGTTATTTGGCATGTCTTCGTCGTTTGCAGACGCAACGTCGTAACCTCTCTGTCCTGCGCACCTGGACCCACCACAATTGCTCAGACGAAGCCTCGATCGATAAACTCGAAGACCAACTTCTCCAAGCCCTCGTCTACAACCGTATGGCAGAGGCTCCCGCTTCGGGACATCGGCTCGAACCGCAGGGCAATGGTCAGCTCCTGCTTCGCGGGGGCCAGGTAGGATGGGTGTTTGGGAAGAAGACGGGTTGAGTTCGAAGTGAATCGGATTATCTGAAGGGGTTGCACTGTTTCATTTGCATGCTTGTCTTTTCCTTTCGCATGTGCAGGTTTGCCTTCTAAGCTGTTGTTGCCGTTCTCTCGTAGCATTTCGCAGTTCCATGCATACTAGCTGTTTTCTCGAGATGGACTTGTCTGATAGACCATGAAGACTCGCGAAAGAGCCCTCGATAGAAACACACGTCGCCGATAAACCCCTCACCAAGAAGAGGACCAGAGAGAGGAGAACGTTCCCGCCTTGACTTGGCACCTGCAACCGCGGAAAAACAGACTACAAGTAAGGAGACCGGAGAAAGGCCTTCTTCTCACCTTGAATTATCACCTATTGCTCACTTATTCGAGTCGTAAGACACGTCGCCCAGATGTACCGCTTGAATCTGGCGACCACCGAACCAACGACCGTTGAGACCCTGAAGTGCTTTGACTGCGGAATCAACCGATTCGAACCGGATGTAAATCTCGCCCTGTTCGCCGCGTACAGAGAGTGAATTAGCTGAGACTGGTTGAAGGGATGATAGGCGCCTCGTCATCTTGAAGCTGGGACGTACCTGCGACTCCTTCTTGACAAAGATGTCTAGCACCGTTCCGTACTGGTTCTGGCATTCATCCTTGACGTCTTCGGCTAGTTCGGTATCCCAGTCGCGTTCGGTTTCTTCCTCAGGATTAAAGGCGTTCTTCATCAGGCTGGGGGCAGAGGTTGGTCAGACACGGCGCGACGAGATGGTTAGCACGGAGGAGAAAGTAGGCTTACACGTTACGAGTCGTGTTCTGCGGGATGTTAGGCCTGAACCTGTACGCACCAACAAAGGACGCTATCAGCGACTGGATCACGCTATGAAGGAGTGTAACGCACATGGGAATCGCGGGGAGGTCGGGAGGGCGATCAGTCCTGGCGAGTTTCTGCATAAGCTCAATGCGGGCATTTTGGTCGAGTTTACCGGCTATGGGACGGAGATTGGGGAGTCAGAAATCGTTCAGGTCAATCAGCGTGACGATGTCAAGAGACAACGCACTGCTCTCCTCACGCTCCAGCGCCTGGGACTCGTGCGGGTTGAGGATGTGCTTGTTGAAGGTAGCGCTGCGATCTGCGACAAGCCCAACCTTGATCTGCAGATCGCTTGACGCTGGTCAGTATACCTGTGACCCGTGCGGGGGATGCGAGCGTGGAACGCACCTCGCGACCTGCAAGGGAGAAGTTGTTCATCTTCTCAATCGCGGTCATTGCGTCATCGTGCTTTTTATACCTAAACGGAGAACCGCCGTCAGTGGAAGGCGACTCAGGGGCATGGATGAGATGAGACGCACTTGACGAAACAGTACCCCTTTGATTTGCCAGTGGTAGGATCCCTGTGCAACTCAACCGTTTCAAGTTCACCAAAAGGCTGGAACACCTCACGGATGTCTTCCGAAGTCAGGGCGAAATTGAGGGAGCCGACGTAGAGGCTGCGGTCAAGATGCAAAGCTTGATCAATATATTTTGAGTGAGCATTGTGAGAAAAGCAGAAAAACGCACCCGCCCGTCATAGGTCCACCGGCGCTTGAAGGGTTGTCGGAGTCGCGAGCCTGACGGTTCTTCTCAGCTTCGGTGTACTGAACTTGAACAGGGATACCGAGGAGTTTAGTACCAGAGAGCGTGAGCGCTTTCTGCACGCTTTCCAGCTCGACGAATTCGAGGTAGCCGACACTGTAGTAAGAAGAGGATCAGCCAAGGCGTCATTGAAAGGCAGGGATCATGCACGTACCCCTTGGAACGGCGAGTGATGCGGTCGACGATGACCCGCGCATCGCGAACTTTGCCTGCGTGGGTTTCGAAGAAGATGCCTAGCTCGCGGTCGGTCACACGGGCAGCAAGCTGAGAGACAAAGATAGACCGCATCTCGCGTTGTTCCTCGGTGAGTCTGCAAGAGTGGGACAGGTAAGCTGGAATCAGACAAAAGGAAGAAAAGTGGGCATACTGAGGACTGGGGCTGCGCATACGGCGAGGCGGTCCGCGAGCGTACTCGTCGTAGCTCGGTGAGCGGCGACGGCGGTCCCTATGGGTAATCAATAATCAGCGAGGGGAGCAGTAAGGCGACGGAAGAGAACGAACCTGCGGTCGGGTTCGTAAGAAGGCTCCCGGCGCGACCTGCGGTCGTAGTCATCGTGATGGCGAGACGAACGGCGGTCACGCTCGTACCCATCACCCCGTTCCCTATCCCTGCTCCTGCTCCTGCGCCTCTTTGAGTCGCGGTAGTAGTCGTCGTCCGGGTGGTCACGCCTGCGCCGCTCGCCGCGGTCGCGATCCCTCGAATCTCTCCGCCTCCTTTCACGGGAGCGTTCGCGCTCCTTATCCCTAGCGCGCTCAAACTCGCGGTCTTCGTCACGGCGCTTGCGGTCATCGTCTTCGGCAGGAGGGGAGCGATCGTCTCGCTTGGAGCGAGAGCGGGTTGAGCGAGAGTCGTGAGAAGCCACAGAGCTATATGATCAGATGTCAGTATCGTTCTCTGGCCTACTGGCGAGCGTGAACAAATGACTGACACTGCGCGTTCTGAACCGGCAGAACGAGGATGAGAAGCAGTCTGCGGTGTGCACGGGGTTAGCTGGGGACGCTGCACACTGTATGGGAGTGCTCACATCGCTCATCCTATGCTTGTACTCGTGTGACGAGTCGTGGGTTGATGATTGACCTTGTTCTCCACTTCTCTCCCCCGCTTGATACAACTCGCCGTCCCTCCAACCTCACCTTAGTACCTACGGCCTCGCATACGAGGGTGAGACCATGTGTCGGTACGCCCCGCTCTATTTCCGCAAACGTCGATAGCCTGTGTCGCACCAGCTTCTCCTCCCTCTTCCTCGTTGACGTGATATCACTCTCCCTTCAGACTCCTTGTCGTAAAGGCCGAAGAACCTATACAGCTCGCTCAGTTGCTCACAAAACCTGCACATTCCATCATCAATCAGGCCAGCGACTCGCGCTTGCGGCTTGACTCTGGGTTCGTCCTTCTCGTTTTTCCCTTTTCCTCCCCTTCGTCGACCTCTTCAACATACTCACGGACGCATTCCTCGTTCACCTTACAGCTCAATAAATGCCGATGGTTTCGGCGTGGCCTGGTACCCGCCCGAGAAGGAACAAACGAGTCCCGGACCTTGCATCTTTCGTCCGCGTTTTTCCTCTTCGTGCAACCAGCCGTATCGGGCTGACCCTGTTGCCATACGCAGGGTCCATCACGCCTGCCTGGTCAAATCTTAACCTTCATCGCCTTGCCGATAAGATCAAGAGTTCTCTCGTCTTTGCCCACGTTCGCGCTTCGACGACTGGCGCCTTAAGCGAAGAAAACACCCACCCTTGGACATATGGCAACCTAATCTGGATGCACAAGTACGTCTCACCTGTACTCTCTTGCCTCGGCACTCTTCTAAGACCAGCATTTCGCAGCGGCTGCATCACCGATTTTGCCAGAATCAAGCGGCGGCTACAAGCCGACCTCAGCGACGGAACCTTCGCCGTCCCGCAAGGCAACACTGACAGCGAATGGGCCTTTGCGTGCTTCCTCGAGCAGCTGACCAAGGTGCGCTACCGCTCCACCTGATCGTTCAAGACCGTGGCTCAACAACCCTTCTTTCGATCCCCTTCGCAGTACACAAACCCGAAGAACCAGACGATCCCGCACAACGTCCTCCGGCAGGCTATGCTCGACACCGTCTCTCTCCTCACCACCTATACCCAAGATGTCGGCGCGGAGCCCTCTCTCATGAAGTGCGCTCCCTTGCCTCGCCTTGGTCTCGTCCCTCGATGCTAAACCTACCCTGACCGAGCAGCTTCTGCGTTTCCGACGGCACTTCGATAGTCGCCACTCGGTATATCACTTCTGCCACCGAAGAAGCCGCCAGTCTGTTCTTCTCTACTGGTTCGACGTTCCAAGAAGCCGAACCAGGGAGCTTCAAGATGAACAAGGCGGATAAGAGGGAGAGAATCATTCTGATCGCGTACGTTTTACTCTCACGTGTCTTGCGACCGGGAACCTGCTCGCAGCTACACCGAGGAGAACTGATTGTGTGTGCGCTCTGCAGAAGCGAGCCTCTCACCTTTGAGCGAGCCGACTGGGTGGAAATCCCTAGTCAGAGCTGCATTGTCATTACGCCTCGAGTGAGCTCGGCCTTCTCTCTAGCTCCTGAGATATGTAGCAAGCTGACTCGGCTGCTATCACCTCGACCGCGCTCTCTTCGCTTTCTCGCAGAGCAATCTCTTGCGCTACCCTATTCTAAACCAGTTCTTCCAGCCACAAGCTATCTCACACCGTGCAGATGGGTACGCCAAGGCGAAAGGCTATCGGTGGGTCAGGCCTGAGCCTGTCGCGGCGAGCTGATCAGAGAAGTGTCTTTGTCGTTAGTGGTTCCTTCCGTCTTGTTGTTTGTTCTTTTCTCGCTTGACAACATCGCCGGGTTGCACGAATCCCTTGTAAGCTACTCGTACGACATACGGACCGCGTAGTAAAGAAGCGATTGAAGTCAACATAGACCTTGACCTCGACCTCGAAGAAAAGAAAGCATATGGTGTCTCTTTTCTCTTTTGCCTCGCCCCGTCTCTAGATTGAAGGCCACGCGCAGTACAGAGCGCGACGTCTCCATCGTATACTATAGCGGACGATTGTCGACTTTACTCTCTTCACTCCGGTCTCCCATCTTCATCTTCAACTCCTCCCGTCGATCTGCTCTTATGACCGGTACATTGTGCTGCTGCAGCTGTGTAAAATCTCCTCTGGGCCACGCAACCGCCTCTATCACCTCTCGCTCGATGGCTCGCACACGATCCATTGCCACCTCGTTGTCGTTACAGATTCCTCGCGTCGCTATCGCAGCGTCTACAAGCCAATGGACCCCGCGGAACCCTCTCAGCAACGCTCGAGCATTCTCCTCTTCCCCCTGTCACCGCGCAAATCCAGTAGACACCCCCGTCGACCTCACTTTCCCCACTACCCGCTCCCCTTCCCCCTTTGACATCTTCCACTTCTCCCCCTCCCAATCTCGATCCCTTACCCGCGCCGACATCAAAGGTCGCTACCTCGACCTCGTCAAAATTTACCACCCTGACCGAGCCGTCGCCTCTGGGGACAGAGGCAAGGGAAAAGGCAAACAACACGTCGAAGACAAATTCGTGCAAATCCAGGCGGCTTACGAGCTTCTCGCGGATCCCAAACGAAGGGAGTTGTACATCCGTACGGGGTTAGGGTGGGGGAGTACGAGTAGCTATGCCGGAGGTGCGGGGGGAGCAGGGAGCGGATCCCCTTGGTCGCAGTCTACGACCGAGTACCACTTCCGACGAGGGAGGCCCATGTCGAGCAGTACCCGTGCAGGAGCGTACGCCTACGACTGGGCTTCGAGCGGCTACACCTGGACGGATCCTTACAACCCTCATTTCCGACCCGGGCAAGAAGGGGGAGGAATGTCGGCGAATGGGGCGGCGGCTGGATGGAAAGGGGAAGGATCGTTCGGGAAGAATGGCTTCATCTTTCTCGCATTGGCGAGTGTGACAATGCTCGTTACCCCGTTAACGGCGTGGTATGCTGTTCCGACCGGACCGGGAGAACCGCCGTTAGGTTTGGGGACCACGGGACAAGGCGGACCGGGAGGGGCGGGAGAGGCTTGGATGCCGCGGGTGTACGATAAGAAGCACAACGACGCTGCGAGGAATTTGCAGCTGGCGAGGGAAGAGGCAAGAATACGAGGGCACGAAAAGCGGGAAGCGATCAAGTGCGTCTTCTTCTCCCTGTCGCCTCGTTACCCTGCTCATCGTGTTGCGCTCGCAGACGGCGGGTTGAAGAGATCAGGCGGATACAAGCGTTCGAGCGGGCTATGGAGGTGCAAGCTATCGAGCGACGGCAAGGTGGAACAGGCCATCTCGCTCTCCCTCCACCGTCGTCACCAATGTAGTCGGGACAGACAGAAAGACACTGAATTAACAGTAAACCAACAAGGTACGACGACAGACGACAGATTGTCACGACTGACTGCGGGAGAGTTTACACTGTCACCTTCTCTAGTCGAACCTTCCCAAGCTGCTCCTTGTGTTTCTTCTCCGCCTCATCCGTCTGCTTCTCCAGCTCTTCCAACATCTTCTGCAACCTCCCTCTCCGATCCTCGACGCTCATCCCACCCGTAACCTTCTCAGGCGTCTTCCCGAGAGCAGAGTAAACCGCTATCCTCGCCGCCGACGTACCAAGCAACGAAAGAGGTCCATCTCTCCCCAACCCGGGGATTGTTCCGGCTCGAGGCTCTCCAGTCCGAGAGCTGATCCCATTAGAATGGGCGAGCTCGTCCACTTCGCGCGTTCGAGGTTCGCCGGCGAGGATCGCTGATGTAGTCCACGGGTCGCAGAGGGGAGCGAGGAAGTCGTGATTCCGCACAAAGCGGTGAGCGGCGAGCTGTTGAGGGGTGAGGACGTCGAGGATATCGGTGAGGGGGGTAGCTTCTTTGTGCTGCGGTGGGACGTTCAAATTTGTCGTAGCGGCAGGTGCGGAAGACGCGGCGGATGCAGGAGCGATGGCGACAGGTTTTCGCGAGCGGGAGGGTAAGGGTGCGACAGGGGTTTGCGTGGATGCGGCTTGTTGAGCGGCGAGGAGTTGGGCGTGCTGAGCCTGAGCGAGTTGTTGAGGAGTGACGGTGTAGGGGTACCCGGATGCCGCTGATCGAGGATCAGGATATGCGCCAGTAGCTCGACCTTGCTGTGCTACCAGAGCTTGCTGCGCTTGCTGTGCTTGGTACTGTTGCTGTCGTGCTTCGAGGGTAGGGTTCGAGGTGGACATCGCGAGGGGAGTCTGACCAGCTAACGCTGCGAGTTGTTGCTGTCGAAGGTACGGATTTGCTGCAGAGGCGAGCTGCTGCGTTTGTGCAGGTGTTTGTGATGCTTGCGGGTTGGTCGGAGCTGCTTGTGGTCGGGCTTGTGGCGTGCCCGGGGGGGCCGCTGCAGCGGCGAATTGCGCTGGTGCTGGGAAGGGAAAAATCGGTGCTGCAGGGACGTTCGGCGGTTTGACGAGGGGATACGCTCGCACTGGTGCTCGATCCCAACCTGGAGGTGCATTCTGCGCGACGGGCTGACTCAAGCCGCCCGATTCGTCTCGACCCCAGAAAAAGAACCAGAGGCCTGGTGCAGTCCCATTGGTAATCCTCCACCGTTTTCGGAACCTTGTCAACCTGAGCCCTGGGGACCCTGGCTGAAGAGGTTGAGTGGGCGATACGGGAGGGAAGTGGCCGGCGAAGGAGGAAAAACACTCCAACTCGACCTGGATGCGCTGGGTCTGACTCGGGTTCTGGGCAGAGATGGGAATAGCAACGGTGTGCTGGGAGAGCGTGCGGTGCTCGTTGGGCTCGGTGTACAGATAGCGCAGCCCGTCGGCGGGAACTGACCGTGTGGGGGGATTAAAAAGAGTGAGGAAGGCGGTGTTTGCTACAGCGAGACGTGTCAGCCAGGTCTGGTTCAATGCATGCTAGACCGGTACGCACCCTCGGGTCTGTCCACAAACTCGTAGGTGAACGCGAGTCGACCGTAGCGCTGGCAAGGAGCGTTTGCGAGGACGTCGGCAACAGCCTGGTCTAGCGGAGGCTGGGTGAAGGGGCCGAGAGGGTAAGACGCTTTGAGCCAGATGTCTGCCATGCTGGTTCAGGCGAGGTGGAGCGAGTTGAACGGGTGAAGGGGAGGGGTCGAGTAACTCTGGCTGCTTCCGCACAAGCTCATCAGCTCGATCAGTCTTGACAGATAGAGCTGACTATTGGAACTGACCTGAGTGATCCCTCGAAAGGCTGTCTGTCCCAGCGCAAGGTGTGTACAGCAAGTTGACGAGGTGCGGAGTTGAGGGATTGTTAAGACTTAAGGGGGAGCAGGCGACAATAATGGCTCTAGACGCCTAAGCAGGTGTTCAACAGCTTGCTGGATAGCTCCCGGACGCTTTCCTGCGGTTACAGGCGGTTCGAGCAGACTTAGAAAGCAAAGAGCTGCGTTCGTTCCTTCGTTTCCGCTCTCTGACTTCTGCGCTACCCTCGATCGCACCTGAAGTACCTCTGATTATGCTCAATGGCCTAAATACTGTACCACAAGGCCCACAGGAACTTGTCATCCTTGCCGGCGTCGTGGGAAGCGGCAAGTCTTCCTTGTCGGAGAAATGGTCTCAAATGTTGCCGGTACGCCCAGTCACTCCCTTTTCTGGACAGACGTAGCTCATCGGAAACCCGCAGGAATGGAAGCGCGTCAACCAAGACGACCTCGGAGACCGCAGAACTTGCGAGAACGCCGTCAGATCGCATCTTCGTCAAGTAAGGCTCTTTCTTCGTCAAAAGGCTCACCTCTCGATCCACTGACTGTCTCGACTGCAGGGCCACTCAGTCGTGGTGGACCGTCAGAACTTCGACGCTGCCCAGCGGCGGACTTGGCTCGAAATTGCGACCGAGTTTCCGGGCGTGAAAGTCGGTGGTATGGTCATGGGGACCAGTAAAGACGTACGTTATCAGCTCACATCCACGCTACCAGCTCTTTCTGACCACCGAGCGATGTAGGAATGCCGCTCCCGGCTTCTGAACCGACAAAACCACCCGACAATCGGCACACCCGAGCTGGCAGTTCAGCTCCTCGACAAGTTCACTGACTTGTGGGAAGCGCCGTGTCTCGACGAGGTACGCATCTCGTTCTATCTACGAGCAGATATCGCCTTACTCGGTCTGGCTTACAGGGCTTCGACCAGCTTATCACCCTCCCCCCTCTTCCCCTTCCTTCTGATATCGACGCTGCCCTCGTCCAATCCCTCCTCGAGCGACTTCATGCCTCGCCACTCAACGCTTCTGCTCCACAACAGCGCACCCCTCGACCCCGTGAACCGTATCTTCAACCTGATGGTTTCGTCGACGACGGAACTTGGAGGCCGCCTCTACCAACTCAATCAAATTGGGGAGGGCACGGCGGACACGCCTTCGACAGGCAGAATGCGTATGGCGGTGTCGCTTATCAAGGCGCCGGAAGGGCAGGAGGAGGATATGGCTACCGCCCTCAGGGTTTCTCTCAGCCTTCTCCCCATCACCAAGCACCGTTCAGCGGTCCTTCCCCTAGCTGGTCGTCCTGGACGCCGACGCAGCAGCATCAACAACAGCAGCGGACTTGCTCGTCTAACGGTCATGCGCCGAACCAGTCGCAGCAGCAGCAGACTTGGGGCACTGGACAGAGAGACGCGAAAGGAGGAAATGCCGGTCATGCTTGGGGGGGTGGCCACAGGCTGGGAGGATGATGTCAGTCGCCTTGTGAGATTCAGAAACGGAGGATTCCCGCTGTCCAGCCGCTTGTCGCCTCTCCTCATCGAAGCAAACGGGTGACGTCGTTGAGAAGGCCAAACGAGAGAAAAGGGGATACCTTACAGCTAAGCGAAGCAGTCCTACTCCTGCGTATCCGGCTCCTCTTCCTCCCCGTCTCCCCCAGTAGTATCCTTGTTCTCGCTCAACTCGGCTTGCACCCCAATGCGATTCTGCACAACCTCCACAATTTCGCCTTCCTGCGTTCCTGCCGGCGTCAAATCCTGCTCGATCCTCCTTCGCTTTTTCTCACCACTGGTCATCTCGAGCGGTTCCTGAGCCTCGGGACTCGAAGCAAGGGAGGACAGGCTGCTAAGCGCATCGAGGTCGTCCTCCAGTCCGGCTGTCGAAGAAACGAGTGCAGGAGTCGGTTCATCCTGCGACAGACTCTGCTCGAGTAGACGGCGCTTCGTAGGCGTACGCTGATACTGGAGCGGACGTGAAAGGGGAGGAACGGACGTGGTCGAGCGAGATCCGGGCACGGTAATCCTTCTCGGTTCCTCGACGGCCGCCGCGACGCAGGGCGTGCTTGACGCAATTGGAAAATGGGGCAAGCTGCTCGTGTTCGGTCGAGGGCGGAGCGCGTGACGAGGACCTAGACGGCGGGGAGGAGAGTGGGCGGTAACGGAACCGGAAGAAGACGAGCCGGGAAGCGGTTGCCGCTGGTCCTGAGCTGCAGGCATCGGAGATGCGGCTGCAGACTTGACTGTACTTTGGGAATGGAGGCCGCTGGGAGTGCCGGCAGAAGATAGTATGGCTTTCGCGGGCGCCTGAAAGCCTGAAGGTGGCCGAGCGGAAAGACGCTGAGACCACCGGGAACAACCCCGTCAGCACAAGCGAGGCAATCCGAAGCAGGTGCAAGTACGCACTGTTCGTATGTTCGCCAGCTCGCTTTCCACAAGTTCGACTCTGTGGTTCAGCTGTTCCACCTCGCTCATCCTACGAACCGCTTTCTCGGTCTGTCGCTCATTTCGTTTGACTAGATCTTGAAGGCGAGAGTCAAAACCTTCTTCGAGCTGCTCGAGCTCTGCATGCAAACGCAGCCCGGTGGCTGTGACATCCCCCTTCACGTCTTTCTCGACCTTCGTGACCCTGGCCGTCGCCAGCTTCGCCGCTTGTTCAGCTGCATCGACACGCTTCTTCGTGAGCTGCTCGCTTGTCGCGATGGCTTGTAAGATCGATGACTTGGTATCGCTGAGTCTGTTGACGAATGGCTCGAAGCGTGAAGCGAGAAGTGATCGAACGGCGGTAAGGATCCGTTCCTCGAGCCGCTCTGCTGTGTGCGAGACGAGTCATCAGCGGAAGCGCAGATATCTCGTACTGGAGGAGCTCACCACTGTCCTCTTGCATCTCTTTAAGCGACTTGATCTCCTCCTGGTTTGCCTCGACTGCTTTACCTAGCTCCCTCACCTCTCCGAGTGAGGCTTTCACCGCCTCAAGCTCGAGTTTGATCCTATCCAGAGTCAGCTTGATGCGTGCTCCATGTAAGTCTGCAGCTGGAGGAGCGAGAGGGAGAGAAGGAGGAGCGAGAGATGGAAAAGAAGAGCGCAAAGGTGATTCAGCGAGAGATGGAAGGGCCGTGATCGACTGATGCGCGGCAGGTTGAGCATGAGCAGCGTTCCAGGCGTAGCTCATTGCGGAAAATGAAGTTTGTGAGATTAGTGAAGCCACTGAGGAAGAACAGGAGAAACTACAACTCCCGCGATGGAGCCGCACTTCGGCCTCGCTTCGACGCTACCACGCGAGGTCGAACAGCTAGAAGCGAGGTCAAACAGCTAGACAAACAAATACAGCAGATACTGCTCAACCTCCTCTGCCAAGGGGATCATACTTTCCATCGCGTTGTCTCTTTCGCCCGCGTAATTGCAAGACTCCAATTCTGACTACACCTGCACTGACAGATGGATGAGCAGGCGGTGACATAGAGCGAGCTGTGCGGGAAAGGGCTGACCTTTTCCTGCAACTCAGAGCCGGTATCCTCGCAACCTCCTTTCTTCCGTCATCCTCTGGTGCACCAATTCCGTCACTTCCTCACCCCAGTACTCTTCGGCGTCTTCATCACCGACTAGGCAGTGCTCCTCGTGCCTGCGGTAGAACCCTATTAGCGCCGTAGGTCAGACATTGTGCGCGATGGAATGGAAAGCGCACCTCGCACCCTCTTCCCGGTCGAACACGACAATGTTGTCCCACGCAAGCTCCTTACCTTTCCTCCATCGAAGAACCGTGGGTCGGGCGGGCAGAGCATGAGGGGGGCATACTGAGCGCGTTCGGTGGATTTCTGCAAGCGGAGGGGAACGGCTCAGTCTGACAGGCGGTGATGGAGCCTGACCGAGCTACTTACCCTCGTAGAGGTAGGTCATGTCGTCCTCGGAGAATGGTAAGCGGCTGCCAGGCACAAGAAGCACGATCAATACCTTAAACTGGCGTGTTTGTCAAAAGAGCAGACGCACTTGGAACCCGTCAGCTTCTGCTCTGATGCAGCAAGCTGACGATGTAGGGTAGCTGCGAGCTTGCCACGGTTCCTGCGAGTAGCGGGCGAACGTTTAGTCTCTTATTGCTGCGAGGAAGGAATCGCATGAGCGAGACTTACTTGACAGGCAAGGTTTCCATCTTGAAGCCTGCCAGTTGCTGCAAGACATATGCTGCGGCAGCATTGCCGAACTGACAGCGCGAAGCGCGGTCCGGATTAGTGACGATTCTCAGTGACTGCGGCGAAGGCGGGAAAAGAACGAGCAACGCACCATCGCGGGTAGCGGTCCCAGCACCGGCAAAATACGCACCCTGAAGTTTGCCATGGCGTGCAATTCGTCGACTTTGCCCTTCTGGAACTCTTCCTCGGGTAGAGGGAGTAGGCCCAGGTCAGGTCGAGGCTTCTCAGTAGAATACTGTGGGCAGAAGGTAGTAAGCGCCTGTCTAGTGCGACTGACAGGAGAGCGCTATAAAACGTACCACCACAGGGACCCCGCTAGTGACGCCTGCCATCCGCCTACGAATCGGGAGGTGAGGTGTCAGTGCGGTCGCGGACACTAGTATGAGGAACAGGATGCGCACAGCTTTCGTCGTACTGCCTTGGCCAGAGAGTCTTCGAAGGTAGACGAGATATCGCTGAGGGATTGATCGATGTTAGCGACGCAAGATAACGGCTTAGGCGCAGGCAGTTACGCACGCAATCTGAATTCGGCTAGGGTCGCTCTTTGCGGCTGCGCCAAGGGCAGAGAAGACGGGAAGCTTGTTGTGACTACAGTAAGCGAGGAGATCGACCTGCGAGAAATAGCGTTAGCGCAGGCAGGCGGAGGGCAGACATCGGCTTGGGGGATTGAGAAGGTCGCCAATGAGGAAGCGGATGAGGTGCAAGTTGGAGGACTTGCCTTAGATTCAATGTTGTCGATGCAGTCGATCACATAGTCGGGTTCCCCTATGAATAGGGCAAAACAGGGCATAAGACGATACAGAACAGAACCGAAGAAAGCGTAATCGACGTACCGTCGAGCAGTTCTGCGGCTTTGTCCTTCTCGAATAGCTCGATGCGTGCGTCAACTTCGACCCAAGGTGCTACTTGCGCGAAATAGTCCGCGCAGGACGTGACCTTTGGCGTGCCGACCTGAGCAAGAGTAGCGGTAGAATGTCGCTGCGGTAGGAACGTGACCAATCAGAATTCTGGCGTGGTTGTTTGGGGGACGATGAGATGCGTACGTTGAGCGATGACAAGGAGACCTGGTCAAAGTCGATCAGGCGAATCTTCCTGATGCCGCTTCGAACAAGCATAACGGCTGCGGCGCTGCCCACGCCTCCGAGCCCCACGACTACGACGAACTTGTTTCTGACGGCGTCCATCTTCTCGCCACCAAAGAACGCATAGTTCCTCGCAAGCGCTTCCCGCACAATGACCTCGCTCGTTGCCTTTTTCCTCCCTTTTTGCCCCTCGTAGCTCATGCCTCTGGCCATCTTTTGACTTGCGGCTGCCATGCTGGATCGCCGGCTTCCGACAGGTCGAGTAAAGTCCATCAACTCATCTGCGCCGTCCTCTCCGCCGTCCTCTCCCGTTACTTCGTCAACGGCACTCTTGAGTCGGCGACGTCGTGTTGCGCGGCGAAGAGCTTGAGCAACTAGGATAGAACCTGCAGTCACGGCGGTCGAGGCGGCTGCTACAACGAGCAGTTGTCCCGTCGGAGTGCGGAGCGAGTCGGCAACTCTGGAGACGAAAGTTGAAGAGGGAGTCGTCATGGCAGAAAGCGGAGGGGAGAAGATGTCGCGGTGTCCTGGTGTATAGAATGCTGCTCGTGATGCGAGCCTCGCCAAGGAGCTCGCCCGAGTAGCGGACGCTTCGAAATGATGAGAATCAATCGCTTTCGCTCTTTGAACTGGATCTGCCTTGATGCTCCCGTACAGTGCTGCTAGAACGCAGTGCACAAGATGCCTTAACACGCTCATCAGACCCCACAAGCTAGCGCCTGCGCACCCTGCCCCGCTGCCGGTCTTCCCTCGATTCTCCTCTTCGCCTTCAACACCGTCCCCACTACCAACACCACCGCCTTCTGAAGAATCTGTTCGTCGCGCAATTCCTCTACCTTCTCCTAAAGATACACCTTCGCCGACCGGCAAGCTCCTCGATGCCAGGGCAAGGGCAGAGAAGCAACTTCGAGCACTGCTGAAGACCGTGGATTCGTCGGCACGCAAGCAAGCACAAGCTTTCGCAGCCGCTCTGCACGCTCTCGAGATTGAAAGGAAATTGAGGGATATGGGCGGGCGGATCAACCAGGCAACGGGTTATGAGGAAATCGAGCGATTACGATCGGGGGTAGGAGAAAAAGGTGCGCCCCCCGGTCTACCCGCTGTGCGATTTTCGGCTTACTGACTATCTGGATATCTGACTGACAGAGAAGACGCTCCTGCAGTCTCGCGCACAGGCTGCAGAGCTCAAGCAGGATTATTCAGCCAGGGTCAAGCTCCGTGCTGATTCTCAGCGAGAAGTGAATGACCTGCTTCAACGGAAAAGCACCTGGAACTCAGCAGACGTGCTCCGGTAAGCCCGTTTCGCTTGTCGCGCGTCTTTCAGCCTCACTGACGTGTCTCTTCAGCTTTACGGAACTTGTGCAGCAAGACCACGAGAACGAGCGAGCTGAAGGTCGAGCAAAGCTGGCTATGGACGAAGGGGACCAGAATGTCGAGCGAGGTTTCTCAGGTACGTGCGCCCGACATGAGAGTCATCGTATCACCCTGTTGACTTGGGAATCTCTGCTTGCAGAGCTCATGCAAGCCATCCTCGAACGTTACCACGAAGAACAAGTTTGGAGCGACAAGGTACGTCTTTTTGCGATTCACAGGCTGCTCGAGCGGCGCTGAGGCGACTCCTCCACACCTCGCAGATTCGTTCCTTGTCTACCTATGGATCTCTGGCCATCACATCCCTCAACGTCCTCCTCTTCATCATAACCTTGCTGCTCATCGAACCTTGGAGGCGACGAAAGCTGGTGGAGAAGGTCGAAGAGCGGTGAGCTCCGCCCTCTTCCTACCTCGAACTCCGAAGTTCATCTGATTCTCCGATGTCCTGCCAGATTACGCACGAATACCCAGGAGGGCCACGATGCTACCCTTGCCAAGCTCGAGAGCTTCCGAGCACTCTTAGAAGATGCCCAGACGAAGTTAGACGAAATTGCCGCCTCGAGATCCGCTCTCACTGCTCCCGCTCCCCCTCCTCTCGCACCGACCTCCTCCACTCCTCTCCCGCCTCCTCATTCACCTCTGATCGACTCCGATACTCCACTAGACACCCTGACAGACGAACCCGCGTCAGCTCCAGCGACTCGCCGCTCGCCTTTGCCTTATCCATACCTTGAGCAAGCCCGCGAAGCGATCGAGGGACATGAAATGGCGGCGGCGGGAGCAGCGGGTGCGGTTGGAGGTATACTATTGGCAGCTGTCATCTCGCTGGTTCGGGGATAGATGCGATGCAAGTTCTGCAATAGCGACATGCCGCGGTTCGATGGCGCAGTTCCTTTTTTTTTGGAGATGTCTCATCTCGGCGGATTCATGGCGGGCGGACGCGCCGACGCTGCGGTGAGTACTGAGTCGACACCTGGCTTATCCGCCTGGATGTTGGCTGGAACTTTGCATCGACATGGCTGAACCTATCGAAGCGCCCGGCATTTCTGTTTCCGCGTCGGAACAGCTAATGGATCAAGAGAAGGTCAACAGGGTGCAATACTCGTAGAAGGTCAAATCGACCGCGTCGAACACCGCGTCAGCAGATGACACTACTTCTACACGACGACAATCGAAGCTTGAAGATATAGACACCAACAGTGAAGCGGAGGGCGAGCCGCCGCCAGTCGCGATCGTCGCGAGGAGGAAGTGTCATGTTTGGTGGGGATAGAGCGGACGGCTCACTTACTGAGCCATTGCACGCTGACCAGCACCAATTTTGACCCGTTCAACGTTTCGCCGTTGCCACCGCCGCCCAAGTCGATGGACGATGCCGAAACTATCAAGTTATCCTCAGCTTCATGGCTTTCGAGCGTCACATTTGGTGTTTTTGACCCGGTCTGCCTTGTCGGTCACCTATGCCGTCCATCGCCATACGGAACACGTTGCGCCCAAGCCTCCGCTTCACTCTGCGCGTTCATTTCCTCCTCTCCTACCGAATGTTCTCCTTTCAATCGCCACGCTAAACCTGCTTCGTGCTGCAGTGTGGCTTCAACCGCTCTTTGTCCTCGGATACAAGCGCGAGCTCGCTGCAACCGATGTCCCTAAGATGGACCAGATGCGGGAAGCTGGGATCCTCGCCGACCTCTTCCTCGCAAACCTTGACAAGAGGCGAAAAAAGGTGGAGGAGTGGTATCGAGCGCGTGAGACAGGGGGGATGCAGTGGCGGGTAAAGGCTGCCTTGGGACTAGGACAGAAGGACGGGAAGAGAGAGGTCGGGATGGCCTGGGTACTTTCTTTTCTCTTTCTTGCCTTTCCCTGTCTCTGACCAGCATGCACACATTCTCGGCGCAGGCTCTCAGTGACACCTTTTTTCTGGGACTTCTGGCTTGCCGAAATCTACAAGGTCATCGGTGACCCCGAGAGGACACTACACAGACAGGAATCAGGTCAGCAGCCTGTTCATGACAGGACGGAGGCAGCGAAGGAAGGGTGGTGGGGGGGGGGGGGGGGGGGGGGGGGGGACTTACAGGAGAACTCTGACTCCCTTTGAGAGGAGAGCCAGAGGTACGAGGTGCAGTGAAGCGAAGGAAGGAGAGAGAGGAAATCCTGTTGCCCTCGCCTTTATAGCCTAGTTTGACCTCCTGTCTCCGGTAACTTCGTGACCTCCTCACTCCCCTTTTCTCGGGTTCCGCCTCTCTCCCTCCTCTCTCCTCTCTCCTCCCCTCTGCCTTACTTCCACCAGAGCAACATGGCCGACACTTCAATGGCAGACCCCGACCCTGAGCTCGTTGTTGCCCCCGACTTCGATCAAGCCCTCAGCAATTACGGCCTGCCTCACTTGACGCCTCAGCCACCACCTCCCCTTCATCTACAAGCTCTAGCGCAACGCTGTGCTCTGCCCGCCGTGGGGCAACGCGGTTCAGCGCAATCGGGTTCTTGTACAGTTCCTCTTCCCCTTGCTCCTTCTCCCGTTCTCATAGGTCTCACTGACTGTTGTCCTCCACCTCGAGTCCTCTTTCAGCAGCTTGTCCTCTTTACCTACAACACATGCCATTATGTGAACCGTGCACCGCAGACTTTGGCCGACGCTGCCCTTGTCGTTACAACTGTCTGCAACAATTTTCAACCTTTCCGTCAGCGGTTCTCGCAGTCCTCGCCTTCAAGCCTGACTGCCAGATCTCTTATCCAAGATCTGCAGCGTTGTAAGCCCCATCGGTCTTACTACGGTGCTATGAGACGGATTAGGTTGGTCAGGAGACGGAAGGTAATTAGGGTGGAAAAGATGAGACTCGAAGACGAAGTTGAACGAGCTTCTCTCTCTCCCTGGTTTGTTCCCTACGCATCCGCTTACGGGACTTTCCAGGTGAGTTCTCTCGTTGTAGTCTTCAGTTCCCTACGCATCCGCTTACGGGACTTTCCAGCAATCCAACCCTGGTCCTTGTTCTCGTGGCGCTGCATCGAGAGTGTTGGTCGAACTTCTCGACCTTCCACTTTTTTTTTAACAACCGATCAGTCGTTACCCTGGACCGTCAATTCACCCGTTCATACGCCAAGAGGTTCGGCGTACTACCCATCAACCCGTCCACTTACCCTCAGGAGCGGCAGCGTCGACAACCCGTCTCTCCCCCTCCTCCCCCATCTCTGGACTCCGACATCTCTCCCTCATCCGGTTCAGAGATCGACGACAAACCACCGGTATCACGGAAACGGATTACTCGCACCATGGTCACCCCCACTAGCACTAGCTACTCGTACCAGCCCGGCAAACCCCCCATTCTCGTCGATTCCTCTCCCGCCGGCTTACTCGCCTTCTCCCGCGCCGCCAAACTCTTCTTCCGCACTAAGAAGATCGAGGACTCGGAGGACAAGGTCGCGTACGTCGGAGCTGGACTCGTCGGGTTCCCGGAGCTCTACAATTGGTATCTCTCCTCGGCGGCGGACCATGAGAAGAAGGAGTATGACTCGTTCTTGGCGGATCTTCAACGTCGAGCGCTCCCCCGAGACTATGTCTGGGAAGCTAAGGGGCGACTTCGTTCGGCGCGTCAAGGGAACGAGGACTACGAAGATTGGGCCGACTCGATGAGGTCCGAACACCTTTCCCTCACCACCAACGTCGTCAGCACCCGAGACTTCCTCGAATGCCTCCTCTACGGTATGGACGACGAGCTTGCGTCAGTGCTTCGTCGTGGTCAGGTCCTCAAGAACTCGGGCTTCCATCAAGACGATCTCACCTCCGTCGCTCTTTCCTCCACTTCTCTCGCTTTCACCGCCCCTCTCGACTACGACAAGTTCGACAGAGAAGCCCGAGACGAGTGGAACAAGATCGCAGCTCGCCGTCGCAACAACTCGGAGCAGATCAAGGCCCTTCATCGCAAGAACGGCGGTTCGTCCTCCGCGGTCGGCGGCAGGACTTCTTCGTCCGGTACCGGTCGTTCTACCCCCTCCCACAAGGCGGTCACCTCGGTCATCACCACCGAGACCGTCGATCGCGGCAACAGTAACGGCAACGGCAACGGCAACGGGCTTCCTCCTCTCGCCAAGCTCACCGATCTCGAGCGCGACTGGCTTAGCGCTACCAAAGGGTGCTTCAAGTGCCGTACTTCCTACGTCGATCACGAAGGGCGCGACTGTAAAACTTGGGCGCCTCGCGGACACGTCGTCCCCGTCCCCGTCGGTTGGAACAAGGACAAGCCCGTTCCCGCATCCTTCGCCGCTAGCAACGTCGGTTCCATGGTCGCCGCACTCCACCTCTCCGACTCGGAAGGCGACATTGAGGTTCCGGGCGCTTTCGCGGACGAGTCGGACTCGGACAGTGACTCGTGCGTTTTCCCTCCTCTTCCTCTCGAATTCCCCTCGAAGCGCGGACGTCGACGAGTGTTAGGCCTGACTGACTCCGGTTCTTCCGTGACGCTCATCGCAGATAAGCTCGCGTTCGAACTGGGGTTGGAAAGGTTCAAGCTTAGTAGACCAAAGCGTGTTAGAGTTGCAATTCAAGGAGGGGAGGATTCATTCCTCATCACGGACTTTGTACGGACTCGAGTCACCCTCGAAAACAGTTCATGGTCGTCGGCTGTGGCTACCCTCCTCATCGCTCCGCTTTCCGACCCCTTCGACGTTATCCTCGGGGTCCCCTTCCTTAAGACGAATCGCATCTCCCTCGTCTCGTACCCGGAACCGCAAGTCCTTGTCGACCGAGGCGAAGGTCTACTCCCCTTCGACCTCCTCGCCGACGTTCAAGGACCTCTCACCGCCTTCGAGACCCTCAAGCTCACCGACGGAGAATCGACGACGACGTCTCTCATCTCCGAAATCGCCTCCGCCTGCGCCGCTACCCTCGTCGACAAGGTCGAAACGGAATCGAAGGAACTGACGGACATGAATGGACGAGCGGCGAAACTCATGACGGAGTTCGAAGACCTCTTTCCTTCGGTTCTTCCTCCTCTCGCCGGCGACGCTCTCGAGAAGGCGAAGGCCCGCCATCGGATCCGCCTCGTCGACTCGAACAAAGTTCACAACCAACGTGGTTTCTCGGTCCCGCGCAAGTGGCGAGAAGCGTGGAAACGGATGCTAGAAGAACATCTCGCCGCCGGTCGTCTCCGTCCCTCCACCTCTCCTTTCGCTTCCGCCGCCTTCGTCGTACCGAAGAAGGATCCTCTCGCCGACCCACGATGGGTCAACAACTACCGAGGGCTCAACAGCAACACCGTTAAGGACAGGACGCCCCTTCCTCTCACGGACGAGGTCCTCGTCGACGCCGCCCTCGCCCGGTTTTGGGGCAAGATTGACATGACCAATGCCTTTTTCCAGACTCTCATGGACCCCGCCGACATCGAGAAAACGGCCATCAAGACTCCCTGGGGTCTCTTCGAGTGGACCGTCATGCCGCAAGGACTCTGCAACGCCCCGGCTACTCACCAAGCGCGCGTCAACGACGCCCTTCGGCACCTCATCGGCGTTTGCTGTCAAGCCTTTGTCGTCGACGTCATCATCTACTCCAACACCATCGAAGAGCACGAAGCGAACTGTCGAGCCGTCCTTTCCGCCCTTCGCGAAGCCGGTCTTTACTGCTCTCGCAAGAAGACCGACCTCTTCACCCTCCGTACCGATTTTCTCGGCCACGTCATCTCTCGCAACGGACTCGAGGCAAGCTCGGAAAAGACGGACAAGATCAAGAACTGGCCTCGTCCGAAGACGGTCTCTCAAGTTCGCGGTTTCCTCGGCGTCGTTCAGTACTTGCGGAAGTTTATACCGGATTTAGCTATGTTTACTTCCACTCTCACCCCTCTCACCAAGAAGGGGACGACCGGGATTGAACACTTGTGGACGGAAAAGGAGGAGAAGGCTTTCGAGGCGATCAAAAAGATCGTTACCTCACTGCCTGTGCTAAAGCCACTCGATCAGTCTTCTGGGAAGAAGATCTGGTTGATGACGGACGCATCAAAGGTTGGAATTGGTGCCGTCTTACTCCAAGGAGAAGATTGGAAAACCGCTTCTCCCTGCGGCTTTTACTCGCGCCAGTACATTCCCGCCGAGAAGAACTACCCGACGCATGAGCAGGAGCTGCTAGCGATCGTCGCTGCGCTTAAGGCATGGCGCTTCGATCTCCTGGGGGTTCACTTCACCGTACTAACGGACCATGATACCCTCAAACACTTCCGCACTCAGCAAACTCTCTCGAAGAGACAAGCTCGGTGGACGGAGGTGTTAGCTGACTACGATTACGCGCTCGAGTACGTTCCTGGGCCGCAAAACACGGTAGCGGACGCGTTGAGTCGGTTCTCCTTCGCGGGACAAGAAGCGGTACTAGCGGTTTGCGGGATCTCATCGGTCTCATTATCAAGGGATGTGGTGACGAGGGTTAAAGGAGGATACGCTGACGACCCCTTCATCGTTCAGATCCTCCGCAACCTCTCCTCTACCCCTTCCTTCTCCCTCACCGACGGTCTCCTCTACTACGAAGACTCAAGGCTCGTCGTTCCCAAGGACAAGAAACTCCGAGAGACGTTGCTGCACAATGCGCACGATGCTCTTGGACACCTCGGACCTCGCAAAACGGCAGCGGCGCTCTCGTCGTCGTTTTACTGGAGCGGAATGGGGAAAGACGTTGAGTCATACTGTTCCTCTTGCGACGGTTGTCAACGGTTTAAGGCGAGGACGACGAGGAGGACTGGGAAGTTGCACTCCCTCCCCGTGCCCCCTCGACCGTTCGCGGACGTCGCTCTGGACTTCGTCGGTCCCTTACCTCTGTCGGAGGGAAAGGACTTGATGTTGACGATGACCGACCGACTTACGGGTTACACTCGCGTTCTTCCCTGCCGTTCTAAGGATGGCGCGAGGGAAATCGCCGAGCTCGTCTACCGCGGATGGTACTGTCTCTTCGGGCTTCCCGAGCGTCTCGTGTCCGACCGAGACAAGCTTTTTACGTCGAAGTTTTGGCGGGCCCTTCGCAAGCGTGTCGGGCTCCACTTGCAGATGTCTACCTCGTTTCACCCCGAAACGGACGGTCGGTCGGAACGGACGAACAAAACGGTTATTCAAATCCTGCGTCAATACGTTTCGAGGCAACAACGAGACTGGGTGAGTCACCTTTCCTCTGTCGAATACGCGGTCAATGCTGCCGTGAACGATTCCACAGGGAAGACACCCTTCGAACTCGTTCTCGGTTTCACCCCCTCTCTCTCCCCTTCTCCTGCCTCGCCCCCTTCCTCCGTCCCCGCTGTCGAAACGGTTATCGAAGGTCGGCAACTCGCAGTTCAAGAAGCAAGAGACTCGTTAGCGGCGTCGAAGGTACGGCAAGCGGAACAGGCGAATCGGAAACGAGGGGAGGAACCCTCGTTAACCGTAGGTGATTCGGTTATGGTCGACTCGTCCGATCGGCGAGCGCGGTACAAGACTCGAGGTGGAGACAGCAGGGCGTCAAAACTCTTCCCTCGCTGGGACGGGCCCTACAAAATCCTCCGCGTCTTCGACGACACCTCAACCTACAAACTCGACCTCCCTCCCTCCGATCGCGCCCATCCTATCTTCCACTCTTCTAAACTCAAGCCCTACGTCCCCAACGACCCCTCCGTCTTTCCCTCTCGCACTCCTCCCCGCCCTGAGCCGATCGACGTCGATGGCGAATCCGAGTACGTTATTGAGAAGGTTGTCGATGAGCGGGTGTTTCGAAGGAAAAGGCAGTATATGGTTAAGTGGGAGGAATACCCGGACGAGGACAACTTGTGGGAACCGAGGGAAGCTTTGGAGGACACAGCTGCGTTGCAGGAATGGGAGGACAGGGACAAGGGTGGGGAACTTGGCGACGACGAGGTCGTCGAGGGAGGGAGGGGAGGGGTGTAAGCCCCATCGGTCTTACTACGGTGCTATGAGACGGATTAGGTTGGTCAGGAGACGGAAGGTAATTAGGGTGGAAAAGATGAGACTCGAAGACGAAGTTGAACGAGCTTCTCTCTCTCCCTGGTTTGTTCCCTACGCATCCGCTTACGGGACTTTCCAGGTGAGTTCTCTCGTTGTAGTCTTCAGTTCCCTACGCATCCGCTTACGGGACTTTCCAGCAATCCAACCCTGGTCCTTGTTCTCGTGGCGCTGCATCGAGAGTGTTGGTCGAACTTCTCGACCTTCCAAGCGTATCCTGAGTAATTTGCCTCAAGGGCAGACCCTTGTTGGTATGACCTTTTTCTCTCTCCTGGCCTCTCGATTGACCTGCCTTGTGTTGTGCAGCTCAATTCGCGTGAGGGAAAGTGTGGATGAGGACTATTGCCGAGACGTTCTCATCGCCTCTCGCTTAATGGACCACCTTGACTCGCTCTCAAGGGATCAGCGATCAGCGGAGGAGAGACCTCAGTCTTCACATGCTTGATTGCAATACTAGAACATGTAAACGTCGACAGTGACGGCATAAGCAAGAACAGAAGAAAACAAACACCGCGCGAGAAAAACGAATACTCCACCTTCCTTCCCCTCCCCCCTAAGCATCCTCGTCCAGATGACTGTCACCGCGGAAGAGATACATGACGTCCGCGAGAGAAAGCTTGTTGGCTTTGGCGAGCTGTCCACCTTCGAGCGCCGCTTTAGCAAGTTCCGCCTTCTGTTCCTGCAGTTTGAGGATACGATCCTCGACGGTATTCTCAATCGTGAGCTTGTAGATCTTGACGTCGTCTTGCTGGCCGAAACGGTGGGCGCTGCGAGGTGACGAGGTATGAGCAAGGGTACGGAAAGGCGAAATTCAGGACGAACCGGTCGAAAGCTTGTTGCTCGATAGCCCTGTGATAGGAGGATGCAGACGATAGGAAGTCAATCTCGAAGCTCAGGCTAAACTTGATTTATCAGAAAAGCGTACGGGTTCCACCAAAGGTCAAGTAGGATTACTGTCAGAATTAGGCGTTGATCAGCTGGTTATCCGATCCGATCCGACGTTGGGCACGAGCGAGGGCTAACCTCGCGAACAGCATGTCAAGTTGAGACCGACAGCACCGCACTTGATCGAGACGAGGATGATCGTGGTCTTGCGGTCATTCCGAATCTGGTCGAGCGCTTCCTCCTTTTTCTTGGCGTTAAGCTTGCCGTCGACTATGGGTTGCCGCGCATGTCAGGACTGGGGCTCGGATGCAGGGAAAGAACCGAGACGCACAGCGGGTGAAGCGGAATCCCCCTTTTTTGAGGAAGGGCTCGAGGATATCGAACATCGTGGTGAACTGTCGAGAGGACGCTGGTCAGGGACGTAGATGCTTAAGACCAGGAAGAGTACGCACCTGTGAGAAGATGATCGTCTTCTTCGGCCTATACTCGAGGAGCTCAACCTCCGCATCGCTACCTTCTGCATGCTCTTGCTTACGCCTGTTCTCCTTCTTGACCCTAGCACGCTCGACCTCGCTCTCCGTCCTTATATCTTCGAGAAGCTTGAGCGTCTTCCGAACTTTGGTCGAGAAGGCGAGCTTGTCGTACTTTGCCATGTCGGACCGGCAAGTCGAGCAGTACTTTTTGTCGGAAGCGATCGAGGTCTGACAGAGTCCACAGAGGACGCGGTCCGACGATCCCGCCAGAGACATGGCATCGAGCATGCCGGAGAGACCGTCGTCGTTCGATGGTGAGCGGGACGCGGTAGCAGCGTCGGGGGTCGGGTCAAGGTCTTCGTCCTCAGCGGTAGTGTTGCCGGTAATCAGGGCAGGGTGATTGCAAGCCTGGCGCATGCGCTGTATCGTGCAAAGACATTCGAGTCAATGTGGCTTGGCTCAGTCAAGTGGGCAGGAACGTACGAGCAATTTGGTAAGCACTTGAATGTAGTTTTCCATGACGGAGCCGGACTTAATGAACGAGTTCATCTGGAGTTGCATGGCCTCCTCAATCGCTTTGTAGAAGTTGGCCTCATCCCTGCGTGTGGCAGATGTAGAATGAGCAATAGCCTTGACAGGATGAGTAGGGGGAACGCACTCGTCGAGGAAAGGGCTCTTGACCTCGATGATCTCCCGCGCAGGTAACGTCAGGAGAGGCTTGCCCTCGACAGTCATAGTCTTTGTTCGACGAAGCATGATAGCCTTGAGCACAATCTATCACGTGGGGAATTGATGGTCAGCGGTCAGGCAAGGGAGGGATGGGAAACGTCCGCACCGAGAGCCGGGCAAAACCCGTCTTCGAGCGTTTGCCCTTGATGGGATCGGCAATTTTCGCTTTGAACCTGATGACATGAGAATGTAGGTAAGCTGCTTTTAGATTGAGGGTCGACGGTCGAGCAAGAGAGGAACCGGAGCACGTGTACTCACTCGGAATAGTGATGCATCGGGTTACAGACCCCTTTGCCAAGGAACTCGAGAAGCGAGTAAAGGTCCATTATACCGTTTTGAACGCTGCGGGACGAGGAGCTTGAGCACGAAGGGAAAGCAGTAGCAAGCGAAGGGGCATACGGCGTTCCGGTCAAGCACCAGCGGAAGTGACCTTCTAGGGCACAGCAGGCCTTGTGCATCTTGGTCGTGCGACCCTTGATCTGGTGAGCCTCGTCGAGGATGACTGTGCTTGCGCAAAGGGAAGCTGTCAGCGCACGAGTACCCTTTCGGCGAGTGAGGAATGAGTACGGACTTCGGTAGAAAGAGTAATCATCGTCAAAGAGCGGCCCGAGGTCTTTGCTGTCGAGGAATGAGTCGAGGTCGTCGCCGTCTTCATCCTTCTTTGCCTTACCCTTCGTCGCGTTCTTGGGTTTCGGATCGACCCACTCGGAAGAGCATGTCTGGTACGAAGTGATGACCACGTCGTACCTCTGCAACTTGCGGCCCTCTGCAGAAGAGGTGGACGGAAGGGAAAGTCAGTTTGAGAAGGTCGTGCATGCGATGCGGACGGTTGACGAACCGGTGGCCCTCCCCGAGCCATGATGCACTAGCACCCTCAGCCTTCCATCTGATTTGGCTTCAATCTCACTCTTCCACTGCTGCATGAGGGCGACAGGGCAGACCACGAGCGTCGTCTTCGATTTGCAGGCTTTGCGATCGGAAGGGTTCGCCAGAATGAGGGAAAGCATCCTACACAAGCAAGGTGTCAGTACTAGATCGGACAGAGTGATCGAGGGGTGAGGGTTCTAAACGGACTGGATTGTCTTTCCGAGACCCATGTCATCGGCAAGGATACCACCACGCTTCTTCCCTTTTTCACGGTCCTTCAACCAATGCACACCTTGCACTTGATGTGACATGAGCGAGACTTCGAGACCATCTGGGGCGGCCTGCAGGAAGGATAGAAAGGAGAAACAGCTCAAAGCATGTCAGTGGGTTTGTGCACTATAGCAAGATCAGAATGGCGTACGTCGCTTGTGTCTACGCCTTCCATATCCAGAGTCGAGCCTACGAGCTCCTTGAGTGCGGCTTCTTGATCTTGTGCGGACAGGTTGTCGGAGACGTTAAGATCTTTCATGGCTTTCTCGAGAGCACGGTCGTCGCCTATGGGGTAGACTGGTCAGGCAGGTACACGAGAGCAGCGTAGCACGTCGTATGCGATGATCGAGAAAGGTAAAGTTGAGACGGCAGTAACGAAGAACGTACCGAGGTCAACCTGACCGGATGAAGTAGTTGAACTAGGAGCGTTCTTGGGTACAGGTATCGGTACGCCGAGCTTCTTCTGCTGCGCCTGCATCTCGGCGATAGCCCTCTCCTTTGCCGAGAGTGGCTTGTTTACGTCAACCTTGAACGCGCTGGCGGAAGAAGCGAAGCCGCCCCCCGACGGCTTACGAGCTCCGGACGAAGTATTGAAGAGGCCGGCAGACGGTGCTCGAGGTCCGATACCATTCGGCACACTGTTGCTGATGGGTCGAAGGGGAGCAGCAGCGGGTTTGGGCGGCAGAGATCGGGGTTGGGGTTGCAGGAAGAAGCCGTATTGGTCGAGTCGCCCAGCTTTGCCTGACCGGGAAGGTTGAGGCAAGTCGTCCTCGTCCTCCTCAGTGATGTGAATCTCAGTCTGGCGGGACGAAACAGCTGGTTTGGCAGGCAAAGGTCGAGCGAGAGGTAGTTGAGGTTGAGGCGGGCGCTGCATTTCGCGGGAAGGAGACGGCGTTTCGCGGTAGTCGGAGCTCCGTCCCTGTCCTGCTGTTGCGAACGACGAGTCGCCATCGTCGATGAAGGAATCCTGAGAAGCGTCTGCTTGCGAGTTTCCATTGCCCTCTTCCCTCGAGGTGTCGACGGCGCCGAGGTCCTCACCCTCTCCCTCCGATTCAGTGTCCGGCTCGTTCTCCTCATCCTCATCCTCCTCTGCGCTCTCGTCCTCCTCTGTCAGACGCGCTCGCGCCGAATGTACTCGCTCGTCTTCATCGCTCGAAGCGGCGATTCTAGCTTTGGCGCGCCTCGATGGCTGCAGAAGTTGCTGGGCACGCGCAGATAGGAATTGATCTTCGTCCAGCTGGTCCTCGTCGTCTGAGTCGACGATGCGAGGCGGTGGTCGACGATTGTTGAGGGAAGGAGCCAGAGTGCGTCGAAAAGTAGACGACCGGGGATGTTCGTCATCCGAAGACAATGTGAGGTCGAGTACACTACTCCGGTACGCCATCGGGAATAATCGCAAGCAAGAAAGTGATGAAGAGAAAGCCCAGGAAAAGTCAAAAGAAGCGTCGAGGAGTAGGAGGGGTTGTTTTTTGAGGGGTTTTCCATTGGGTACCCGAGACCAACCTAGAGCATTTACTATAGCTCAGGCCATGCCTAGGATGCTCTCGAGATAGAAGAACGGAAGTCAACAATATCGATTGTTGCAGTTCGCTCTCTGAACGCCGCTTACTCGCCTTCCCTACTGCTTTCTTCTGCTGCTTGTGGAGTATATAGCATGGCAGAGTCTCCCGTGAACCATGGTCTAGACGCTACCGCACACCTCAATGCCGCAGAGGCACTCAACCGCCTCGATGCGTAAGTTGACCCGCTCCTCGAATCACTCTCCCTTCCCCTAGGCCATCAAGTTGGCGGAACCAGCTACTGGGTCGAGCTCAGCTGTTTCTCTTGACCTGGCTCCAGACCGGTCTGTCATCTCGAGGGGGACGGCGGAACAAGCCAAGCTGACATCGTTGATTCCGCAGGACTTGGTTTGTCGCCCAGTACCCGAAATGGATGGACGTTCTCATCTACTCTGGTCAAGAGCTCTTCATCCTTGACGGCGACGCTCTCCTTCAATTCGTCCTCGACGACTCCCTCCTCGCTTTCGCCAAAGCAGGCGACCCTTCGTTCCAGCTCTTGCACGCCACCTGGTTGCTCGAAAAGACGGTAGAGGAGTTGCTCAAGAAGGACTGCACCTTCGAGATTGTCTTCTTCGACAGTGCGTCCTCCACTCTTGCCTTGCAGTTCCTGTCGGTTCACCTTTTCTCTACCTCTTTTCTCACAATCTTGGATTCTTACAGGCCAAGCACATGCGACTGTCCACACTGGCGAGCCCGACTCCATCACTTCTGCTCGTCGTCTCGCCCGATCTATCCTCCTTCGCCGCTCCAACCTCCCGAACATCCGGGTACACCAGTTCGCTTCGCTGCAGGACGACACGTGGAAAGCATGGTACCAGCGCAAGAGGGTGTGCCAAACTCTCGCATATAGCACCCGATAGTTCACTGACCTTGCATTCGCAGCCTATGTACGTTCTCGGTTACGACGGAGGTTTGCAAACCAAGCCGGAGGAACTTCAGGCGGAACGGATTCTCATTCAGCGTCAGAACCTTTACGACACCGTGCACCAGAGCTTGCCCTTCGTGCTTTTACAAGCCGCGGAGTTTACCGACACCAAGGTACGCTCGACTCGCTCCTTCTCATCTTAAAGTTGACTAAACGTGCAGATGCACAGATCAATGCGTACTTCTACGACATCGTTCGAGGAACCGCCGCCGCTCTCCCCGCCAATGTTACCGCCGCTGTTACAGCCTCTCGCGCCGCCCTTGAATCCGCCAAATCTTCTCTTCCCTCCGTTGCTGCCCCTCCTTCTTCTCCTGGTCTCGTCGACGTTCTCTCCTCCGCAGCAGCCACCTTCCTTTCCTCGTTTGGCGACAAGCCGCACGCCGCCTCCCTCCTCTACCTCTATCTCGCTCATATCCTGCTCTTACCGACCCTCTCTCTCCGATCCCGCGCTCAGCGGATCCCCGAGCCTTCGAAAGAAGCCATGGCTGCCCTTGAGCCTTTCTTGAGCGGGTTCTATGCCTCCCTCACCTCCGCAATTGAGGCTCTGCCAGAAACGGAAGCTGCGAACCCGTTGGCAGACCTCGACCTTGATGGACGCATCTTCTTCCTCCTCTTCCTCGAAGTCCTCACCACTTCAGCCGAGCCCGCCTCCTTCGGCGATCTCCTTGGTCCCGCAGTCTCCTCCCAGCTCTCCGACCTCTGGGCAAGCCTTTCATCCGCACCCTCCCCCGACTTTGCTCCCCTCCGTGCAGCTCTTCCGAACCAGTCCACCGACCTCCCGCCGGCGCCCCAGTCTCTTACCGAAGCGACTGTTCTCCCCTACACCCAATCTGTCTTCGCCGAGCACCTCTCTTCCGTCCACGTCTCTGTCTCTGCGGACGAGACCGTCGCCTCTTTGCCGAACAAGTTGGAGAAGGACTCCGCTTTCACCGACGAGAGGGGCTGGACCAACCCGAAGCCGGTTCTTCCCACTCACCTCGGCGGCGCGCCTCCCCCCGTCCTCGACCGCCGCGAGAAGAAGAAGCGCGACCGCAAGGAGCAGCGGTTCATGGCGCAGATGCAGAAGTCTGCTCAGTCTCTCACTGGTGCGATGGGTGTGACGCTCAAGCCGCAGCCCATTGCCGCGGTTGGAAAGCGCTCGGTGGCTGGCACCAGGGAGAAGGAGAAGGAGAAGGAGAAGGCGGCCAAGTCTCGTCCCGCTTCCGGAGCTTCGACCCCGGCTGGTGCTATGACCCCGACGGACTCGGAGGCTAGCAAAGGGAAGAAGGAGAAACCCAAGGCGCTGTCCAGCAGGGATAAGCTCATTGCGGAGAACGCGGCAAAAAAGTGAGTCCATTCCTTTTCTAGATATCAGGAAGAGGTCGTGCTTATGACTTGCTTCCGGCAGGGTCCAAGAAGAAGGCAAGGAGAACTTCAAGTGGTGGATTGAGCGTCTCGAGGACCTCAAGGACCTCGCGCTCCCTGGCCAAATTTCGCAACTCGAGGCCTACCAGAAGAACAAGCGTAAGGACGACCCTTGGCTCTACACCGAGATGATCGTCAAGCGAATCGACCTCGAGCTTCGCAAATGGATCGCCGACGACCGCCGCGAGGCTGACGACGTAGCGGATGTCTACCGCGTCAACGTCGCCAAGTGGGCTTCGCCGTTGCTGCAGAACTACATGCGCGCTCGCGCAGAAGGCCGTACCGACGTTCTCATCAACGACAAGCAGGGTCGTGCTATCGCCAACACCCTCTTCTGCCTGGGTCTCGAATGCCTTATTCCCAAGGGCATCAAGTTCGGTGCCATTGTCAACGAGGAGGAATCGAAGAAGAGCAAGAAGGGCAAAGAGGAAGAGGAGGGTGCGAAGAAGAAGAAGAGCTCCGCTAAGCCGGGGAGCAAGGCTGCGCAGGCAAAGGTGCGTCGCAGCGGTCTGCGTTTATACCTATGTGGAGCTCATTACGATCTTACCATCGCGCAGGTCAAGGGAGAGGCTGCCTCTACCGCGTCCTCCTCGAAGTCATCCAAGGCGGAGAAGGACGAGCGCGCCAAGCTCTCCTTCCACTTCTGCTCCCTCATCGACAAGGAGGAGAACGAGCCTTTGTACGACTGGATGGATGCCGACGAGGACCCGCTCGAGTGGCAGCTTCGCAACATGGGCGAGCACATGGCTCGTGAGCTGGACAGCCAGCCCGATACTCGGTATGAGCTTTCATCTTTTCTTACCTCCGACGCCACCCTGACATTCCCCATATGCGCGCAGTGTCAACTTCGAGCCCGACAGGTGGCAGCGCGATGTCCTCGACTTCATTGACGAGGATAAGTCTATGCTTATTGTTGCACCTACCTCGTCCGGAAAGACGTTCATCTCTTTCGCTGCGATGGAGCGTGTCTTGCGCCAGTCAGACGATGGCGTCGGTACGTGATTCATTCGGTTGTCTCCCCTCACGCGTAGCTGATGTCCCGACCTTCCGCTACAGTCGTCTACGTCGCTCCGTCCAAGGCCCTTGTGAACCAAGTCGCAGCCGAGTGCTTCGCTCGTTTTTCCAAGGATGTCGCCGGTCAATCTCTGTGGGCCGTTCACACCGGTGATTACCGTGTTAACAAGTAGGTTCTGCTTCACAATCTGATTCTCCTTCTGCGCCTGTCTTGAACTCGACTAACATCTCCTTCCTTCTCTGCAGCCCGCAGAACTGCCAGATCCTTGTCACTGTCCCGCAGGTCTTCTCTGAGATGCTGCTTAACCCGCAGCTCGCCAAGGTCTGGACGCCTCGTATTCGTCGCGTCATCGTCGACGAAATCCACGCCGTCGCAGAAGAAGGAAGTGGTATGTGGGAGCAGGTTCTGCTCATGAACACGGCGCCCATCATCGGTCTTTCTGCCACCGTCGGAGACCCCGAACGTTTCTCGAACTGGCTGCGATCGGTCGAGGAGCAGAACGGCAGGAAATACGAGCTCGTCATTCAGTACGTTCTGATTCCCACTGTGCTGCGCTTCTTTCACAATCTGACCAATCTCCTTTTGGACAGCCACCACCGTTTCAACGCCCTTCGCAAGTTTGCCTACGCTCCGCGCATGGACAGCTTCCCTGTCAAGGAGATTGGCCCCCTTGATGAATACCGCTCCAAGCCCAACATCTTCGCCTCCGTTCACCCCGTTGCCGCTCTCGGTCTCGGTGACCCAGAGATGCCCGAGGATCTCTCGCTCGAGCCGCGTGACTGCCTCGCGCTCTACAACGCCATGGCGGCCGTGGACAAGAAGCTCAACCCGGACCTTGAGCCGGAGAAGTTCTTCGCTTCGACGCCGACAATTGCTATCAAGCACGTCATCCAATACGAGAAGGAGCTCAAGACGATTCTCCTCGAATGGCGCAACGAGCCCGACTACGCCAACCCGACTTCCCGATTCTCCCGCACTGTCGAGTTCCTCGAGAAGCCTCTTCGCAACGCTCTCGGCGTCTCGGAGCAGCTCATCGAGAACGCCACGGAGGACGAGTTCAATTCGCTCTTCGCTCCACTCCTGGCCGACCTCAACGCCCAGGGTCAGCTCCCCGCCATTCTCTTCAACTTCTCCCGCGACCACTGCGAGTCACTCGCTAAGCGCATCTCGAAGGACCTCGAGGCTGCTGAGGACCGATGGCGCCGCAACAGCACGACGTTCAAGGAGCGCGTCGCTCGCGCCAAAGCAGCGGAGAAGGCTGCTGCGAAGAAGGCCAAAGCGGCGGAGACCTCGACCGTGAACCGCAAGCAGGAGGAGGAAGCCGCTCGTATGGGCGTCACCGAAGAGGTTTCGACGTGAGTGCTCGTCCCCTCCCTCTGCTAGTCCCTCTCTGCTCACTGCACTACCTCGTACAGCTTCGATCCGGAGGCGCCTTCGGAGGAGTTCACGTTTGTCGGCAAGGGTATCTCGCACCTCGAATTCAAGAAGGACGTGGACGAGTTGCTCTTCCTCGACATGGACCCTTGTACGTCGACCGTGTCATTAACTGTCGTCGCTCCTGCTCACGTTATCCTCATTGGCAGGGATCATCAACGCTCTTCGCCGCGGTGTCGGTGTTCACCACGCCGGTATGCCCCGTCGCTACCGTGTCTTGGTCGAGAACTTGTGTACGTCCCTGCCTTTTTTACCTCGTGGCCATTACTCAACCTGCATTCGCTGCGCAGACCGCCGTGGTGTTCTGCGCGTCGTTATCTCGACGCAGACTCTCGCCCTCGGTATCAACGCTCCTGCTCGTACTGCGTGAGTGTCTTGTGCTGCACTTATCTCGGCGGTACACTGACTCGATCTTCCTGCAGCGTCTTCGCCGGTGACTCCCTTGAGCTCAACCCCCTCAACTTCCGTCAATGCGCTGGTCGTGCTGGTCGCCGTGGTTTCGACCTGGTCGGAAACGTGCTCTTCGTCGGTGTCCGTCTCGATCGCATTCAGCGCCTCCTTCTGTCGAAGCTCCCCAAGCTTGGCGGTACCTTCCCACTCACCACCACTCTACTCCTTCGTCTCAACAACCTCGTCTGGGGCTCGGAGGCGGCTACGCACCCGAAGGACGGGGTTTCGACCCTCCTCGACCTTCCGAAGCTCGCCGTCAATCAGGCGTCTGGCAACCGCGACCAGACTCGGCACTTCGCCCGCTTCGCCATCGAGTACCTTCGTCGAGCGGGTCTGCTTAACGAAGACGGCACGTGCGTTACTTCTGCTTCCCTCCTCCATTTCCACTAGGCTGACGTCCCTCCCTATTCAGACCCAAGACCCTGTACGGTTTCACCTCCGCACTCTACCCCGAAGAGCCGAGCAACTTTGCTCTCGCCGCACTCCTGCGATCGGGCGAGTTGCACCGAATCGCTGCGGACTTCAAGGAGAAGCCGGATGACACCCTTCGCCAATTGCTCATCACCCTCGCCTGGCTCTTTGGCCGTGTCCACCGTCGTCGCCAGAGCCCTTCGACCATCAAGTCGACCCGCAACTCAACATCCCTCATCGTCTTGCCCCCTCTTGCGAAGGAGACCCGTGCCGTCCTCGAGGAACACGAGCGCGCGGTCCTGAGCATCTTCGCCACCTACGCGAAGGAGTACACTCAGCAGAACAGCGAGCAGGTCGGAGTCGACAACGCTCTTCCGCTCTCCAAGCGTGACGGTGTGTCTGCGGATGGTGCTGACGGAGCTTTCGCCGGCAAGCTTCGTCAGACCGAGCTCGACTACGAGTCTCGTTCGTCGTTCGCCGCAACGTCTGGTCATGCCGACGACTTTGCCTCGATCGTCGAGCTGTCTCGAACGGCTCGTGCTGGCGTCGTAGTACAGCAGCACGCCGTCCCCGAACTCGCGTCGCCGACCTTCGACTCGATCGAGCACCAGCTCGACGCCTACGTCGTCGACTTCCTCGTGCACGGTAGTCTCGATGTGCTCGTTCGCGAGTCGAGTCTGTCGAGGCAGTCTGTTTGGTATGCGCTTCAGGTGTGTCCGCGGTCTTCATGGTAATCTACGTCTTCCGCCGCGTCCACGCTTGCTGACTTGCTCTGCGCTTCTAGGAATTCGACCACGCCCTTGGGGCCATCCACGCCGCCATTACGAACCTTATCTACCGCAAGGACACGGAGGCTGACGACGAAGGCGAAGACGTCACCGATGTTCGCGAAGACCGAAAGCATGGCGACGAGGACAGTGGGAGGGAGAGGCATGTCATCCGCCCCGCAGGAGTCTTTGACAAAGACTGGTTGCTCTTCCTTGCGATCGACACTCTCTACGCCGACTTCCACGCCAAGTACCTCAACATCTTCGCCTAGATGCAGTCGAGGTGCAGGATGGACAGGATCGAAGCGCAATTTCCCCTTCCAAATCTTCTTGTTTCCAACCCTTCTTCCCTTTTCTGTATCTTACTGTACTCCCAAAGGCAGAGCGATCCCGCAATTCCATCCTCAATTACTGTCTGCTCGGGACCGACTTACTTCATGCCGCCGCGATCTTTTGCTCGCTGCCCCTCCTTTCCGCATTGCCTGGACAACGGTCCTTGGTAACCTGTCGTCCGCTTCGTCCGCTCCGGTCTCGACTCACTAGTAGACACCGGCGTATGGTCAACCCGAGCTGGTCGAAATACCAGGGCGGTCGACCGTCACACCGTGCGACTGGCTCTTCATACAGCTCAGGACGGGTCAATGACGTTGGCTAGCTCGATCGTCTGCAGTCGTCTCGCAGAACGCGGACTTGCTTCCCCTTCGCGTTGCGTTGGAGGAAACAGCGGCTAACACATGGTCTGGCAACTGCGGAAGAAAAGGCTGGACACGACTCATTCTGCGCCGACAGCTTACCAGCCCGACGCGAACGGAAACTCAAACCAGCTAACTATCGCCAGGACCAGACGTTTCCGGCAAAGGCCAGGAGCCAAGCCGAAGAGTCGCCGCGAAGAAAAGAAAAAGAACGAGAGTGCGCGCGGGGGGACAGCCCTTCGTGCAGTCGGGAGCCCGGGAGGATTCTTGAGAGCTCCTGCGAGCTCTCAGCAGTTTCGCCTGAGCGACTGCTCGCATTGCTCTGCGAAGAGGGTGCAGGCAGGCAGCGAAGGGGATCGACGGCAGGATGGCATGAGTAGGCAAGGTGCGAGATGCGGTACGGCGGGATCATATGCAGACAGGCATGCGCACGTTAGCGCCGGATCCACCGTGAAGCATGTCAGCGTGCAATAAGCGTGGCTATCGCAGGCGCCGGGAGAGGGCAGGAACAGTTTGTTGAGGGGAGGTTTCGAAAATGGGCGAGCTTGTCCCTCGGATTCTGCCGTGTGTGGTTTACTCTTCGTTCGTTTCGCCAACCTCGAAGCCAGCCAACACATACAACCATGTACGTCCTATCAACTGACTCACCCACCCCTTTTCCACTCGTCCACCTACGGCATCGCTTCGCCGTCTCCTCGTCGAGCTACAACTGACTTTGTCCGCACTTCACTCCGCCTTCGCTCCGACTATCGATACCTGCTCCACCCATCTTTACGCTCCACCCATCTTTACGCCTTTCAACCCACTCCTTCGCGCCATGCAGGGCCCGCGGTCCTAAGAAGCACATGTCCCGCCTTGCGGCGCCCAAGGCCTGGATGCTCGACAAGCTCGGCGGCAAGTCTCCTGCTCCAGTCTCACGTTGCTGCACAGGCTGAACTAACTTGCCTCGCCGTCTGCAGGAGCTTACGCTCCCAAGCCGTCGCCCGGTCCCCACAAGCAGCGCGAGTGCCTCCCGCTCTCGGTGAGGCAACCATCCTTTCCCCAGTTTCGACAGGCTGCACGCCGAGCATGAGAGGAAGCGAACGAGCATGGACGGGTGTGGAAAGGCACTGGCGCCGATGCGGAAAGGCGAACGAGAAGAGGATGAGAAGCGTTGAAGAGGATGGGAAGCGTTGAAGGAGCGGATGGGTGGCGAAGAAGAGACGCAGCAGGTGTGCCATCCAACTTCCGAGCATTAGGCTGACCAGCATCCGTACCTCACAGATCTTCATCCGCAACCGCCTGAAGTACGCTCTTACCGGCCGCGAGGTCACCCTCGTTGTCAAGCAGCGTCTCATCAAGATCGACAACAAGGTTCGCACCGACGAGACCTACCCGGCTGGGTTCCAGGGTTAGTCCCCCTTGTCTTGTGATCCTAGGTCGGACACAGACCTCGGCAAACCAGCTTGAGTACCGCGACTAACCCAGGCGCGTACCGCGTTTTCTTTCTTCTTTCTTCTCTCTTCCCCTCTCCCCTTGCCCTTTCCGTGCCCCCGTGCCGCCCGTCCTCGATTAGACGTTATCTCCATTGAGAAGTCTGGCGAGCACTTCCGTCTCCTCTACGACATCAAGGGTCGCTTTGCCATTCACCGCATCTCTGAGGAGGAGGCCACCTACAAGCTCCTCAAGGTCAAGAAGGTTCAGCTTGGCGCCAAGGGCGTTCCCTTCATCGTCACCCACGACGGCCGCACCATCCGTTACCCGGACCCGGCCATCAAGGTTCACGATGTCGTCAAGTTCGACCTTGTTGAGAACAAGATCGTTGACCACGTCAAGTTCGAGCAGGGCAACGTGCGTTCCTCTCTTGCCCCGATTCTGCTGGCGGCATGCGCTGACTCTTCCGCTTCAACATGCCCTTGTCAACTTTTCTTCTGCCCCGACTACGCAATTCCTTCGACTGCACTGTCTTCCCCCTCACTGACGCCCACCTTGATACCTGCACGACCACTGCCCTTGCCCTCTTCCGACATTAACAGCTTGTCATGCTCACTGGTGGTCGTAACCAGGGCCGTGTTGGCACCATCGTTCACCGTGAGCGTCACCTCGGTGGTTACGACATCGTCCACGTCCGCGATGTCCTCGACCGCGAGTTCGCCACCCGTCTCTCCAACGTCTTCGTCATTGGCCAGGTTCGTCCCTTCGATCCTTTCCCGTGGCTTCCGTTTATTGAATCGTCTTGCTCTCTGTTCGCACTACAGGGCAACAAGCCCCTTGTCTCCCTTCCCAAGGGCAAGGGTGTCAAGCTCTCCATTGCCGAGGAGCGTGACCAGCGCCGCAAGCAGGCCGAGAAGGCCCGCGCTTAAGCGACCTTTGGTTGATCTGTTGCTGGTAAAATACGGAGGACGGGCGTGATGTGGCTGGTATCTTGGCAGTCTATATGTTCGGAATCAGCGCATTGCGCTTTTGCCTCCCTGCCTGAGTCTCCCTCGCAAACGCCGCGAGAAAGCAAGAAGAAAGAATATTATTGGGGGCAAGGGATACGGCAAGGCTAATAGGAAGGCTAACAAAATGCAGAGCCGCATAGAGGTGTCTCGTGCGGTGTCAGGCAGTCAGACCACCATTCCATGAGTCACGGAACGGGTAGATAGGACTGAGTGAGGGTGGGGCAAAAAGGGTTCCTCGCCAGCGTGGACGCGCTAAAAAGAGCGGGCCTAACCGGGGTTTGAACCCGGGACCTCCTCCAATCGGTGTTTAACCCTAAGAAGGAATCATGCCACTAGACCATCAGGCCGCTGTTTTGAGCGAGCAAAGTTTTATTTTGATACTAGCATTTTTAAATTCCGGAAAATCAAACGGTGAAAACCAAGCTCCTTGGCGGTCTCGTCGTGGATAAGAGTGCGCGCATGTAACTGAACCCCGACATATCCGGTTAAACCGCATCACTGGGAGGTCAATGTGTGATAGAGAGTTCGTTTCGATGTAACGATGGCGGAGCGAGCTGGCAACAAGCGGCGAGATGCGCTCAGCGATTGAAGCAGTATGCATGCGCTACCGCCGACTAGCATGCCTCTCACTCAAGAACCCGTCTCCCTCACATACTGTTTCTGTGTACCCAGTGACCTGTTTGCCCCAAGGCATGAACGGGAAAAACCTAGGTAACGAGACTTGGTTTTGCGCGTGTCACCTCTGAGGCCGGGTCTTCGGAATGCTGCTCAGAGAGGATAGTTTTCAGCGCATCAGGTTTGCCAGCAAGTACTGAAGGGTTGCCCAGCATCATGCAGGAAGTGCCTCTTGACAGTGAGAGGTTATACTGTATGCATCGAGCTCTCTAGCTGCAGTTTCTTGTTCCCTCTAGCCTCGCCATGCTGGTCTTGATGCCTAAGCCCTTGTCAAGAGCAAAGAGGGACACCAGCTGAAGACCAGCGCAACCCTGTGTCTGCAACAACCATTTCTCGCATTGTGAGAACCTGCTCAACACCTGCCTCTCTCCGCCGCACGGAAGCCGTGGTCCAGACGTATCCTGGAAGCTTGCCTAGCTCACAGGCCGCATAGCAGAGAGGGTTGACTGTGATGGCCATGCTAGGGAGGGTTTGGACCATTCAGTCAGAATGTTGCCAGCTACAACGGGTCCGGCTCTGGCTATGCAGTATCACTTCCAGCTTTCAGGAGTCTCTATGTACGTGTCTCGGTGTTCCTGCCTGTCTTTGGGATGCAGAGGCTACATGCCGCTTTGACCTTCCCAACTCGCTTTTTCCATGCCTTGAGCCTGAGTTTGCTAAGTTCGCTTTGGCCACGACGCCCACGGCTGTTCCCCAGTGGTGGATCAACTGCAGCTGACTGGGGAAAGTGGTGTGAGTGGGCAGTAGGGCCACTTTGTTGATACTGCCTTGCTCCGCTGTACTTTGCTCGTTTCATGCCCAAGCACTCGTCCAACGGGCATGCTACGAGCAGCTGGTACATAACGCCGGATCAACAGAGTTGCATACTCACGCTTTCGATCAGCTTCATGCACTTGACCCTTTGCCCTGTTCGCAAAGCAGGTGCGCAGAATCAAATAGCTTCCTTGCAAGCAAGCTGACATGGGCCTGTGCTCTTTGCAGTTGCGCTTCATGACAACACCTACAAGTATGCGCGGGACTCCCTGCAGCATAGCCGTGCAGGGAGGGCTCGAACACTGGTGCAGAGTAGAGTCTCTTTACGAGGGAAACATACACAAGGAAGAATCCAATAATTGGGGCTCATATGGTAGGAACCATGTGGACGTTTCAAGGTAGCTCTCAATACTGCAAGGAACGCCGGGAGGTTTCCCCAGTAGTGTCTTTATCAGGAGTGCTCAATGTGCATGGCTCAGGCAGCCCAGAAAAGTGCCATGCACCAAATGGTCTCGAATAATTGGAAGTCTTTCTGGCTCTCCTTAGGAGCTTCTCCCGGTGTGCAGGCCGACAGACCATCGGGCCACCCAACTGCTACTACTGCAACCTTCGTCGCAATGCTCAAAGATCGGCAAGTCAGCAAGACAAGCTGGCTAAACAGCGCTTTCAGCTGATGCTCTGCCCTCCCCCATTGTCACGTGTACTGCATCCCAGTATCTCCAGGTGCCCATGGCATTCTGGGACGGCAAAGCCAGGAAGGCTGATTCTTCTTCTTTTCGACCTTCTCAATCTGCCTGTTCCGTTCTCCCTCTTTCGTCGCCGCACCGCTTCTTGTCCACCCCGTTGCCTACGCCGCCTACCGTCCAAGATCCTGTACGGTCCCTTGCCTTGCCACCACTCCTGAGGATAGCTTCTTCCTCAACATCAGTGCTTAGTTGGTAAACGAGTAGGGAGCCTTTACCACTCTGCTGCACAGGAGATCCAGACAGACCAGACAATCCTAGCGGAGAAGAGAAATTGACGAGCCTCGAAGCAAGACACCCGGCTCTAGTCCAGATCACCTCCAGCCTGCCTCTGCCTAACCAATATGAGTTTCAACTCTTGCCTTTGGTAAATCCCCCCCTCGTCTTCTACCACTCAACTGCGAGGCCGAGGCCATCTTCTGTGCGCCACTTCCAGGCCGTCCAACATCTCATTCATTGCCTTGTAAATAGCAACAGGATAGAACATCAGCCGGCTTACAAGCTTTCTGACCGAGGTCAGATTTGTACTACGATTGATGTTGAGATGTCAAGCGGTGCACTACAGTACCCTGACCGAGTCCTCCTGCGCACAGAGTCGTTCTTCAAGCCTTTGATGGCCAACAGCGTCGTCATAGCCAAGTCATGGCACAATGTCAGCTGGAACTTCGCAGCCTTGCTGACCGGAGCCCGTGATTCACGCCCTTTCTGCTCTGCAGTCCCAAATCCATCACATCCACCCGGCGTGGAAAAAGGATACGAGCCGATCCCTGCTCAGTAGGCAAAGACGGCAAAAGACGAACGGGCCTAACCGGGGTTTGAACCCGGGACCTCCTCCAGTCGGTATTCAACCCTAAGAAGGAATCATGCCACTAGACCATCAGGCCGCTGATGTCTGCCGTTTCAAATATTAATATATATTAAGTTCAAGCAGAAGACGCAAACATGAGGTTGACAACTTCCTCTGTTTGCGGCGTACCAGCCATGGGTAACGTGGTTTGAGCGCCGTCTGCTGCGTTGAAACCTCTCAGCCGTGAGCGAAGCGTCTGGGAAAAGAATTGAGTATGTGCAAGGTCTGATCAGAGGTGAAAAACGAGAAAGAGTGGAACAGAAGAGAGGGGTCATACAGGCGAAAGCGGGATGGAGATGAGGACCGGGGTACTACTGATGGGCTAATGGAAGCTACACTCAAGCCTTGACCTCGACCGGAACATCCACAACCTCGTAGGCCGGAGCGGTCTCCCTGGCAAGAAGAGCCTTCTTCTCGTCCGCCTCGTAGGTCGGAAGCTGCTCCTCAACATCCTCGGCGAGAACGACGCCACCTTCCGCCTCCACTCCTTCCTTCGGGGTCCAAACCTCGCGGTGACGCCAGAGCTTCTTGAACTCGCCACGGATACCAGCGGTGATACCGAGACCGACGATCATGAAGGGGATGGCGAGGGTGAGACCGAGGAAGTCGAAGGCGGACGTGTCGAGCACCTCCTTGTCGAGCGGGAGAGCGACGGCGAAAAGGCCGAAGACGCAGAGCTGCGCGACGAGCCACGAGCGGAGGGCAGTGGCAAAGTAGGGCTTGTAGAAGCGCGACGGGACGGAGGAGGGGACGATGACACCCTGCGAGAGGAAGCGGGCGAAGCGGGCACTGGGCTCAACCGTCTCGAGGGTGATAGTGGAAGCGACGGTGGGGTTCTCCTCGACGTGGTTGGCGTAGTCGAAGCGGTAGCAGCCGGCAATCTATCACCTCAAGGACAGTCAGGAACATCGCCCAAGAACACAACGAACCGGAAATGAGGAAAAGAGGGGACAAATGCGTACCAGCATGCCCGGCACGATGCCGTAGATGAAGGGACTCATGAGGTTGATGTAGTCCATAACCGATTTCGAGGCGAACGCAATGTCCTCGGGCTTGGCGACGTCAGCCTCTCCATCCGGGCCGTCTTCCTGGTACTTCTTGACGATGACAGCGATAGCGATACCCGACAAGAGGAAAACCAACCCGAGCCATGCGAGCATGGCGAGCGACATGACGCGGATCGAGAAAGTCTTGCGGTGAGCTTGTCCGACCGTGCGGTACAGGAGGGCGACGGCGAGGGCGCTGCCAATGGTGAGGCTGACATTGAAGTAGGCGCCGACGTTCAGGGCCGTGGCGAGAGTGAAGGAAGTGAGGACGCGAGGGAAAGAGACAGTCCCAGCGGCAGGGCGGAAGTGGAGAACTGGGGTGAAGAGGTGGGTTAGCGAGAGCAGGGAGCAAGTATCAGCACGAGACCGACGTACTGCGACCGTGACCACGGAATGCTGCCCAAGACCAAGCCTTAGTGAGGTCGACGAGAGTCTGCAGCGAGAGGTGGCATCAACCATCGAAAGCGAAGAAATGGGACAAAAAAGCGCAGAAACGTACCCCCATGAAGGCCATCTGGTAGACGAACCCGAAGAGGACGCGGAAGAAGATGTCGAGAGCCTTTTCGTTCTGCTGCCCGAGCAGCCAGAACTCGGTTCCGAGAATGCCAACCATGAAGAAAGTGGCCGCGAAAACACGGCAGCGCTTGAGGCGCTTGCGATCATCCTCGTCGACGGGCGGAGCATCACCGAGAGCCTGGACAGCGATAAAGGTCTGAACGCGCAAGACGAGGAGGCAGAGTGGCGGCAGTGTAGGCAGTCAGCAAGGCGTCGTAATCTGGGTAAGAATGGAGACGCACCTTGAGACTCTGGCGTGCGCCCATGCTGAAGGCCAATGCGCCCGGTAAGATGGCCGTACGGGTTGCAGCATAAGTGGCGAGTTCTTGAAGAGACGCCATGATGAGGTGGAAGTGGAGCTGATGAGGCGGAAAGTGTTGCAATCAGCGCAGGTAACGGTGGCAGTGTCGCTGATGCGTATTATTTGTCTGGGATGTCTTGTCTAACGGGAAGAGTGTGAGGTTCTCTTCGATGTGAGGGAGAAAGGAGGAAATCAAGAGGAAGCGTCCGCCTCTCGGCAGCGGTGGCGGTGCAGACGCAAGCAGACGCAGGTCGGGTTCTCAACTTTCTAACCGCCTCTGCCGCTATGCACTGACTGTCATGTACCATGCGGAGGAACCCCAAAGGGTACCGGTCGCGAGAAGCCGAGAAGCCGAGAACAAACGAATAATTCCGATTTTCCCACTGAGAATCCTGTTCCTCTTCAACCCTTCTACGGCCTGCCTTCAATCTAAGCCTTCACCTCCTTCGCTCTGGCCACCATGAACTCTGTCACCTGCCGTATAGCATAATCCCCCTTGGCCTGCTCGCCACCGTTCTTGTCCTTCGCAGACCCGGGGACGAACTGCAAAGTGCCAAGCTTGGTCAGCCTGAACAGCAGGAAAACTTGAGCGAAGACGAACAGTGTCAAAGATAACCCAGTCGTGAATCCCGAGGGGCTTGACGAGTTCCTGCGGGGCGACTCCGACCTGCAAAGTTGCCGGAAGGTGAGCAGATCAAGCGGTCGAAGGTACAGTAAGGAGATCTACCTTTTTCAAAGCGTCGGAAAAGGCTGAGATATCATCGGCAAAGATCTCCTTGCCACCTGGAGGGAAGTCCTTCGGTCAGCTCGTTATAGAATAGGGAAAGACAGGAAAACAAACAGATGGAAATGCTCACCCCAGGTCAGAAGCGTCCTTCCCTCGTCGGGAATAGCCTGTTTGTACCAGCTCAGGTCCTTAACGGCCTCAGGATTCGGGTTGACATAAGGTGAACTCAGCAACCTCAACCCCTTCTCCGCCTCTTCCGCCTCTTTAGCACTCAACCCGAGATCAAGAACCCCCTTGGGCTCTGGCGCAGCCGACTCTGCGTTGGAGAACCACCGCAGAGGGTTCCAGGATGGAGAAGCAGTGCGTGACCAGGCCTGGACTTCGGGTGGGTAGGGGTGGACGGCGCCGACGTAAGAGAGTGAGCCGTTGAAGACGCCGCCAGAATCGATAAAGTCGGCAGGAAACGCCGGTCTACGCGAAGGAGCGTGCGAGACGAGGTTGATGAAGGGCGAGACAATGAACGCGGACTGGAAGGTTGCAGCGGGTGTCAAGGACGACGGGAAAGTCAGTTCCCATGCAAGGTCTGAGCGTAGAATAGACGCACTCCCGGCTTGCGGGGTAGCGGACCCAAGGACTTGGGAACGACGATCCTCGGGTTCGGCCTAGCCAGGTGTAGCAAGAACGCCGTGGCGAGGTTACCGCCAGCGGAATCACCTCCGACGCAGATCCGTTCTTCGGGAATGCCGAGCTCGTTGACGAGATGGTGGTAGGCGGCGCAAATCTCGATAAGTTGTGAGGGATAGATCTTCTCCGGCGCAAGCTCTGCAGACCACAGCTCCATCAGTGAGCTGACCGGCGCAGAGCGAAAGGCGAAACGGTGACCAGAAGCAGACATACGGTAGTCGATGCAGAATATAGAGCAACGAGTCGTCTTGTTCACGGCTTTGGCGAGCTGCAAGAAGAAGAACTGACAGGCACCGGTCGTATCGTGGCTGGCGACGAAGAAGAGGTGAGAAGGTCGAATGGTTCAGGACAGAAAGCATCGCTTACAAGAAGCCACCGCCTGTACACGAGAGCGGACTCAGCACGCAGAATCTGGCGTGGAGATTGGGAAGAAAGGAAGCGTACCGTGAATCCAGAGGAGTACAAGCTCGTCTTCCGCCCTCTTCCCCTCCGTTCCGGGTGGAGCTATCCAGCTTCCCTTTGTCCGGGCGACTTTGACCTTCTTGACCCACTTGCTCGGCAAGCCCAAGCTGAAAGAGAGACGCCCCGGGGCCAGATACGACTTGAGGAAGAGGTGCCGAACAACCTGAACGGCGGCTTCGTGGTAAGCCGGTCGACCGAGCTCTACTACCAAAGGAGACCTGAATCGAGTGAGAACGTAGTGGTATAACAGGTGGAAAGGGATGCGAATGAACAGGGCGGTGGTCGACAAGAATGCGTGCAAAGTGGAAGCTAGGGTGTGGGTGTGGTTGTAAGGGCCATTGACGAGGTCGATTGTGGTGGGCTCTTCCATTCCGCCGGTCGTCGAAGGTGCAAGCGACTCTTGTGAGGTGGTGTCCTGTACCATTCGGGCAGGAAAGCGAGGGGAGGAGGTGCCCGGACACGGATGCGAGGCCCGCACTGAGGGTGCTTGAGTAGCGAGTGACAGACTAAGCCTTAGCGTGCCGCGCTAGACTGGCAGAGAGGATGGAGACAGACAGGAGAAAGCGAGGACCAGGCGTGGACGGCGAAGTGGGCAGTTTCAGAGCTGTAGGCGAGTTCGAGTACGATCGGCGGGAGTAAATAAGTCGTCACGGGCATGTTTATAGCAGTAGAGTGAGAGGAAGAGGAGGTCGAGGACAACTATGAGTGACAAGTCGAAGAAGGCGAAGAATGAAGAAACTCTTCCTCCGTTCAACGTTCAACGCTCTCGATCTCGCTTGGAGGACTAGTGCACTCATGCAGTCTTCTAAACACGAAGCACCTCTGACAACCCGCCTCTCTCGACTTCTCGCAGCCTCTAACGCTACTTCGCTCGCCTCTCCCGACTTTGCCGCTTACCTCGACTCGCAAGACCCTCTCGCACCCTTACGCACAGCCTTTTCTTTCCCCAAGAGACGCACACTCTGGCCAGACGAGTACCGCGCCTACAAGGAGAGCATCGACGAAGCCGACTCTACCAAAGATGCCACCGAATGCGTTTATTTGGCCGGCAATAGCCTCGGACTCATGCCGATACAAACGAGCCAGATGCTGAGCGAGGAGTTGGCCATCTGGAGCTCGTCGTACGTCCTGCCTGCTCCTGGTCTGTCGTCGCAAAAACGCTGATCGCTTTTTTTGGTGTCGACCTTCCGCAGGGGTGTGTTGGGCCACACTGACCACGCGTACGGCCGACCCTGGATCAAGATCGATGAGCACGTTACACCGATACTCGCTGAGCTCGTCGGTGAGTCGGCCTGATACAAGCCGCCGCAACGGGAACAACCTGACCCGAGTCTTTTCTCGCAGGCGCAAAGCAGTCCGAAGTCGCATGCATGGGGTCCCTGACCGGCAACCTCCACACTCTTCTAACATCCTTCTACCGACCGACCGAGACACGGCACAAGATCCTGTATGAGGGCAAGGCTTTCCCTTCCGACGCTGTACGGATTTGCCTTTCTCCTGTCAGTATACGTTGGGGCTGACCCCTCTCCTGCTGGCAGTACGCTTTCGCCTCACACGCCGCACTGCACGACTTCCCTCCCTCGTCCCTCCTGCCAGTCTATCCCCGTGAGGGAGAATACACGTTCCGAACTGAGGACATTCTGCGCGTCATCGAGGAAGAAGGAGACTCGATTGCAGTCATCTGTTTTGGAGCCGTGCAATACTACTCGGGTGAGTGGTTCGACATGGAGGCCATTACCAAAGCAGGGCGGGCCAAGGTCAGTTCGGTGACCTTCATTTCGTTGCCCTCATCGCTGACCTTGTCAAGTCTTCATAGGGCTGCATCGTCGGCTTCGACTGCGCGCACGCCGTCGGTAACGTGCCGCTCGAGCTGCATGACTGGGGCGTCGACTTTGCTTGCTGGTGCTCGTATAAATACCTCAACGCGGGACCGGGAGGTATCGCCGGGCTATTCGTGCACGAACGATGGGAGGACCGGAAACGGTGCGTCCGCCTCTCGGCCTCCTCAGGAATGGCTCTCGCTGATTATACTCGTGCGCAGGCTGCAAGGCTGGTGGGGTCACGACAAGGCTACTCGTTTCGCCATGCCTTCCGCCTTTTCTCCTCTGCCTGGCGCAGCCGGCTGGCAATTCTCGAATCCCTCCGTTCTCGACGTCGTGTCGCTCCTCTCGTCACTACAGGTCTACCAAGCCGCGGCTCAAATTCACCCTCGCGCCCAGAGCGGTGGCCAAGTCACCCTGCCGAGCGGTCCTGTCCTCGGCTCGCTGAGGGAGAAGAGCGTCGACCTGACCGGCTACCTTGAGATCCTTCTCGCCTCCTCGCCATACTACAGGCCCGCACCAGTCTTCTCGGCCGCTTCTGCTGCAGCGGATTCTCCCTCCACCCGCCCCACCTTTACCATCATCACCCCTCTCGACCCCTTTCGACGAGGATGTCAACTTTCGCTCCTCTTCTCGCCCGAGTCGTCCATGGACTGGATCTTCACCCGATTGCGCGAGCGAGGGATTCTAGGCGACGAGCGGCGGCCGGGGGTGATTCGGTTTGCGCCGGTGCCGCTGTACAATAGTTGGCGGGATGTCTGCGAGGCGGCGCAGGGACTTGAGGAGGTCATGAGGGAGTATGGGCGGAGAAGGGAGGAGGGAGAAGATTTGGATGGGCACGGGGAGGAACAGCAGGATGCGGGCTTGAGGCGGCAACAAGGTGTGGGTGAGGTCGAGGGCTTGGTTTTGTAAGTAACTGGATGCGCCAACTGTGCAGCAATGCTGTACAAGTTGAAAGAGTCGGAAAGGTGCTGTGAAGAATGAGAAAGTGTAGAATGGAAATAGTCTCGAGAAGGACAATTGGGCGAGGTTGGCATCTGCTGATCTGCTGGCGCGGCTCTCGCAACTTCTCATCTCGAACTCGACCTCGATCGCTCATTGCTGCTCTATACGCTCTATACAAGCACTGGTAGCACTGCTGTAATAATCACTCAAGCACTGCATTGCACCCTATCATGGTACATTGCACTCCCGCTTCCCCTCCTCACCGTCATCTCGCTCACCACACGATGGACACTCCTCGCTGACCGGTCTCGATCTTGCAGTCGTCCATCGGAACCGGTTACGATCTGTCGACCTCTACCTACTCGCCAGATGGTCGCATCTTCCAGGTTCGCCTTCTTCCCCCTCCACCTCCCCTCATACCGTCAATCAGTCGCAAGCGCAAGCGCAAGCGTCTACGCATCGTCCCGCAGCCGCTCGAGCTGACCGTAAGGCTGCTCTGAACAGGTCGAGTATGCCAACAAGGCCGTTGAGAATGCGGGAACCGTCGTCGGGTTGAGGTGCAAGGACGGCATCGTCCTCGCCGTCGAGAAGCTCGTCCAGAGCAAGTTGCTGGTACCGGGAGCCAACAAGAGGATCGCTAGTGTGGACCTGCACGCGGGACTGGTACGCCTTTCATACCTTTGTCGCCGAATAAACCCTCAAGAATGGCACCGCTGACAAGCCTTTGCGTTTCGGTGATTGCAGGCTACTGCGGGACTTCTCGCTGATGGACGGCATCTCGCTGGGCGTGCCAGGGACGAGTGCGAGTCGTACCGGGAGAACTACCACCAACGCATCCCTGTGAAGGTTTGTTCCGTCTCCTCTCTACCTCATGTTTCCTGTTCCGAAGCGCGACACCCTCGGCGACCACTGACGGGTTTCCTCCACTTTCTCACCAGATTCTCGCCGAACGCCTCGCCCTTTACTTCCAAGCCTACACTCTCTACTCGTCCGTCCGTCCCTTTGGCCTGAGCGCCATCGTCGCGGGGTGGGACTCGCCCTTCTCGACTGAAGGGTCGGATACGATTGTCGAGAGGAGGGAAGAGGGCAAGCCGGCGCTGTACATGGTCGAGCCGAGTGGGACTTTCTGGGTGCGTTTGTCCGCGTCCTTCCCGTGCAGCTAGGTTACCATGACAGAGACTGACCGCATTGAGGTTGGGACGTGTAGGGTTACCGAGGATGCGCGATCGGTAAGGGAAGGCAGTTGGCCAAGACGGAGATTGAGAAGCTTCCGCTGGAAGAGTTGACTGCGGAAGAAGCCCTGGTCGAGGCGGCACGAATGTACGTTCTCCGGTCTCACACACTTGGCGCCCGAACTCCATCTACTTTCTTGCTCGCTTCACTGACACTGAGTCCTCTCTCTTGCAGCATCCACACTGTTCACGACGACACCAAGGACAAGGACTTTGAGCTCGAACTGACCTGGATCTCGCCAAAATCCGGCTGGAAGCACCAACCCGTGCCGAAAGATATCGCCGACGCTGCGGAGAAGAAGGCCAAGGAGATCATTGACGCGGCGAACGAGATGGAAGAGTAAAGGCGTGATTGCGCTTTTCTTTCTGTTTTGAGCGCAAAGCAGTTGTACACATTCACGGTCATACCAGAGGCGCCGAGCTGCTGCGCTCATCTGCGTTCAGCTACAGCGCACAGACTTGCCTAGCTTTGCCAGGAGTAGGCAGAACTTTATATGAACGCTTTTCTCCTCCAAGTCTGCGGAATATACCATTCCAAGGGTAACGGCACAGCCCATAGTGGAGGGGGTATATAAGCTACTGTACAAGCAATGATGCGAGAGAGAGGAGAAAGAGGAGAAGAGGCAATGTCTGTCGCGAAATCAAGCGCTGGTCCCCTCGGACACCCTATGCCCGTCAATCGTCTGTCTGTGCGTCGAGCACTCCGTCGTTTCGTCCATCGGGTAGTTCGTGCGACTAGCCAGAAGCCGTCGTGGAGTCAACCTCACAATCGGGGAAGGTTATGTCCTTGAGAATCTTGTTCGAGTCGAAGAGGCCCTGCACGGAGGAGAGAAGGAAGGAACAGGTCAGCTCCCAGTTGCGGGTTAGGGCAGAGGGAATGTTGACCACACGCACCCAGTAAGGCTCCACACCGCCATATCGCTCCTTCCAAGGCTCGTCGAACGGCTCAAAGTAGAAGTAGTCTGTACCGCAGGAGAGGAAGGCGTCAGCCCGAAACGGACCCAGGAATCGTCCGGACGAGGGAACTTACAAGATTGGTTCTTGTTCGCCTGACACGGGTACGTATCCAGGAACGTTTGTAATTGACTGACTCCGGCCACAGCACCGCCGAGCGTTGCATTCTCCGGCGTCATGGACTGCGTTGGCCAGCCCGTTTCGGCGATATAAGGAACGGGGTTGTTGGCGGCCTTTTCAGAGACCGAGACGTCGTGCTGAGTGAAGTAGTCCCCTGTAGCGAAGAGGAAGGTAAGTATGGGACAAGCTGACTGAGTTGTACGACGGAGCGGACTAGGGTGGCCGCTTCCGTAGGGAAGGCGTACAGAGGGAGCGAGACAAGGGGATGGGGAATCAAGGATAGAAGCAACATACAAGTCCAGCCCGCAGCCTGGTCGATAGGCACACCACCAAACCATGGGTGAACGCTGTTGGGCATTATCGTCAGTATAGCGGCAGCCAAGGCACCTCTCGCATAGAGGGGGTGAGACTCACTTGGCCAAGTACTCGTCAATGCCTTCCGCTAAGGTGGTGGTGTAAACGGAACCAGCGTCGGCCGTACCGACCGGAATGTGCTTGCCAAGATTGAGCGCGAGGAGACTCGTGTTGAACTGGGGAGATGGAGCTGTTCAGTGTGGAAAATTTGGGGTAAAGCAGGAGAAGGAAGAACTAACGTCGGCAACTTGCTGCGTAATGTACGAAATAGCAGTCGCCTTGTTTGTCTGATCGAGGATGTACCTGCGTATGGTGAACTGATGAGCTGAATTATAAAGCAGGACGACGACAAGCGCGACTTACTCGTTGCCGATCGTAATTCCGCCAACATGGTCCGCTCCATACGTCTTCAGCGCGTCCAGGATATTCTCTTGCTGTTGCGAGTTGACGGTGGTGTCCTCGCCAATGTAGGCGCCGAGCCAGACGGTCATGTTCACCTTGGTATCCTGAATGGCTTGGAGAACGAGCTCGGTTTGGTTGCATGCCGAGGCGTAGGTGCGGATGCGAGCTGCAGGGAAGCGAAGATTTTGAGTTCCGATTAGAGCTCGACACATCTCGGTGAAGCGGCACGCACTGGTCAACTGCGAGAGGAGTTGCATGTCCTCTGTCACGTTCGCAAGAGTCGCACCGCATCCGTATTCCTCGAGGACATTCAGCGGGGTGTAGGCCATTCCGTAGAAGATTGGCTTGAGTCGACTGTCCTTCTGAAAATCGGAAGGGTCGTTCGGGTTTGACTTGACAACTTTGGCGGTACCATCTGCAGGCGAAAGAGTCAGACCAGCGCCTTTGCACATTCTGTGAGTGGAGAAGGAAGGGAACGTACCGATGAACTGCTGTTTGCCGCTGGACCCTGAAGAAGAGCTCGAGGAAGAACTCGAGTCGTTCGCCTTGACCCTCCACACGGCAATACCGACCGCTACGCCAATGACTATCAATACACCAATTGCGATGAAGATCCACTTCTTGACCCCCGAGCCAGACTCCTTATAGTTGGCGGCGAAAGGGTTGGTATTGCTGCGCTGAACGCCCGAGTAACCGGTTCCGGCAGCGCCAGGCCCCGTCTTGAGCGGCTCCTCATCAAGACTCCTCATCAAGACTCCATGAGGATCCAGCAGGGTGACCGCCCGTGGGAGGATACGACGCGGAAGGGCCGTTCAAGTCGGCTTCGGACGCGAAGGGGTTGGCGTTGGAGGGTTGTTGCGGGTAGTTCTGTTGCGGGTAGGTTTGAGGGTAATGGGATCCGGCTTGACCGTAACCATAGTTCTGGTTGTATGCCATCTCGTACGGTGAAGGGAGAGGGAGAGACGTCCGCAGTTGCTCCTTTTGTACCAGAGTGGAGGAGAGGTCGGTCTGAGTATCTTGAATCAGCGAGGTTGGCGATACGCTCGAGAGACGGCGAGTTAGTAGCTCGATGTGCCGCGTAGATCAGCAGTCAATTACAAGCGGATCGAGGTGAGGAGTAGGAAGTGGAGCCGGGTCCTCCTCTCGAACCACTCTCGTAATTAGGTACATAGATCCAGACCACAACACGCTGTTGCCACGTGCAAGGCGACTTGTTTACCCGCAGAAAGTGGATCTACATCAGCCTATTCGGCCCCGTGGTCACCCGTTGCTTCGTTGCCTCCGACTTGCTCTTTCAACTTCCCTTTTCTCCCTTTCCGGCGGGAGTCACGACGCCAATGCTGACCGCCTTTCAAGCAGCTCGAAAGCGAGAGATAACGGGATTCGCCTGCCTGCCAAATTTACAACCGGGGAGGAGGGAGAAGAGACGGATCGAAGAAATTGGCGATTGTCGCCTTGTCAGCCCGTTCTGAGCTTGCTACACCTTGGACAGCTCTTTGAGATCAACAGCTGTCAGTGACCAGAAGGTCTGGGACCAGAAGCGCGCCAAGACAAGGGAAAGAGGTCAAGAAACTGCTCAAGAAATGCTCACCTTGGTGCAAGCTTTCTTTCCCTCCTTCCCGCTCGTTGTCACGGTATCTTCTTTCGCCAGCTGTACAAAGTCCAGCAGCTCTGGGCCACGCACCGGCCTAGGGCGAGTGCTCCTATGGCTCACCGTCGCAGGGCCAGGCTTCTTCCTGCCCGCCTCGAGGTCTACCCGGCTAGCGCGAGGCGTGCCGAGCAGAGTCGGCGAAACTTGCGCCCGAGCGACCGATGCGGTGCGAGGAGGAGGCGAGAAACGATCAGAGGGGATGGCGGAGGAAAGGGCGTTTTCGGCGGAGGAAGAGGAAGTATGACTAGTGCCCAGCGTGGAGCGGGATGCCACCGACACAGCGAGCCTGCAAGCGTCGACTGTCAATAAGTATACTGGAAGAGAGATAGAATACAAATCGTACCTCAGTAGGCTACGGCGAGAGGCGGCAAAAAGAGCTCGCGAAGTTGAGGCTGCCGCTGAGCCGGAGATGAGGTGGGCGGACATGAAGATTGTGTGCTGTCGCGATATGTTGTTGTGCAAGCAGTATGACAGATACGGGCTTGAACGCTCGAGATCAAGCGAGCAGACCAGTTGTAGCAGGCCCGCGAAGGTCGAGGAAGCCGGTCTTCGCATCCTTTCTTCTGCCTGTTGCAGAAGCAGAACCAGGAGAAAAAGATTGCATGCGTACAGTACAAGGGATACAAGGTCGCAAATGCGTTAAAAGGCGGTCTATGGTATGTGCTGCGGCCTCGAAGATGTGCTTAGACGGCGAGAACACCCTTGGTACTGGGAACTTCGCCGGAAGTGTCGCGCTGGATGGCTTCGCGGATGGCGAGAGCGAGAGCCTTAAATGCAGATTCAGACCTGGAAGATTTGGCTGTGCGTCAACATCGACTCTGCAATGGGATGCGAGGCTGAGGAGAAAGAACGCACTTGTGGTGGTCGTTCTCTCCTCGCAGAACGTCAACGTGCAGGGTAACACCTGCCGCCTGCGCGAAGGACTGGAAGACGTGCGGAATCATTTCGGTCGAAAGGTCGCCAATCTTTTCGCGCTTGAGTTGCAGGTCGCCGCAGAAGTAGGGACGGGAGGAAATGTCGAGGACGGCACGCGCAAGAGCCTGTCGTGGTCATGAGGACAGCGTCAGAGGGAGATCACATGCGTATGGGTGCAGAGCAAGGCTTACCTCGTCCAAGGGTGCAAAACCAGTGCCGTAACGCCTGATTCCCCTTCGCTCTCCCAAAGCCTCCTTGAAGGCCTCGCCAATGGCAAGCGAGCAGTCCTCAGCCGTGTGGTGGTCGTCGACGAAGAGATCGCCCTTGCACTCGAGCTCAAGGGACATCTGGCCGTGCTTGGCGAGGGCGTGGAGCATCTGCACAAGAATAAGAGAAAAAAGGTGGCGGTGAAAGGTACGTTAGCTGAGCGCTGAGCTCGCAGAATCAGTAGCTCGGGAAGAGGAGCGTACGTGGTCCAAGAAGCCGATACCAGTGTTGACCTTGATAGTCTGTTTGACACCCGGTGCATGGTCGAGTGCGAGAGTGACCTTGATGTCGGTTTCACCCGTCTTGCGAGCGACGGTGGCTGATCGAATTGCGGTTGGGTCGTAGGAAGGGAAGCTCATAGTGATCGTGCAGAGTTCTAGGGAGATCGAGTGAAGTCGAGCAGGAGAAGTCGCAGACGAAGGTTGGCTTCGGCGAATTCGGCTTGACTGTCAAACTCCGCTACACCTGCTAAAGCTGACTTTGCAATACATATACCGACACACAAGCCCTCTCGGTACCTCTACACATACACACAATCCATGCCGTCTCACGCCCAACTCCAGGCTGCTCTCGCCCAATACCCTCGCGCCCTTTCTCTCCGAGCACATGCTTCCAAGGCGTCCAAGGATCTCGTTGAGCTCGACGAGTGGTATCGAGTTGAGCTAAGGGACCAGGTCTCGCAACGGCGCAAGGAGAATGGCGATGGGACAGCCTTTTTGACGCGCGAGGAACTTGGAAAAGTCATGACCTGGAAGCTTGCAGTGCGTTCCCTACTCAGTCAAACCTGCTTTGAGACACCCGCTGACTGTCTCGTCATAGCGAGGCAAGTTCCGTCCCCGCCTGCAAGACCTCGTCCTCAGCAACTCCACTTCATTTGTCGAGTCCACCACTTCCTCCGCCTCCGTCGCCTTCCCTGCCGATGCTCTCACCCAGCTCTGCACACTCAAGGGCATCGGTCCAGCTACCGCTTCGGCCATTCTCGCATTATGGCATCCAGAAGATAAGCCATTCATGAGCGACGAAAGTCTGGAACACTGCGAGGCTTATGGAGAGGACGACGAAGGCAAGGGCAAGAGGGACTATACCGTCAAAGCCTGGAAGACTCTGCGGACCCACATGCAGGAGCGTAAGGAGAAAGAAGAATGGGAAAGCATGGAGGATTTGGAGAAGGCGCTATGGAGCTGGGCGGTTGAGCGGAAGTATGGCGGGCAAGCTGAGACGAAAAAGAAAGAAGTGAACGTCGAGGAGCCGAAGAAGCCGAGTAGTCAGAAGCGGGCTAGCACGTCCACCGAGACCTCGGCCCCTCATGCAACGAAGAAACGCAAGTTATGAGCAACCCCCTATCTACTGAGAAGGTCGCACCTGGACGGCGCGTGCGGTCATATAGTGTACTGCTCTAGGTACTACTTGACTACTATACTGCTCATCCACTACATCCCCACATCACTGCTTTTTAGCCCTTTGCACCGCTGCCTCAAGCCCTTCAACCTCTCCCATCCGTTCCCGCAGCAAACCTGCCTCGCCTTCAAAAGTCCCTCCCTTGACCCAGGCGTTCTTGGAGAGCGGTCGGACGGACATCTCGGTGTAAGAGCGCAGGAGCGATTCGACTTGCTGGGCGGGAGATGCGGCGGCGGCGGCGGACGAGGGATCGAGGCAGAGAACCCAGATGGCATCGTATCCGCCAGCTAGGAAGGAGGAGCGACCGAGTCAGTATCTGCGTGATAACCTGAGGGAGAGAAGCCGATCGTCTCCGGGACAAGGCTCACCTCCTGGCACACCCGCGCCAATCACACCGGGAAGCGCAGAGCAAGCATCGAGTAGGCGGGTCTGCTCAGGCGGCTCGATTGGCACGCCCGATGCTTCACCCATGTGCCGCATGAGCGCCCGGGTGTCCTGCAAGTTATCCAAGGTTAGACGGTCAGCCACAAGTTCTTGAAAGGCTGCCAGGGTCAAGCAGAAGATACGCACCGAAATACGCTGAGCAGTAATGCTGAAGGCAAGTGCTGACGAGGACCACTGTAGTCGGCGAGAATTGGTCAATTTCCTATAAACTGCGGAATCGGAAGGCAAGACGGACCTCCTTGACCGATAACCGGCTCAATCGCTCGACCTCTTCCTCATACTCCGCCTTACCACTCTTCTGCGACTCCGTAAGCTCGGTAAAGACATCCCGTAGCGCTTCATTGCTTCTGTCCAGCGCACTCCAGACCCGCTCGGCTTCTTCGGGTTGTGCTTTCTTCCAACTCAGTACCTTGCCGACCATGCTCGGGGTATTTGAGCCGGCATCGACGTCGGCGAGGAGGAGCAGAGTGTTTGGTGGGAGGGCGAAAGGTGAAACGGATCCGGCTGTTGTTGAGGCAGTCCAGGCGGGATTGAGCGAAGGTGAAAGAACGGAGAGGAGGGATTGGCCGGTGATCTGCGGAGGTAAGATGAGCACAACGGCGTCGCCGTCGCTCGGACAAGGCCATGGATGACGCCAGCGTGAAAGTCGGAAGAGAGAAAGACTCGAGACGTACCTTGGAACCGCGTGTCGAATCCGGGTCTAGCAAGTCTTCCAAGCACTCGACCGCAAAACGCTTGTACACTTGACTGCCAAACACTGCCGCAGATACGTCGAAGCCGCTGCCTACCTTGCCTTGCGCTAAAGAATGTACATATTGTGCGAGGTTATGCAGGAGTTGAACGGTTTTCGGGTCGGGGTTGGGGAGACGTCCGGAGCTTGCAGAGACGGCTGCTGAAGCTGAAGAGGTCCAGTTCAGAAGAAGCGACGAGGTGAGGGAGGTGACCATGGCGGCGGAAGAGCCGAGACCAGTCTTGTGCACATTCCGGATGGTGCAATTCAACGGTGCGAAGGGGATCGGGCTGGTGTCCTGGAGTACGAGAGAGGACGAGTTAACAACGTCACAGGGTGGCAGCTTGGCAGGAGTGGCCTACTGTCCGAGACTGTGAGTAAAAGTCGTTGGATCCGACGATAGTCACGACGAGGGAGCGGAACGTAGCGGTAGGCGACAGAGCAGCCGCAACCTGCAGCGCGGCCTGAAGCGACAGGTGTACAAAGGTATTGGAGGAACCGCTGCGCGAGCAAGTACGTCAATGCTAAGGGAAAAAACGAAAAGTGGGAAAGAAGAAGAGACGGGAAGCCCGACTGCGCGCTCTTGCAGGTGGATCTCGACAGATTAGGGCGACACAACGTACCCTTCTGACTGCACTGCTGCGACGACCCACTGGCCATCAGCCTTTGTGGCCGTGTACTGCCACACTCCATCGTCGAACTGAGGGCTCGAGACCTTGATGTTGAAGTTTTCTTGTGCGTCAGCCGCGGCATGGGCGTCGTCCGTAGGTGTCTCGTCGTGGTGTACGACAGTGTAGAAGCGGGAGGGAGTAGAGATCACGAAGCCTTGGTGTTGCTGATCGAGGACGAGATAACCGCCAGCGAGGAGTACCTTTCCTGGGCAGGATACGACGGTAGGGCTTGCGACGAGAGCTTCCGACATGCTAGCGTACGTTGCTATAGAGCTCCAGAGCTGTCGTGAGAGTGGGAAGGGGTCGACCCAACATGCAGTCCGGTTGCTCTTTGACATCTTCCACCGCCCTCGAACTCGCTGAAACGCTGTAAGGAGCGACTTACAAGGTGCATACATGGCTGAGTAGACACCTGAAGACGGTAGCTTACTCGCCTGCAGCGTCGTCGCTCATCTACAACACCTCCTTCACCTCCTTCACCTCGACTCGATCAACTTTCTTCATCTACCATTTTCGACTCGCCAACTCCGTTCAGCCTTCCTCCACAACCATACAACAGCTGCTGCCCGTCAGGTATAATATCGCGTACATACTGGGCCGGCAGAGGCGAGTACAGTGCGCAGCGAACTGGTCATTGTCGTCAGTCGAGTCCAGCAGGACGATACATTCCTAGAAACGTCTCCGCGTCTGTGAACGGAACACCGTTCATATCCCCAGTGACTCCAGGTCCGCACGAGGGATAGCTCGGACATACAACCTTCTCCTCGAAAGTGCCTCGCTGTCATCTTCCCCTCCGGATGCCTGTTCCCACTCGCCTCCCGACTTCGGACGTACAGGTTGGTGCTCAAGCCAGTCTTCCTGTTCTTCTGTGCTAGTCATTGCCTATTGGCAACTATTCAAGGCGGCGCGCACCTTCGCCCGTCGACCCCAACCTTGACTGCCAGGACCTCTACCTCGCCACAGCACAGGCCCCAATACGACCATGTCTGTACCGGAGCAGCACTGCAGGTTCATCACTCTCGGGGAGACTGGCGACCCTTGGGCGGACATGCAGCAGTTCCTTGTAAGCCGCGCCACATCCTTACAGTGGAACATGGGTTGAAGCGTTTACATCGCCGTCTCCCTTCTGATTCCCGCTACAGCATGACCAGATGTACCCAGACTTCCACAGGGGTCTGCCTGCTCGGGAAGCTGTTTGCTGCTTTCTTTGTACGGCTCCGAGGGTTTTCTTTTCTCCGTTCGTTTGTCCCTGCGCCACTGGCCTTTTTTTCTCGCTGGCAGGGTGGTTTTCATCTCGTTCTTATACCTCTTCGCGACGGTGCGAGATACAAGGCGGCAAGGCAAACAGGTATGGCTAGCAAGGCTTGTCGGCCATCAGGCCTGCCTCTTGCCAACACTTTGCTTCGCTCCGCAGTGCTCACGGTCTCTTCTCCGACAGAATACTTTTTCGTCCTCAACCAGTATCTTCACCTATCCCATCTTCTCCATCATCCTCGCCTCTTGCTGGATCGGCTACACCTCGTATATATACGAAATGTTCGAACAGTGCTCAAGGAATCCCTCGCTCTCTCATGTATTGGCTCACCCTAGGCTGACTGCCCTTCTTCGCCCTCCTCTCCACCACCAGATTCTCCACCACTTCTTCGGCAGACCTCGCCGCTCGCCATCGCCAGCCACATACCCATCGTCTCGGGCCTTTCACGAGCATAGCTCTATTCATTGTCCTTGTGCCTGCAGTTCTCGGTGTCGTATTGGGAACAGGTATTTGGACCGGCTCTAGGTGGCACCTCTTCGCGTCGAGCTGGTAGCGAGCGCATGACTTCCTTGGCCAGCAAGCGGCGGAGTTTTCGGGAACACTGGATCAGGAGGCAGTGTCGACTGTCGATGTCCTCCTGCAAGCGAGGTGCGTTTCTCAGCTGCCACAGAGCCCTTCGGTGCGCTCTACTGAGTGAACCCAGCGCAGGTGCTTGAGGATGAGCTCGTGCAAAGACGCTCAACTGGCAACGAGTATCATCTACGTCGTCGCCATGGCAGTGTTGATCGTGGTGAGCTGCGCGTTTCCCGATCCACTTGTCGCCGGCCTTACTTACTCTTCTCTTCTACTAGCTCAACCTCTTCTCCGGCATCGACTTGCTCTCGACCCTCCGCCAAATTGACGATCGCCAGCTCATCGTTCCTCGCAATACCCCCCTCGTCGCCCCCTTGCAGCCTCTGCAGGTGTTCAATGGCGCAAATGTGACTCTTGCGGATGTGACGGACGCAGGAGAGCCCGCCGCATGGGAAAGTGAGGTCGAGGCGTCCAAGTTGAAACTGAGAAGGTTGAAGTGGGATGTTGTGCTCATGCGTTCTTCTTCGTAGTCTCCGTCTCCATCCCCTACGCTGACGGCTTGTTCCCTCTGTGTGCGGATCTTCATCTCGGTAGTCCCCTCCGCTCTAGCTTTTATCGGTTACCAAGCCTGGTTTGGCGCTCTTTTCTCCATCATCCTCTATGACCCCGCACAGTACGTCTCGCGTCCCCTGTTCCTCCTACACTCTCGGCTGACGCTGCACTCCCGTTTCCCCGCAGACTCGAATTCGGCTGCATCGGCATGATCTGGATCTTTGCCTTCTTCTCCTTCCTCTGCATCGCCAGTCTCACGATCAAGACGTTCCTCTCACTCCGCACGGCAAGTAAATAGCCTGATTTCGCAGGCGGTAGGAGGCTCATGACTACGACTTCGGAGGCGAACCTGCGGCGAAGGCAAGAGAGGGACGGGGAAAGGGAAAGGGAGAGGGAGTTTCGGCAGGACGAGGAGACGAGGGAGGACGAGGAAGAGTGGGCGAGCTCGGCTGCCCCTCCCACGGGAGGACCGACTGGACAGGATTCAGCGAGGGAGGGGCGGAGAAGTTGGGTCTTGTACATGTTTAGGGAGAGAGGTTGTAGCTTGTTCATAGCGCTTCTGACTTTTCTATTGTCCATGGGGCTGGTACTTTCCGTTGCGTACGCACCACCGCGAGTATCGAGGCACAGGAGCAACTTGTTACACTATTCGGATCGCGAATAAATAGAAAGCTCAAGCCGAATACCTACACTTACGCCCTTCACCTGAATACCATACAAACAGAGCCATACACCCTCATTCTCGTACAGCTACACCGGTCCGGACGAGCGGCTTCAGGCCTTCCAGCCGGTCTTTCCGAGCCACTCCTCGAAGGATGTCACCTTGACGCCGAGGTCGGACGACGAGGTGTCGTCGGAGAGTTGCATCGTGCCGTAGCAAGTGGTGCCTTCCGGAGTCGAGTCGAGGTAGCTACAAAAAGGAGATATCCAGATGAGCACTATACTGCGTTGCTATGGGAGAAAGTGGGGGCAAAGGAAGAAAAGGGAAGGCCAAAGGGAACTCACTCGAAAGTATCGATCACAGCTGCGGCAATCATTTCGCCATGAGGCACACCAACCATCATCGAGTGGATTTCGTCCTTCGAGATGGGGTTGACAATCACCTTGTCGCCCGTCTTAGCAGCGTAGATCTCGGCAAAGTCGGATAGAGTGGACGGGGTGGACATGACGGGGTAGATCTTGCCGGAGATGACCGAGAGAGGCTTGGAGAAGATAGCTGCGCGATACGATTGAGTATGGCACACAAAAGGTCTGGGAGAAGGGGACAGATACTAACCGGCGGCGAAGACTCCGACATCGGAAGCGTCAAGGAGACCGGCGCTAGGCTGCTGGTTCCGAGAGCAGAAGCGCACAGTCCCGTCTGGAAGACGCTGCGTGTATAGAGGACGAGCGAGGTGCGAGTAGAAAACGCCGGGGACGACGACGGTAAGACTGGACAGTTGTGCCTTGGCATACTCTTCGATGGCCGCTTTGCCGTCAAACTGGAAGACTTTGGTGAACTACGAATACAACTGTGAGCTTCACTGATGAGGAGCCACTGTGAGGCGGAGGACGTGACATACCTTTCCTCCACTAGCCTTCCCGATTGAAGGGAGAGAGCTAAGGACAGTGTGTTCGACACCCGCAGCCTGAGCCTCTCTTGGAGTTATGAGTATACAGCTTCATGAGCGTTGAGTGAGGGGAAGGGCTCACCTTGATAGCGTCAACCAGGTTGCGACCTTGAGTCTGCTCAGCCGGCCCCGTGGTAGTCATGGCAAATGCGACCTGCACGCCCTCGAAGGCCGCCTTCAAGCTCTCGAGGTCGTCGAGGTCTGCCTTGACGACGGTCAGGCGCGGGTCTGAACCGAGAGCCTTGGCAGCGTCGGAGGAGGGGTCGCGGGTGATGGCGCGGACCGCAAAGTTGGTAGAAGAGAGGAGGGCGGAAACGACGCCAGAGCCTTGGTGGCCGGTGGCACCGATGACGGCGATAGTCTTGGGCATGATGCGAAAGAGTGAAGGCGTGGAAGGATGTGAAGTGAGCTGGCGAGGAAGAGTATGCAAGTAGAGATGAGCGACGGGAGACCCAGTGCCGCCGGCCGGAACAATGAGCGACAGTCCTTAGTTCTCCTGTCTCGCATGGCTTCTACTCGCCGAGACTGCATGCACGAAAGGCTCGAGAACAGCGCCGTGTTTTTCCTTTGTGAGGAAGAAAGGGAACATCGACGGTACGGCAGCTTGCGACGGTGGTCTGGCCAGACGCGCGTGGACGCTGGAGGGCAAGTAGTACTTCTGAGGCGAGTAGTATGGCGTTAAGCGGTGCAAGAATGAATGAAGGAGGCGGGACCGCTTCATCAGTTAGCAAGGGCGGAAGGCGAGGTGGAGGGGCGTCACAACACATTGCGCGCCCCGCAAGGCTTGGAGCATACTGTTAAATCTCAGAAGTAGCCTCGGAGGGTCTAGTAGCCTTGTCCAGCGAGTCAAGCAATGTGGAGAGGCGAACGATGATGAGGGAGACGCGGCTCTTCCATCTAAACGGCGTCGCTGTTCTCTATCCGGCTTGATAAGCGACCAGGCAGTAGCCACATCGCACAGCTGACCCATAGCCGGTGAGCTCACACTCTGCCTCGCTGATCCACCACGACCTCTTCCTCCTCTCGTCGCCCGGCGTCGGCAATCTCAATTGCGTGCGCGGAGCTTGCCTGTTGGCTATACCATGATCAGGAGCCTCTCATGATGTGATACACTGACGCCGAATACTCGCAGCTCGACTCCGACCTATTCCCCCCACCCTTTCGCCCGCCGTCATGTCCTCAACTACCACAACCACCTCTTCCACCACGGCACCACCAGCACAGACCAGCAACTCAAACCCTCATCTCCTCCCTTTGCAAGAGGACGACGAATTTGAAGAGTTCCCCGTAGAAGGTATCTTTTTGCAGCCCTTTTCTCCCTTTCCTGCAACGGGCTCACTCGACTATACACTGCAGACTGGGATCCGAAGGACAGCTACGGCGCCAAGCTCGACAAGTCTGCAGGGACGGACAGCGCAAAGGCGCTCGACTCGCTGTGGGAGGACGACTGGGATGATGACGACGTTTCCGACGACTTTTCCGTTCAGCTGAGGTGCGTTCAAGTCCCCCTTCCCAGTCGCGCCGTCTACCGGGCCGCGCGCATCGCCGACGCCCGACTTTGAGACGCGGCTGGAGTTCTGACACTTTGCACCTCTTGCAGGGGAGAGCTGCTCAAGCAGCAAGAACAGATGCAGTCATAGTCCTTCCCAGCCATTGAACCAGCAACCCAGCCCGTTTCATGTATGCTCTGGCCAGCCGCTCCACACCTGCTACTCCGCTCATTCGTCGCTGCCGGGGCTGAGGCCGTGATGAGAGGGAAAGAAAAGAGAAAAAGGCCACGTTGCTGAATCTACAGGATGCAAGCGCAAAAGAACACGAAGAAAGAAAACGGGAAGACTAGACTGCGGGCTGCCCTCCTGGCAGCATCCGCCTCTGTACCACTGGGCTGCACTCACTGACAACCCTAACACGCAGGTTACGCCACCGGGCACCGCTTAACGGCGGTACCAAGAGACACCCTTCCTCGAACGACGCATTTTCTTCTGGAGCTGGAGCATGCCGTACCTGCGTGGGTGATCGTGAGCAAGTGGGGGAGTGAGCAGAGGCAAGGGGGAGAGCCGAGAGAAGGGGTTATGAGATGGGTCAGCATTGAGAAAAGTCGAACAGGCTGCACACCCGGCAGAGAGTGTGGAGACGCCTCGCTGTGGGTCGGCGAGCAAGATCGCCGAGCATGGAATGGAGCTAAAGAGGAGGAAAGCAGAACGCACAGAAGAGCCTCAGCAGTCGGAGGGCAACCCGGAACGTAAAGGTCGACCGGTACAATGCGGTCGCAACCACGAACAACCGAGTACGAGTAGTGGTAGTAACCACCACCGTTTGCGCAAGATCCCATCGAGATGACCCAGCGAGGCTCGGGCATCTGCGGGTCAAGAGGCAAATAAGCATACGAAACACCCACGAGTATGGATAATTTGCGCACCTGGTCATAGACCTTACGGAGGGCAGGAGCCATCTTATTGGTGAGGGTACCAGCGACGATCATGATGTCGGACTGCAAGGAACAGATCAGCCTCCGACGGAAAAAAGGCAAGGAAAGAACAACGGACCTGACGGGGACTCGCACGGAACACAACACCCAACCTGTCCTGATCGTAACGTGCTGCAGCCATGTGCATCATCTCTACAGCGCAGCATGCCAAACCGAAAGTCTACCCAGGCATAACCAGAGGAGCGCGCGTGCAAATCGTCAGACCTTTGTTCGCCAACATCGCTCGGGCTCTTTTCGCAACATCGAGTGTGGAGAGAAGACGTACCATGGGCCACATGGATCCCTGACGCGCCCAGTTGACGATCTTGTCCATAGTCCCGAGAGCGTACTCGACTCCATTGCGCGGGGTCTCCAACGAAAGCTGGTTCGATCCGACTTTGGCGAGTTCGAAGGCGTTGGTAGCGGCGGCTTGGTTGACTGGCGGGGCAGCCTCGGCGGTTCGGGAAGGAGTTGTGGCGATGGAGCGGGCGAGGATGTAGGGGCGAGCAGACTGGCGGAGAGCCGGAGCGAGACCTGGCAGCACAACACAGGTGAGTGAGGCGTGCTAGGACACACGGACTAGATGCTTACCTGTTCGGATCGACTGCATCTTGACTGGTTGTAGTGGTGGCGTGCAGAGATGGGGAAGAGCCGACCGCTTTCTCGTCCTCGCTGGTTGGCTCCTGCGATCCCGCTTCTTACACGCCTCGACATGCTTGTACAGATCGGCTCTCACCATCGCTCACGCCTTACTGCACCTATTCGGACAGCCCTGCGACCGCTTCTGCATCGCGTCTGTCTCGACGTCCACTTTGGCAAGCCAACATCAATCCGAATCAGCAGGTCACCACCCGTCTTCTCGACCGCGCGAGGCCGGCACCCGGTTCGCTGGTCGACAGCCAAGCGCTCTCCTAGGACCGCGGTCGGCATATCGTATGAACACCCGAGAAATGGCTTTCGCTACGATGGGAGTCCTCGCATTTTCACTGCCGTCGGCCTGCTGTCCCTCTAGCGGAACAAGAATCTAGCATGACTGACCGAATGTGGACTCCCCACCGCGTCGATACCGTGCGGGAATGGTCGCGGCCGCGCCGGGTCCTACCTCTTCGTCCCTTTCTTGCCTTTCCTCACTTTCTGATTCCTCTTGACCACCCCACGCGTACCTCCCGCCCGAGAGACCGCTGCTGGCCAGACGCATCCACGCGAGCTCTACGTTTAGCGGTTCAGCTGTTCGCAAGACGCGTGCATGTCCGTTATTGCTTCCCCACTTTCTCCGTCTTGCCTGACTGCTGCTTGCTCGGGGCGCAACAGCGAATGTCCTGCGCCCGAAGCCTCTTACCATACCAGCTGTACTCGGGACTGTAAGGGCCGTGTGGACCTGCCAATCGAGGCCGACTGACAGTATTGAGAAGGCCGAGACAAAATCTGGTGGAAGACCTTGACCTGGTTCGTTAAGTGGATGTTGAGAATGCTTGACACTAGTGCAGAGAACCGTGTGATGAACAGCGCCGAGACCCGGAAAGCCCACTTAGATCCGTACGGGCATTGATTCTGGCCAGGTAACCAAAACCGAGAGCGCTTTTCTCGAGGTCGTTCAGGAGCAGAACCATCCCTGGAAGAAAAGGGCAGAAGGATACCCAACTGGCAACTTGCTCATGCTGCACGTCCTACTGATGACTGCAAGGTGAAAGACGCTCGCGGTGGGACTATTCCCTCTTGGCGGGTGTGCAGCCTGTCCGCCTTTTCTCAATGCTGACCCATCTCGGAACTCCTTCTCTCGACTCCTCCCCTCACGCCTTCTCCCTGTACGACCCACCCGCCGATGACCCATGCAGGTATGGCATGCTCCAGCTCCAGAAGAAAATGCGTCGCGCGAGGAAGGGTGTCTCTTGGTACCGCCGTTAAGCGGTGCCCGGTGGCGTAAACTGCGCGTTAGGGTTGTCAGTGAGTGCAGCCCAGTGGTACAGAGGCGGATGCTGCCAGGAGGGCGGCCTGGAGTTGAGCTATCCCTTTCTTCTTTCGTGTGCTTTTGCGTTTGCATCCTGTAGATTCAGAAACGTTGCCTTTTTCTCAATCCCCTCTCATCACGTCCTCGGCCCCGGCAGAGACGAAGGAGCGGAGAAGCAAGTGGGGAACGACGGAGAGCATACACGGAACGGGCCGGGTTGCTGGTCAAGCGGCTGAAAGGGACTACGACTGCATCTGTTCTTGCTGCTTCAGCAGCTCTGACCTGCAAGAGGTGCAATGTGTCAGGACTTCGATCGCTCTTGACCTTCCTGAGTCGGCGACGCGAGCGACCCGGTAGACAGCGCAATCTGGAAGGGGGAAGTCGATGCACCTCAGCTGGACAGAAAAGTCGTCGGAAACGTCGTCATCGTCCCATTCGTCCTCCCACAGCGAGGGAGCGTGCAGCGTAACAGAGCACGGCTGCGAGAACATACGCGTCTGCTTCGAATGCGATACGTGTCTGAAATCGCAGCGAGATGGTCTGGCACAACGAAGATAGTCATTGCGGAGGTGGCTCGTCGTAGTAATTCCGCTTCAACGCCCGATATTTCCGCAGCGAATACATAGCTTCTAGCTCTGCAGTATCAAGTGGTCAGCGTCGCCTTTTGCATCCTCCCGCAAAAAGATGTAGAAAAAGGAGAGAAGGAGAGAAACTACCGAGAGAAACGAGAGATTCCGACGTACCCTTCTTGATGAACTCGGCCTTCTTGATCCCTTCCTCTACCTTCTTCTCGTCCGCTCCGACGTGTGCCAGAAAGCACCCGTGCAGTTTCTGGTGGATTGGGTAGGATGGGTCGGGGTACTCCTTGGCGAGGTAGAAGAGCTGCGAGTGCGTGGTGTCGACGTTGCGAAGTGTCAGGACAGGCTACTAGCGCGATTGAGCTCCCTGCTTGCAGCCGCTTGCTGATGCGTGAGTGGGACGATGGCTAAACGCGATGAGGTGGAGACGAAGCGGTATTGACAAGGCGCACCTCCTTGTACAGTGCTCGAGCACGGTGACGTAGCTGTAGTAGTTTGGACAGCTTGGCGGATGCGACTTGGGCTGGAAGACGAGATCGACGTGAGAGGCAAGAGCAAGAAGCCGCCAGCGGGAGAGGGTCAACCCGCCGGCCGGAGCGATGAGATAGCAAGCGCGAGCAGCGAGTCTGGTACTGAATTCTAGCTCCTCACGGCCTTGTCGAGCGCTCCCCGAGTGTCCAGTTTCCGAGCAACCTTGACCCGACAGCCTCTTCTTTCTGTCGTCGATTTCTTCCTTTACAGACAGTCCAGGTTCAGCTACGCACGTGATGACCGTGCCGTAGGCCCAACATGCACATGACTGACGGTCGTAGCTCCATTCATGCTTTTCTGAACGCGACAGTCGTGATAGAAGACCCTGTGCTGCCACCGAAAGTAAAGCTGGCTCGCGGGACATTCGAGTGAACCTCAAGGCCTGCACACGTATCAGATGAGAAGTGTGTCAGACAGCTGTGACCGTCGGATCGGCAATAGCCTTGAAGGACAGTAGAGCGCACCGGTAGTTTCGCTCACAAACGCCTTCTCGAGTTCTGCCTGAGTCCAGTTGCCTGTCACCAGCAGAAGCAATAGTTCAGGTGTCAGTCAGGATAATCCTCATACGTCAATCAAGGACAGGGAAAGGCACGCACAGGATGTGATCAAGAAGAGTCCGTCTTTCTCGAGTAAACGTGCCACCGATGCAACGTAAAGCTCCCTCAGAGTCTTTCCTTCCCGAGTCTCGTCACTCAGGCATACTGCATCATACGTCCCCTTGTCCGTGATCAAGTCCCACCGCTCGCCGTTGACTCCCGCCACGTTCTTCCCAAGGGCAATATCGAGGATGTCGGCGACGAAAAAGCGCGGTGGAGGGTCGGCTAGTGAGTGTTCCTCGCTTGACGAGCGGGCAGAAAGGACGTTCTGGGCGAGCTCGATGGAGAGGGATGAGTAGTCCACGCCTGTGAGCGAAGTGTAGCCGGCAGCGGAAAAGGCGAAAAGTAGTTGGCCATTGCCGGTTCCGACTGGATAGAGTCCCAGGATGAAGTCAGAAGCAAGGCATTTTCCACGGCGGTGTATGAGTGTAGCGCATGTATAATCGAGATTGAGCATGAATATAGAGGGCCATGCGAGGTACAAGAGGAAGAAGCAAGACTTACGGTCCAATATCCGTCCGTCTTGCTGCGGGAAGTGCTCTTCTGCCCATTCGACCATATCTTGTGCCGAGTCTTCACCGAACCTGCAGAGAAGAGAAGGGAAGGTGTTCAGCCGGAGCGAGCCAAGGAAGGGTGAAGAAACAGGAACGTACCAAACCTCGCCTTCATCGCCAATCTCCTTGAACGTCTTGACTTCGCGCCGGTAGACCTATGCAGGAAAGATATCTGGTGAGTTCTATAAATCCCGAACGGCCTGGTGACGCGCTTACATCGTCCCAGTGATCCTTGGTGCCCAACTTTGAAGGCGGTAGTTCCTCGAGCGCCGGTGCTTGTCCTGACGCAGCAAGCTCTGCCATAGCTGCTTTGAGTGCCTCTGAAGCCATTTTAGCGTCACAAGCTGGTCTTTGTTGTGTCCGGAAGTTGAAGAGTCGCTCCGAGATTCCGCTCTCTGCTTCCTCCACATCCTCCACTTCTCGCTATGGCTGACGTTCCCAAGGCTACCAACATAGTCTGGCACCACGGTATCGACCAGGAGTCGCGCGAGAAGCTCGCTGGCCAGAAGGGTGTCACTGTTTGGTTCACCGGTCTCTCGGGTACGCCTCATTCTCCCTCAGATTGACGTGTGAAGGGAGCGCCGCGCTATACACCCCTGGTCTGGCATGCGGGTGGTATGGGTATGCGACTAATTAGCGACGTCTTGTAGCTTCCGGCAAGTCGACCCTCGCTTGCGCCCTCGAACTTGAACTCCTCGAGAAGGGCAAGCGCGCGTTCCGCCTTGACGGCGACAACGTTCGCTTTGGCTTGAACAAGGACCTTGGGTTCTCTCCCAAAGACCGCGAGGAGAACATCCGTCGCGTTGGCGAGGTGCGTCGCCCGATTTTCCTTGATTGCGTGCTCGCCGGAAGAATTTCTTCTGCTTGTCACTGGCTAACCACGCACAGCTCTTTACAGGTCGCCAAGCTCGTCGCTTCTTCCTGCACCGCCACCCTGACTGCCTTCATCTCGCCTTACCTCGCCGACCGCGCCCTGGCTCGCAAGATCCACGAGGACAGCAAGATCCCCTTCCTCGAGGTCTTTGTTGACGCTCCGCTGGAGGAGGTCGAGAAGCGCGATCCCAAGGGCTTGTACGCCAAGGCACGAGCGGGTGTCATCAAGGGTGCGTCAAGTTGCTCCGACCGCCTTCCCCTTCCTTCGCTTTTTGCCTCTGCGCTTTCCCTTCCTGTTCCTCCGTGCTTGCTACATGTCCCCCGATGCCGTTTCCTGACTTCACCACATTGTACACAGACTTCACCGGTATCTCTGCGCCTTACGAAGCCCCCGCCAACCCGGAACTGCACATCAAGACCAACGAGGTCGACATTCCGGGCGGTGTCAAGATTATCGTCGAGTACCTCGAAACGCACGGTTTCATCTAGACTCTTGTACACGTAGATAGCACAGATAGGGCGAACTTATATAGGGCTGTAACCGTATAGCATTAGAACACCCATCGTCTCTCTTTCTTTGCCGAGAATAAAGCAAGAACCTCGAATCTGGCTCTCGTGCCGGTTGACTGGCACACACCTGCTCTGCGAGGACAAGAGCACTGTGGAGCATTTCGCCACTGCGCGAAAGTCAAAGTCCCAAGACCTCTCTTGGTCTCGACTGTACAACAAGCCATGGCTCAGGTAAGCCTGTACTCGCCCAGCATCATCGTGTTCTACTAACGCTCCCCACTCGCAGATCACGCTGCTGTACTTCGCCGGCGTTCGCACCGCGATCCCCTCCGAACCGGACTCGCAGGTCCTCGACCTCCCGCACACGCCGTTCCCCCTCGCCAAGCTACGCAAACACCTTTGCGAGGTCGTACACCCCGACAATGAGGAATTCGAGCGCGTGCTGTACCGCAGCGGCTGGAGTGTCGACGAGGAAATGGTCGATGATGACAAGGAGGGGGAAGTGCTCCTCAAGGGTGGAGAAACCGTCTGCCCAATTCCGCCGGTCAGCGGCGGCTGAAGGACGATACGAAACGAGCGGTAGTTGTCACAACAGAGGAAGAAGCGGCGCATCAAAGCCCTATCTACATCTGCCCTCGCCTCCAGCTGTCGACACCAATTTTCCTATCCACCCTTCGCCCTCTTCCTCTTCTCATCCATCTCCCTCCTCTTCTCCTCAATCTTCCTCTTCCTCTCCTCCTTCTCCCGTTCCCTCCCCTTCTTGACCAAATCCCCCTCCTGTTCCCTCTCGGCCCTCTTCCGTTCCGTCTCCGCCCTCTCCTTCTGCAACGCCTCCATCTGCGCCGCCCTCTCGTCCTCATTGCCGCTGAACTGGTAAAACCCAGCACCGCGTGTTCGGTTCTCTTGAGTGCTGTCGTAATGCGAAACGAGCGGGGCGGCGGCGGCGGCGGCGAGCGTGGCGGCTCGTTGAGCCAGGACGGCAGGATCGGGGGCGTAGACGGGGAAAGAGGTCTGGTCGCCGTAGATGACGTTGGATCTGCGTTGCGAGAAGGGGTCAATGGGGACAGGGCGAGCGGAGGGAAAGCGGAACGGGACGAACGCGGCAGGTCCTTCGCCGGGCTGGAAGGCAGACGGGGCGTGGTCACCTGCTTCTTGATACTGCGGTCCTTCTGTAGCTGTTGGGTCTCGGAATGGAGCTCCTCGAGGTACTTCGGAGCGAGGGATCAAGCGAGTACGTCCGAACTCGTCGGTGAACTCGACGAGAGGGTCATGCGGCAGAGGTGGACCAGACTGCGAAATGCTGGAATGGGTTAGACTCCTCTTGCTATGAAGGCTCGAGAGAAGGTGCTGACTTCGTCGTCGTCATCGTCATCATGTGCATGTGCTGGTCGACTTGGAACGGTCAAGCTTTCGTCGATGTCGGAAGCAGCATCCGATTCGTCGGAAGAGGCGTCCGGATTGTCGTACGTCTTGCGGTCAAAGTCGACCAGCAGCGATCCAATCTGATCTTCATTCAGCCCCCCGGTCTTACCTTTCCTGTGTGAATGGAGGGTCAGTGGAGCAGCAGGAGGGACGGAGCAAACAGACCCGAGGAAAAGCGCACCGAATCTTGTCGTAGATGGCCGCCTTTCTCTCAAGCTGCTGCTTTATCCGTTCTGGGTCTCCTCTACCAGTGTCGACATCATCCTCGTAGATGACCTGGTCCTTCGCCTGACGCCCGGCCAGCCCCTTGTTCTGCCTGGCCCAGGTTGGTAACTTTTTAGGGGCTCGAGGTACCCCGCCGGCGATGGTGCTTGATTGACCGAGACTGCGTGACTTTGTGAAGTCGGACTCGTGCTTGCTGTGAGGTGCACGAGGTCAGCAGTATGGAGACGGGGGCGGGAGGAGGGGAGACTTGCGATATTTGGGCTTTGATGTCGAGGAAGGAACCGCTGGATATGGATGCATTACGCTGCTTAGGTGGCATTGCACCTTGACTGACTTGTAGAGCTGTAGAGGCGAGAGCGGTGAGTGCAGGACAAGCTACAAGTGGGGAGAGACAGTTGAACCCAATCTGATCACTCTCATACGCTCTGACAGACTCGAGATGGATACAATAGGACAACAACCAACCTACGAGTCACAACTAAGCTTTATCAAGCATTCCGACATTGATCACCTCGTCTCAATCCGCATCTCCTCATTTCAAGCCAATCTACCTCAACGTCCTCTCCTCGATCTGCTCCAGCAACCCCATCTCAAGCATCATGGGTTTCAGCAAGCCCTCCCCTCCGACCTCTATGTCCGACTCGAGCTCTGGGCCGACAACAAACCCCTCTTCCCCCCCTTACAAACTGCTCACAAACCTTTCAAATCTCGCTCTCAGATAGCCTGGAACGAGAACCTTACCCTGCCCATAAAGTACCGCGACTTGCCTCTCTCCGCTCAACTCGCCGTCACTGTCATCGATATTGCTGGACCACGCGAAGAAGCCATTGTGGGGGGAGCCACCCTCCGCCTCTTCGGCAGCCAGAGCACCCTCAAAAAGGGCAAACAGCGACTCTACCTCTGGAAAGGTCAGGAGGCGGATGGCAGCGAAGATACCGAGACGCCGAGCAAGGTGGGCTTGAAGGACGAGATGGGGAGGCTGGAAAAACTCGTGAAGAAGCACGAGAGGGGAGACATCCCGAGGCTCGACTGGCTCGACAAGCTGGCCTTTAGGCAAATCGAGAAGGTGCACAAGGTGAGCTTGTCTGCTTGGGTCGTCCACTCGTCTTCTAACCCATATTTACTGTTTGCAGGCAGAGTCGGAAAAGTCTGAGAACCTATTCCTCTACATTGACCTGCCACGGTTTGACTTTCCGGTCGTCTTCAGCGAACCAGTACGTATAGGTTCTCGCTCAGCTTGCGAACGACGCTGACTTGTTGACGCTCGCAGGAATACCCGCTACCCGTTTTCTCCTCCCTCACTCTTTCTTCCGCACTTGCCGCTCCTGCCACCTCCACTACCTCTGCCCTTGGCTCCACCTCGGGCAGCTCACCATCCAGCGTGTCGGCTGAAGCGTCCCTCTTCACTGTTGTCGACCCCGAGATCGTCCGTAAAAACCCGGTCGAGGCGAAGCACCGAAGGCTCGTACGCGATCACCGCAACGGCCCGCTTGACAGAGAGCTCAAGCCAAACGCTAAAATCAGGGATGAGCTCAACGTGCGTGGATGACTCTTTGTCCCTGCTAAAGTATATCTAACCGATTATGCCCACAGGAAATCCTTCGCTATCCGCCAACGCAGGAGCTGACGACTCCTCAGCGCGACTTGCTCTGGAAGTTCCGCTTTTACCTCACCCGAGACAAGCGCGCCTTGACCAAGTTCCTCAAGTCCGTCGTTTGGTCTGATTCCGGCGAAGCAAAGCAAGCGGTCGAGACCTTGCTGCCGATGTGGAACGAGGTCGAGATGGATGATGCGCTCGAGCTACTGGGACCGGCGGAGGGCTTCCGCGATAGGCGGGTGAGAGCCTATGCGGTCAAGCAGCTGGAAAGGGCTGACGACGATGTACGTATTCCGGTAGGATATCGCTGCGGAACACCACTGACTCACCGATTCGCTTGCAGGAGCTCATGCTGTACCTGCTGCAACTCGTACAAGCGCTCAAGTTCGAACCAACACCTTCCTCCTCTTCCTCCTCCGCTTCCCCCAGTTCATCTCTTCGCCATTCGATTCATCCAGCGCACTCCCGCCATGCCTCTGCCCTTCGATCTTCGACTTCTTCCGTCAATCTTCCCACACTGGAGGATTTCCTCGTGGACAGGAGCGCGAAGAACGCTGTCCTCGGCAACCATTTCTACTGGTACATCCACGTCGAAAAGGAGGACAAGACGAGGCGCAAGATGTTTGAGGAAGTGCAGAGGAAGTTCGAGCGGAGGTTGAAGGAGGTAAGGTGTACCTCCTGATCATACTGGTTCACCAGATCTAAGCGTTCTTACTCGACAACAGCTCCAGCAAGAAGGAGAACCCGACCGACTCGACGCGTTCCGCCGACAAAGCGAGTTTATATCCCGCATCACTACTCTGGCCACTACCCTACGACTATCCAAGGATGCTCGACCTAAGAAGATCGAGAAACTCCGCTCGGTGCTTTCCTCTTCCTCGTCCAATCTTAGCACTTTCTCCCCTCCTATACCTTGCCCCCTCGACGCCCGCGTCACGATCACCGGTATCGATGCCGAGAACTCGTCCGTCTTCAAGTCCAACCTCTTCCCGCTGCGGTTACAGCTTTTGACCGCCGGCGAGGGAAGCGAACCCTACCCCGTCATCTTCAAGAACGGCGACGACCTCCGACAGGACCAGCTCGTCATTCAGCTCTTCACTCTCATGGACCGTCTCTTGAGGAAAGAAAACCTCGACCTCAAACTCATGCCTTACCGGGTTCTGGCAACGGGTGCGGTCGATGGGATGATGCAGTTTGTACCGTCGAGGACGTTGCAGGATATTACAAATGAGTATGGGGCACAGGGGCTTCTGGGGTATTTGAGGGAGAACCACGCGGATCCGGGGAGCGTCGGGACGTATGGGATCAAGCCAGAGGTACTTGACACGTATATCAGGAGTTGCGGTACGTACTCGTGCGCTCTTCTTCCGTCTTGCCTTCATGCTGACCCCTCTCTTTTCGTTTGTAGCCGGCTCTTGCGTCGTCACTTATCTGCTCGGGGTCGGAGACCGTCACCTCGATAACCTTCTGCTGTCGCCCGATGGCCACTTCTTCCACGGCATGTTCCCTCATCCTCCTCCTCCCTAGTTTCGCTCACCTCGCTCTCCTACAGTCGACTTTGGCTACATCCTCGGTCGCGACCCCAAGCCTTTCCCTCCCGCTGTCAAAGTCTGTAAAGAAATGGTCGAAGCCATGGGGGGGATGCAGTCGCCCCACTACGCCCGCTTCAAGAGCTTATGCTACACGGGCTTTACGACCCTTCGCAAGAACGCCAACTTGCTGATCAACCTCGTTGCGTTGATGGTGGATGGCAATATTCCCGATATCAAGCTTGAGCCGGACAAGGCCGTTATGAAGGTGCGCTTCTTTCCTCTCTCTTCCCTCTTCGATCCCGCTTGAGTATTCAGCTGTTTCGAATTGGGCTCGCGCGGGTGCAGGTTCAAGACAAGTTCCTTCTCAACCTGTCTGAGGAAGAAGCGATCAAAGAGTTTGAAGCCTTGCTCAACGAAACGTCCTACTTTTCCTCCGTGCTGGATCGCATCCATTCTGTCGCTCAGTACTGGCGTGCCTAGACTGCATCTCGTCTTCTCCCGCCCGCTGTCTGTACCTCCCGAGCTGTAGATTTCGCCAGTACCATGTTGTCGTTTTTTTCTCGTGCCTCTCTCGCTCTGGTCTGCGACTGAACAAGTCTCTCTCCACCGCTCCTCTCGTGCAACGTTCACGAATACCCAGTGAGACGGATAACCTGGTACAGCATCAGACAATAAAGAAAGGGTATCGAGAAGGCCAAGACAGGCGAATGAACTAGAAGAGAAAACAGAAACCGATATCTACTCTCGAGATAAAGGGCGGGATGGGGGTGAAAGGTGGAAGAGGCAGTCATCAGCGAAAAGACAAGAGAAAGAAGGCGGGAAGGGAAAGAAGGTCACTGGGGCCAATAAGGGTATCAAATCAGAAGAAGACGGGGGGAAACGTTAAGTCCAACAACACGCCATGGCTCCATCTCGTCAACCATCGTCGTCGCTCCAGCACGCTTATGATCGCATCTCAGCCCTCGAAATAGCCCGCAACAAATCCCGCATGTCCAACGGTCCTCCTCGTGCGACGTCTCCTGACCCAGAGCCAATATTACCCACTGCACTAGCCAACCCAGCCCCATCACCGCTCTGCTGGTCAGCTGCTTCTCGCGCCGCGCCTGTTGGAGCGGAGGAAGAGGAAGCAGAAGAAGGGGCGTCGAGGAGACCTTGTTGGGACCGAATGGTGAGAGACCGGTGGGTCTCCGAGGTCCGGTGGGTGATATAGGCGTCGGCGACGCGAGTGAAGGATGTGAGGCGATGGGTTAGGTGGCGGAGACTGGCGGTCTGCGAGGTCGGGATAGGAAAGAGCATGCGCTACGAGTCAGTGGGATGGAAAGGCGACGTGAGAGAGATGAACTGAGCCCTACCTCGATTTGTGCATCCAGGATTCGTCGATCTAGCCCATCTTCGCTTCCTTCTGCTGGATCGTCCGCTCGCGCCTTCCCCTTGCCCTTCTTTCCACCTTGCTGCTTGTCCTTGACACCCTCGCCAGCAAGCAAACTCCGGCCCAGCTCGAGCGCTTCCTCGAGACTCGTCGGGTTGGGCCGGGAGAGCTCCAGCGAGGCAGCATACTTGGCGAGATTATCGGTCGTCAGAGTTGGCGGTAACAGAGTAGCGTAGGACGTCGAGGCAGCGGCGTGAGCTTCTGTTCGTCGATCAAAGAAGGTTTGGTAGACGGGTTCGAGGGATTGTCGCAGTTCTTGCTCATGGGCGATGCTGTCAAGGGCGAGGTCAGTCCAGCTTCAGGGTGCCGAGACAGTGAACGGGACGCACGCAGCGTAGTTCTCCTCCAATTCCTTCATTTTCGCGGCGTTGCTCTCGTTCTGCGGATGAGGCGGTAGTTGATCCGGATCTTGTGACTGGCTTGGCTCCTGCAGCATTGAGACTCATGAGTGAATGCAATTGAAAGAGACGAAGTAGCAAGAGGTGCTCACCGAGAACGGCACGCTCGTATCAACCCGCAAACTGCACACGTCCGCGATGAACCCATCCAAAACATCCTTCGCGACCCGTTCTGCCTCATCCATCTCAGCTTCCGGTATCGACGGGAGCACGCGATCCCGCGTGCGCTGTGCCGACCATGAAACGATGCTTCGTAACCGTTTTGCGAGAGGATCATCGGCATCAGTAGAGCGATAGAGCTTGTCGTCCGCGACTTGAGGATGAGGTACAGCTGCGAGACATTGACGATGAGCTGTGTGCAGAAAAAGGCGATGATAAGACGAAAGCGCACCTTCGAAACCACCGCCGATACTGCTGCCTCGATTTCGACTGCCCCTTGCACTGCTTCTGCGTGCTGATCGTCCTGCAGTAGCCGGTGTTCCCGGACCTTGTCGGAAGGCAATGTTCTTGACCTGCACTGGCGTTTCGTGCACGTGCACTGGTTCTCGATCGGAAAGAGGCGGGCGGGGAGGGGTGAAGCGGCTTCGGGAGGTAGACGGGATGGGAGGTGGCCGCGAGTCGTCGGGTGTGATTTCGTCACTCGTCGTCGGTGCTTGTCGAGCGGTTCGAGGAGCCTGAGGAGCGAGGGGCAGGTTTAGCTATTGCGTCTCTCTTCAGGGGCAAGCGCGTAAAACAAACCTTTGCTCGCGGGTTGGCTTTCGGCTTTGCAGCTGCCCGCTTCGTCTGCCCCGGTGCATGCGGTGTTGGTGGATTTGTGGTGAATGGGAAGGGTTCCGGATCATCGGCAGATTCGTCGACGAGGAGAGTTGAGTATTCAGGTGGAGGCTTGTTGAGGCGCGTCGATTGACTAGCCGCGGCTCGAGGCTGTCGTATGTAGGCATGTAAATGAGTACGGCGGACTCCACGCGCGTGTTTCGACAGAGAAAGGGGACGAACAACAAAGCCCCTCCGAGGTGCCGGCGCGCTCTGCTGGCTCCCTGACGCTACCGGCCGCGCTGGTACTCGGTAGTCTTGCTCTTCTTCATCTTCCCTGTCCACTCGAGCGCGTTTTGCGCCTGCCCGGACCTTTGCCGCCTTCCCAGCCGGCGCAACCTTGACTACCTCTTCTTCCTGCTCTTGCTGCTCCTCCTCGTCACTCGAGACGCGTTCTCTCGCTGCCCTCTTCTTCCCTCTACTAGTCTGCTTCGTTCGAGCTGGCGACGGGGGTTCTTCGGCGATGATAGCGGCCTTGGGGGCGCGCGACGACCCTTTCGAGGGTTTGAGCGGAGGTGCGGCTCCGACTGACTCTACCGACTCGTTGCTGAGCCGAGTACTTCGTCTCCGACCATTGTCTGCCGTGACGGAGCCGCGGACTGGCGGAGGACCTTTATTTCTCGACTTGTTTGAGGGTTTGGGCGGCGGAGGGGGAGGAGGTCGGTTTGGGCTGTTGTCGTTGTCCGAGTCGGAAGGGTCACCGTAGAGATCGGGATCTGGTACGACAGACTTCCTTATGGCCATTCTGGCTGCCCTAGGAGCTGGCATGTGGGGGAGAGATGGATTGTTTGGAATCGAGACGGGCAAGGGAAGGCAAAGCAGGACGACGACGACTTGGGGCGGTCAAGTGGGGTGTCGAGAGCGGCCACAGTGAGCCTGGGTGTTGATGGGGCTCTAGTTGAGGCGGTCAGGGAGAGTTTAAGCGGAATTTGGAACGATGAGGGAGTTGAAAGAATGCACTCGGGTGTTGAAGGAATCAACCTCGTACTCTCGTCTCTCTGGGTGGTTACTGACGAGCTGTAGGGACTTAGATACCTTGTCAAACCCCTTGCGGACTGCTACAACAGTATCTGTTGGAGGCTGTGATGAGTTGCCGTCGTTCACTTCTCCGCTTCCTCCCCGATCCAATTGCTCTCTGTCGTATCTCACTTGCTGCCTATTCTTGCTACTAAAAGCACCCTCTACTTGTCTCGGACCACTTTGCAAGTTCAGCTGCCTCGTACACTGCACTCTGCCTCCTCCTCTCCGCCCATCGCCACCGCCCCCCTCCTTCAGTCCGCCTCCGTTCGCATCAGCCACGCCAAGCCTGTTCAGTTCGACTCTTGAAATTTGTGTGAGTCTGTCGAGCCTTCTTGTCTCGGTCCGACTCCACGCAGGGCATGTTCGAGTGCCCCCATTCCCGAGGAGACCTTGCCCAGTCGCAGTGAGGAAGCCGTAACCACGTAGCCAGGGCAATACCTCATGCCTGCGACCCGGTCTGGCTGACCTCCATCGCATCTTCGTGCGGAAGCTCTGCAGGTTCTCTCCTCCTCTCGCTTTTCAACCCCAAGTCAATTCAGGAAAAGACGCCATGGGTAATGACGGTGCGCCTTTTCCTCCGGACCATCTCGTAGCATGTACTCAGCTTCGTGTGACTGCTCAGGTGGATCCATCCCGAAGCGCCACGAGTTGACCCGAACAAAGGCCAGGCAAGTTCGCGAAGACGACAAGGACCGCGTTCGCCAGCTGTGGGCTTTCTGTGCTCTTTCCAAGGTGCGAGGCTCTTTCTCAGAGCTGTGTTCTGTCGCTTGGCTATCGGCCGCTCCCTCCCGGCAATTCAGATTCCGTTGTGTCAGTTTTTCCCCAACTAACACTCACCCTACTGCAGCAACCCCTACGTCAACCCGTCGTGTCATGTCCTCTAGGTCGGTTATACAACAAAGAAGCCCTCATCTCCTACCTGCTCAGCCCGCCTTCAACCTCCGAAGTCTCTCCGTTCGGCAACGACGGTCTCCTCGTCGCCGGCCACATCCGCTCGCTCAAAGACGTCACTACCCTCCGCCTCACTCCCAATCCTGCTCTGCCAGCCGATGCCGAGCAAGACGCAGCGGCCCACCTCGGTGGTACGCAGGACTCGCCGCCTGCGCAGTTTGTCTGCCCCATCTCGATGAGGGAGATGACTGGCGCGGTGCGGTTCGTCTACCGCAAGCCGTGTGGGTGTGTCATGTCCGAAGCGGCGCTGAAGGAAATGCGAAGAGGGCAGGAAAAGAAGGGAACTGAGGCGTTGAAGGAGGAGAAAGGCGAGTTGTCGCACGAGCATGTCTGCCCAGTTGATGGCGAACGGAGCGAGCAGCCGGAGGAATGGGTCACACTGAACCCGAAGGACGAGGAGCTCGAGGTGATGGAGGAGAAGTGGGAGGCTAAGAAACTGAAGGAGAAGGAAGACAAGAAGGCGGCCAAGGCGGCTAAGCGTAAGAGCGCAGCTGCAGATGGGGAGGAGGCGCCGGCGAAGAAGAAGAGTAAGGCGGACAAAGCGAGTGCGGTGGCCGCGGCGGGTGCGAAGGCGGCTGGTCCGGGAGTCAAGGCTGGCGCAACAGTCCCACAGCTTCAGGCGACTCTTGCAGCCAAGCTCGCCGAGCAGAAGAAGCAGCAGAGCTCGGCTATCGCGTCATTGTATGTGCAGAAGGGAGAGAACGAGATGAAGGTGCGCTTGGCATTTCCTCCCCGCCCAACGCTCCCATCCCTCGCCGCGACCCGTCCCCGAGTCTTTGCTGACACTGTCTTTGTTGACGCTTGCAGGACAAGGATGGGCGGAGTAACTGGATGACGCATGGGACTTACGCCCGGTTCTGATCTTTCTCCTGCGTTGTATCTTCGCTTGGTAGTCGACTGTTGTACGCATCGTTTCTGCCGCACATGCGACCATGTTCTTCTGCGTACCGCGGGAGAGCCGATCACGATGTCAACATGCGCCTGGCAGTTGGTGAAGCTCGCCAGCGTCAGTCGTAGCCGTCGCCGTTCCTTAATTAGTGTTTCCACACTTTCGTCTCGCTAGACATGGCTGCCCGCTCCCTTGGGTCCATCAACTCGCGTCTACTGCGCACACCTACAGCTCTCGCCTCTCGTCGGCCAGCATTCGAAGCGATGCCGCTTCCATCGGTCGGCTCAGATTCAATCGCCTCAACCTCCCGTCGAACCCTTGTGACGAGTGCGGCAAGACATGCTCTGATACCATACGTTGTGACTCGAGAGGTACGTACTGCTTTCCTACCCGCCCAATCACCGATGTTGACCCTTCTCTCCTCTCGCAGCCTCGAGGAGAACGAGTATCGGATGGTGCGTTGGTGGGACCCTGATGCGACTCAGAGGGTCGTGATAAACGCTCATGAATGATCTGCCGCCCTCGCCAGTCTACTCGCGACTTCTGCAAGAACGGATCGTTTTCCTCAACGCACCTGTGCGTTTTCTCCTTGTGCCCCAGAGCCTGTCCTCGCTTCGTGCGAGCTACCCACGAACGTCTTGAATGTCTGCTGACCCCACGCTATGACCGCAGATTGACGACGCCCTGTCTTCTGTCGTGGTCGCCCAGCTTCTTTTCCTCGAAGCCGAATCTTCTGCGCCGATCTCGCTATACATCAACTCGCCAGGTGGCAGCGTCACCGCGGGAATGGCTATATACGACACAGTGAGCCTCTTACCTCGTCCCTGGCTCTTGGTCGCTTGTCGGCGGGCTGACGGCTTTCTCTCCTTCGCGTCGTTTCGGACATGAACGCGAGCAGATGCAGTTCATCAACTGCCCTGTTCATACGATCGTAGTTGGACAAGCAAGCTCTATGGCATCTCTTATTCTAGCTGGCGGTGCGCCGTGTTCTTTTCCCGTCCAAGACGGATAATCGAGACTGACCCAGCGGTTGTCCTCAGGCGAGCCCGGACACCGAAGCGCTCTTCCTCACTCGTCCGTCATGATCCACCGTACGCTTGAAATTTCTTGAACATGGTCCTCTTGCTGTTAAGACTGAGCTGGCTTTCTCTGCAGAACCCTCCGGTGGAGCTGGTGGTCAGGCGTCTGAGATTGCCATTGTGGTGCGTCTGATCCCAGGCAATACTTACTTCCCGATACTAAGCTCGGTCTTTGGTAGGCAAATGAGATCCTTCGCATCAGGGAGAAGATGTTTGATCTCTGTCAGTCTCCTTTCTCATTTTTATGTTTTCCTTTCTGACCTTCCCGGTCACCATATCCCTTTCTTCGTGGACACAATAGGTAGCTGACTGATCCCCTTCGTCTTCCATACACAGACGCCGATCACTGCAAGCACCCAGATGAAGATCGGGAAACCGCCCGTGCCCGATTCGGTTCGTTACCACTCCTTTGTTCACCCTCTATTCTGCGTCAACCTGTCATTGCACGACCTAATTACATGACTGACTCACCCCGACCCCTTTCGTCTCATCCTTTCTTGATTGTGCAGCCCGAATGCTCGACCGCGACCATTACCTCATCCCTGAGGCCGCCATTGGTCAACGGATCATTGACCAGGTTTTGAGGAAACGACCGGCGACAGCGGGAGGTGGATCCGGAGGGATCGCGGCGCCCTGAGGTAGGCACGTACAGCAGTCGTAGCACAGTCCCGAGCGGGTCTTATAGGCAGCGAAGCGGAATGTACACCGCTGGTCCGACGGAAGAAAAGTTGCATCCGCTAAGAAAGGTAAAGATAAAAAAGCAACAGGGGTACGGAAGGATGTACGACGACGGGAGTCCAAGGGGCGCGTGACGTGAACGCGGAGGACGGCTGACGAGCGACCGATAACGCAGAAAGTTGGGACGTAGCGAAACATGCGGTGGAGGGTATACATGCAGGAAAAACGGGAAGTGGCGTAGTCGGGCTGCTTGAATCCGCTTAGAGAATAAACTCGTTGAGGTTCCTTCGTGCGCGACGAAGTGAAAAAGGTCAGGTCCACCGGCGTTGGCGAGGCGAAGGGGAAGAAAGACTGACCTATTCAGGATGATATCGTACACCGAGGTCATGACTACCTTGACGAGATCGGTGTCGATAGCAGTGGTATAGTGGCAGTCTGCTCATCGAGGAGGAGAAGGAAAGGAGACGAGTCTTCGTCAGCCTGGGAGAAAGAGGTGCGAGAGAAACCTGACGTCAGGAGAATGTACGGGCGACGTACAGATCTCTTTGCTTGTCGACCGGTTCAGTCGAGTAAAGCGACCCTTGAAGAACTCCTTCGCAGCGTGGATGTCGGTGTCGTCGCCGACGTAATCTGGGAAGTGCGCCTTGATCGAGGAGAAAAGGATCCGCTCTTTGAAGATGTCGACCTGCGGAACTAAGGACTGCTCAATCCCGGAGCCCGAAGAGCTAAATAGGTACAAAGCAATGACTGACCTTGTTGAGGAAGAGAACCATAGACGTCTTCGTGAACCATTGCGAGTTGCAGATTGAGTCGAAAAGCATGAGCGCTTCTTGAGTTTGATTCTGCACATCCGCACCTCTTTTAGCAACACCTCTGGGGCTCAACCTGAGAGTACGCACTGAGTCGCGATCTTCTATCAGTACTTGCTGTTTGTGGGAGATTAGGAAGGTCAGTCGAAGTGTTCGAGAAAAACAGCCGAAAAACTGCGTACGTCGTAACCGGATATCGCTGCCAGGAAGAGGATGCAGGTAACATCTTGGAAGCAGTGTATCCTAGAGAGCGGGCAAACTTAGGCTGAGGTGGGTGAAGGACTACGAGAAAAGGTCGACGAACCATTTTTTCCGCTCGCTTCGTTGTCCACCAACGTCGAATATCCTGCAAAAACCCACACGTGAAGATATCGCAAGGAGGAGCGAGATGGGAGTGCGTACCGATACTGCAGTTCTCGCGACTCGAAGCACGTCTCCGTGATGCCCGTGGTTTTCTGCCGACACCGTAATACATCTTGATCTGTCGGCAGATAGGCTGGGCTGAAAAGGCGGTCCAGCTCCGAGTAGAAACTGCAGAGGGTATGTGAGCGAAAGTCGAAGTGGAACCCGCTGCGACGTTGCTTACTATTCCATACTGGGGGGGGAATTCTTGTCAACTGAGGTCACATCGTAGACAAGTCTAGTCGTGAGTGACCCACTTTTCTGGAATACTCGCCTCACTCCCCTTCAACAAAGCTGACTGGAGGCTGGTATCCTTCCATAACGCCTTCAGGGGTGCAAGTAACTCTGGCGGAAAAGGTTCTCGTTCTCGCAGGTCGGAGTTGTAGTCAATGAGTTCTCGATTCCCCTGCAGAAGAGGGTAATCAGTCGGCCGAAAGTAAGCCAGAAAGGAGCGTGCGTACTTCTAGTGATGCGTCGGTGAAGCCCACACCCAGCTCATTCATCAAAAGAAAACATGCTTTCATTCCGTCTCGCACGTTGACGAAGATTTGCTGCCGATACGCTTCTATTTCTACGCCAGTGAAGCCAGAGAGGTGGATGACCTGCCCAAGTGGTAGTCAGCTTCTGCGGCGGGGCTCAAGTACAAGACCACCCGCTGACCTTCATCTGTTTCTGCAACGGTGAAAGGTATAGCGTCAGTGCACCGAATGTAGAGCAGAGGTCACAGCAGACGCACGAGGATTGTGGATTTGCCCGAGCTTCCTGGGCCTGCGATTCCGAAGTTTAGTCGCTGCACTCCGGCAAGGGCAAGTAGGAAGAAAGGAAAACAGCCGAGGTAGCGCACCCAAGAGCAACATCTGCCGCAACGAAAAAGGGTCAGCTCCGCCTCATCCAACAGCTCACAAAGGACAGCACACCTTGACCTCCTTTGACATGCGCTTCTCGTCGTCCCTCAAAAGCTTGTCTATTCCTCGACTTCGGTTCACCTCCTCCATTGTTGATTGCGGTCCCGCACCGCCAGCTTCCGATGATCCGCAAGCGCCCATGATTGCTGCTACCGAGAAGCGAGAGGGTGGACGAGTCGGAGAAAGCCAAGGAAGGCGAGTTGATGGGGGCGGGTCGAGCAGAAGTTGCGGTCGCGGCGAGAAGGGCGAACAACGACAGGCGAGCGGCACAAGCTATAGCGATTGACAGTATGCCGCGGAGCGGAAGGCAGACGGCTCAAGAGGGGGAAGGGCGCTAGGGTGGCCTGCCGGATGGGGGCACCACTGAAGGTTTCTCTTTCTTTTGTTTGTTCACGCGTGAGACATTTGAATGGATGCTTCCTTCCGGCTCCCCCTGGCCGGCGCAGGCCGGAGGAACGCAGGATCTTCCGAAGACCTCCTGGCCTAGTACCAGGATGGCTTCCAGCGTGCTCGTCTCGCAGCGACTCCTGCTATAGGCCGGAGGTATAGGCAGGACCGGCACACAGGGGCGCGGGCGGCGTTCGAGCGGCGAGGAGCAGGATGAGAGAGCAGACGCTGACATTGTGTATGTAAGGGAACAACGGGCTCTCAAAGGGGAATAGCTTGTTACGCCAGGCTCGAAGACAAAGCATGGCGTTTCTGTCATCGGTGCGCGCGGCAAGCAGCGCTGATCTTCTTCGTGGAGCCCACCTTTCGTATCTTAGTAGAAGATTTCAGACAAGCAGCTGTGCCATGTACCGTACCAACAGGAGGCTTGCTTCTGGCTGGTGGTCGCAAGCCACCGCGGAGGAAGAGGCTGGTCGATATCTAAATTGAGAAGGTCGGTATGGGCAGCGGCGGGGTTAGGTTTGCGTGGGGTAATCAAGTCTAATATCCTGATAACTGAAGTACATAAGCCAAACACAAGGCAATGTATGGTGACTCGCCTTTTCGATGGGCCTCTCGATGTCACGCGGGAGAGGTGGGATATCTCGGCTGGTACTGTAATGAATGTGTCATTGACTCGTAGTGCTAGCTCCACGCCCCAGCCAGCGGTGGGATATGTCTCCACAACTTCGTCGCGTTTCCGTCCCCTGCCTCGTCCTCCCGCCGGATCGTTTGCTGTCTGACTTGCTTGACCGACGTAGAGTCCCTTGATCCTCCTACATATACGCCTAGCCACTCCCCTGCACGCTTCGCCACTTTCTTCACACTCTCTCTCCTCCTCATCCAGCAATGGAGGCCTCCCCAGCGCCGGCAGCACCGGCAGCGCCGCTTGCTGATGGCGGACTCATCCTACCACCGCCTGTGATCAAGTCCATTGTCGACAAGACCGCTGCCTTCATCGCCAAGTCAAACAATACCGGCATGCTCGAGGAGAAGATGCGGGCGCGAGAGAAGACGGACTCTCGCTTCGCCTTCCTGAACCCCACCGATCCGTATCACGCTTACTACCAGGATCGGCTAGCGGCGTACAAGGCTGGGGAGCAGCTCGAGCAAAAAGCGGAGGAAAAGGCGGCGGATGCGGATGGATTGGCCAGGGATGAGAACGATGGACGGCCACCAATGCCGCCGGTACTCGAGTTCCTGGTCGAAGATCCGCCGAGGATCAATGCGGTCGACCTGTGCGCACTACCTTTCGTCCCTTCTCACGAAATGACTTGGCTAAACTCCTCTTTTTGCAGCGACATCCTACGTCTTACTGCCCTCTTCACTGCCCGGTCCGGTCGTCGCTTCACGTCTGAGCTCGCGTCTCGCGAGTCGCGCAACTACCAATTCGATTTCCTCCGTCCCTCTCACTCTCTCTTCGGCTATTTCAACCGGTGAGTTCAACGACTAGCTGCGGTTCACGTAGCAAGCTGACTTTAGACGCCGTACAGCCTCGTCGAACAATACACCAAGATCCTCCTACCGTCGAAGGAGCTGATCTCGCAGATTGAGCGCCGCGCTGGAGGGCCTTCCGATTCTTCGCACGACCGGACAAACGCGGGACGGAGGGAAGTGCTCAAGGATGCGCGCCAACGGGTTCAGTACGAGAAGTGGGAGTCGACACGTCGTCAAGAGGAAGAAGACAAGGCGGAGGCAGAGCGAATTGCGTTCGCCGAGATTGACTGGCAGGACTTCCAGGTCGCTTCGACAATCGAGTTCACCGAGAACGACGAGGCCGGCATTGCGGAGCTTCCGCCACCTATGAGCTTGTCCGAGGTGGAGAACATGTCGATTGCGCAGAAGAAGATGGCGTCGATGATTATGGAGGGCAAGCAGAACGAGATTGTCGTGGAGGATGCGGAACAGGAGATGGAGATGGACGACGAGGACGAGGAAGATCCTGCAGCTGGCCAGCCTGTCGTTGAACAGAAGATCGAGGACGTCGTTGAAATTCAGACGGCAGACTCTTCAGCGCCGATCAAGATTCGGAAGGATTACGTTCGGAGTGAGTCTGTTTCTGTCTCTCTCACCTCTGCGGAACCCACTGAGCATGCTCGCGTTTGCAGCCAAGAAGGGCAAAGCCGGTCAGGCCTTCACCACCTTCGAGGGACAGCAGGTTCCAGTCGACGAGTTCAGCAAGCACGTCCGCTACGAACTCCTCGATCCCAGGTGGAAGGAGGACAAAAAGCAGCAGGACCTCAACCGTGCCGCGTCTGCCATCATGCCCGGTGGCACCGACGTCTCCGCCTCGATTCGTGCCATCGCCGCCAATCGTCCTGACATCTTCGGCGATGCTGACGAAGACGACGACGAGCGCAAGCGGCGTGCGGAGGAGCTTGCAAAGTCGAGGGCACGCGAAGCGCATGTGTGGGACGGACACGCCGCGTCGAAGGAGTCCATCACTCTCCGCTACCAGCAAACGGCCGACCTCAGCGAGCAGATCGAGGCTCTTCACCGCGCGAAGGGTCTCGTCGAGGCCGATCCGAATGGCCCGCAGATCGGTCCTTCCGTACCTGCCGCCTCGACTTCCACTGCCATCGAACCGCTCAACCTTTCCAGCGGCGCGAGTATCTCCGCCGGACCACAACCCGCATCCCTCACCATCGAGCGCAACACGGGCCGCGACTTCACTGCCGTCGGTGCCATGCCCAGCTTCGCTTCCACTTCCGACGCAACTGTCTCCGTATCTACCCCGTCGGACGGTGCTGCCGCTTCTACACCGTCTGCCGCCCTTCCGCCCGGTCTCCCCGCTCGACCGCAAGTTGCGAACCCTGGCGAAGCGCTTCCGGGACCTGGACCTGGATCACTCCGCGCTATGGAAGCAGCATCCGCCGCTGCTTCGGTTCCGGCAGCAGCAGCACCGTCGACTGGTACCGTTCGCCCCGCAGAGGATGAGCTCGAGGAAGAACCGTCGGCGAAGCGAACGAAGCGCGGCGACGGACAGATGTACTCGGAGGAGGACTGGCTGGCCAGTCACCCGGATCCGATCAAGATCTCCGTGCAGCTGCCGGATTACCCTGAGAAGCCAGCGTGGGGTTGCAAGGGCCAGGCTGTCGAACTCGAGGTGCCGCTCACGCTGCTCGTTGGTACGGTTCGTGACCGCATCCAGGTGAGTTTGCCTTGCTTTCAGCCTCTGCCTTTCGTCATGACTGATCATTTCCCTCTCACAGGCCATGGTGGGTCTTCCCGTTGGCAAGCAAAAGTACACGCACGCTGGACGCATCCTCGCCAACTCGACAACACTCGCTGCACTCAACTTCGACAATGGCGATGTCCTCAACCTCGAGATCAAGAAAAAGTAGCGAGTCTACTCTCACGCTTGTAATGCACTACTCGCTGTTCAAGTTCATGCTTCCGTTTGTCTCACGGCGCTATGGGCAAGGAAATCAGGGAAGTACAAGTTGGCTCGGATCTTGTTGCAGGCGATCAAACCACTTCGTACTTGGCAGGACGGCCAGCGTAAAAGTCGGGCTTGGGAGCGCGACCAAATCGGGGTTCGGGCAGGTCTGCGACGAACGAAGCGACTGTCAAGCCCCGCGGCTAAAACCGAAGGCTCGAAAAGACTCACTTAGCACCTCCTGGTAGATCTTGCTCACATCCTGATCCCAGACCTGCCTGAAAAAGGTCACGCCTGCCGGCTTCAACCCATGCTTCTGCACGAACTCCCGTGCCGAAAAGCCTTCCCGCTGAGTCGCTTCGAGGTTAAGTGAGGAAAGCTGTTCGAGGAGGAGCGCAGTGTAGCGATGGTAAGGCGTGCCATTTTGCGGGTGAGGGGGGACGTAGGAGAGGGTGGCAGGAAGGTCGGAAAGCGGGAGAGTCGATGACGAAGTGGCGGAGAGAGGGATGTTGGGCCTGTGCGAGTGCATATATTAGCGAGATTTGCTAGGTAAAGTGGCGGGCGCGACGTACACAAGAAGGTGGGCGAAGGTGGTGAAGGATTGGTTCATCTGATCAGGAACGTCTGGAAGCCAAACAAGTCAGCAGCAAGCATCGCAGGCAGAGAGTTAAGACTTTACCAGGGTCGATTAGGAGGAGAGTGTACAGCCGTTCCTCCTCGTGGAAAACCTGAGCCGAGATCTCAACACCTGCCCGAGTCTGCACAATGAGAAGCATTTCAGCACAGGAGAGAGCCTGTGATCGACGCGAAAGAAGGCTCACCTGCGCAGGCTTGGTAAATGATCCTGGCTCGACCGCCTCTCCCCCAACATGGAAACGCACGTCTGCTTGTGGTGAAATCGCAGCGAGAAGGTCCGGGGTGACGTGCATCTGAGTCACGCGCTGCATCTGTGTGATACGTACGGGTTACAGCCTGATATAACAGGCGGTCGAGAAGAACGAGGCGTACAAGGATAGCAAGATCGCCTTCTTTTCGCCATGCTCGTTGCGCAAGGTGACGGTACACGGGTTTAGACAGGTCGCCTGTAACGGCACAGCAGAGACACGAGGTGTCAGCGCATAATTTCCTCGTTCATTGGCGACGTTAGGTACTGTTCCTCCATCGCTAGCCAAGAGAAGCGGAAAAGAGACGGCTTCCTCTTCTCCATCGTGCTGTGTCGCTCACTCGTTCTATCTCCGTACCGGCACCCCCTCCTACACCGCAGATATCGTAGGAACGGCGATGGAACTCACCTCGACCGTTCTTCGCCCTCCACCTCGTCTCGGGATCATTGCTCCACGCCTCGACCTCGAGCTTCTCCAGCTGAGCCTTGTCCGCGGCCTGCTGTGTGAGCTGTTCAAGCTGCTCCAGCTTGGTCTCCCTGTCACGGGCGATGTAGGCGACGGCCTCATCGAAGACGGGGAGCACGCCTGATTTCAGAGGGGGAGTGTAAGTTGCGGTGGCGGCGGCGGCAGGGGCAGCAGAGGTCGACAGTTGTCGAACGAGTGCCCGGAGAGCGGTTCTTGAGCGTTGCATGGTGCAAAATGCGCGATGCACAGGAGCGGGAGACTGAGCTGAGCTTCCAGGCGAAGGCGGACGACCACAACCTCACCTCTCGCCGGAGTGAAGCAGAGACGGGTCGATGAAATTGCTAACAAGCTCTGAGCGCTTCATCGAGCAAATTGGGCCAGAAGGCAAGTATGCGGCATTTCCGGCTTCTCACTTACGCGCCGTAATCTGAGGAGTTGGGATGAAGCGGTCTCGTAGAAAGGGCTCGTAGGCCTGTCTGTCTTGGTCTGCCGGGCCAGATGCTCAGGATATGCTGATTACGCAGCTGGCAACGATGAAGTTGTTTGGTCAAGTCGCGTCTGAATTGGAGCTCCTCCTCCCGGTTCGAGACGCGTTTGTCCCTCAACAATCTATTCTTATCCCCGTTCCCTCTTCTGTTCTCTTCCTCTCTCGTGTTCCTTCCGGCTGTCAACGTTGCTCCTATTCAGCGTTTTCGTCAACACCCAGTCCCACCTTTGTCACTCTTTTCAACTCTCTTCCGACCATTCAACATGCTAGCTCCCCTCCTCGCCCTCCCCCTGCTCCCGCTCGCCTCTGCCGGCTACTCGTACTACAGCATGTGCGTCTGGATCCCGGTACCCAGTGCTCTGCAATAACCGCTGACGGATCTGTCGATGCCTTGCACGCCTCTTGCCGTCAATTTCACCGTCTTCCCTTCGTCTGGCCCGCCTTCGTGTTGAACGACCACAGCGACAACCTCCCACACACCTCAGAACAGGGGCAACAGGGCTACAACGACTGCGGCAGCGCCGACTCGCCGTCTTCCATGTGCGTAAAGCTCCCTCTGTTTTCCCCGTCTACGGATTTTCCGACTCGGACTCAGAACAACGGCGCCTGATGTACCTACCGATTTTCTAACGTGCAGGTGCCAGAGCGCCCACGTCAATAGTGTCACCGTAAGGCTCTCCCGCCATCGACCACCGCCAAGCTGCGGCAAAGACAGCCTTCCCAGGTCGCATTTGCATACTGATGATTATTATTCTGCCCATCCTGCCTTGTGCCTTCCTCCCTGCCGCTAGGATTTCTGCCTTTGTGCGTGCCCTCTACCACTTCCCAGCGAATATCCCGATTGGTCCAACTAATGTTCCTTGCCTTTTTCTCCGTGCGCAGGGGCTCCTCCTTCGCCTGGCCCTACCATTGGTTCCAGTGAAGAGTAGTACGTGCCCTCACTCTCCTTGGTTACAGAAGGCGAGTGCTGATGCCGTTCCCTTCGTTCTCTGATCTCCCTCTCGCACCTCTTTCTCCCTCCCGCTTTTCTGCGGGATTATCCCTCGTTTTAGCGAGGTGACGTGGTGCACTGCTTCTGGCCACGGTGCTCGTGTGATGCCGGCCGGCACTATTAAGAGCGCACACTACCTTTCGACCCCCAAGTACACACAAGTCACGGGTACTGGTGACTTCACCAAGATCAACATTCAAGCTGGTGACGAAGGTGGCGAGCTTGACCCGCACGGCGCTACTGGACTCGGCAACCCCATCGGTTCGCTTGTGTACGCCAATGGCCAGCAGATCCACGAGTGGACGAGTTTCGTGAGTGGCACCTTTGTTACTTGTATCTGGGTTTGTGCTGACGAGGTCTCGTACACAGATCTCCGACACCGAGTTCTGTTTCCGTGTCTGTCACGGTAAGACATGTCGTATCTTCATTTGCTCCCGTACTCACGCTACGGCGCTCTCCCAGACGCTTCGGACGCCTGGTTGTACTGCCAGCACGTTTACGATGGTGCGTCTCATTCCGTCGTACCGCTTCAAGCAGGATCCGCATGGGTTCCAGATGCGATTCCCCCTTGCCTCACTCATGCTGACTCCCTGCTTCGTGTCTAAAGTTATGGGTTGCGCTTGGAACGAGCCCGGTAACTTCCTCTCATCCAGCTGAGTACATAGGCAGAACTCATTGTCGCTTTGCAGGTAATTACGGCGAGGGATTCGACCAGTGCGAGGGCGAGCCGACCAGCAACCCTCCTGGCATCTACACCGGTGATGATGGCCAGGTCACCACTTTCTCCCAAGGCGACGGACACACCCCTCCTGCCATGGCTCCTGGTGCCTCAAGCAATTGCCAGGGTGTCGCTACCGTCGGTGGCAATGCCGTAGCGGCTGTCGCAGCGTACGTTCTGAGCTGAGACCCTTACATCCAGTGTCGCTGATCAACTCTACGCAGGACGACTACTGCCTCTTCCAGCTCCGTTGCCTCGAGCTCCGTCCCTTCCGCGTCCAGTGGCGTCTCGACAGGTACAACCTTGTCCTCTTTGCCCATTTCTTCTTCTTCTCTTACCGTCCCTCTCTCCTCCTCTACCTCCTCTACCGTAGTACCGTCGAGCTTCACCACCTCCACCGTCTCCTCGTCTGCGTCGTCCAGCGAGTCTTCCGGCCTCAGCTCCATCGTCAGCAGCTCCGGCTCGGTTTCCGTCCAGTCCGTCTCCACTATCACTCAGTCGTCCACCCTGTCTTCCGCCTCTCTTCCTGTGTCTACCGGTCAGCGTGCGGCAGCTTCGGCCTCGCAGTCCTCCTCGACCTCCGGCTCGATTCGCCATGTCGCTGGTGTCTCTGGCTCTCTGGTCGGTATAGTCGGCGCGCTTGCCTTCTTCGCGTAAATTGATTGTCCGGGTCTATAGGGCTTGCGCAGTCTGGCAGGTAGGTTGGAGGGTAGGATTTTCGCTTTTCGAGTTACACGGATCATCGTTCGGATCACTTCCTACACACTACAGACACTCTCTTTCTCCTCTCGTAGGCTTTTAATTGCAGCGTCGCTCGTTCAGGACACGCGCGTCTGGGGCTGGACAGACCTCGGCGGCCGAAATCGAGAGGGAGAAAAGGAAACTTGAAGAAAGAAAAAGCGGTGGGACAGCACCCTGTGCTACATCGCTGCAGCTCTGTTCCTACGCTTGGTCCTGCTGCTGACTACGCCTGCGCGAGTCTGGCCAGATTCCAAGCTCGCGTTGAGGGTTGCGAGTTGGTCGTCCTCGCCCGCCGTCTGCCATCCTACATATATAGTGTCTGTTTCACTTCCCTCGTTCGCGTGTTCAACGCCAACTGAGCATCTGAAGCGCTCGCCTACGCGTCTGTTGGCAATCTCGAGCCACTCTCTTCCGTCCCGCTCCAGCGTGCACTCCCTCGACCAACTTCATCTCATCAACTCGTCTAAACTCCCGCAACCATGTCATTCTTCGGCGCCCGACCAGCAGCTACCTTGGATCCAAAGGACGTAGAAGTCCCTAACCTCCCCGCTGACTCGACCTCGCAACTCGCCTTCTCGCCAAACTCAGACCTGCTCGCCGTCGCGAGCTGGAGCAATGAAGTCAGGGTGTATGAAGTGAACCCGCAGGGACAGGCAATTGGCAAGGCTGCGTACAGTCATGAGGCACCCGCGCTGTGCGTCGAGTGGAGCAGGGTGCGAGCGATTTTCTTCGTCTTGAAACAACATGGCTTTCTGCTTATATTTCGTTGCCGTCTTTCGCATCGCATAGGATGGTACCAAGCTCATTTCAGGAGGAGCAGACAAGGCGGCGCGGATGATGGATGTGCAGACTGGACAAAGTCAACAGGTTCGTCAAGCGTTTTCTCTTCTCTCTTGCTGATTCTGCAGCCAGGCTGACTGATGGTTGTTCAGGTTGCACAACACGACGACACGATCAAGTGTGTCAAATTCTTCGATGCGGCTGGGCAGGGACTGTTAGGTACGTTCGCCGTCACTCCGCTACTAGGGCCTGTACTGACCGTTCCTTGCTTGCAGTGACTGGATCATGGGACAAGGTGTGCCAATTCACCTCAGGACAGAGGAAAGTGTACTGACTCCTCCCCTCCCACAGACCCTGAAGTACTGGGATCTGCGAACGCCCAATCCCGTCGCGCAGGTCCAGCTGCCAGAACGGTGTTACAGTAAGCCTAGCGGCCAGAACTCCGACGAGCTCGAGAGCTGACTACCTTGTACTCGCAGCTCTCGATGTCACCTACCCTCTCATGGTCGTTGGCACGGCGGAACGACAAATCCAGATCTTCAACCTTAGCAACCCGACACAGGCGTTCAAAACTATCACGTCGCCGCTACGATGGCAGACACGGGTGGTGAGTCAGTTTCCTCGTCGCATGCAGTCGACTCTGGATTTGATCGATTTCCTCGCCGTTGCAGATCTCGTGCTTCCCGGATGCTATGGGTTATGCGGTGGGAACGGTTGAGGGACGAGTGGCCATCCAGTAAGGTTCCCTGATTTCTCGAATATAGTCAGAGTCTGACCACTCGTACCTACAGACACGTGGATGACAAGTCAGCAAGTAGCAACTTTACCTTCAAGGTACACACGCATCCTCCCCTCGTCCTCCTCAAGTGGCCAAGATATTAACGCTTGCCTCGTACTGCTTCGCAGTGTCACCGAAAAGACGAGCCGGCGCCCTCGAAGTCCTCGTCCGTATACGCTGTCAACGACATCCAATTCCACCCTTATGGTACCTTCTCCACTGCCGGTTCAGACGGTACCATCAACTTCTGGGACAAGGAGAGCAAGACCCGATTGAAGAGTACGCTGTCTTCTCCTTACGCCTCGCTCGTCACGCCGAGCAGTTCCTGACGAAAGACGCCGCGTTACGCAGCATTCGACAACAAGGGCGGCCCGATTTCTTCGACTTCTTTCAACCACACTGGACGAATCTTTGCCTACTCGGTTACGAACGATTGGTCGGGAGGACATATGAGCAACAAGCCTGACTTTGTGAACAAGGTTTATTTGCACCCTTGCAAGGATGAGGTGCGTTGTTCCCCGTCGCCCTTCTGTCGAGTCACAACAGTGCTTGAGTGGACCGCGACTGACTTGCATACTTGTGACTTTGCTTCTCGCAGGAGGTCAAGAAGCGGAACAAGAAGTAAACAGCGGGTTGTTCCTGTGTTTTAGATATGCGTTGTCTTGTTAAATGCATCTTCTTTCTCCTTCTCGTCACCGGGCTCTCCAGCCCAACACAGCACATAGCGCTCAGGTACTGCGAAGTATGCGAGTTGCGAGTGTCTCTGTACCACGGTAACGATTTAAACTGCAGGAACAGAGTCGGTGACGGCAAGGGGTCCTTCGGCAGGAACGAGGTTGCCGAATTTGTCCCGTCTTGCTCGGCTGTGCGTTCGATGGACCGGTATGAGCCGCTGCCTATACGGGAAGACGAGGAAGATATAGAGGGAACGCACAAGAAAGTGTAACTCAGGGTAACCTCTTGCACATCCTTCATCAGCGGGTCGTCGACGTAATCCCGATCGATGAAGAAGAAGACAGGTAGGTCAACCTCTTCCCCTGCGAGAATGCGCTGCTCCTCGAAGCAGAAGCATTCGACTTTCGCGAAGTAGGGAGCGATCTGCGAAGGTTGGCGAGAGGAGGGACGAATCAGAGATGGCATTAGCGTTGAGTTCTGGCGTGAGGGAACGAGAGGAGAAGAGAGGAGCCCACATTTGCCGGTGTCACGTTGTACGTCGCGATCCCAATGATGTCCTCATCCGAGTTGTTCTTTGCCGTGTAGAACGCGAGTGCCGTTTCTCCGGGCAACACCCTGACCTCCTTCTGCTGCGGCGTGAAGCTCCACGGCAACGAATCACTGGAGTCGGCGTTGAAGCTGACCCTGATTCGACTGCTCAAGTCTGTCCGGGCAACGAGTCGCTCGGGACTGAACTTTGTCGAGTCGGTTTGAGGAGTTCCACCGTAACCAGTCGTGCTGCAGAATACGCGGTAGAGGGGTACGGCGAGGTACGAGGCTGCACCGACGAGGAGGACGGTGGCGGCGCTGTAGAGGGCGAGGGAGCGGTTTCGTTGCGCGTAGTGTTGCTGCTGTGCTCGCGAGTAGGCTTCTGAGGCTCGTCGACGGGCGTTGCCTACGCTACCGGGTGTTGATGAGGGTCCATTGGATGTCGTATGGGAAGCCCATCGTCGTTGCAAGAGAGTTCGGCATGGTGGAGAGGGAGCGAGAGATGTAGGAAGCGGGGAGAAGGTGCGTGAGGATGAGGGTAGCGGGAAGGGTCGCCGGGATGCTGATGGTGAGGGTAGGCGAGCTATTGACCGGGCTGATAGTCCACAGCTGAACATGGTGATGCTGGTGTGGAGACGAGAGCGGGAGAATCGAACTGTGGGAGAAGCAGCTCAAACAACGTAACTCTCCTCGACTTGCCACTGGAGCTATCTATACCACCTAGACATACTCAGAAACACTCGAGCTACAACCCTATACCGTCCTTTGAAGCCACCCGCTGTTACCGCCACTTTCCTCTCCTTGATCGCCCTCATGCCGCCCAGACAGCAAAAAGGTTACAACCACGGCGCGAGGAAGCGCACTTCCACCTTGCCTGCCGCCATGCGCAAGGAGCTCGAAGAGCTAGGTCACATCCAGCCTCGACGAGATGGAGGTCGACTGGGTAGGAAGGATCAGCGCAAGGAGAGGCGCAACCAGGCCAAGCAGAACCGAGCGACCAAGCAGGAACAACAGGGACGTAAGAGGAGGGCACAGGATGGAGACAGTGAGGCGGAAGAGCAGGAGCTACGGCCGAAGCAGCCGGTCGCTTCGACGAGCAAGGTCAAGGTCGACGCAGCCCCGGCGAAGAAGCGCGTCAAGTTCGATGCACCAGCGGACGAGGAGGAAGAAGCGAAGCCGAAGAAGAAGCAGACGGCGCTGGAGAAGATGCTCGAGAAGCAGGAACGAGGCAAGGGTCCGGATCCCGCCAGGAAAAAGAGCAAGAACCAGACGGAGGAGGACCGCGAGATTGCTTGGCTCGAGTATAAACTCGGCATGCACCCAGCGTCAGAGAAGGGCAAGGCCAAGGCCGAGGACGATGATGGGCTTGACGGTGCGTTCTTCTGCGTGTTTTCTATTTCCCTTCTCCGGCTAACCTTCGTAATCTGCCTCTCTTTCTCAGAGCTTTTCGGTGGTCTGGCTGACCTGGAAGGCGCTGCTTTTGGCACCACAAAGACGGTACGTGCACCCCCCGCTGTATACACAAGGCCACGCGTGCTAAACGTCCTCTTATGAGCAGAACTACGCTCAGCTACTCCGCGACAACGCAGACGATCTCGACCTTCCTTCCGACCTCGAGCTGGAGGATCTGGAAGCAGGATCCGACGAGGACGACTTCGGTCTGGGGGCTGACCTGGAGGGCGAGTCGGACGACGACGACGACGAGGCGTTTGGCGAATTCGGGGTTGACGACGACGAGCTGATTGACCCGAGTGATGACGATGACCACGAGGAGCTCGGAGAAATGGGAAGCCAGGGCTCGGAAGACGACGAAGGGATGCTGGACGAGTCAGATCTGGACGATGATGAGATTGAGGGGGCTTTATCAGGGGAAGAGGGAGACGCAGAGGGGAGGCAGCGGGAACGACTGGTCCGCTTCGCTGACGAAGAAGCCGACGTGGAGAAGTCGGAACAGCTTGCATCAGCCACTCCTGCAGCTAGTACATCGACTGCCGCCGGTCGCTACGTACCGCCTCATCTGCGCAAGGCCATGGCCGAGGCTTCGACATCATCGGCCGAAGCCACCGAATCCGCCGATTTTTCTGCCCCTCGGACTGTTGAAGCGCCTCCTGAAGACCCTCGACTGCGTCGCCAGATCAATGGACACCTGAACAAGCTCTCTGCCGCCAATATGTCCGCCATTGTCGACGCCCTTATGCAGCTCTACTCCTCGAATCCTCGCGCTGTCGTCTCGACCACTCTTACCTCTCTCCTGCTCGGCATCATCTCGGACCGCGACAACCTCGGCGACCAGCTTGTTATCACCTACGCCGCTCTCGTTGCCGCCCTCTTCCGCACAGTGGGAATTGAGTTTGCGGCCGGCGTCCTTGCACGAAGCGTCGAGTTGCTTGATGCGGCGCTTAAGAAGCATGACGCGGCAGGAGATGCCCCTGTCGAAGGAGAGGAGGGGTTCGAAGGTCGACCGGGCAGCAAGGAATGCCTCAATCTGGTTGCTTTCCTCGCCGAACTCTACAACTTCCAGGTCGTGCAGTGCGTCATCGCATACGGCTTGGTCCGGCTGTTTATCGAGAGTGGGTTAAAGGAGCTGCATGTGGAGCTTCTCTCCAAGATCGTCAAGCGTACGTTTTCTGCCCAGACCCTCCTATATTTCCTGCTTGACGCGGGCGCTAATCCTTACTACGACTCGTTACAGGCTGCGGTCAGTCTCTGCGTCAGGACGATCCGTCTGCCTTGAAGGAGATCATCACCCTTGTCAAGCAAAAGATGCAGGGGGTGGACCAGCTCTCGATGAAGTTCGTTATCCACTTCTATTCCCTAGTCGCTTCTGAGCTCACCGTGAATGACTCCACAGCTCTCGCACTCGGTTCATGCTGGAGTCACTCACGAACTTGAAGAATAACAAGATCAAGGCGACTGCCGAGGGTGCAGTCGACAATTACTCGAACCTCAAGAAGTTCCTTGGCGGCCTGAACAAGCGAAGAGCGAGCGGTATGTCTTGACATGCCTCATATCGCCTCGGCCCAAGCTGACGGCTCTCCCACCTCCAGGTGCTGCCCCGGACCCTCTCCGGGTCTCCCTCTCCGAAATCCGCACCTCTACCTCTCGCGGCAAGTGGTGGCTAGTCGGCGCCGCCTGGTCAGGTGATCCTCTCGCTGAAGCCGCCCAAGCTACCGAAGGTTTGGCGTTCAAGACGAAGGAGGCCCAAGGTGATGCGGAATTGGCGAGATTGGCGAGGAAGCAGGGGATGAATACGGACATCAGGAAGGGTGTCTTTACGGTACTGATGAGCAGCGAGGTGCGTCTTTGTGTTTCTCGAAGTGCGACGACAGTCACTTACGCTGGTTGACCTGCAGGATTACGTGGACGCTTGCGAGCGGCTCCTCCAGCTCGGTCTTTCCGACGTTCAGCAGCGCGAGATTGCTCGCGTGCTTCTACAGTGCTGTGGTAACGTTAGTCTGTTCGAGTCCATCACTCGCCCGAAACCGTCGAACTTACCGTTTTCTCACGCGCACAGGAAAAGACATATAACCCTTACTACACGCTTGTGGCTCATCGCCTCTGCACCAAGTCCCATTCCTTCCAGATCACCCTCCAATACTGTCTCTGGGACTTCCTCCGCGAGTTGGGCGAGAAGCAGGTCGGCGGCGAGGAACTCGTCAAATCCCTGCAGGACGACCGGGGCGGAGCAGCCAGCGGCTCGAAGGTCTCTGAGCGCAAGATCGCCAACTTGGCCAAGTTCTACGCTTGGTGCCTGGGAAAAGAAGCCCTTTCCATCATGGTTCTCAAGGTGCCGTTGTTAATCCTCGTTCTTCGCTCTTCGACGTTATACTAATCTCGCCACGTCGTGCACTTGTAGCCGGTCCCCTTCGCCACGACCCGCGATCAAACCCTCTCCTGGCTCCGTCAACTCTTCCTCTACCTTCTCATCTCAACCCAAACCCCATCTCCAGCGCTCGTCCTCCCAACCGCCACCACCCGCAAAGACCGCGAATCCATCGAACGAGTCTTTGTCAAAGCCGCAGCGCACGGTCAACTCATGAAGGGTTTGGGGTATTACCTCGAGGCGCATGGGTCGGAGTTGGTTCAGTGGGCTACCAAGCGGTTGGGAGAGAGGGAGGGTAAGACTGTCAAGTTTGGGGTTAAGGTCGCGGCGGAGACTCTGAGCGTGGGAGGGATTGTTGATATCCGATGAAGGAGTGCAACTGATGTCTTTCTTGCTCATCTCCTGAATCGTGGCGCAAGGGCTGCTTGGGGGCTTTTGTTTGCTGTGTGGCTAGTTGAAGAGCAAATGCGAGCTCGAGGTGTCTTGTAAGCCGAGTCTCCCCGCAGCAAGGAGTGCCGACGATGCTCGCAGGAAAACGAGATCACAATGGGGCCTGGGGTCCACGTCGACTCTCACTAAGCGAGAGGCTAGTCTCCAGAACGTACGCATACGCTGTGATCGATAGGCAGTCGTAAAGATCGAGAACTGACTGGGATTACCGAGGGAGAGGGGAAGAAGAAAGACACGGCTCGAAAGGAGCGCATGTCGTCTTGTTGTCCCTCGCCAAGCCTCCGCAACCCCGAGACTCCCGGCATGTCGGACATTCTCAACGTAGCGGTTTCGCCATCTTGCAAGTAATGCCGCGCGCTATCGCTGTTTGCTTCTAGGGGTCAGTACTGGTCAGTCCTCTCTTGACCTTTCTTCGCCAGTCCCCGCGCAGGCTTCGATGGCCCAACCGTGTCCTTCCAGCACGCCGCTCTGCGCGCGAAGAGACCACGTCAGAGACGCCGGGCAATGCCGCTGTCAGCACTCAGCCCGAGCTGAAAGCACGAGAGATAGCAGTTCTGGAAGAGGCGAGGAGACGAGAAGAAGTTCTCTGAAGAACGAAATCTCGGTACCAGAATGCGTTATTGGAAGCTTCATGAGTATCAGACGAGGCGAGAGAAAGGACTTGAGGGCAAGAAAGTATGGGTCTTGCGTTTTCTTCCCCTTTTTCCGCCGACCGCCGGGTCGGTCGGGGCTGTTCAGCCGTCTCCTCTGCGATTCCTGGCCGACGAGTAGACATCAACATCGACTGTATGCAGCAACGCATGAAGCAGCATGCACCTTCCCACTACGCGATTTGAGCGTTGCCTCACGCGCGTGTACGCAGTGATGAACAGGACACAACCTACCTGGGAGCTGGGATTGAGAAGGTCATTCCGACTTCGAGAAGCCTGGCCCTCGAGCACGCCCGCTCGCGCTGATCGCGTGTATCGGGACAACAGAGGCCCCAGAGCAAGCGATCACGGATCGGGGAGGGATCGCCGAAGGTAGCGAAAAGAGAGCCCGGCTGACAAGTTGGCAAAAGAAGAGCGGGCCTAACCGGGGTTTGAACCCGGGACCTCCTCCAATCGGTGTTTAACCCTAAGAAGGAATCATGCCACTAGACCATCAGGCCGCTTGTGATGACTTCGACCAAAGTAACATATATAAATGCTGACACCGCATTCTGTCAGCCGGTCGTCTCCACTGGTTCTGTTGAACCTCCTCCGTCATCTGTGACACGAATAGTCATATGGCTGACATCTGCTCGCTGGCACAGAAGCGCGTCCTCAGCTCCCGAGCGCGGTCAGGTCGATTTGCCTCATTGGCACCATGGGATGCCTCCGCTCCCTGAAAGTCCGGTGATTGTGAGTAAGATGCATACGGCGGCGACCACAAGGCAGGCTGTAGTGATCGAGCCAGGATCCAGGCAAGTAAGGCTGCACCCTGTCGAGCTGCAGAGCAGGAGATAGCGGGACTGGCAAAGTTAATACGCGCCGAGCAGGTAGCGCCATGCTCTGCGGCACGACCGCGCGAGGAGGCAGAGACGCGACTTGCACAACAACACGATACAGCAAAAAAAGACTGCGCAAGGAAGGTCAGCAAGAGAAGCGGCGAAAAAAGAAACGCTCGCAGATGCACCAAGCAGAGGTTGCTGCACTCAAACCTAGAGATGCCGCGCTGCCAGCTCAAAAGTCGAGCAGCAGCCCGGCTAACACCTTCTCGAGGTGCTTGGTCTGCAAGGTGGGGTAAGGTCAACTGAGCCGCAGTGCCTGCACAGAGATGGCAGACGGCGAACCTCGAGCAAGTCCACCTCGGCACCGTCTTCCTTCTCTTTCTGAGCGATTTCTGCCGCACGATGAATGGCTTCCGTTGCAAATATGCGGAGGTATTCGGCGGAGAGATGGAGTGCGGGCGCGCTGACTGCGAGTTTGTCGAATGTCGAGGAGGAGGTGGGGGTAGAAAATTGAGCAGGGGTTGCGCGCGTCCAGCTGGCGAGCGCGACACTCACTGCGCGTGTTCTGTTCGATGACCAGGCGGAAGATCTCTTTGACGGTAGCCTAAGTGGGGGAGACGCGTCGAGATGAGTCGACGAGCTGGAACACCAGACATGGGCAACGCGCACCTGCTTGATCTGGGGATGCTCTGCTGATACTTCGTCTGCCATGCTCCGCCTCTTGCAGGCTTAGTCTCGTGAGGTTGAATGTGGAGGCGGTGCGATGAGCTTGAAGTTCGCCTCGCATCTCTCGACTTCCATCGCTACTCTCGAACCTTGCGATGGCTGCCCAGACTAGCGCTGCAAGACCGAGTAAAGGCAAAGGCACGACTAAGCAAGGCTCTCGCCCTGCCAAGAAGGTCAGCGATCGAGCAGAGCTGGACGCACTTCAAGCGGCGGTAGATGCCTTCGTACGTCTCCCGTATCTTCTTGCAGCTCGAGCTGAGCTCACGAACTTGATCTAAACACAGGAAACTGCCGACTCGAATGACTTCTCCGACCTACCCCTCTCCCGCCAAACTCTCACCGGCCTCAAATCCGCCTACTACACTTCCATGACAGACATTCAGCAGAAGGCGGTACCCCTCGCGCTGAAAGGAAAGGATGTGCTCGGCGCAGCGCGGACAGGCAGCGGCAAGACGCTCGCTTTCCTCATCCCCGTTCTCGAGGTCTTGCTCAGGAAAAGGTGGGGCCCGCAGGATGGCCTCGGAGCGTTGGTGATCAGTCCCACGCGCGAGCTGGTGCGTTTCCAAGCTCCTTCTATCCTTCCCTGCCCTCGCGCTGAACCGCTTCCTTTGTCCAGGCTGTCCAAATATTCGAGGTCCTTCGCAAGATCGGGCACCAGCATCAGTTCTCTGCGGGTCTGGTCATTGGAGGAAAGAACTTGAAGGATGAACAGGACCGCTTGTCGCGAATGAACATCCTGGTCGCGACCCCTGGGCGTCTACTTCAGCACATGGACCAAACCCTTGGTTTCGAGTGTGACCACCTGCAAATGCTCGGTCCGTCAAACTTGTTCCGCTGGTCATGGCCGATACTGACCTGCGTCTGCTCACAGTGCTCGACGAAGCCGATCGCATCCTCGACATGGGTTTCTCCGCTTCTCTCAACGCCATCGTCGCCAACCTTCCCAAATCCCGCCAAACCCTACTCTTCTCTGCTACTCAGACCAAATCTGTGAAAGACCTCGCGCGCCTGTCGTTGAAGGACCCAGAGTACGTCGGCGTTCGAGAGGCGGATCTGTCAGCTGGGAAAGGCAAGGGTAAGGGCAAGGCGGAAGAGGGAGACGAGGAGCAGGATGCGGAGGAGGTACCGAAGAACCTCGAGCAGCACTACATGATCGTCGACCTCCCGGCGAAGTTGGACGTCCTGTGGAGCTTTATCAAGACGCACCTTTTCACGAAGACTATCGTGTTCCTTTCGAGCGGGAAGCAGGTCCGTCTGTGCTGTCGTCTCACTGTGCGCTATCTACTTACTGTTCACCGCTGCGCAGGTTCGCTTCGTATACGAGAACTTCCGACACATGCGTCCCGGTGTACCGCTCATGCACATGCACGGCAAGCAGAAGCAGATGCAACGCCTAGAGATCTACCAGCGCTTCCTCTCTTCGAAGCATGCCATCCTCTTTGCGACAGACGTTGCCGCTCGTGGACTCGACTTTCCTGCCGTCGACTGGGTGGTACAGGTCGACGCACCCGAAGACGTCGAAACGTATATTCACCGCGTAGGTCGAACGGCGCGGTATCAGGCGAAGGGTAAAGCGCTGCTGTTTTTGCTGCCGAGCGAAGAAGCGGGAATGATCAAGCGGTTTGAGGCGAAGAAGATGGATGTGAACAAGATCAAGGCGAACGAGAAGAAGAAGCAGTCAATTCGGGGTCAGCTGCAGAGTGCTGCTTTCCAGTACCCGGAGATCAAGTTTTTGGCGCAACGGGTATGTCGTACCGCATCGTTGTCAGCCCTTCCGTCCCTGCTCACTTGTGGTATTCTCTGCAGGCCTTCATCTCCTACGTCCGCTCGATCCACCTTCAAAAGGACAAATCCATCTTCAAGCTCGACGACCTCCCCCTCGAGGAGTTTGCCGCTGCGCTCGGTCTCGCGGGTGCGCCAAAGATCAAGTTCAACACGAAGCAGCAAGCGAGTGCGGCGAAGAACAAAATCAGGCAGGTTGAGGATATCAGGAAGGAGATGGCGGAGAAGAGCGAGGACGGGAGTGAGGAGGAAGAGAGTGGAGAAGGCAGTGAGGGCGACGATAGCGATGAGGAGAGCGGAGAGGAGAGCGGAGAGGAGAGCGAGGGAGAGGTGGGTGCTGTGGCGGGACCTTCGTCAGCAGGGGCGGACGAGGCCGAGGAAGACGTGCGTCCGGAGCTTTCCGTTGCTTTCCGTATCAGGACTAACCGCTCACTACGCTTCACAGGCCAAGTCGAAGGGCGTCAAGACGAAGTACGACCGCATGTTTGCTCGCAAATCCCAAACGATCCTTTCCGACCACTACAACAAGCTCATCGACCGAGACGACGCCGAAGCCTCGACCTCCGACCTCCTCGGCGGTGTGGCAGCAGGAGGCGACGACGAAGAAGACTTTATCACCCTGAAGCGACGAGACCACACCCTTGACGAGTCCGCCCTGCCCGCATCAAGCTTCGTGTCCAAGCGCAAGCTCAAGATGGGCCAGAGCAAAAAGGCAATGCTCTCCACAAAGGGCAACCCCAACAAGCTCGTCTTTGACGATGAAGGCGAGGGCCATGCGATCTATGAGCTGGGAGATGAGGAGGACTTTGCGGCGCTCGGGGATGCCGAGAACCTGAGGAAGGAGTTTGTCGAGAAGGAGAAAGCCGCCTTGAGTAAACAGGACGTATTGGACAAGGAAAGGCAGAAGGAGAAGAAGAGGGACAGGAAGAGGAAGAGGAAGGATGCCGAAAGTGTGGTGCGTTACTTCCCTCCGATCTCAGCCTGCAATTGGGACATCACTGACACCGACCATGATATGTGTAGGACGATGGCAACGGCGAGGGCTTCGACTTTGACCCGACAGACGAGATCGTCGAGCCCGACTTTTCCGGCATCGACATCCCCTCAGGATCCGAAGATGCCTTCGACCCGCGCCACGCCGACCGAGACGACGACAGCGATGAAGCTCCGCGGGAACGGGCTGCGCGAGCACCGGTGCACAAAAAGCAGCGTCGGGCGCGGTTCGAGGAAGAGCACGAGGAACACGCGCCGAAGCAGCCCAAGATTGATCTGGAGGCGTTGGCGCTGCAGGCTCTTGCACGGAGGTAGGCGGGGTACGAATGTTTGCGTGGGATTTGGCGGGTACAGAGGTTGTTGTAATACTCTATCCTCGAAGGCCAGGCGGAATGAGCAGCAATTTCACCGCGACTTGGGTCTGCAATCGAGACACCACGGCTGGCGAGCAAAGCTATGTCACATCTATGGGAGCTGTCCGCTACTCGTTTCCTTCTGCTGCGCCGCTCTTCCCTTCCTTCTTTGCTAAATGGTTCATCATCTCCTGATATTCCTTATTCGACTTGTCGGCCTCCGTCATGTTCTTCTCCCTTAGCTCTCGCTTCTCTGCAGCCTTCGCCTGGTATTTGGCCTTCTTGGCTTTTCGCTGATCCTCCTCCTCTGCTGCCTTGTCCAGCTCCAACAGCTCCTTCACGCTTGGCCCGCCACCGCTGAGCCCCTGCAGGCGCATAGGGACGTCTTCCTCGTCCTCGCTGTCTCCTCCGTCCCCGTCCCCGCCGCTTCGTCGCCTGGACGACCCAGAAGACGAGGAGGCAGCATTGGCGGCAGCCTGCTTCGCCGCGAGGTCGGTAACAGCTGAAGGAGCCGTCGAGACCGGCTCATTCGCGTCCTCGTCGTCGTCAAAGTATTTCCGCTTGAATGACGTACCGGCGGTGAATGGAGAGAGATCTGCAGGAGGAGCAGGCGATGGAGGCTTGGATGCTGCGCTGTCGGAATCGGAGTCGCTGTCGAGTCCTTGATAGTCGCCGGCTCCGCCGAAGATATCGTCATCGTCCTCGTCGTCAGCTTCGATCGGTGCCCCCGGTGGCCCAGCCGAAGGCGATGGGTTAGTGGGCTGCGGTGAGGAAATTTTGACAGGGGCGGTGGCTGTATCGGCAGCCGCGGTGGGGGCGACGACCTTCTTCTTTTTCCGCTTCTTCTTCTCCCCTTCTGCAGGCTGAGATGCGACCTTCTTCCACCCGTTCCCGAGCGGTGCGGGTTGCTCCTTCCCTTTGCCCTTGTCTGGTCCGCCTCCTCCAAGTGGTTTGAACCGCGAGTCCTTCTTTTCCGCCGATTCTTCCTTCTCAATCGTCGGCGCACCACCCGCTCGCATAGCCTTGAGCTCGGCCAGCAACTCGTCCCTCGACTTGCCCTTCTTCTTCTGCATCTTGCTGTTGTCCACCGGCTCAGCAGCAGCCCCAGTCGAGGCACCCGTCGACGGGCCAGCTTTCATCGCTCGATCGAGTTCATCCTCGACGTCTTCCAGCGCTGCTTCGGCTTGTTTGGCCTGGTCGTGTTTCATGCGTTCGAGGAGGGACATGTCGAGACCTTTGACGAGGATGGAGTGTTGAGCGTCTCCTCCCTGTCAAGGATGGAAGGTTTCGAGAGGACGGATCAGCCAAGGGCAAGGGAAGGTGGGCTTTGGCAACGAAAGGGCGCACGAGGTATTGCATTTGCTTCTCAAAAGTTTCGCGGTCGACGTCTTCGCGTTCGGAGCGGGTGCGGAAGTCCTGCGCGAAGCCAAAGAAGCAGAAAGCGAGAGGAGAGAGTCGACGACGCACGCCACGCAGGGCCGGATCAGCCGTCTCCCTTGTCGTGTCGCGGGCAGGCGAGACGGGGCGTACCTCGAGCAGCTTTTCAGCCTCAGCAAAGTCACCGTCCTTGCCCAGCCTTCGTTCCGCCGCCCGATCCCGGTACACGCTACCGTCTGGAGCCTTCTTGGGCTTGTAGTCCTTCTTTGGCTTGCGGGGTTTGAAGTCGGTGGCTTTGCCGGCTGGCAATGATCTGTTGCGAGAAGGCAAGCGGAAAGGGTGAGCTAAGGAGACAGGAGGAAAAGGGAAAAGGGTCCGAGAGGAGGACTTGCGGTTTCGGGGCGGGTGCGCCAAAGCGGGAGCGGGGCTGCGAGGTGGTTGATGTTGAGGTTGAGGCTGCGGGCGTCTGTAAGAGCTGTCGGAAAGCGTCTTGATCCATGATGGCGGCAAGAGCAATCCGTTGCGAGGTGGATTGAAGTGGAGGAAGAAGGCGAGATGGGCAGCTGGGCTGGGAGTAGCTGTGGGAGCAGCGTGAGGTGCTAAAGTAGGGTAATAGAGTATGTAACAGCTTGTAAGCGAGTGCAGGTGTGGTCCAACCCTGATTTCATCTCTCAGTTTCCCCCTCTTCCACCACCTTCACTTCCTGTATACACACTCTACAACATGGTAAGCAGCTCAGCCTATTTCACACTGACTGGACAGCCAGCTTACATCCACTTCGACGCCCACAGGACAAGATCAAAGAGGTAACTTGGTTCTCCGACTTTCCCCTCCTCGCTCCACCTCATCCACTTGAAACTAATCCCTCTCCCCCTATCTCGATTTGCAGCGCCTTGCCTCCCTCCGTGCTGAAGCAGATGCCAACGCACAACGCGCAGAAGAGTGAGCCGAACCTTCCCTGCGCCTCTTCACCTCGACCCGACCTCACCAGCGTCAGCGCTGGCTCCTCTCCCGATGTCCAGCTTGTCTGTCCGCCTCACTCGCGCTCGTCAAGTTGGAGGATTCCAAGAGGACTTGGAAAACCCGCAGCGTGACTAGGGGGCGCCGGGAACACGGCACGGTCAAACCGGCGTGGTGCAGACGACAAGTGGAGCTGTCAATTCCGCGCTTCAGGTCCGCTAAACCCGGAAGCTGGCGTCGGAACAAGCGATTGCGCAATCGTCAGCATCGTGCCCCCCCTCGCTTGCGGCGACGGAAGATTGTCATGCCCCCCCCCCCCCCCCCCCCCCCCACCTGTCCTTTCAGCCTCATCCTTTCTATCCCGCGCGACTCCCAGCAACTTCTTCATGCTCTGTGACGCTTGCTGACCTCTACTGCGCTCACACAGTGCCGAAGCACAGAACAAGAAGCTCGACCACGAGCTGATGCAAAAAGATCAAGAAATCGTCTCGCTCACCCACAAGATTGCCAACCTCGAAGCTGACCTCGACAAGGCCGAGTCCAAGTTGTCGGAAGCCAAGGGGGCCAAGGATGAGGAGGAGAGTCACCGCTCGACCAGTGAGACGTTGCAGCGCAAGGTTTCTCTGCTGGAGAGTGAGTTGGATAATGCTGAGAAGCAGTTGAGGGAGACGACCGACAAGTGCGCCGCTCCTCTTTTCTTCCGCCACTTTGCGCAGAACTGACTCAACATGATCTCGCCCCTCTTGCAAATTCCATCCCACTGGTTGCTCGTCGCGTAGGCTCCGGCAAGTCGATGTCAAGGCTGAGCACTTTGAGCGCCAGGTCACGCGGGTTGAATCAGAGAGGGACTCTTGGGAGAAGAAGTACGAAGAGGCCAACGAGAAGTACAACGCGAGCAAGAGGGAGTTGGAGGAGGTGCGTTTTCCTCCTTCTGTTTCCTCGCCTTTGTCCGTCTCTCGGGCACTGATTCATCTCGTCTGTGCGCACGAACAGGTCGTCCAAGCGATGGAGTCGATCTGATCTTCCCTGCCTTCCTTTCTTCCGTCTTTCCCCTCTGTGCCGTTCTCCATGCTTTTTCCCCCCATCCGTTTCAACATAGTCGCAAATCCGTCTTCTGCCGTCACCATCCTCACCATCGCTGTGTAAACCTTGCCGTCGATCAATCTTTTCCCTCACGCTCTCTTGTCTCGAGACGACAGCCGGAAGAGAAAAAAAAAAACTCGAATACGTTCGGCCGAGTGAGCATAGCTACGTGACTAAGTATGGGAATCTACGCAAGGCCAAAGAACAATACGATCAAGGAAAGCGAGTCAAACGCGACAGGCGGGGGCTGTCGCACTGCTCGAGGGGTGGGGTAACAAAGTTGATCGCGCGCTCGCTACCTCGCGAAGTAGGTTTGCGAGAGAGCGGCGGTGGCTTCGCCGACGACATCGGCGATGTAGCCTTGCTTGACGGCGAGCATGTAACCGGCTGCGATGGCTGCTGCGCTGAGAGACCATCGGAGGGCAAAGACAAAGTCTGGACGAGGGGAAAACGAACGACGGGTCAGTCAAGATCAGCGGCGTCATGCAAGAACAGGAGAAAGGACGCACCTGCCGCTCCAAACTCGACCTTCTCCCCCTTACTCCATTTCTCCCAAGTCGCCTCCCTCTTACCCTCCTTCAACAACTCGAACCTGGCATGATAACTGAGAACTTTCCGACTAGCCGGATGGTACACCACCAGGTTGGGGACGCCCAGGACACTCCACTTCTCGGCGAGGTAGACTCGAGAGTAGGGACGGAGGTACATCTCTCCTTTTGGGTCGGACGAGTGAAGGTCTTCTTCGAGGTCGGGATCGCCGGCGAGGAGGTAGGGTTCGAGTGGGGGGGTGGAGGAGACAGGGGAGGAGGGGGAAGGGTTGGTATTGCTGCCATCGTTCCATCTGCACGTTGGTGGGGGCAGGACTGTAAGTCATGAGACACACATGCATGAACGAGAGAGGGGGAGACGGGAAGAGAGGGAAAGGACTGCGCACTCCATGGCCAACCAAGGTCTCGACTGGGTGTTTTGTTGGTACGCTTCTTCCGACTGGTCTACCGACACATAGACGACCTTGCACTGATGCGGATGGGCAGCCGCAAAGCTCTTGACCTGCTCATACGGCTCTGACATGGAACCTCGCCAGCTTGCACTGCGAATCGAGACCAACCTCGGACGTGAGCACTTTCAGAACGAGTATAAGAGGGAAGGATGAAAACGGAGCCGCACCCAAACAGAAACAAGACGACCTGAGCCTCCCTGAACTCTTGCTCAAGGTTGACCGACTTGCCGTAGCCGTTTCTCAGTCTGAGTCGTCGGATCAAGGGGTCCGAGTGGGTGTAGAGTTCTTTTGCGGGACGGTAGGGCATGACGGACCCTTGTTTGATGCTGGATCTTCGGCGCTTGGGGGTAGGACGGGCGGGTGAGGCAGGGGTAGTGTCGACAGAGGAGGCAGAGGCGGCTTGTAGACTAGTGGAGGACGACGAGGTTGAGGTCGAGGATGAGTCGGCTGCGGAGGGGAGAGGGGAGGATGCGAAGGCGACGGACTTGGTGCGGGGAGAGAGAGGGAGGGGAGGGGAAGAAGCGGGAGGGGGAGGGGACAGAGTGTCTGTCATGCTCGAGAGTGGAGTGACTGAGTAAGCGGGGTAGTGGGAGCAAGCCGAGGGACGGAACAGTCGGGATTCAGGAGGGGGACCACGGAGAGGAACGCCCGTCTCAAGTTGGTGCGGTGGTCGAGTGGCAGTCGCTGGACGTTGCGAGGTGCTGATAGGGTGATGCTGGTCGAGTTCCGAAGCTAGCAGCCGTGTTGGGAGAGCCTACCGGTAGTCGTGTGAGGTGTCTCTCAACCCGAGTCGTTGGAATTGAATGATCGACAGATCATATTCAAGTCGCTCTCCTCTTTCGACGTCCAGCGAGGCCAGTCACACTGCCAGCTTGTTACAACTGCTCTAGACAAGATGGACTTGCTCCCAGCCAGACTACTCGCTCAGGCTCAATATACACCTCGTCAAGCCAGGGGGTTCAGCCTCCTCACGTCGCGTTACGACCAACGACACCGCATCGTCTCACAGAGTCTCATTCAACATGGCCCTGGTCAGCCACCCGACCAACCGACTCACCACTTCCAAGTCATCCCTCTCCTTCCCTCTCCCTCGATTCCCTCGGCGCCTCCCGCTTCCGAGTTTCTCCTTCGAGGGGGACATCACTCGGCTGCCGTTCATCACCACCTCGACCGCCTGACGAGTACCCCTTCCTCTCCCCGACACCGGACGACCCCCACTGCCTGATCGAGCTTGATCACGACCCGCTTGGTAACCATAACGACTTGCACGAAGTCCCTCTCTACCTATCACGACCCATGTCCCGCCCCACCCTTCCCCCTTCACAGGCCTCCACTGCCTCCCTCCAATCCCTCCAAACTGCCCTCTCTGTAGCAGCCGAAACCGACCGCTCCGCCCGCCTTCTCTTTTCTCCCGACCGTGCCAGTGCCGACACCAACGAAACGGGCAGGACGGGGTCAACTGAAGCTCCTGGAGCGGCGACTCGGTCGCTCGTACTCTCTGTCGACGGAGACGCCGGGAAGCGGTTTGAGGCGGCGCTAAACCGAGATGGAACAGCAGGAGAAAAAGAAGAAGGAGAAGAAAGAGGCAAAGGGACAGGCGACAAGCCGCGCTGTTCTGACGTCTCCTCTGTGGGTACCGGCGAGAGCTGGGACCGTGCACTCAGCCTCGTGGGCTCGCCTCAAATGGGCAGGCCGTTTGTTCACCTCCCCACGCCGGAACCCGAGGAGGGCGGCCTCCTTCCTTCAGTCGAGGAAGCGCTCGCTTCCCGCAAGGGGGAGCAGGAGCAGCCGCCTCCGCACGTCGCTGAGCAGGATCTTCGCCGAGACGACTCCGCTGCACAGGAGATTGCCGTCAAGCAAGAATCCGACGACGAACACGATCGCCTCGTCCTTGCTGCTGTTCTAAGCCCTGCAGCGCCTCAAGATGAAGACCAAGAGGAAGAGCTCGAGCTGGAGACAGACGGAGGAGCCGGACTCACCAACAGCCAAGAAGACGCTGGGCTAGAATGGAGCGTCACCCGAAGCCAAACCAACTTCAGTGCGTGGTTGGAGGATCAGATGAGGAGAGCTAGACGGGAGGCTGCTTCGACGGTCCGTCTTCCTTCTCTTTCAGCTGCTGTTCTTCTCGCTCACGACGCTACTCGAGCAGATCGAAAGCGACGACGCTCTGTCGTCCATCCTACTCGCCACCCGTCAAACCTGCGCAGGGGGATTCGGCGGTGGTGCACCTCCTTCACCCGCCCTCTCGCAGACGGCTTCGATCCTCGAATCGCCCGTGCGATTGGAGGATGAAGAGTCAATGCTCGTTGAGTCGGAGAACTTGACGGTGCAAACTGTACCCGAGCCGGGAGTGGAGGACGACAAAGCTGTCGACGAAGAGGTAGAAGTCAAGGAGGAAGTTGAGCAGGTGGAAGAGTTCGTTGAGGCGAAGGAGCAGTGCGTTATGACCACCTACTCCTGCTTCGAACGCACGTGCTGAGTCTCTCGTGCGCAGACCAGCCGACGACCCTCTGCCCTCCTTCCAAGCCCCGTCTACTCTGGGCTGGAAGCTTCTCACCTTCTCCCTCTCTGTCGCTCTCGCCTACTCGCTGGCCCGGCAACCGTTGGTCCCAGAAGCCGTCGTAAGCGTCGAAGAGCCTACTCGATCCCTCCGCTACATCCCCATCAATGAGTCCACCGTCGAGACAAGCCACTTCGCTACGCCACTCCCCGTTGGCTCTGCCCTAGGGCTTCCGGCATACGCCGTCCTTTGCGCCGTCGTCGCCGCTGCCGCTGCCTCAATCCCTCTCATACGACGAGGCTTGAGCGGTAGTGCGGAAGCCAAGGGCAGGAAGCGCCGCGCGTCCTCTCCTCTTGTCGAGCTCAACGGCGACGACCTCCTTCGAGCTCACAAGCTCCTGCCGCTCGGTGTGGCGCACTACCATGCCTCCCGACTCGTCGTTGCCGCCGACACCTTCACGTCGATTCTCTCCCTAGCCTGCGCCCCGAACGTCAAGGCGATCGCGAGCGAGTGGCTCGGCCGCACCCTCTACCGCCTCGCCCGACACGATGGGAACGATCACGCGAAGCTGGAGCAAGCCGTTGCGGCCTTCGAGCGCTCAATCCGCCTCGACAGCTCCCGAGCTGCTCCGCGTGCGAGTCTAGGTCGAGCCAAGTACCGCCTTGCGGACTACCCGGCAGCTGTCTCTGCTCTCCGAGCTGCGATCAAGCGGGACGAGAACCTCGCCTTTTCCCACGAGTGGCTCGCCAAGTCACTCGCCAAAGTCGGCCCTCGCCCGGCTGACGCCGCCCGAATGATCGAGCAGCACCTCCTTCGAGCGATTGAGCTCTGCCCTTCTACCTCATCCACCGCTCACGCCTTTCTGGGCGAGTTCTTACACCTCAACTTTGGCGCCTCTCGCCTCGCCGATGCGAAAGCGCAGCTTCAACACGCCGTCTCCCTCCGGTCAGACTACCCCGCTGCGCACGCCCGTCTCGCCTTCATAGCCAACGAAGAGCTCGAACTCCACACAGCAGCGAGTCATTACGCCCTCGTTTGTGAGACGAGACAGACTGGGTTGAGAGACGAAGAGTTGGCCATGTCGAGCGAGGCGACTGAGGGAGTCACGCCTTGGTTGGGATGGGTGTTTGCGACGCCGGTTGGATCGGACGAACGGAGGGAGGTGCTCAAGAGGGCCAAGGGAGAGTATCCGAACGATGACTTTCTCACGCTGTTGCTCGCGATCGACAACCCCAAGTCGGCTGGATCAAGCAAATGTCGCACGCGAGCAGCTTCCTCCGCCTTGTTGACCGAACACACTTCCTCGCCCTCTTCCCCTGAAACAATCGACCTTGAAACCCTCTCAACCCATCTCGCCCGCCGTGCCGACCGCTACTCCCCCACGACCGACCTACCAGCACACGGTCTTCTCGCCTTCTCTCTTCTAGCCCTGAAGCAATCCTTACCAGCAGAGCAAGCGTGGGAACGATTTTGGGGGGCGGTGAGTACCCGTCCTCTACTATCCAGCGGCGAGGGAGGGAGGGAGAGGAGGGAGGAAGATCGGTTGGTCGCGTTTTTGGCGGTTGGGTTCTGGGAGATGAAGAGAGCGGAGGAGAAGGAGGAGCAAGTGGCGGAGGGGGGAAAGGATGCACGGATGAAGGGGGTGAAGGGGAAGGGGAAGGGTAGGGGGGTTCGTTCTGCCTCAGCTTCTGCGAGCGTAACGCCCACGCCGAGGAGGTCGACGAGGGCTTCGTCGGCTGCGCTTGCGGCTGTGGCTGAGGGGGACGAGGTGAAGGATCTGGTGAAGAAGGTGAGGAGGGGGGAAAGGAAGGTTGAGAAGGTTGAGGTTGGAGAGGCGGTTAAGCGAGAGGAGGAGACGGGGGAGGAGGAGACTGTCAAGGTCTTGTTGAGGAGGAGTCCGAGAAAGGTCAAGAGGGAGGTCGACGCCTGAGTGAAGAGAAAACGAGACGGGAGAAGTCGAAGTCGGGGTCCTGTTTCATTCCCATCGTTTTGGATTATTTGGTGTAAACCGTTGTCGTAGATCTGTGCTATGTATCGCTTAGTCCGTCAGCTCGAATGCGACTGACTGCGAGAGAGTTTACCCCCCACCTGTTCCTCCTCTTCCCGCTGCAACCCAAATCTCGCTCTTCACCTGGGGCTCACCCCGCGTTTGAGAATTACCTACACGGTATGGCAGACCTGTCTGGCAGCTCTCCGCCCGGCTCGCCACCTTTCCGTTCACCCAAAGCCAAGTCCCGCATCGCTCAAGCAGCCGCTCGCTTTGAACCAACTTCATCACCTGCATCACCACCCTCAGCTACAACGGACTTGTCAAAACTGAGAGACTCACGCAGGGTAGACATTATCAGGGGAAGGTCCGTCTTTTCACTCTCTTCTTCTTGAAAGGGGCCAACCAACCCTGAACAATATTCCGGACCCCTTCCTTGCTCGAACAGCTACGCAAGTGGTCCGACTACCCCTGCATCACACCCCAGATACAATCCGAGCTGTTCCCCAACCGCCATCTCGACGAGTCCGACCTCCTCAACCACATTCTCCACTTCTCCAACAACCCCACCCCGACCCTCTCATCTCTCTCTCGCCGATTCACCTTCCAACGAACTCGCAAGCTTCTTCGCAGACCTCTCCATCACGTCCTCCCAAGACGGTACCGAGACGAGTCCAGCTTCAACGACGAGACGGAAACGCGCTTCATCCCCTTTGGTCGAGAAAAGTCAGGAGCAGCTCAAGCGGGACGACATGGTTACCGAGATGGGCCCACCACCACTTCCCTCGAACGGAGAGAGGAAAGACGTGCAAGTACTGCCTCTGCCAGTCGCGGAAAAAGCCGGTCCTCCTGTCGAGTGCGTCTTTTCGCCTGGCTCTTTCCCAGTGTGACCGCAAGCTGACGCACAGATTCTTGCAGCGAACTCGCTCTGCTTGTGGTATCCTCTAGCATCACGGAGCTGTCGATGCTGGTGCAGGAGGTCAATACTCTAATCTTCGAGATTCAGGTGCGTGAAACCGCTCTCTGGACGCGTCGCGGCTATTCTGACCGCATTCACCTCCTGTAGGAACTCCGTCACACTACTTCAATGTCCTCGAAAGACCCGCATGAAACCCCTCGACCAGCTGGGAACGGTTTCGACTCATCGGCCTCCCCTGCACGACCACCCATACCCTCGAATCCTACCCCGCCTTCAGGCGATGGGCCCAGCCCCATCAGCGAAGTCGATGCCGCACTCATCAAGCTCGATAGCAAACTCGAAGCGGTCCGTACTGAATTCGGAACTGTTGAAGAGCAGGTCAAGCCACTGCTGGGCGAAGCGGGCTCACCTCCGGCCGAAGGGGAGCTGGGCTTCGTGAGGCAAAAGTGGACAGAGATGCTCGATGAATGGAACACGGCGCAGCAGGATGCTGAGCAGCTCGGGGATGAGCTAAAGGAGGACAAGTTCCTTGTGGTATTCAGGACGGTCGCGCAGCAGGCGGAGGACATGATGAGGTCGATGGAGAAGGTCTTGGCGCAGAGCGAGCAGTTTGTGGCGGAAGCGATGAGCAGGGTCACCTCCGGCGTCAGTTCGCCTGCTCGCCCTCCTCGTTCACCTTCAGCCCCCCGTTCTTCACCATCCTCTGCGCCATCGTACTTCCCCGACGCCGTTCTCGCACAAGCCCAACTCTCTTCCTTCGCCGCTCTTCAGAAAAGCTTAACGGCCAAAGTCAAGTACTACTCGCCCGCGACGGATCGAGTCCTGAAAATCCTCGGCAAGGGTATCGCCGACCGCTCGACGAAGAACGGAGAAGCACTGCGACGGTACAGTGAGATGAAGGCGCGCTGGCGGAACGTGCGGGAGCGCATCTCGCGGGCGGAGGCGGAAATGAAGGGCGTCGAGGAGATTCTGCGGGAACAGGCGGGTACGGCAGCGAATCAGCAGCAGGAACGCACGAAGCGGTCCGAGTACGGTAGCACGCTCACACCACCTCGACCGGATGGAACGTCACCTGGTCGCCTATCGCCAATGAGACGGCTTGCCAACAAGCTCAGTCCGCGAAGCGAAACGCCCTCGTCCGCCTCACCATCTCGAAGAACCGGCTTACCTCCTTCCGCTTCTTCCCCTTCACTCTCCGGTCTACGATCTCCCTCCTCTACTGGTCAATACGCAACTATGCGCGCTTCCACTTCGTCTTCCGCTGCCGGGCCTACCCCGCCTCGCCCGCCAAAAAGTCTAAAGCGCCTCGTCAGCGAGTCGCACGCCGGCTCTCCCACCGCTACGCCTCCGCCTCGGACTCCCCACGCCCTTTCGCACCGGCGCAGCGCTTCGACTCTTTCGGCGAGCGTACCCTCTTCTGCCACTTCCTCCGTCTTTGGCACGCGATCAGCTCGACCAGCCCGACATCCCGCATCGCCGACTCCGGCGGACGGTAGACCTCGGTGGAACGTCTCGACGAAGCGTACGGAGGAGGAGCGGGAGACCCTGAGGCAGTCTGCGATGGGATCAGGTCGGCCTTCTCTCGCCGGAGCGTTTCCACCTTCCGCCTCCAAGAATGGTCGACACTCGGCTATGGGACTACGGCCTTCGTCGCGCATGTCCCTCGCTTCGTCAATGTCGCGCTCCTACGGTCTCAACAGCGCAGTACGACCCATTTCCCCTGCCTTTTCCGATGCTTCCTCCGTTGCGCATCGAGAACGGCCGCAGACCCCTGGCAGCAAAATTCCAATGCCTTGTTCGGCCAGCAAGCGCAGCACGACTCCTTTTTCGTCTCTTGACGATCCCGAGCCAACATCGCTTCTCCAGCGAGCGCTGTCTCCTACTCCCAGCCTCGCTTCGAGCACAAGTCGGTTACCCCTCACACGCGCTACTCCCTCTTCCGCCGCACGCTCTCGTCTTCCTACACCTGGCGCCCTCAGTCCATCTCGACCGACCAGTCCAGCTTTATCTGCCGCTTCTTCAAATCGATGGCGGGGTCAAACCCCCGAACCGAGTCTAATGGCGCAAGCCCAGCGCCTCGCCCATGTCCACCCTCCTCCGTCCGCTTCTCGTCCTCCGCCTGTCCCTCGCGTGCCTTCCGCGTTCCGAACTAGCGATGTGCATGGTACACCTCGAGCTGGAGGAAGTAACGGCTCTTCAGGTCGACCTTCTCTGTCCCGTCCGCCTTCCTCACTCTCCACTTCTCGGTACGGCGCAATGACCCCCCTCCCGCCAATTGCCGGCCAACCTACCGACGGATCCTACACCCCAAATCCTCACGATCCCCTCGATCAATCCATTTCCCTCATCCTCTCTTCTCTCCCTCTCATGCTCTACACCATCCGAATAGACCCGCACGTCTCTCGCTCCCAAACCGCTGAAATGGAACTCTTCCAAGCTCGGTACCAATTCAGCTTGCATCCTCTGGAGGATTCGAGAAGAGCCGTCATGTGTAAATTGGTGGATCGGGTTGGGCCGAGAGCTAGGAGGGGGGAGAAGAAAGTTCTGGCGAGGGTTGGAGGCGGGTGGCAGGACTTGGAGGCGCATTTGTTGGGGCTGTTGGCAACGGCGGTTTGAGGGTGTCGGGATGGAAATGGGGAGGAATGGGATGGGATACGATTTCGCTTTTCTGACGGTGAGGGGTGGTTGTCCTGCGTTCCTTTGACATTCAAGCTCTGTAAAAGCTTTGAGTGCCCTCTGGCTCGGTCGAGAGGCTAGACTGATTCGGCAGTCGCACTTCCTCGTTGCTGGTCGAATACAATCCCAAGGTTTGCCCATCGCTAAGGTTCACGACGCGTGCTTGCTTCCCGATGAGCGCGAGCGGCTGTCGCCCATACATACGGAGGCCTCGTACACGCAGCGCGCCCTGTAGGGCATGAACGGGACGAGCGTGGCGGAAAAGGTGAAGTCGAGTGGGCCAAGAAGAGAGGTAACCTCCGCTTGTTGTACTACCAGCCGATCGGCGTGGTGGCTCCATTGACTCTCGTGAGTGCTAGTTCGTGCCGCTGCCCTGCCGCTATCGTAGCGGCCCGACCGTGCGCTTGCCGAAGCAAGAAAAGCGGAAAGGGAAGACGCAAAGCTACCACGGAAAGAGGCTTGTCTCTTTGTCTGGTCACCGCCTGCGGCCTTTATCGACTCGACAGCGCTCTGCAAAGATGGCGCATCCGAGCTCAGTAAGAGTCGGCACAAGTCGAGGAAGCTGCTGAGCGGCAAGGCTCGCAAGTTGAGAAGGTCAAGCTAGGCAGGATCGCTCATAAAGCTCAGCACGCAGCACAGCTGCAGGCCACCGCTGCTTTTACATTGTTCGGAGCAAGTACAAGAAGTAACTGACGGTAACGAAACATATTGTGGCTGAGGCGAGTCTGCAGGACTCGTGTTGAGCGACCCCAAACGAGGCGCAAATACCGCGTGCCGAATGTCTGCCGCGCAGATTCGGCGATGGGCGACCCCATACAGGGTGCGAGCAACGTATGGACGTCTTGCTAGGCAAGAGACAAAAGAAGCCCGAAGTTGGAGCAACACCCCGTTCCGCGGCTTTCTTTGCTTGGCAGATGCGCGGTAGAGCCACGCTTGTGAGGAAAAGTGTAGGAGGAGGAGGGATGCAAGCGCATTGGTCGAGTCGGCGCGAAGAACCGTAAGCAATCTCCTTCGGCGAGCGGAGAGACCGGCAAACCTCCTGCCGTGTGGTGCAAGTGCGGGAGAGCCAAAATGCATACTGCAAGCCCCATTTCGATAGCATGGATAGCTGTAGTACCGGCTGCTGTATTCGTGTAACGACCAATGCCCGACGAGGGGATGCTATTCTTTCTAAGTGAATGGGCGGAAGCCAAGCCGCAGAGGGTGAGGCCACCTAGATCGCCGTTGTGCGCTGATCCTGGTCTGGTTTCGCTGACCAGGTGGGTAAACTGGGCCAGACTGGATGAAACGCGGTCGGGTTAGGAATGTTTGCAAAAGTGAATGCGCGTGCAGTGGTGGAAAGGAGACAAACGTACTGGCGCGTCTCTCTATCTCGTCTTTCTCTCTCTGTAAAACTGTACTGCCCCTTGTTACACTCATACGAGCTCTCCTACTACCACTCTCTACTCCCCCACCCAACCTCACCATTCAACATGCTCACGCTTGGTGCTTTCGTTGGCGTCGGTTGCTTCCACCTCGCTTGCTACTTGGGCATCATTGTAAAGGCTACAGCCGACGAAGTCACTGTCCTTCCTCAAGAGACTGAGACTAAGAAGGAATACAGAGACATGGTACGTCCACTCTGCGACCCTGGCTGTCGCGTCTTCTTCTCCGCCTTTCCCTGACGTGCGCGTTCCCTTCCCTTCCTCAGGATGGCAAGGAGCCCATCATGTGGAGCAATACTGTTCACGCCCACAACGAAGAGGCAATCTACGAAGAGCAGGTATGTCGAACGTTCCTTTATGCTGTCCAAGGGGGCATAGCTGACCTTGATCCGACTCGCAGACTACCCCTGCTCAGATTATCGACGCCCCTCCCTCATGCACCGTCCAGTCTTCTACTCGATCCATTGGGCTGCCCGTCTCCCGCATTTCCCGCGCTACTGCCACTATTGAGGAGGTCGTCGAGGTGGTCCACGGTTGCGCAAGTTCCCTTCCTTTCCTCGACGTCGACAAGTACTCCGCACAAGTCGTCAACACTGTCGAGTCCGTCATACATATTGAGGTGCGCCCTCCTCATCGCCGCGTCCCCCTTGACTCTGAAGCTGACTTTTGCCATCCCTCCCTCCTTTCAGCTCCCGGTCAGGGCTGCGGACGACATGCGAAACCCGGCTGCCCAGCCAAAGCTCTGCATCACTTGCCCCGGGTACAACCTCATCCGCCCCATCGCGCCCGTTCTTCCTGACGCCACGAAGGACGATAGCCTCACCAAGGACCTCGACTTTCTCGGTTGGCTCGCCAATGCTCTCGCAGACGTGATCCTGGCTCGCGCTCATTCGAACGGCACTTTCAAGCGTGTATCCGTCCCGTCCTGAGCCACCGACCCCATTTGCCTCGACACCGATGAAACCCTGTCCGGCTTCGAAGCCACCCAGGGGCTTCTTTGCCAGAACGCCCTCGACGAAGCCGCTTACCTTCTCGACCAGGGTTGCACAAACGGAAGCCCCAGCATCGTCGCGGTCTGGGAGAACTACTTCCGCGAGGTCGAGCACCTTCAACGTGCCTACTTCGACGAGGATTCCGTCTACAGGGCCCAGGGTATTGAGGAGGCGCTCAGTACCCCCATGACTTCGCCTGAGTGATCTCCTCGCAAGGTTCACAGGTAGTCAACAGCAGGGCCAGCTAGTGTGCCGGCGTGAGAAGCTCGTCTTCTCCATTTTTCGCATCTTTGTTGTTCTTCCCTCAACATACATCTTTTACTCCATATCTTACCGCTTTGTTCTCCTTATCTGTTGCACCTTTGTAGACTAGCTTATTTGTATTATCAACTCGACTGATCACTGAACCAGCATCACATTTTCCTTTTTTCTTGATTCCGACTTCGCTGACTCGGAGGCTTCGCTCTCTGACCAAGTTGAGAGGCGGCCGTTTCTGTCACTCCGTTACTGATCATATCAACAGCTGCTCGCCGCCAGGCAGGCAGCAGGAGAAGACTGCCTTCACGAGGCATCTCCATGATGCGAGCTGAGGAAGACAACGGCCTGACGGCCACATTAGCTCGAGAGACGCAACTTCTACCAGCATGTACCTCTGTCGTTGCGAAGCTGTCAGCACGGTACCGAAGCCACACGGAGCCGATGCGAACCAGAAGGAGCTCTCCGATCGTGAGGTTGAGAAGGTCAGCCAGAGCGCGACTTTGGCTAGTACTTTTCACGGAAGAGGGCAGGCGGCGACTTCTTGTAAAGACCACCGTACCGTCTGCAGAGTCCGTTAAACTGGGCGAAGATGCAACCACCAGCCCAAGTCGAGACTTGGCCAGCACAGTCACAGCGGGCGATGACCATGAGAATACATTAGCAGGTAGCAAACACGATGTGCGGGTGCGACGGGGTAATCTAAGTAAAGGGGATGAGGAATGGAAAGAATAACGAAGAGAAACAACCCAAGATGGAGATGAGGAGGAAGAAGATATGAAGGGGGAGTGGAGTATGACGGAGAAAGGGAACGAACAACTAGCTACTCTTTCTGTGATGTCCAGTCCCACTCGTACCCCTGCCCGATATAGTCTATATGCGCTCCAAGCGCGCTCACTTCAAACCGCCCGCTCCCTCGTAGAACGCCTTTCCTTCGGTCGTCGGCGCGATGTATCCCTTACGAATAACGAAGTCACCAAAGTGCTCGCCGTCGAGACGCTCGAGAGCCCACTCCTTGATCATCGGTCGGAGGATGCCAAGGATGTCGGCCTCGGAAACGGCTTCGCGGTAGATCTTGTTGAGTCGTTGACCGTAGTAACCGCCGCCGAGCATCATGAGGTAGGAGTCGGGCGCCTTGCCGACGAATGCAATCTCGGCGGCCCAAGGACGGGCGCAACCGTTAGGGCAACCAGTCATGCGCATGGTGATGGAGTCGTGGCGAAGACCGGCTTCCTCCATGATAGCCTCGACCTTGTCGATAAGGACGGGGAGGTACTGCGGAAGAACAGACGCAACGTCAGCAAGGAAGTGACGCGGGCAGGGTGATAAGGGACGTACTCGTTCAGACTCGGCCATGGCAAGACCGCAAGTCGGGAGGGCGACGCAAGCAGCGGAAGAAAGCCGAAGGCCAGTAAAGTCGGTCTTATCGAGACCGTACTTGGCAAGGAGCGCCTGGATGGTCTTCTCCTCCTCAGGAGGAATGTCGGCGATGATGAGGTGCTGGTTGGCCGTGAGGCGGAAGGTACCCTTGTGAACCTTGGCGATTTCAGCCATAGCAGTTTTGAAGGGCTTGCCCGGCTCGTCGGCAACGCGACCGTTCTCGATGAAGGCGGTGAAGTGGCGGCGGCCATCTTCGCCAGTCTGCCAGCCGAAGTGGTCGACGTTCGAGGTGAATTCGTACTGGCGAGCAGGCTGGAGCTTGTAGCCAAGGCGCTTCTCAACTTCGGCGACGAAGTTGTTGATACCCATGCGGTCAACGGTGTACTTGACACGAGCGTTCTTGCGGCTGCACGAGAAACAGGTTAGCGGAATGTGATAGAACAATCTTGAGTAGGAAGAGACGAACTTGGCACGGTTTCCGTTGTCACGCTGAGTAGTGAGGACAGCCTTGGCGACCTCGAGACCCTGATCGGGCGTACAGAAGCCGACGACATCGGCAAGGCGAGGGTAGGTAGACTTCATCGAGCTGTGAAGTAATAAGGCCGGCGGTGAGCAGGCAGAACAATAAGTCGACAGCGAAAAGAGAGGACGCACTGAGTCACACCCATACCACCACCGATGGTGACGTTGAAACCGAGAAGCTTCTTGTCGTCGTCAAGGATGGCAATGTAACCGAGGTCATGACAGAAGACGTCGACATCGTTGTAAGGCGGCACGGCGATGGCGATCTTGAACTTGCGGGGGAGGTAGTATTCGCCGTAGAGAGGCTCGACGTCCTTGACGGCTTCGCCCGCGATCTGCTGCTGGTCCAGCCAGATCTCGGCGTAGGCCGCGGTCTGAGGCTTGAGGCCGTCGGAGAGCTCGGTGGCGAAGTGGAAGACCTGCTGGTGGAGCTTGCCGAGAGAAGGGTTGGCGGAGCACATCTGAATGAGGATCCCAATGTAAGCAAGGTAGAACAGGTAGGCACAAGCGAGAGTAGTAACTCACGACCGTGCGGTTGACATCTCCGCAAGCAGCGATAGTGTCAAGCAGACACTTGTTGATCTCCTGCATAGCAGGCTTGAGGTTGTCCTTGACGATACCGTGGAACTGGAAGGTCTGGCGGGTGGTGAGCTTGAAAGTCGAGTTACCGCGACGGTCGGAGATCTCATCGATAGCGAGCCATTGATCGGGCTTGCAGACACCGGCGGGAAGGCGGAGGCGGACCATGAACGAGTAAGCAGGCTCGAGACCGGCGGCCTTGCGCTCGTCGCGGATGTCTCGGTCGTCCTGCTGATAGATACCGTGGAACTTGGTGAGCTGTCCGTCGGATTCGGAGAGGGCGCCAGTCGACTTGTCGGCAAGACCCTCGGCGATGGTACCACGGAGGTAGTTCGAAGCGATCTTGATGTGCTCGTTGGTGATGGGCTCGAGTTCCGGCTCAGTCGATTCGAACGAGTCGACGCCGAGCGCCTTCCACATTTGCGGTTCCCAGATCTTGTACGCGGTCTGCGGGCCATCCGGGTCCTGGTCGTCACCAAGGCCAAGGGGGACGATCATGTTGGCGTTGAGGGCGACGAGCGACTTGTGCAAGTCCTTCGACGCCTTGTTGTAGTAGTGCGCGTCCTCCTTGCGAGGCCAGTAGTGCGAGTCACCCATACCGAAGACGGCAGTGTTGACCTGAGCGAGGTCACCGAGCTTGCCAGCCTGGACGCCTTTCCAGAATTCGCGACCGTTCTGGGGGAACTCCCCCTGTCCGGCAACGGAAGTGAAGAAGGCGACGTTCGTTTCGAGAGGAAGGTCCTCGAGGGGCATGTCGTCGAAGGCGAGGGTGCGAGCAGCAACGCCACGAGTGCGAGCGCGGGTAGCGAACTTCTTGGCGAGCTTCTCGCAGTTGCCGCCATCCGAAGCGAAGAGGACGAGAAGGGGGGGACCCTCGAGGGCGCCGGAAAGGGCATCGAAGGCCTGGCGAGCCTTGCGCTTCTGCGCGGCGACGAGCTTGGAGCCGGCACCGGACTCGAGGGCCTCGCCAAAGGTGGGAAGGCGGTTCGAAAGCTCAGTGAGGTGGTTCTGGCGGTCGAGGAAAGTGCGAAGGTCGGCCTTGATCTTCTCCGAATCGAGTTCGAAGACGTCCTTGCCACGTTTCTCCGCCGACGGGTCCCATCGGTACAGCGGCCACGAGCCAACCTCGATCGCCTTTTTGGTCTGCTTGAGGAGCTCGAGCGCCGGGGTCGAGTCATCCTCGCCGCCAGGAAGGTAGGCAAGGATGATGGAAGGACCCTTGTAAGCGTCGGCTTCGGAGATAGCGCGGAGAGTCTGAGCAAAGTCGCCGTAAACGGCAACGGAGGCGACGTACGCGTTGCCGTAGGTCATGGCGTAGAGACCGGCATCCTTGCGGCGTTGGGCGGGAGCGACCTCGGTAGGAAGGTGGTAGGGGGTGGTGTCGATCATGAGGAGGTTGACGTCCGCTCCGGTCGAGAGGGCGTGGTGAAGACCGGACGCGCCGAGGTCGTGAGACCACGCCTCGGAACCGATAATCCAGTTCGACTTCGGCGCAAAGTCGGCAGCCTTGAGCTCATCCGGGAGGTTAGAGCCTGCGGCGGCCTTGGCCTTCTTCGCGTTGCGGTCGTCTTCGACCCAGGCAGAAAGCGCCTTCAGGGTGGCGTCGTCCAGCTTGCTGGAGGCAAGAGCATCCCGAACCTTTTGCACGAGCTCCTCCCTCTGCTTATTGGCGCCGAGGACGTGGCCGAGAGCGTATTCCGGGGAAGTAGCAGACACGGTGCGAGAAGGAGTTTGTGGCGGGAGAAGGGAGGGCGAGTTGGCGATCCAGGCGCGCTCAGCGAAGACTTCGTCGAGAAGCTTGGTGTACGTCGACTCGTGCTTGGGAACCTTAGCGGATTGGGCCGCGGCAGCAGGAGCGGGAGAAGGGATAGAGCCGATGATGAAGGGGTTGGTGCCAGCGTCAACGGCATCTGCGGTGAGAAGCTAATCAGTATCTTGAAGCATCAGTGAAACGAAATAACGACGAACCTGTGATGCTCTTGATGGCAGCGTCACCGTCTTGTGCCTCACCGAGGGTACCGCTCAGGATAGCGGGAATCTTCGCATCGTCGTCCTCCTCTGCGAACGCACCGACGACATCGAGGAACAAGGGAGACCACTTGCTGGCCTTCTTGTACGACTGCTCGAGCACAACGACAGTCTCAACGCTAGAAGGGACCAGCGAGCGGATTTGAGAGGAGGAAAGGGGGCGGTAGAGGTTGACGGAGACGAGGGCGAAACCGGCGGGCAGTGAGCCCTCAATGACTGCGGTGTTGCCCAACACGACAAGGAGAGTTTTCGGGGAGTCGGCACCGGTGTAGGCGTGGGCGGAGCGGCGGAGCTGAGAGGGAAGGTGGGCGAAAGCAGATCCGAACGCAGTGGCGAGTGAAGATTGCTCGTCGTGCGACTTGCCGTTTCCATTGGCAGCAGCTTCGCCGTTGCCGTTAGCTGCCTTGTCCTTGCCCAGGACGAATGCCTTGCTGGCATCGTCGAATCCGAAGTCGACCTTCTCATCGAACTCTCCGAAGTGGACGACACCCCGTCCCTGAGCTGCGACGCGTGCAGCTACGAGGGCGTTACTCTTGGCGGCTTCGGTGGTCGGAGAGTAGAGGAGGGATAGTCCCGATCCTCGCAAGCTGAGAACCTGCGAGTGGTCTTTCGAGGCGGCGGTCGAGACCTGGAGGACGACGGGAGAGGTGGCGAGGGACTTGAGAAAGGGCAGGAGAAGGATGAACTGGCTGGGCTGTAAGGAGAGTAAGGATGGTAGGCTAGGCGAGGTAGACGAGGAGGGGGAGGCGAGAGCTGATGGCGGGAGAATGGGAGAAGGGACGACGGTGGCGCCGTCGAGGGGAGTTGTCGAGTAGACGGTAGAGTAGATAGACGCCATGGCTATCCTCCTCTGTGGCTCGAGGGAGATGAGAACGAGGTAGAAAGCAGAGGACTTTGAAACGCCGCTGGCGTGCTGATGGAGTTCTTCTCCACATGAGAAAAAACTTCATCGACCCAGTCAACCAATCAGGTAAACATGGTTCTCGCTCCGCTTTACTCAGAGCGACAAGCCAGCATCTTACAGCCCTCGTTGGGAGGATGGAAGACTGATCGGCGCTGAGAAGCCGCGCTCGCAGCACGAATGGGGAGCATACTTTTCCTTTATCTGCCTTTTCTTCGTTTCAGGCCGCCATGTTATCGTGCATGTCAAGCGAGCCGCATAGTTGGTAGTTACGAAAGGAAAGACGCATACTCTAGCACATGTGCATCCTCAAGACGAGGCAGCTTCAAGGGGAGGAGCCCCCGCCCCCTCATCCCCCTCGCCGTTTCTCCCCTCACTGCCCGTCCTTTCCACCTCAAGAGCCGACTCCCCGCCGTTATCACCCGCGAAGCTACCCATGACGAGCTTCTCCTGTTCCGCCCACCACCGATCCAACCTGGCTCGAGTCTCTTCCTTTCCCTCCCCCTTCTCTTTCCACCACTTCCCAGCCAGTCCCCTCAATCGCTCATCCTGCTCCTTGTCCGTTAGCTCGACGCACTCGACCCCGGACCTCTCGCACAATTCGACGCTGCCCTGCGCGACGAGCTTTTGACGATAAACGAGTCGCTTGACCCCAGCCGCGACGAGGAGCGGGAGGCAAGCCTGGCAAGGTGGGAAAGAGACGTAGGCGGTCGAACCGGCGAGGGGAATGCCTTGAGATGCGGCGAGGCAAATCGAACGGGCCTCGGCATGTAGTTCGGGTGCGTTGTTCGCTTTGGCGAGGAAGAGGGATTGATTGGCTTTGAGCTGAGCGGGTGTACGGCCCTTCTTGACAGTAGGCGGCTTCTTTGAGGGATCAGGTGACGCTACCGAAGTTGGCTGAGGAAAGTTGTTGGAGTGTGCGAGAATGCGACCGGGGTAATGAGGAGATGACACAGAGGATGGAGAAGGGGACAGGCGAGCGCGTTTGGCAGGCGGTTCCGCGGTATCGGCTTGGGCGGCTGGCGCAGGAGGAGCTAATGGGTTGACGATGATGCAGGCCATGTTGCCTCGCTTGCTCATGGATAGTCGGGCATAGATGAAAGTCAGGACGAGGTAATTTTCGTCGAGCGATAATGTCGGATCGAAGGCATAGTCTGGCGGAAGGATGTTGGCGGAGTAGGCAGCTACTCGCTGGCTTAAGTCGGAGGAGTCTTTGGACGAGGTAGTCGGGTCCGAAGCGGCGGAAACGGCAGGATCGACCATGATGAAAAAGAAATGAGACGAGACTCGGGCGAAAGAGGCTGCTGTGGGCAACGCCGATAGTGGTGACGGATACCGCACGGACAGACGCTATGAGTGCGAAGCTATCAGCGGGACTCGAATAAGCCGGGCAGGTCGCCTGAAAACCGGATTCTGAACGAGACGAGCACGGGACATTTCGCCTCCTGCTCTGACGGCTCGAGCCAGAACCGATGATATAGATATTGGAAGAAGGGCCTTACTGAGTAGCACCCCTGGCTTACCTTGGTCACTGTGCTGCTCCGAGTGTTTGCGCCTGATGGACGGGCGATATATTGATCGCCGAAAGGGTCGCCAAGTCGCTAGCTAGTCGTCGAGAGTGCTGTTTTAGGCGTGTGAGACCAGCGGAGAGTCGCAAGACTTGCAGGTTAGAGTATCTTGAAGCCAAGTGCTTTGGTTTCCCTCTAGCTATCGTCGACTCATTCCGAACCGCATCTCGCTCGAATGCTCAACGGAACGCGGTCAAGGGGCAGGGAAGACGACGACGTAGACGAACAGCAAAAGCGGCTCAACGTTCAGCTGCCGGAATCGACAGGACCTGGTCACTACGTGAGTCTCATCTCTTTCTCGTGTAACTTCCTGTCTGCACGTCGCATAAGGGGACGGGCTTGGTAGAGCTTTGTGATACGGTGCTAAAGCGACGCCTGTCCAATTGCAGGACATCTACGCGCTTCCTTCTACCACCCCACCTTCCCCACTTCTACAATCCACCTCAACCTACTTCCAAAACTGCTCACTCTTCATCGTAAATCGAGCAGCCGGCCTGGCAACTGGCCTAGGAATCCGAATCGGTCTCGTCACCTCGCCCTTGACACCCCAATTTCTACACGCCCAAACAGACCCGGGGTTCTTTCTCGCGCGCGAACCGTCTTACGATGCGAGCAAGGCGGTACTGTTAGGCTGGGTTGAACAGGAACGATTAGCAGAGCTTGAGATGATGGTTAAGGGCTGTGAGGTACCTGTCGTGCGAAATCCGCCGAGCGGGAGGGAGGTTCTGGACTGGGTACTGGGTGTAGGACGACGGCTAGAGTATGAGGGGATATTAAGCAATCCAGAAATCCTGCTGGGAGACGTACTGGATAGGCGATGACGGAAGTAGGTGCGTAGTCTCGTCAATGCAGCATCGCTGGTCATCAGTCGAGATTGACATTTGATCCCTTCCACGGCCAACAGTACCTTGTTGTGCTTATACCACCTACGCCATACATAATCCCGCCTGCTCAAGTTGCCGCAACGCAGAGCTGCTGTCTCGTAAACATGACGCTTCCGCCAACTTGGCCAGGATGTTGACCTGCCCTTCTTCTTGGCTCGCCCGGCAGCTCGTCGCAGGCTACGAGGAGCACGTCGATACTAGTGCCGCCTTGCTGCTCGACTCTCGCGTGCAGACATATGGGGGTCTTCCGGCGTGCCCGCCTCCCTAGGTCTCACAGCCAACCTTCTCATCTCGCCGTACCGCTTAGTCTAAAGAAGCTTGTCAGGCAGACGAAAGCCGCATCGCCAACTGCAGTACGGACGTCCATCCGGTACGCAGTACGTTCCTGCCAGCGTCCGCCTAGCAAGCGGCCGCCTAGCCTGCAAGTTTCGGCTGTGCCGATCGCTTTTCGGCCAGTCGTTGTTTGCCCGATTACGTACTCGCCCGTAATCTTTTTTTGGATATATACCCTGGCTGGCTGCCGTGGCTGCTGCTTCCGCGCTAGGGACCTTGTGCAACATCAAGCACACGGGCTTGTAAGTCTGCTGCGTCGGCTTTGCCTCATCACGGCAGACTCAAAACACCTTACATGTAGCGTGGGCTTACACTGGTCACGCCTCGCGCTCTCAGCGATGTGGCTACTGCTACACATTGGAACGACGAAATCGCGGCTCCGGACCTGGCTCCTTGCGGCTTCCGGGTGCGTACTCATCACCCCTCCTTGACGCAGACGGCAGAGGGCCAGCTGACGGTGGCGCTTGCGGCCGCTGATCCTGCGTTGACTCTGAAGTTTGGTGCGAGTGCTTCCAGTCAGACTTGAAGACGCCGAGGCCATGGTCAAACGAAATCAACATACTTCTGTGGAATTCCTCCATTACTTCTTTAAGGACAGGCTCGAGGGCTTCGAGTTGGACTAGAGTGTATCGAAGCTCCATTGTTTTTCTGTAGAGTACTGAGCATTAGAATGTACGTCAGATTCAGCAACCCAGGGAGGATGATGCATGCTTACCAGCTCGGATGCGGAAGAATCGCTCTCTGCGATGAACTGCGACAGTCAGACAGGAAGAGGACGTTAGCTAGCTTTCAAAGATCGTCGGCGTATTGCAGTGTGCTAGAAGAGAAGAGGCACGCACAAAGTTCTTCCTCCCCGGCCCGTTCTGAATGGCCCATCCCGTGCATTAGCTGGCCGTTCACATGGATGTAGTCAGCTGCAGTGCGATAGCACTCGTCAATGGATAGTCTTGTATGGGAGGCCTTCGAGAGAACTTGCTGCTTGCGGTAACGCACTGCTCCTGAGCGGCGAGCATCTGTTCCGTTTGCGTGTTTTGTTCACCCTGCAATTCTTCCTTTGCCTTTTTACAGAAGAGGGCGAGTTTCGGAATCGTCATCTGCGCGTGCGCAAACTGAGTATCCGAGCGAAGGGACAGTCAAGCCTGTACGTGCGCACCCGGGTGAGTTGACGCTCGTGGGGCGTGTGAAGGTAGCGCCACCGTTCCGACCACAAACTGGCGAGTCGTGCGAGTACGGCATCGACTTCTTTGCGCCTGAGCCCGTCCGCTGGTTGAAGGGGATAGGTGTTGAGCTAAGCAGGGGTAACGCGAGAGTCGATATCAGGAGAGCGACCAACCTCTGAGATATGCGATACATGAGCGTACTCAGTGGGACTGACGATGTAAATGAGCAGGACGCGGAGAGGAAGGCAACACACCTTCGCCGCAATCCCCGTTTAGCAACTCATGAAACCTCCGTTCCGCCTCCTCGATGCTATGGCACACTCTTAGGTCGTCGGCGGCCTGCTTTGCGAACATCGGCGGCGAGTATTGCTGTGGAATGCGAGAGGTGAGGAGCCAGAAGGGAAAGACTACATAATCTCGTTGAATACCGCTGGAATGGTCCGCGGTGTCGGAGCTTGGCGGGTCGGGAATACCGAGCCAAGAAATCGGCGAGCCTGCCCAGACACCGCCGTAGGCAAGCACCACGGGGTCAATCTCGAGTCGACTCCAGGTGTGCGGCATGCTCGTGGCAAGCACAGCCTACCAGTACATGACACGAACGCGCGTGGAAAAACGTCCGATAACGTGCGCCGAGGAGAAAAGACCGGCGAGGCTAGGAAACTACCTTATGCACCGAATCGCCTGCGAGCAGCAGTAAGTCTGGCCTGATTTTTAGCTCAATTGGAAAAGAAGGAAAAGAAAGGGGAAAAGAGCGCATTTACAAGTGTATCAGCAGATGCGCTTTGCAGCCCGTCACGGCCCCTTGCTGCAACGCTCCTTGCTATGCGCCCGTAAGATAGCCGACGTCTGGCAATAGCAATGTGACATCGAGTGCCCGTAGCTGCTCTGTTTGGCAAGCAACGCTGGCTTCCGAAGAAGATTGGGAGCCGACGCGCACCAAGCAGCAGCATTAACGCACCAGCGCGTAACCCGCCTTGGCTACATTGTCAAGTCGAGTACTAGACGAGTGAGACCGAAGGCGGTGTTTAGGCCATGAAGCATGCTGCAGGGTTGAGAAAGGAGGACGGGGCGGAGTGAACGCCGAGGTGAGGGTGGGGGGAACGGGGCGAGCGTAGTGAAGACCGGGTGCCTAGCTATGGGAGTATGAGTGCAGCCAGTATGAATCGGGACTCCCGCGCAGGGTGGAGCGAGAGGCGAGTACGACGATTCCTGCGGGGTGGAGGACGAAGCGTCAGGTGGTCGACCAGAAGCGGTAGGCCAAGAGACGTACCCGTTGCTGCCTCTGTACCATATACGCCGTTCCACGTAGCTCATCAAGCTGTAGCACGCGGTCGAGGGCAGCCGTTAGATGACCAGAGAGAAGCGATATTGTTCGCAGTGTATTATTCCCGTTGTCAAGCTGGATGCTGCTGAGAACCTCGGCACAGTCAGCTGCAGCACTACTGACTGTGCCCTGGCATCCTCAGGCCTCTGCAGGCCTTTGTCGCTGCTCACGCTTCCTCCCACCTTCGGCCTCCTCAATCAACACGATGTCCTCGAGCTGAACGTCCAGAACACCGGAGAACGTAGAGGCACAATCACAAGAAACTCACTTTCAGCTTGTCAGCCACGACTACCCGCTAGTCCTTCCTGGTTTCAATAGCGCCGCCTTCATTTTCGGCCATCCATACTCTCCCTTTTCTCGCTTCGCCATCACGAGAAGCGAATGCGCCTCAGATCGACTTGCTCGAGAGGCCGTCCCAACGCCGCGCAGGTAAGCTGAAGCCGGGACTCATGCCGCTTAGAGTTGGCACACGTGGGCCACCTGCGCGACAAGGCGCCTAGAGCACAACAGTACGGTCCGGAGGTCTAGGGGCTGGATGCTCTGCTACTGTGTGGTTATATGAGCCAAGCGTGCGTGCTATGTCCTTTCGCTGCAGAACCGAACACTTTCACTTCCACTTTCATTGCTGTATTTTCATGCGTGTCGCTGGTCATGCTACGTCAGCCTGGGAGGGCTCCTTTCTGGGGGTACGGCGAGACTTGACCTTCTGCATGCTCGGCAGCGTGATCCGCAAGTACAAGGGATAGCAGGTACGGTAGCTCTTGGTGTCGCTGTCAAGTCTCTTTCAGGTTACTGCCGCTTCGCCCACCTACTCCATAAAGGCGTTGACTGCTGTTCGGCCTTTCGTGCGTCCTTTCCCTTCTATCAGCGCTTCAGTCAAGCTGACGGTGATTATGCGACCAGGCCCCTCTTACTTTAGATCCCGCCACGGTCAGCCGCTTTCAGCAACCTTCATCGCCCTCCAACTCTCCCTCTCGCAACATCTGCATCGCCATCTTCCCGTCATCTCCAAAAAGGTCGTCTCGACTCCTACCATCCTAATTTCGACTCTTGCTATTGCAGCTGCCGCTCAGCCGGTCCAGCTTGCCCACCCCTGCGCGACCTCGACTTCCACCTCTCCTGCCCGCAGCCCTCTCCCCGCCCTTCCTTGCACCAAAGCCACCCCAGCTCGCCAGACCAACCCCTTCCTCCCTGTTCCCGCTCCCAGCTTCACCTCCTCATTCCTGCAGCGAATCGAGGAAGACTCTCGCAAGGCCGACCTCCTCATGCTTCAGCTCGAAGCCGAGAGCGCTCAGCGCCAGGCTAAGCGGGCGCAGCAAGAGTTGACACTTCTCCCGTCCGCCTTTGTTGACGACTTGGACTCGGAATACGAGGACGCCGGCCTCAGCAGCATGTTTGGGCGGCTTGAGCAGGTCCCCGCGCGCGTTCCGCAGTGGTGAGCAGCAGTAGGAGTCAGGGGGATGTGGCGCTGATTGAAGGGCGGATGCAGCGGTATTCTTATTTTTCTTCTGTCTATATTATTGTTGTTCTCTTGCGCCTGTTAAGTGTTCAACTTCCGTTCTTCGTAATGTGACTCAGCTTTGGTTCAGTGTCTTATGCTTCTGTCAGGCTGCGACAGCTATCGATGGCCTGCAGCGAGAGGACAGGAGAACGAGACAGAAAAGCCCCCGTGAGTCCCTGCACCAAAATCCTACATCGCCTTCGATCGCGGAAAGGCTGCTACTCTGTAGTGGAGGACAGGCAGCTTACAACCGATAGTGGACATGGTAACAAGCTTATGATTTCCCTTTTCTTTACCAACAACAACAAAACACCAGCGTATCTACAGTCGCCAGCGCCACTAATCCTTTAGCTACTGCACGAGCACTGGAACCCGAGCAAAGTCTTGGGTCCCACCCCGGAAAGTCGCTGTCTCTCCTGCTCTTCTTTCGTTGGTCGAGTCCCGGCCTCCGTCTCCCCCTTTGCAATATCAACTTCGCCATACGGCTCGAAGGGGCGAGTCGCCATGTCGAGCACGCGCTCAAGCTGTTCGACTCCGGCATCGCTACCTTCGTCGTCGAATTTGCGGATCGTTTCCTCGAGCACCCACTGTCGGAGAGTAAAGCGAGGGTTGACAGCGTCCATCCGCTGACGCCTAGTCGCAATGGCTTCCTCGCCATCCTTCCGAAGACGCTCCGAGTAAGCATTGAACCAGGCGGTCCATTCCGTGCGGGCGTTTGAACTAGATGAAGAGGCAGAAGGCAGGAGGGTGTTGAGGAGATTTTGGAAAGAGGTGTCGGTGGTGGAGGTGAACTGGGAGAGAAGGCGGAAGGAGTTGGTGAAGTCAAGCTCGTGGCCAGCGAGAAGGTCGAGGAAGTTGGAGAAGAGCTGGAAGTCGCCCTCGGCTGCGGTGGTGAAGCCGAATCGCTGCAGAAATAGATGGAAGTCAGACGAATGGTAATCACGTGTGACGACGGGCAACATATAGAAAAGTGAGCGTACCAGACGCATCAATCGCACATACTCGTCCTTGAACGTGGCAATGAAGTCCGCCTTTACCTTCTCAAGCTCCGCCATTCCCTTCTCGCGCCAGGTCTTGCTCCAACCGGCCTCTTCAGCTCCTTCCGCCCACCCTTCGCTCGCCTCTACGACACCTTCCCCTTCAACCTGCTCGACGAGGTCGAGTTCGTGGCCAACGAGTTCTGCGATCGCATCACCCAGTTTGTGGACGGCAAAGAGCATCATGGTCGGCTGATTCTGTGGTAGGTGGGACGGAAGAATGCGAGGGCGGGTCAGGATGAAGCAGCGGGTACCGGCCGGGATAAGCGGCTGGGCAAGGTAATGAGTGGCGACGAGGGAAGGAAGGGGTAACGAACAGCAAAGGAGTATCGCCCCATGTCATCGCTGTGGTTACAAATATGTTGCGGGTCGAAGATGTCCATGAACTGTGAGTGGGGAGGAGGACAGATAGGGTATGTGGAGGTACAGTCAGCAAGGCGTGGTGTTTGATCCTGAGCTGCAGAGGAGGAGAGCCTTACTGCGTACGGTCCGTAGTCAATCGTAGCTCCGTTCACAGCGATGTTGTCGGTGTTCATGACGCCATGGCAGAACCTGCGGCCGGGCAAGGTGCTGAGTAAGCAAATGCCAATGTCTGAAAGTTGCACGAAAGGAAGAAAGACGAACCCGTAAGCCTGCCACCCTGCAACCGTCACAGCGTTCCGCCTGGCCACTTCCTTCAGTACACTCAACGACAGGCTACGCGCTCCGGTGGGCTTGGCTTCATTGAACCCGAAGACCTGACGGGCGACATAGGAGGAAACCTGGCGGAGACTTTCGTTTTCGTCGCGGGCGGCTTGGATCTCGAAGTTCTGCGGGTGCGAAAGTAGTCAGCATCACCAAATTGTGGGCAAGGCGCGAGGAGTATACTGTGGCGATAGCGGCGATAGCGGCGATATAAAGAAGTGTGTAGAGCCGCAGGAAGATTGTAAGATTCTGAAACGCACCCCGATACGGATCCAGCTTCCGCCCACCCGCGTCACAATGGCGGCGTTCTCCATCTTCTCCCTTCGTACCTGCACTCCCGGAATGTGCACAAGGGCCAATGCTCGCGAGGTAGGAATACCCAGAGCCGCGACGGCTTCGGCACCTAGGTACTCTCGAATGGAGCTGCGAAGGACGGCGAGGCCGTCCGCGAAGCGTGAATAAGGGGTGCGACCGGCGCCTTTGAGTTGCAGTTCAATGGCGCGGAAGCCGGTCTTTTCTGCCACTTCGGCTGTAGGTGGGGTCGAGACTGTGGAGAGGAGTCCATGAGCGCCGGCTAGCAAATCGCTGAGCAGGGACAACAGCTTACGGATGGAAATAGCTCTCCCGTCGCCTAGCTGACCCGCGAAAGACCCGAATTGATGACCTGGAGGTGGAAGGAAATCGAGTGCGGAGGCCGGGCGAGACACAAGAGGAAGAACACAAATCAGTGAGATAGACAGGCATCAGCACCTGGCGGTACGGGTAACAGAGGAAAGGAAATCGCGCACCCGCATAGCACAGCGACCAAGGTGCGAAGCCCTGCCCAGCGACCTCATCCGTCCCTTTGCCCTTCGCGTCAGCCTCCCTAGCCAGGACCGTCTTGCCCGCCACAACATCCACAAACTGCTGCCTGACTGCCCGTTCCTGTTCCGTTCCGGTCGCTTCTCCGACATCCAGATTCGGCAACCACTCCCTCAACAGGCTTTTCGACACGCTCAATAGTTTAGCCTGCGGAAACCGACTGCTTTCCCTCACTTCCGACGTGAACGCCGTCGGTGCTGCGCCACCGTTCTGCGAACCGAGAGCAGCATCCCAGACGGGTTTTGTCAAAGAGATCTCGAATTTGGCGAGTTGATTTTCGATCGAGGAGGCTTTGGCGGAACCGGTATTCTCGGTGTCTTCTTCGCGGATGTCGTACGGGAACTCGAGGGGGACTGCCAAGCGTAGAGTAGGAACAAGGTAAGCTACCGACGCGGGTGAAAGGCAGAAAAGCTGAGAAGAGGACGATGCCGGCGAAATTGGGTGAAAGGTGGAGCGCAGGGCATCGTGGGAAAGAGAGGACGTACGTGGACTGGTGTAGGTAAAGCAGCCTCCTCCCTTGATATGCCTACTCCTCCTCAGCATACTGGGCGGAACAGGATCCCCAGCCTTGAGCGCCACTGGCCCATTCTGCCCAAACGACTCCGGTGCATCATACGCCGAGAGTTGTAGTAGGCTTGCTGGAGCAGGGAACAGCGGGTCGGGGGTGAGGTGATAGATGGGAGTGACGGGAGAGATTGGAAGTGAGAGGATTGACGAGCGAGATTGGCTGGATGCGCTCGAAGCAGTAGATGCCATCCTACTGACTCTTGTACGAATGAGGCGTTGAGTAGCCACTTTGAAAACAATCGAGCAAAGCGACGAGTGCAAGAGATCGGCAAAGTGGCGGAGAGACGGCGACGTCGTTCCGGACCGAAAAGTTCCCTCGGCATTTCAAGTGTCTAAAGGTCAAAGTAGAGCACCTCTACCAACACTATCGCACTCGACACGGTGGACAGTACTAACAAGATGGGGAGCATCCACCTGGCAAACTCGACCTGAGTGATCCTAATCCCCCTCTGCTGCAAAATCCTGACCCACAACAACCCGGCCAGGCTCGACGAAATGGTCCAACTCAACGCACCGACGTTGCTAGCCATTGCGAGGGAATAGATGGCGCCTCTCAGGATTCGAGGGTCGGCGATCACGCGGGCCGAGGAGGAAAAGGTTGAGGAACGGATGATTTCGACCGCCAGGATGGTACCGCCGATGTTGGTGCCACAGATGGGACAGAGGACAAAAGCGGTGAAGTACCTGCGGCAGCGGATGAATGGTCGCAGTAATTGGCTGTCTCGCAGCGCGAAGTAAGGGAGAAAGGCAAGAGCGCACCCAACAAAGAAAACGCAGGCCGCAGGATTAACAGCAATCTTGACGAGCCATCCAGCGAAGATGTCCGTCCACCCTAGTGCTGTCAGACCGCGAGCCAGCACGAAGATCCCGCCAGCAAAGGGTAGAAGGGACAGGGGTAGGCGAGAGATGGTCGAGGTAGTAGTACGAAAGCGCTTGCAGAGCTTGTCGAGGAAGTAGGGTAGGGAGAGACGGCGGGTTACTGTGGGCTTGTGCGGCTGAACGGGTCGAGTTGGCGCTTGCAATTCGTGCTCCTCCTCCTTGGGGCTTGGCGGGTTGCGCTCGCTCCAGATGTCGCGGAGCAAAGCGAATATGCCTGCCGGTGCAGTGACCATCCACACCTCGACTTTGCCGCCTTCGACGAAGCTCGTTCCGACGAGGACTGCAAGCGTGATGAGCAAGAGCGAAGCGTGAAAGATTGCCCCTGAAGGGTCGACGAGCGCGGTCCGAGGGTCGACGTCAGGCGGAAGCAGAGATTTTGGGATATAGCGTTGTCGGTTCGATGTAGGGGCGGCGGAAGGACGAGTCGATGGGCGGAAGAAGGTGAACATGGAGAGCAGAAGAGGATAGGCGACGACGGCGCTGGTGAAAGAGGTGTTAGAGCCGTGACGGACGGTGGCTTTTGATCACAAGAGCATGGAGCAAGCAAGCGTACGAGGCAACTGTCGGAAGAATAGTCCAAGCAGTAAACCCTGTGAGGAAGTTGAGTTGCCAAGCCTGTATGAATGAGGGCTCAGCCAGCGTCAGACGAAGAAAATTAAAGCGAACGTACGCCGGCGATGAGTACGTTCGTCGGGTTACTCGAGACTAGAGCTGCGCTGACCAGGTTGGCTGCCACGAACTGACTGATGGTGAAAGCCTCGGGAGAGGTGATGCCGGTCGCCCTTGTAAAGTACGACAGGAAGGCGGTGCCGCTGAGCACGATCGGATCGTTTCCGACTAGCAAGCCGAATGAAGTCCAGAAGATGTAGAGAATGGAGAAAAGCTTGAGGCCCGAGGCGGTCTTGTCGGCAGATGGCGGCGAGTTGGGGGGTGCTCGAGCAGACTTCTGCGAGATGTAGAAGGCGAGAGCTCGGAGACCGCCAGTAGAGTCGAGGGCGGTGGAGACATAGGCCTAGGTACGGGGCAAGGCATTGTCAGGCGTGCTGGTGAAGGGGACTGGAGGGGGAAAGCGACTAACGAGGGCGATGAAAAGCACCAAGACATCGTACGGGCGCACTCCATGTTCTCCGACTATACCATTCCGTACTACTGAGCCGTCAATCACCGTTGTTGCGAGCAAGAATATACAGCCTACTACGGGCGCCGTGCGCAGGTCGAGAGGCAGGAAAATCCGCTTCTTCGGTAATGCCGATGCCGGTTGGGTCAGCTGAGATGTCGAAGCCGATGCGCTCAGAGCTGGAGTAGTAGCTGATTTGGGAGAGGCGGGTGCGGTATATGTAGGGGTCGACGAGGAGAGAGGTGAAGGTGGTTGGTCGAGCAGACGTAGCTTGACGGCGCAGCGAAGGATGAACTGGCTGAGTGTGTAGGGCAGCGGTATGGACACGCCACGCACGACTAGGCCCACTGCAGCAGAAGTCGAGGTCAGCTATGATGGCATCTCCGGATGAGGAGCGTTCAGAGAAGGTAGACTGACTAACGCAGGCATAGGTGACAAGTCCTACCCAGCTACGAGCGGTGAGCTCGGCGACCATGGTATTATCGAGCACAACGAAAGCAAACGAGCATGGAGAGAAAAGAACGACGGAGGACTCCGCGAAACCGAATCTCCGAAACTGCAATCTGATCGACAGCATCATGATTGCATGATCGTTCACAGCGCAAGCTTGAACGCCCCAGCTTCTACACCCTGTGCACCAAATTCGGCTGCAGACCGTAAAATCTGAACTTTATGCACTCCCGCCTGTTCGCTCCTCAACTCGTGCAGTGTCGCCAGGTTGAACAGTATCGTTTCGTTGTTGTAAGCGAGCGATGGGTGCGATGAGAGAAGACTTGTAAGAAGGGCAATAGCCTGTAGAAAGAAGAGGGGTCAACCTGAGTTTGGGTGTCGAAACGTAGGAAGCAAGTACTTCGTCAAGTTTGCCGGTGTACAGCATGACAACGGCCAGGTTGTTACTCGCCTGCAAAGACGGAAGAGTCAGAATGTATTGCGCCCTGCAAAGGCCTCGTGTAGCCGACTTCGACGTCTTGCGGCTCTTCCCTGACGAGCTTCCTCAGGTCCGCCTCTGCCTTTCCCCAGCTACCCTGTGCAACAAGCTCAAGCACAGCAGCTCCTTGGTTGTTTCGTTGGCCATCGACAGCAGACACGTGTGTCGCAAGGCCCATCAGGTCACCGGTGGAGAAATGGAGGCGAGAAAGGGCAAGATGGAGGGAAGGGCTAGGGGTCGCGGCGCCGAGAAGCGTTGCGGCAGAAGCAGGAGCCTACAGTAACCAAAGCAAAGTGTCAGTCAAAGCAACAGTGGAGAATCGGCTGGAAATCTGCAGATTTACCTTGATCTCCTTGAGCAGCTCCGTAAGCAGTTCGCCTACGTGCTCGGTTCGCGGTCGCCATATCTCAGCGTCCATATTGCCTAGCCTTCTAGCGATCCACAGCTCCTCCTTCGACGCCTTCAGAAGCGACGACAGCGACTCGATTGCCCTACGAGGGTGGCCTTGCAGTCCTGGTAAGGAGGCGGCGAGAACGTGCAGGTCGAAGGGAACAGCGGGATGGAAGCGCGGTGTCGCTGGAGGAAGATCGGACGACGTCGTCGCGAAGCAGCTTGAGGAAGGAAGGAGCGCAAGGAGGGCGGCGACTTCCGAGGCTAGTTGCGAGACTAGGCGCATGCGAAGCAAGGAATGCAAGCGCAGGAGCCAGTGCTGTCAGGGCGAATAGTCAGTCGCTTTGGCAGAATCAGTTCCTCGAGACGTGTTGTTGTACGTACGGCAAGAATATAGGCAGTTTGCTCTGGAGGGGCCTGCGTGATAGCGTTGTACGCATACCGAGCTGTTCCACGCCAATTTCGGCCGGCCTGTAGGGTCGACTGTGTTAGCCAGTGACATGGACGGAGGGAACGCAGCTCACTATCAGCCCTTCAAGAGTCTGCCCTTGCCAATTGCCACTCAAGTCCCGTGACGGACGCTGCTCGGGCGAAAGGTACTTTTCGAGTAGAACAGAAACAGCGTCGGACTGCAGCAGAGCTCGGGGTGAGCCACCACTGTACAGGACGGACCGAATATGCATACCTCTGGTAGCCGCGTGAACAGTTCCCGAGCCGTCAGTCCTTCGATGAACTGCTCGTTGCCCTTTTCTTCCGGAACAGAGCTGGTAGCCTCGACCGTTGTTATGGCACCGAGGGTACCGGCAGCCGGCGGGGGAGGTCGACTAGCGAAAGCAGCTTCACCCTGTAGCTGTGCGAGCGATTCGGAAAGGGAGAGACGAGGTTGATCGGTTATTGACGGTAAGGGCGAACTCGAGGGAGAGGAGGTGAATGCGGTCGGGACAGAGGTATCTGCTGAGGGTGTTTGTGACTGATGTAGAGCCGAGTTCGAAGCGCCCGTCAGTGGCGAAGGCGTGTCCAGCGGCTGAGTGCGCGGGATGGGGTTGAGTGGGAGAGTGGGAGGAGAAGTGACGCCGTCGATCTCTTCTATCTGGCTGGAAATGGGTGCGAGTGCACTGGTGTCCATCTATGCGAGTGTTCTAAGGGTCCCAGTCAGTCACAGTGATGGTTGTTGGTGAGTTTAGATTGTTGTCTCGTCAACAACTCTTTCTTCATCTTGATCAACTTGCTCCTCTTCTACACGCGTCTGACGACTCACCAAAAGCTCCGCGACAGTAAAGCGATCCATAGCCACTGCCTGCAGACGCGCACCTCTACCTACGCGTCGTCTTTCACGTTTCCTAACTCCCCCTCTGCCGACTGCTTTGTTCGCCAACTCGCGTCGACCATGCACCGTCCACGCCAACAGAACTCTCACCGACCACCTCCAAAAGAGCCGACATACTACATGCCCCTTGACCAACGCTCCGAAACCTTCGGCCAGCCCATCGCAGTGCCAACTGCAAACGGCCGCTCCCAATCTGACCGTCACTACCCGAACCCCAGCCCCGTAGGAACTGGATACGTACCACCGAGATCCAACTACAACAACAATCCAGCGCGAGGTGTCTTCGGGCAACCGAAACAGGACAGCGACGGATGGACTAGGTCGGGCTCGATGGGTAGCAGGGAATATGGGCGGGGAGGTACTGGCTTCAACAGCCATGTCTCGCAACTGGCCGACGATTACGGCGAAAGCTATGGTGTAGGGTACGGTGGCGGGGCGAGTTACCGTTCGACTGCAGGCGCTGGTGCGAACGTCAACAAGTACAAGCAGAAAGCCCTCGAGCGTGACCGCCAGGCATCTCAAGCCGTCCACTCTGCCAGCTTTCACGCCGGGCCGAGCACGATCCGCAACGTCCCGAGCCCTCGAACCAAGGCGGAACGACAACGGAGAGAGCGACTGGAGGAAGAGGCGAACGATGCCGATGCTGTTGCTCGACGGGCGGAGGAGCGCAGGCGGGAGGCTGCGGAAAAGGCCAGGGCTGCAGCGGAGGCCAGAGCCAATGCCTCGAACGCCTCGAACGCCTCGAACGCTCCCCGCAAGAACACCTTGAGTGTATTCCATCAACTGGAAAAGCAGCGATCCGCATCCACCTCTTCCGCAAAAATCGACGCCACCGGCGTATCTCGCAAGGACGCTAGGGACGCAAAAGGCAGTCGCGATGACAGAGAAAAGGGGAAGGGCAAGGGCAAGGCGAAGGAGGCGGGGGAGGGAGTGCAGAGGGAGAAGTCGGGCAAAACTTCGTACCTCGAGTAAGTTTCCCTTCGTCCCTTTGCCGCATATTTGGGACTCATCGCTTCGTCGCCATGTCTTGCTCCTCAGCCAATCACCCGAACCTTCCTCGCCGGTCAAGTCATCGAAGAAGCGCGCTGACAAGGGGATCTTCAGAGAGATGCGCGCTGGCGGTGAAGGCTTCAATACTGCCAGTCGTCCTTCTACCCCTGAACCATCAAGCCGGAAGCGCAATCTCATAGAGCTGGGCTATCACAGGCAAGCCGTTGTTCTTGCGTCTACATGCTTGCACCCTGACTGACTCGCTTGGACCGTTATAGCTCGCCTGAAAAGGGCGACCATTCCGCTCGCAAGAAGAAGAAGCGGGATCACCACCCGAGCGGCTTAGTCTCGGCGCCCTCTTCCCCGGCGGCTCAGAAGGGATTCTCGCCAGTCGTCTCGCTTGCCGACCAGTTTCGCGCGATGCAGGGCGCGCAGGAGGAAGCGGAAGGGCTCGATGAGGCGGAGGAAGAGGACGCGGCAAACTCGGACGAAGAGGATGAGCTGCTGAGAGAACGTGCGCACTCCTTCCCCTGTACAGTTTACGATTGTCTGACTGACGTCCAGTTGCGATGAATAGGTCCCGCCATCGACTACACCAAACTTTGCCCCTTCTGCAACGGCGACCTTCCCGACGAGCCTTCAGCCAAGCTCCTCGAGCTCAAGGAGTACCTGATCAGTCGTCCGCACGCCGAGTCTATCCCGACGTTCCGCAACCCGCTCGCCGTTAGGCTTCCCGTCGCCGAGGTGGCCACCTTCTGCAAATTGCACCGCGACGAGCAGGAGGTCATACCAGAGGGACTCGCCGCTGGATGGCCACGGACCATCGACTTTGAGAAGCTGCCAAGGTACGTTGTCTTGTTGCATACTTTCCTCGTCACAAGGCTGACAGCCCTTCTTATCAATGCAGGCGTATCGAGAAGCAGAGTGCACCCTACCTCCTGGGCATCATCCTCGGCACGACTCCCAGTGCCTACCTCGACGAAGCGAAGCAGGAATGGTCGGGAAAGGGCAAGAAGATGCGAAATGTCATGGCGGAATGGTCGTCTTTCGAGGTGGAACAACCCGGCTAGTGAGTTCCATGTCTCCCGATTCGGTCTTGCTGTGGCTGACTCGAGCACTCTCGCAGCTACGGTCCTCGGGGCTTCGAAGTCATGGCGAAATTTCTCCATTTCTACTACACCGACACCATGCCTCTCCTCACCCCGACCCGAACCACCCCCCTCGACGTCGACGCCTTCGTCCGCCGCGTTCTCGTCCCCGAATGCGCCATTTCTCTCGTCCAGCTCGACCTCGGACTCAGCACCCGAGACGATGCCGCCAACGTCGTCGCTCAGAGTCGGAAATATGGCCAAGCCTTATTTGATGCGGTCGATGATGACGAGCGCCGAGAGAGCGCGGACGCGAGAAAGGCGCAAATGCGGGCGGAGAAGAAGGAGGAGAAGCGGAGGAGGAAGGAAGAGGCCGAAGCGGAGGCGTTGATTGAGGTCGAGGAGGAGGAAGAGGCGGAGGAGGAAGGGAAGAACTCGCCACAACCGGTGGCGCCGAAGCCTGCGGCTCGGAAACCGAAGGCAGTGGTAGACGCCGAGAAGGAAAGGGCAGAGCAGGCGAAGGCTGCTACGGCAAAAGGAGAAGAAGGCAGCAGCAAGGGGAAGAAGCGGGAGAAGGAGGGGTCGAAGAAAGATAACACCCGTTCAGCTCCTTCCATCGCCAGCTCAGCCACCAGCCGCACATCCAAGTCCACCGCGCTCACTATCCCTTCCGACGAATCAGACTCGGACATCGAAATCACCACGTCGACAAAGTCGCTCAAGAAGAGCTCACAAGCCGGCCACTCGAAACCGACCAAAACCTCTTTGTCTCCCTCTTCCTCAATCTCCAAAGCAAAGTCGAAACCATCTTCCGCTGGTCCTTCGGGCACGCCATCTCTTTTCAGCATGTGGGGCAAGGAGAATCGTCAAGTCGCCGACTCGACCGTTTCTTCCGCCGTCGAGCTCAGCTCGGAAGACGAAGTTCTCGACGCGCCGGACATCAAGACCAACTTCCGCAAATCGAACAAGGCGTCGGACCAGAAAGGAAAACGGGAGAAGAAGGAGCAGCAGAAGAAGAAGAGGGCGAAGGAAGCAGAAAAGAAGAAGAAGAACAAGAGGTCTGGGGTCGTCGAGTCTTCCTCGTCGGATGACGACTCGGATTGAGTCAAGCAGGTGGTCAGGGAAGGGAGGTCTACCCGTAACGTACATAGCGCTCTTGTTGCAGCAGGGCTGCCATCTTGTTGTCATGCTACCCGCGCCTTCGCATTCACGTCACGCTCGCACACGTTGCAGCTGCCTCTTCCTCCGGTTCTGTCTGTCGAAGACGAAGGCCTGGTGCCTCGAGGACCCGAGAGGGGTCGGCGGACAAGAGGTGGGTCAGGGTGTCGAGAGCTCGACTCATTATTACCTGTTCTTGCTGTCTTCCGCTTCCCGCAGACAAGACAGAGCGATTGATCAAGGCAGTTTCGAGTTACTGAGTCGGGTACCAGGCGCTCCAGGCATCTACATTAGGCTGATCATGAGGTCAAAACGGAAACAAAGGTACGAAGAACAAAATGCAAAGACTGACAACAACATGGAAAGTGATACGAGAGCGATAAAGATACCGACGGCCACCTTCTCCGGCTTGGCAGCTGCTCATCCACCGCTTACAAGCGCGGAACGCGCACGGTGACCTGCTCAGCTCGCCCGAGGATGCTACCGAGGTCGCTGCCCTCGTCTTCGCTTTCCGAGTCGTCGACAAAGGCACTCCTGCTGCGCCGCCTTAGCCTCGCGCTGAGCGCTCTCGGCTTCGAGCTGAAGTATGAGGAGTTCGGCCTTGTGAGATTCTTTCTGGTTCCGCTGGAGGAAAGCGGAGGTGAGTGCGGGAGCGGAAGAAGGGAAGGAAGGGCTTGGTCTGGCGAGTTGGGGTGGCTTTGGTGCAAGGAAGGGCGGGGACAGAACCAAAGAGGTACCGCGGCAGAACTGTGGCGTGATTGGCGGGAGGCGGACGGCCAGAAGGGCTGCGGGCGGACGAGGCAGAAGTCAAGGTCGCGCAGGGGTGGGCAAGCTGAACTGGCTGAGCGTGAGCCACGATAGCAGGACCCGAGATGGCGATGGTGGGAGTCAAGAGTAGGATAGTCACGGTCAGCTTGAGCGAAAGGTCGGGCGAAGGAAAAGAACGCACTGTAGTCCGAACAGCAGTCGACTCCTTCGGGGAGGAGGTGGGCGAGGCGGCGGCAACCTCAGCAGACTCGAAAGAGACCCCCGGAGCTTGCGCGGACACATCAGAGCGCCTCTGCTGGGCTGCCTGTCCACTGCGCATCACGCGCTTGTCCATGAGAGCCTCTTCGAGCTGGATTGTCTCATCGTCCGAGTCGGAGTCTAGGGTCGAAGCGGACGAGGTGAGGCTGGGAAGGGACGCCGAAGCGAGTGAGGGTAGTAGTGACGGATAAATCGATAGCGTCGCTGAGGTTGTAGCGCTCGGGATGCGCGAGAAGGTCCCACAATGGTTGGATTGAGAAGGTCAGTGTGGGGCAAGAGGGGGGGAGCGAAGCAGCGACAGTAAAGAACGTACAGCGTAGGAGACGCCACGAGAGGTAGGGCTCTTGGGAGTCTTGACCTTGGTGGAGGTGGACGTCCAGCGGAACAACTTGATGAAGGAGGAAAAGGAAGGCATGATAGGGCATGGTGCATGATGAGATCGAGATGAACCTAGTTGCTTTGAAGCTGTAGTGGAGTGGGCGGTAAGGAAGAGAGAGAGAAGAGACCTAGAGATCCCCTCTTCTAGTCTTCTGGCGCGTCCATGCCAGGAGGTGAGCAGCAAGCCGAGACGTACGGTTTCCGACTGGTTAAGGAATGCACCTTCTCCCGCGTCACTCAAGCCCCTCCGGGGACCCTTCGCCTGGCACGGGTATGAACGGGGGCCGATGTGATTGATGTGATGCCTTCCGCGCTTGAACACCCTGCTGTCGCCCCGCTTCAACGTTGAATACCAGCATGGTTCGCGCGCCCGTTTTCTTCCAGCCCTTTTCGGTCCGCTTTTGTGCTGCGTGCCCGAGGCCTTGCCCATTACTCGCTAGTGTAAGCATTCACCTCGCTGCCCTCTCGCAATCTCAGGACACTGCAATCCGACTTATTTCGGTTTGGCCGACGTGTATTTATCCCGTTCTTTTCTGCTTCATTGCGTCCGGCGCTCCGGGGCGCAGCGTTTCGCAAGTCATGACGTGCTCCTCGGACAGGACCCAGCTTAGGCGAGAGCTTTGTAGGGAGACAAAAGCAAGGGGTGGAAGGTAGGACAGTAATGGAATAGCAGCCCGAGCTGCCCAAAAGATATTCACGCTCACGAGTACATCGAGGGGCGATGCGATACTTATGTCCAGAGAGTGCTACCGTCACTGACCGACTGCTGGATCCCAATGTCCCGCAAACTTGCAGTGGGTGTTCAGCGAAACTGCTCAACACAAACTGCTCAACATTCCCTGCTGCACCAAATACAGCTGCCCGTTTCAGCTCTTGGCTAGCACCGTTTCTCACCACCATGTTCCTTTTGATAGCCATCTCCACCCCTTCTGACTGTGGCGAGAGCAGGAAGAAGGGTCAAAAATGCTCGAAACTGAAGCTGGCGCTGATGGAGGTGAGAAGTTTGTTGTTGAAGTGTAGTTAGCGGCGTACAGACTTTCCCTCGTCGTGGTGGATTGCAGAGGGCGAAAAAACAGCTGGTTCCGAGTCGGCCGGCGAGGACCAAGACTGCATGGCGGTTGCCTCGAGTTGATGAGTGTGGAGGAGTTAAGAGAGGAAAAGGGAAGAGGAGACGATGGAGTCGGTGTGCTTGACTGTTACCCTTCGTGATTACTTCCTATTCTTTCCTAGTTATCGTCTTTGATATAGTTTCTTTCTTTGTCCCCCCTGACGTGTTCCTTCGTTGGAGACGAGCTGTTGCTTCTTTTCTTTTCTGTTCAGTTCCGTTTCCTCGTTTGAAGGTGAGTTGTAGCGGGGACGTTCTTTCTAGTGCCTGGTGCTAACTAGTTCCGTTTCCTCGTTTGAAGCGTCTCGTATCTCTACACGAGTACAAGTCGTGCGTACGGCCGCAGGTCGTACGATATCTACTACTCCTCCTCGCAGCCGTACCGTAGCCTCCACGTACATCGTTAAGCGGAACCAGGTTGGCATGGTGGACGAGGTGAGAAGGGCGGCTATCGTTCGGGAGGCAGCGCGGATCGACGTGCGCGTAGTCGAGAGGAGCTTGAGCAGTACAAGCGCAAGCTAGCAGTCTATAAGCTAGTGTAGAGGTTGTAGAAAGTGTCAAGAGATGAGACCACAAACTCTCCTCCGCTTGAACGTTGACAGCTGCCCTCGACTCGCTAGATAGAAGTGCATACGATCTGCATGTGCTCATGCACCCTCAAGGCGCTATTCAATACCCCTTCTTTCCCGTCCAAAGCTGTTTCCCCCGACCCGCTCGACCCGCACAGTCCGTCTCTCTCCACTAGCGCAAACGTCCGGCCGGGAGACTGTAGGACATACTCCGATGCTTGTAAGTCCGCTTGCTCACTGCTGAGCACGAAGGATGAGAGTTGGCTGATCCACCCTCCCCGCCTGCAGTGGGCACTCATGGCTGTCGGCTCGTTTCGCCAGGGTCACCTCGCGGGCCGCAATACGAGCTAAGCTCTCTGTACGTAGCTGTAGAGAGGACGGTCGGGGGGCAGAGCGTTTTCCCACAGGCCCTGCTGCCCCCTATCTAGCGCGCTTCTTCGTTCCCGCCTTTTCCTCCGGCAATGCTGTTGCCATGCTTCCCAGTGAGCTAGAGGTCACTGACACGGCAAGAAGAAGAATGGTGTGTGCCACTGGTCTGGGCAAGCTCGACCCCAAGCTTATCTTGCGTTTCCCCCTCCTCCTCTCATTCTGCTCTTCGTTCTCTCGCCGCTTCAGATTGAGACACGTTGGCAGCTCACGCCGCTGCCCTCAACCCTTCACTTCTCTCATTTCGCCGATAACGGAAGCTCTCGCCCGCGTCGTCTCCTCGGTCACCAGCAGGCTTGCCTTTCTCTAAACTCATTCCGACTTGTCAAGCCACACCTGCTTTCGCACGCTCGAGCCACGCCAGGACGTCGTGTAATCGGGAACCTGAGACACCACGAAGAGAAGGAGAGGTGCTGGCTACATTGCTGCAACAGGGAAGAAAAACGCTGGGGAGGGTAACAGAGGAAAGAGACGGCACGCCTACTTCAGAAGGGGTTGATACAGATAAGCCCGCTCTTCAACAAGCTGCAACTTATTCCTCCATCTCTTGAAGGTAGCTGATCATCCTGTACAGTGCAAACGAGAAGACAAAGAACGGTCAGAAAGGATGTCTCCCCCGTCCCCCAGTTTTCTGAGAATCAGAAGAGGCCACTCAGGACGAGAAAACTAAAAAAAAAAACGTACTCATGCGCCTCACTCAACAACGCATTCAGAATCGCCTGTCCCTCGGGGATGCTCCCATCCCTCCCCTCAAATTTTCCATCTTTCCTCAACCCCTCGAGTTGATGCAGGGCGAGTTGGAATGGGTACAGATCGCGGGGGGTGAAGGGTCCGCCTTGTTTGGCAACCTCGACTGTGCGCGAGAAAGACGAGGGAAGAGGGAGGGTTAGTAGGGCGAGCGGACAATGAAAGGAGGAACGAGCCCCAGAGGCAACCTACTCAGACATCGCTTGATCGTGTTGAGCTTCTGCTCGTTGCCAGCGATGTACAGGGTGTCAGAGTGCATCCTTCATAAAGTAAGACGACCCAGAGCGGGTGTAGTGCGGAAAAGAGAACGCACATTAGCGATAGGCATCAACTCCTCCGAAACCGGTTCGCTTGACGCCATCAACCGATAGCATAGACCGTAACATCGACGCAGAAGATATAAAAGGACCTGCGAGTGACGTGGGTAGGTAACAGCGCCATAGACGACAAGCACATGTCGCAGCCTCGGGGTGGCTTGGCAGGGCGAAATGCAATGCGTTAATGAACGCTGAACGTACGAGTTGCCCTTCTGGTACGTTGCCCTCTGCATCACGGAACTGCAGAGGAAGGCGGGGAATGAGTCAGTGTCATTGGGCGACAAGAGGGAGAAAAAAGAGACAAGGAGGGAGAGCGCACCTTCCCATCCACCCTCAACGCATCTACCCTAGCGAGCTCGTTCTGGTAATTGTACAGGTCCTGCAATACGTCAACAGTAGAAAGCCATCAGCTTTCCAATCTGCAGAGGAGCTGGCACCGTTCACACCCGCTTGGATAGCCGAAGGGGTGCGAAGATTCACTCCGGCAACAACAGGGATCTCTACTCAGGAGCGTGAAACAACGACGAACCGTCTCCCTCAGCGTCCACCGATGAGTCAAAACCAACCTCTCCAACTGAGCCCTAATCTCACTCAACCGATCATAAATAGCCTGCAAAGGTCCCCGACTAACCTCATCCTCCCCCTCCCTCGCCTTGATCTCTTCGCAAATCTCAAAATTATCCTCAAGTAACCCCGCGAGCAACTCCTGTCCCTTTGGCGGTTCGATCAGTTCTTTTTCTCCGGTTTTGGGGTTGGTGATTTCGGCGGTGAATTTGGATCCAGAGGGGGAGGCGGAGCGTTTTTCTTCGAGGGAGCGCAGTTCGGAAAGGATGGGCGCAACGTCGGCGGAGGAGGGGCGTGGGCGAGAGGCGATGGCAGCGAGGGAACGGCGGAGGGTGATGAGGCGTTGGTGGAGGGGGTAGAGTTCGGTGGAAAGCTGGGTGAGGGACGACGAGAGCTTTTTCACTAGTCGATCTGCGCAGTCGCGCGACGTGAGTATGCCGTATGGAGCGAGGGAGGAGAAAGCTTGAAGAGACGCACCACAAAGCTCCCATTTGGCCAACAGCAGCTTAGTCATGGCCTCGTCCCGTTCCTTCTCTTGCTCGTCCTTGGGCGGTCCTCCTCCACTATGCGCTGCCGTACTCTCCGTCAAGATGATCTGCTTCAGTTCCGCCAATCGAGATTGATACGGCTTGAGGTCCGCAGAGGTGAAGATGCCGGATTCGGAGACTGAACACAGGAGAGAAAGGTGGGTGAGCGACGACAGGTGTAGTAGCGAGAGACAGGGGACGCACGGTGGGTGAGGAGGCGCTTCATGGTGCCCAATTGGCAAAAGGTTGCAGGACTTTCCCGAGATTTGCCAATGCGGAGGAAGAAGAGCGAGAGAAGCTAGTTAATTGAGAAGGATCAGTCAGATCACTCTCTTACAGTGAAGAGCATAAGGGTGCGAGCGCAAACGAGAAGCGTACCTGGAAGACATCGTTCAGAATGGTGTCGACCCTGTTCTCCTCCACCTCGACGGGCTTGGTCTCTTCCGTCTCCTCGTTGCCACCATCTTCTTCTGCTTCTTCCCTTCGGCCAATCTCGGTCAATGTCGACGCTTTGGGCTTCGTGCGAATGTCGTTCAAGCGGGTGACTAAAAAAGAAGAGAAAGACTACGTAAGCTATTGTGACTGTAGCCGAGCGAGAGGGAGCAGGGAAAGCGTACCCTCGTTCATCAGGCTGTTGTAGACATCCTGAACATCCTTGGCCCGGATGTACTCTGTGCGGTCTTTCTTGAGGGCGGTGAGGCGGTTGCGAATGCTGTTTCCGAAAGTTAAGAAGAGGAGGTTGAGAAGGGTCAGCGAGCGGTCTGATTTCTCCAAGCTAGGCAGCTGTTTCGCTCTGTTCTCTGGTCAAATGTCCTGCACATGATTCCAGGGTGTGCTCCGATTTGAGCGGTCAGAGGTGGGAGCGTCGCGTCGTCGTTGTCGAGTAGCTCGGGGACTGTCTAGCAGCACTTGTGTTCTGTGAGACAAGCTGAGGTTGTTTGTCCGATGCGGAATGGGGTTGCTGGATAGTTTGTGGTAATGATCGGTGAGGTCGGGAGGACGAGATGAGCCTACTTGACCAGGGTTTCAAGGACGGGTAGTTCATCGGCAGGGACCATAGTCGAGTGCTGAGTGCTGAGTGCTGTGGTAGTGTCTGTCTGAGTAGTCGAGAAGCGTTGATGACCAACGCGGGAAATGGAACAATCCAACTCTGAATCGAGGTCAACGTTCAACTCGAATCCAGTCACACTCGATCAAGTTATTATTACACTGCAACCAGTAAAATACATCCTGCTCGAATCGACCTGGCCCCCTTATCCTTGTCTCGCCCGAGTCCGTCCAAGTGGTGTCATCGTCCACGTCTTCGACCCCCACTTACACATCCCCGACTCTCTCTCACCAACTCTACACCCCACCTGAGCACTACCATGGACGCTGCACACCCTTCTGCCCTCACTCCGAAACGCATGCTCTCCTTGCCCCGCCCTCAACAGGGTATCCCAAACCCAGACGGCAACCTCGCACTCTGGTCCGCATCCACCTTCGACTTCGAAGCCAACCATGGAAACGGACGCACAGACAGGACTCTGTACCTCGTCGACCTCTCGACTCCGGACAAACACGTCGCAGACGGAGACAGGGACGACTTTCCCCCCACTCCCCCGCCCCGTCCTTTCCTTTCTGGCCTCGCCTCGCTCGACGCAGCCTGGCTAGACCCCAACACCGTCCTTTTCCTTCGCCCTGCTGTACCCAAAGGTCACGCCGCGCATGCCAATGAAAAGGGGCAGAGGGTAGACCACCCAGCCAACAGTGGGTGCAAGGCGTTGGAAAGAGGCGAGGGGACAGAAGTTTGGGCAAAAGAGGTGGACAGTGGGGAAGAGTACCGCGTGGGCAAACTGCCCGTCCCGTACGTGTCTTCGCTTCCTCCGCCGTTCTTTCCTTTCCCTCTTGGTCCGACCTCTCGCTTTTTACAACCCGCGCTTGGCTGACCCCTTGACCTTCCCTTTACTTCAGCATCTCCGACCTCTCCCTCCACCTCTCCACCACCTCCGCCATCCTCGCCTTTTCGGCGACCGTCTACTCAGACGGTTCCATCTGGACCGTTTCGCGCCAAGCCGAGAAAGCCGCCTCTCGCGCCGCCGGAAGTGACGCCAAAGTCTACGATGGCCTCTTCGTCCGACACTGGGACGAGTGGGCCCCGACAGAGGGAGAGAGGAAACAGGTTCATTTCGTCAGGCTGGAGAGGGCGCCTAGCGACGCCGCGGCGGATGGAGAAGGAGAGAGCGACTCGGATGCGAGTTTGGAGGAGTTCGAGATCGTTGAGAAGGAGGTTGATCAGGAGGGAAAGGTTGGCGGGTGGAGGATGACGATGGAGCTCAGGGAGGATGAGGCGGGCGCGTTGAGCCAGCAGCCAAAGGTCGTCAGTCCGCTGGCAGGGACTAGCTTGGTACGTCTGGTCATCTTCCATGAGACGTAGTGACACTGTTGTTCCTGTCCACATCCTTCTATGTACCGGTCTGCTTCGCTCACCTTCTTGACCTGTAGGAATGCCCCGTCGGTCCCTTTGGCGGCGCCTCCGACTATTCCCTCTCTTCGACGCACCTTCTCTTCCATTCAAAAGACCCCAACCTGAACCCGGCATACCACACCCGCCAACAAGTCTACCTCGTCCCGCTCACCCCTCGCTCTTCCTCCGACGCCAAACCTCGTCAACTCACTCTCGGCACACAAGGCGCTACCTCCTCCCCTACTTTAAGTCCCGACGGTAAGAGAGCCGCCTGGCTCGAGATGAGGGAAGATGGGTATGAAGCGGATCGGAATAGGGTTATGGTTTATGAGATTGAGACGGGGAAGAGGTGGGGGGCTACGGAGAAGTGGGATCGCAGTCCAGGTGGGGTTGTTTGGTCGGAGGATGGGTTGGGATTGCTGCTCACGACTGAGGAGGAGGGGCATGTCAAGCTCTGTTACCTCGAGGTACCGGTTGAGGGCAAGGGGGACATCGATCCTGTCAAGTTGACCCACGACCATGCTGTTACTGGCGTTTCAGTCGTCCCTTCTTCAGCGTCTTCAACCGCAGCAGCAACGAGCACGAAGAAGGGTTCCTCCACGCTTCTCGTAACCCAATCCTCCCTCCGCTCTCCGAACCAACTTTCCCTCCTCACCTTCACTCTCCCCACCTCCTCTTCCTCCTCGCAACCACCCAGCGTCTCCCTCGCTCCCCTCGCCTCTTTGACCCACCACCTCCTCTCCCCCCTCTCCCTCCACGCCGGCGAAGAATTCTGGTTTGCGGGCGACAAAGGTCAGGCGGTGCATGGGTGGATCACATTCCCGCCCGAGTTGGCAGAGGAGCGGCGGAAGACACAGGAGAGAGATGAAGGTGAGGGTGGCGTGGAACAGGAGGGAAGTAGTAAGAGGAAGTGGCCGTTGGCGTTTTTGTGTCATGGAGGTCCGCAGAGCGCTTGGGAGGATGCGTGGAGTACTCGCTGTGCGTCTTATAAGCTTCTTGGTCCCAGGAGAGACCTTTCATGAATCTGTCTTGCACGGACGCGACTACGCCTTATTTTTCGGCCAAGCTGACTCCTCCCCTCCCTCCCTCCCTCCCTCCCTCCCTCCCTCCCTCCCCCCTCCCTCCCTCCCTCCCTCCCTCCCTCCCTCCCTCCCTCCCTCCCTCCCTCCCTCCCTCCCTCCCTCCCTCCCTCCCTCCCTCCCTCCCTCCCTCCCTCCCTCCCTCCCTCCCTCCCTCCCTCCCTCCCTCCCTCCCGCCCTCTCGCCTTTTCAACCGCAACAGGGAACCCCAACGTCTTCGCCTCCCATGGCTATATCACCGTCGCCATCAACCGCACTGGCTCGACTGGATTTGGTCAAGACTTTTGCGACAAGATCAAGGGAGATTGGGGCGGGGCGCCGTTCAGGGTACGCCTTGTTTCGTCCCGGTCCCTTCGCCTCGTGTCGCCCTGTCCCCGTATATTCTGCAGGAGTCCAAGCTCACAACCTCGGCGCTGCAGGATCTGGTCGCGGGGCTGCAATTTGTTAAGGATGCTTATCCTGAGATTGACCCAGAAAGGACCGCTTGTCTCGGTGTATGTATCTTTCTCTTCCCTGTTATTGAGCGTACATCCTCTACGCATTACTGACCTCAGGTCTTTATGCTCGCTGAACCTGTACTGCCTCTCTATCCCTGCTCCATCCTCGGGTGCGCCTGCGCAGGCTTCCTATGGCGGCTACATGGTCAACTGGATTCAGGGTCACAATCAACAGATGGGCTTCAAGTGCTTGGTGTGCCATGATGGAGGTAAGTCCGATGTCCTTTCTTCTGCGAGCGAAGAACACCATCCCGTGATCGATAGCAAGAGACTGACCTGGTCTTTCTTGACCCGATTTGCTACGCCTCCACCGATATTCACCCTCCTTCTATGGTCTCTGGCGATCCGCTGATCTTGCAGTCTTCTCGCCCGCTCAAACCTGGAATGCTACGGAAGAACTGTTCGTCCCGCTTCTTCCCCCCATCTCGCCCCTTCTCTACCCTTTTCCGGGGTCATCCACGGTGCCAGTCTGGCCTGTCTTTCCCTCGCTCAGCTATACTGATACCCTGTTCCACGTTACAGCTACTTCCCCGAGCGCGAGTTCGGAGGCCTCCCCTGGGAGGTTCCGGAGAAATACCAGCAATGGAGCCCGCAGAACCACATCAAGAAGTGGCAGACGCCGCAGCTGGTCATCCGTGCGTTGCTCGGGTTTCTCCCTTCTTACTATCGGGAGCACAAGCTGACTGGACCTATTTGTTCGTCTTGGGCTGGTCTTCTCCAGATGGCAGTAAAGATTATCGCCTCGTCGAAGGCGAAGGTCTCGGGGTCTTCAATACGTGAGCTTTCACCCCTTCTCAACTCTACACACATACACCCGACGAGATCTCTGCGCCTTTTCCGGTTGCTATCCAGCTGACCTCGAGCTGACTTGACCTTCCCAACTCAGCCTTCAACGCCTCAACATCCCTTCCCGCCTCCTCATTTTTCCTTCCGAGAACCATTGGGTGTTGAATCCGAGAAACAGTAACAGATGGCATGAAGAGGTGTTCCGCTGTGCGTTTCTTCTCGTGCTCGTGGTCTTTCCTCTCCCCCTCTCCATTGGCTTTCGCCGTACCCTCGGGTGATCAGCGAACTAACGTTCCCTCCTATGTTCATTCGACACGTGTAGGGCTCGACGAATGGACTGCCCCTTCTTCCGCCTCTTCTTCTGTCCCCTCGCCTTCCCCTTCTCCCGCCGACTCCAACATTGCCACGCCCGCCCAGCCCGAGCCTACGATCCACATCGGTCCCCCTTCAGCTAGCGAGGTATCTCGACCGGGGTACCAGGTGGAATATCGTGAGATTGGAGGGGAGGAGGGGGCTTGAAGGGGCACATGCCGGAGGCGAGAAGAGAAGAGGGCAAGAGGCGAGGGAGAATGGTAGCATGCTCGAGGCAGAAGCGTATGTAAGCAGCTTGAATGCATCTGTGAGCCCTCTGCTGCACTCGAGTGGTGAGACGGGACGAGAGAGAAACCGCTGCAAGATCCGGTCCGAGCCGAAGAAAGGAAAACGAAAATCAGTTGCAAACTATAGGATGGGTATGAGGGGACAGCGAGAATAGAATAGGTCTATAAGAGTAGTAAGCCGGATGCTGAGGCGATGCAGGAGATGCAGGAGATGCGGGGAGGTAAGTGAAGGATACAAGAGGTGAGCAGAGAAAGAATGCAGGGAAGGGAAAGGAACACCAGCGCCACCTTGCTGGGTACTGAACCAGCTGCGATAGGCTTAGTGCCTCCTGACCTGGGGCGGAGGAGACTTGGGCGAAGCACTGCCATCCAGCCCCCAGGCGCTTGCCTGCCTCGTAGGTTCAACTCAGCGTGCAGGGCCATTGTGCATGCAGGCCGTGCTGCTACCGCGCGGTACCCCGAAGCCGCAATGCCGTTCTGCCTCTCCTACTTTTCCGGCTGCTTTTTCGCCGCCTCAGCGCTATTCGCAGCGCCGCAGGAAGCCGCTGTGTAGCTCGAATACATAGCAAGTTATCGATAGAACTGCTTGCTGTACCTGTTTGAGGTCGAGCGATGGGACCCATTCGCGTCCTGCCAGTCCTTTCCCGCATTATCAAGCGTAGTTGTCAGACGAAACCTCACTCTCAGTCATCTGCGGCACGGCCAGCAGCGCTCCCCACTGACGACGGTTGGCTGGCTAAAGGCGGCGGTACCGTTGGGCCGTAAGCTGTTGCACGGCGGCCGCAAGCTTTGCCGGACCCTCCTCAGTCCACGTCCGATCACGAATATAATGCACTATTTAAATCCGCCTGCAAGGTGTTCGTCTGCTCTGGCGCTCAATACACACGGACCACGGCATGACCTACAATACATTCGGAAGTCCCGGAAGGTCAAGTTGAGAAGGTCATCGCAAGTAATCAATTAATCAGCAACCGCAGTCAGTTTTGCGGGAAATGGACAACTTCAGGTCGAGGTCGGAAGTGGCTGACTGTCCCATTAGCTGACCAAGGTAGGGGCCGCTGGTGTGCAGAGTAAAAGAAATTCCCCGGCCGAGAAAGCTGGCAAAAGAAGAGCGGGCCTAACCGGGGTTTGAACCCGGGACCTCCTCCAATCGGTGTTTAACCCTAAGAAGGAATCATGCCACTAGACCATCAGGCCGCTGTGATACTTCGGGCCAAAGTAACAGATCCATAATGTAAATCAGTTTAGCGATCCCTCGAGTCCTTTTCTCGCACTTTCGTAGATCGATCCGTCATCCTGTGTTACTGAGCATGCCAGTTGTCTGCGAGACTTGGTATGTTGCGCGACGGGCAGACCACAAAGCAGCAGCAGTCAGCTCAATCTTGCGCTTCCGGTCTGCTTGAGCCTCTGCTTGCTTCATACTTCGTTCTGCTCCCGCTTCCCGCAACATACCCAGTTCTTTCAGCGAACATTGAAGATCCTATTACCATATATCCCGTCTATAACTGCTCTCACCAGCGCTATCATCAGCGAGCAACTCCATCTCTTCCCGAGGTCCACCTCCTTCGCTTCTTCGAGGCCGACCGTCTTGCCAGGCGGGACGAGGTTGTCGACTACCCTGGACGTAGACCGTCTCAGAGGATGTGCCATGTATGTGGGCGTGGAGATCCTGCCCGACGTGAGGCGAGTGAGCCGAGTATAGGGAGTCAGGTGAAGACAAAGACCGCACCATTTTCGTCAGGATACCTTGCATGATACCATGTCGTGTTAGCAGCACGAAGCGGAGACCTAGTCGCTGGAACATTTGGACGACGACCTCCATTGGTGTGTCCTGGTTGAACACAACCGGTATCTGTCAAGGTCGACCAGGGAGTGATCATAGGAGGCGAGGACCGGCGGTAGACAAGGGTGGGGTCAGCAGAAAATTCGAGAGGAGCGGTTGCTAGCGATGCAAGGGCAAGTCCATGAAGGGGAAGGGCTCACTTCGTCCATCCAAGGTACCAGATTCACCCACTGCTCTCCGTCCCCAGCGGATGTCGGTATTGTCGAGTCTGGTGAATGCGACGGAGACGCAAAGTCCTGGCTCTTCACATCGAGCGGGAAGCGTTGTCGTGTGACGCCAGCTTCGACGTCAAGTCTTCGCAACATCTGGACATCTGCTGTAGCTTCCGGAACAAAAGGGACGTGTATCGGTCGACCCCTATCTGCGCGGTTGGACGGGGTCGGCGCTGAGAAGTAGCAGGGTGTCGACGAGGTAACCTCGGGTATTTGTCGAAGGCACACTGTAGAGGGCGGTATGGAAAGTCAGCATGGTAACATGACCTGAATTAGGAAGAAGCCAAAGGGGAAATCAACGCTGACATACAGAGTGCCTGTCGTAGCTCGACCTGTCCGATGTAGCCAAGCAGGATCTTCTCGGCTAGCTTGTTGACCACGGGGAACCCTCGGTAGTCTTCCTGATCGAGCAGTTCCTCCAAGCGTGCGACTGACCAGCCTTCGTCGCTGACACATACGATCCCGTCGGCTTTGGTCATGACGTGGCGAGCAAGAGCGGTATCTCGGCGGTACTCGACCTTGTTGTTCAAGAACGGGTAGTTGCGAAGGTTGATCCAGGCTAAAGCAGATTCGGATCAGCGGCAAGAGCACGGCCGAGAGAGAATCCGACGTACCTTCGTAGATGCCGTCCTTCGAAAAGTAATCGCCGGTGAATTTGGCAACCATGACTGCGAAAACAGGTCTCAATAAGCGGCTTGGGACGAGCTGATACCGCGAACAAGGACGCACCGACCATCATGAGCTGAATAACGATATCGACGGCGCCAGTAAGCTCGAATAAGATCACGACCTGCGAGGCAACCGCAACGTTGTGCAACGAATCAATATCGATAGCGATCGGATGTGAACAACCGGGAAACATGACTTACCAAGCTGACCGTCATCCGTGTCACACCGCCAAGGGCGCTGGCGGCCCCAATCACGGCATACATACTCGGTTTGATGCAGCCTCCATCCGCAGGGCAACTCGCAAACACCCAGTAGTCGGGATGGGCTCGCTGGATCTGATCCATAATGAGGCCGACAGCCCGCCCGGCGCAGGCTCCGATGGTCAAGGACGGTAGGAAGATGCCAGCGGGAATGGAAGCGCCGAAAGTGACGGCCGTCAGCAGAGTCTTGGCGAAGGCAGTGATGAGGAGGAGGATGACAACCGAAGCAGGTTGGGAGGAGCTTCCAGTCGTCATTTACGGGTCAGCACACCGCGCGAAGTAGAGGCTACACGGGAAAAGAGACGCACTCGCAGAGACCGTATGCATCAACGCCGCCGCAGTCTCGAAAAAGGTTGACCACGAGTTCGGCCGAAGGGATCCGCATGAAGAGGATAAGATACGAGACGATGGCCGTAAAAAGGGCGAGGGCGGCTACCTCGCTCACTGGCCAGTTCTTGAGGCCGGACGCTCTTCGCATACGCTCCCACTCCTCGTTCAGGCGGATGAACCATGCACCCCAGATACCGCCGCAAATGCCGAGCAGGAGCCAGGGCACCAGCTCGAAGCCTCGCCAAACTTGAGATGCGGTGACGGCGAAGAGGGCTAGTTTGCCCGTGTTGAAGGGGTCGATGTACTGGAGGGTGACGGCGGCGACAATGGCGCAGACGAAGGATTGCCACAGCGTTGAGCCGGGAAAGAAGGTCGAGATCTCTTCTACGTAGCGACAGGTGAGGAGTCAGTAAAGTAGAAAGCGTCATTAGCTGCAGTACCGGACTAACCTAGCGAGAACAGCACGCCGCCGAGAGGAGCACCGAATGCGACCGAAACACCCGCTGCCGCGGCGGCTGACAGTATCTCGCGCTGTCTTGCTGTGCGAGGGCGTGATCAGCACGAGAGTCGGGGTGGGCAGAACAGCAAACCCTCACCTCCGTTGCTCCTCAAGCTCTCGAAAGGTCGCAAGAGCAGATCACCGATGCAACACGCGACATGACATAGCGGGCCTTCCTTGCCCAAGCTCAGTCCCGAAGCGACAGCCAGAGGCAGTCCGAGCAACTTGATGACGAGCGTCCATGGCGAGAGAAACCCCGTCATGACATACCCGCCAAGAAGCGTCTTGATTTCGGGTATACCGGTGTGGAAAGCGAAGGGTGCGAAGACTTGGACAAAGTAGGAGGCGGTGACGGCGAGTAAGACCTGACGAGGAAATATTGTAAGTAGGGCATTTCCGGTATAATAGATGCAAAGAAAGAAAAGAGTGGCCTACGGCGAGGAAGATGTAGACTCCATATTGCGTGAGTGCCCGCAGAATGACGTGCTTCTCGTCGCCGACGATCTCGCCCCAGGTAAGCCATGCTCGACAAGTCTCGTCCGCTGGGAAGGTCATACAAGGATCAGAAGGTGAAAAAGGCGGGATAGGTGGTATGGACATACGATCTAGTCCAGCGCAGCACAGTCCTCGGCTCATCCACCACATGTCCCGACACGCACCTAGTCGTAGATCACTCAGCCAAGCGCTGAGGATGTCGAGGCAACTTGCTACGACGCCCGTCAGCACCCCAATGCAGACTACGACCAGCCAAGGTTTGGCCGCTTCCCATAGTCGGAGCAGTACACCTTGCAGACCAGGTACCGCGGCCAAGAAAGCGACTCTCTGACGTTCTCTGGCGTATTCTCGAGTCCAGTCTATCGAGGAAGATGGCGGCGGTTTTGGCGAACGAGGCGGGGGAGACGCGGTGGTGCTGAAAAGATGACTTGGAAAGGAGGGAAAGCGAGAGTCGGAGCTGTCGATTAGCATGCTGGATCTGCCGACGAGACCAAAGATGAGTGGGGCAGGACGCGAGGGAAACGGCAAACTCACCTCGAGGTAGGATGATGTAGGGTATGCCGGCTTGTAGACGCGCCATCCAGGCTGCGCATCGATACTATGCAATGACCGAAGCGGAACGACCAGAGCGGGATGAAGTTGAGCAGGTGAAGGAGAACTTGGCACAAACAACAGTGATCGCTACGCTTGAACACCTTGGTGAGTATTGAGACACCACACGCAGACCCTCCAACTCCCGCTGAGCGCCACCTACTGTCGCCCTGAGCCGACGACGATGTGCCCGCTTTCTCATCGGCACCTGAGGTCTCACCAGCTTTCGAGCGTGCACACCGCCGGAAAAGCACTGATGCCGTGCCGCGCGCTTCTCTGCGACCATGTAGGGACTCAGTTCGCTCGCGCAGGCTGGCAGGTGTCGAGGCCGGTTCAGCATCGTCCTTTATGCTCAGCGTCACTCTCTGCGTCCCCCGACTTTTCAACTGCGGCTTTCCTAGCCTATTTCTAGTTCCAACCGAGTGAACGCGGTCCTCAAGCAGTCTTCCATTCATGCCGCCAGCAGCATTCCTCTGATCGTGAATGTGGTGTTCTGCCACTGGAGAGTTGGTCAAATCAGGTGAGAGAAGATCTGCTCATCTGTTCTTCCTGCTCCTCCAGCGTACGCCATCCGAGCCGCTGCGCCGCAATGGCGAAGAGAGCTCGTCAACGCTGCACCAGCAGTCTTGCTGCTCGTGCAGCAGCAAGATCGCCTACTCTTCCTTTTCTCGTCGCCCGCCAAATATCCGTTGAAAGGTGTACATCTTGGGGACAGCGACGAGAGCTCGCCAGCTCGAAGGGTCGCTCGATACTCTCCGCTAGATGGTGGAGACTTGATGGCGTATAAAAGAGCTGGTCGTTTTCGTTCGGCGTTCCCTCTTTTCCCCTTTTCTTGGCCTCTACCGCACCTTCTTCAACGGACTTGTCGCTTTCTGCTTCTGGTTAGAGGCGTGCTGAATCTGATAACTCCTGCTGACACCCTTGTGGTGAGCAACAGCCGGGTATGGCGGTCTTGAAAGTCATGCGGAGCATCTTGACCTTCTCAGCTTCGTCGTACAGCAATGCTTTGCGGCAACTTTGCGGCGAGTTCTGCAGCAACAGGAACATGCCGAGGCCCCCACGCCATGCTCCGGAACGGTCAAAGGACATGATCGGCACCGCAGAGCGCGGCGGGAGGAGCAGCGAAAACGTGTAAGGCAAGATTCGTTCAAGCCAGCGAGAGGATGTGAAGCGCGGCACGGCACAGCATCTCTCCGCAAGCCTATCCAGCTGACCGAAAGAGAGGCAGTAATGTGGCGAGAACCGAACGGATCGTTGCAATTCTCCTCCATCAAGCAGTGCGACCACGGAATGAAACCGTTTAGGCCTCGTGGACGTAGGTGAGACTGCAAGGGGCGGAAGAGAATCAGCGCCTGTTGTCCGGACGGGGGAACGGATAGTCACGTACCCGCACTTGCCGCAGTACTGCCTGTCTGATGACGGAAACAATCCGAGGGAAGGGGAAGGCGAGGCAAGAGAAACAGCGATCGAGAGAAGCGAGGACGTGCAATGCAATTGAATAGCGAGCGAGGGGAAGAGTCGGAAAACAGGGTCAGACGGTCGCTTTGGCAGGGGGACGAAATCAACGCACCCTTGTGGGCAGCCATGAAGACACCGGCGCCGCAGGTCTCGGCAGGGCACTCACGACGGAGACGCTTGATCTTGCCGTCAGAGTCGACACGGTAGTACTTGAGGACAGCCCTGCGCATGTACGAGTCAACGGACTGACGTGCGATAAAGGGTAAGTGGGGCTTACATCTTGACCGGCTTCCTCTTGTGCTTGATCTTCTTGGGGGTGGTGTAGGTCTTCTTCTTGCGCTTCTTGGCCATACCACCGCGAAGACGGAGGACGAGGTGGAGGGTCGACTCCTTCTGGATGTTGTAGTCCGAAAGGGTGCGGCCGTCCTCGAGCTGCTTGCCGGCGAAGATCAGACGCTGCTGGTCAGGGGGAATACCCTCCTTGTCCTGGATCTTGGCCTTGACCTGCGTCGCCGGAACAAGCGTGTCAGCAACTTGTTGTAGGTGAGAGCAAGCGGAGGGTGTGCGCACATTGTCGATGGTGTCCGAGGACTCGACCTCAAGGGTGATCTAAGTGACACAGGAGCGGGTCAGCAAGGGGGTGTAGGAATAGGTGAGTCGGGATGGCATACGGTCTTGCCCGTGAGGGCTGTGAGAGAAGAGCGAGAGGTTAGCGACAGGTAGCGGGGGATGAACTGGCGAGGAAGGAACGGGACTGACTCTTTACGAAGATCTGCATGGTTAGTTAGATCGGCCTACACAAACCTCTGTCGCAGAGTGCGATCCTAGGGCGAACTAGTGAGAGACGAAGAAGAAAAAGAAAGAGGGACAAGCGAGAGCACGGGAGGGAAAAGCTCAGCACCATCACAGTCTCCCCTTCTCCTTCGTCTCTAGGCCAACCCTCGCTTTCCGACCACCTACAATGGTATGTCACTGATGCATCAACTCTGTCAGCGCCTCCGACCCCCGCCCATTCGACCCGACAAGTCCGGATCAACGAGGACGAACGATGGATTCGCAAAGTTGGAGGATGAGCGAAACGCGTACAGCAGCGTATCAGGACCGTCAGCGTGGGCTTGAACGGGCAGAAGGAACCGCTGGGAGAGCGCAGGGACCGCGGCAGCAGCTACACCGGCCACTTCAGCTTTCCCCTCCAACCCACTCTCCCACCACCTTCAGCAACCGCATCCTCGTCATCGCATCCTCTCTCGCGCCGTACTGCCCGCCGTACAGCCCGCACCGTCATTTGGCTGTCCCGACACAGGCGGCCTCAGCTACCCCGCCTTGCCCTCACCCTCTCACCACCGTCCGCGCCAATCCTTCTGCACCCCAACTCTCTTGCACGCCCTCACGCGCAGTCTCCCCGGTCCTAGCCTACGGTCGTCGCCGGTGAAGCTGCTGCAGAACGGGACCTGGGGGAAGAGCAGGCTACATGGATCATTGTCAAGGCCAGAGTGCTGACTCCCGATTTCGTGTTGATAATGCACCCGTAGACGAAGGGTACTACCTCGTTCGGTCTCCGCCACACCAAGAGTCACACGTACGTTCCATTGCTCTCTGGCATGTGGGGCTGGGTTGGGTCTGGATGACTCGCTTCCCCTTTTTGGCAAACAGTCTTTGCAGGCGCTGCGGCCGCCGCTCTTTCCACAAGCAGCACAAGTCCTGCTCGTCCTGCGGCTTCCCGGCGGCGAAGCTCCGCTCCTGTGCGTCCGACTTCCGCCTCTGCAGCTGAATTTAGTGCGGTGGAACCAGAAAGCTGACATGTGGGGGTCTCGGTTGCCGCTGTGCAGACGAGTGGGGCCAGAAGGCCAAGCGTAGGCACACCACCGGTACTGGTCGCATGCAGTACCTCAAGGGTGTTTCCCGCCGCTTCAAGAACGGGTTCGTCCCCTTTTCCCCAACCTTTATCTCCCCGTCCCTCGACTATGCATCCTGCACTCGTCGATTCTTTGCTGTGCTCCTCAACCTCTCGGCATGCGTTGTTCAGGGACTAACCATCATTTTGCGCGCTTTCTTTCCCTCTCCTCTCCATTCTTTCTTCCCCTTCTTTGTCCTGCAGCTTCCGCGAGGGCACTACCGCTACCCGCAAGCCTAAGGCGTCCTCCGAGTAAACATCTCCTTCTTCCTTGTGTGTCGCTGGAACGAGGGACCTGTGAACTTGTTGTCGTCTATTCGTTTTTCTGGACCGGTTTTCTGCGCTCTGCGCGCTACTGGAAATAGCTTGCGGAGCGCGGGCCAGATGGCACGGTGGGTGAGCGCTCGTGGCTTGTCTCCAGACGATCATGCGCTGTACTGCTGGCTCCACTTTTCCGGGTTCTCCTGCGGCCCCCAAATTTACCTTCAAGCAATGCGCGCACTCGAGTCGCGCGCGCAGAGAACATGCAAACGGAAGTATCAGACTCGGCAAGTGCATGTTGACGGGGTCTTCAATTCAGCGGCAATGCTTTCGACTTTCCGCCCTTCTCGTCCTTTTCTTTCTCGCTCCTGGCCAATGCGATACTCGGTCAGCTCTTCGCATGTTCAGTTCAGCCCAAGGCTACGTCGCCTCGCAGTTGGCGCGGTCGTCGTGGGTCGACGCCCTCATTCCCGACCTCGTCCTCTATGGTGCCGCTGTCATCTCCTTCGCCGACTGGCTATGGAGCATGGGCGTCACCGGGAGCGAAACGGCCCGCGAGCCCAGTCGTCGACGACTCAAGCTGGTTTGTGCGATAGCCTCAGTTTCGACTTGGCTCAGAGCCTGTAAGCATTTCCTTCATTTGAACCGAAGTGCAGGCAGGAGTTGACCGTCAATGATTACAAACCAAACCCCGGCAACCCAGTCGCTCCTATCTTTGCTGTAAGCTGTTGTAGCCGCGGCCTATCTCGCAAGCGCGGCGGTCGTTTTCTGGTCCTTCGCTTTTCTGCTAGGTCTGGGTGCGTTTCTCCTGTTTATTCTTTCCTCTTTCTCACTCTCACAAGCTTATGACCCGCCCCATGCAGTACGCGCTACCTATTTTCTCCTCTACGGCGTTATCACGCACCTTGTCGGCATCTGTTCCTACTTTTGAGTGATCTCCTCCACCCTTTGCCTCGCGGCCGGCTGGGTGACGGTCCAGTACGAATTATGGAAGTACGCGGCTGCCAGGTATCGCCTCAAGGTGTACGACCTTCTCAATATGCTCAGTGCTTTCCTGTTTGTACTGACTTTGACCCATGCATGCAGTTTCCCGGCCGTGTTCTACGCTGAAGGCACCGCTCTCCATCTGCAGAGGCGCGCAGCTGAACAGATCGATACCTATGAAGGCCTCAAGTGCGCCAAGTCAGAGTGTTCGGATCAACCAGGAACTCGAAAATCCCGAGTCTTCTTCCGCATGGCCACTTCCCGGAAGCTCAGAAGGTTGTGGCTCAAAATCATCGACGACCCAGATGACGGATTTGTGTACCGCTGCGGCCGTCACCTGCACGCTTACACCTACAATCAACCCATGGCCCGACACCTGCCCGGCTCCGCCTTCCTCTCCGTCGACACCGATATGGTCTCCCTTGCCGCTCTCTTACCTCTCTGATTTGCCGAGATACGTCGCCGCGAATGCATCGCCGATGGTCTACTAGTCGAGCTCATTCGACTTTCCTACCGCTTTGCTGGCGTCCTCGTCGACCACTTCGTCCGTTCCGCCCTCCCAAACACCTCACTCGGCCGTTCTCCCGTCAGCTACTGTGGAAATATTCTTGACCGCGACAGCAGTTGAGGTGATCACCCCACGAGACTCTCGAGAATGGGCAATCGTCAGCCCCTCGCCTTTCGAATTTGTCCCCACTAAGCCCTTCTCTACCTTTTTCGACATACTCCCGCCCTTCATCTCCGACATCGACTCCGCCGACGCCATCTTCTTCCTCGTAGCCTATCTACGGCACATTTGCAATAATTGTCGGGCTGTTCGGGCGGAGCGAGCCTGTACACTGCGATCCTTGACGCAATCTCGACTGGCAAGCACGAGGGGAAAGCGCAGAATGAATGGACGGAGGCCTAGAGACCCATTGTGAAAAGGCAGATAGATGCGTACGGCCGCATGCCCTAGAATGCTGATCTGGCTGGCCTTTTGAGCGTTGCGAGCGAGGAAGGCGAGTCTGCAGCGCAAGTTACTTGGCACGGCATCGCGCGCTTGCACTTCACACTAATGCTACTTCCTCCTCTATCCTGCCCTGGCCGCTGTCCCTCCGTGCTTCCAACTCTGCAACCCGCCTCGCCAGCTGCTTATACCCATCAAGCAGCTCCTGTAACTCTCCCACTTTGAGCTCCGTCGCACTCTGCACCTCGAGGAACCGCTGCGGGGTTCCCAGCGTCGAAGCCGGAAGCGGGATCGTCGAGACGGGGTTGACGAGAGTCGGCCGACGAGACCCTGCAGGCGAAGCGGGGCCGGTACCGCCGAACCTGCCGAGACCGGGGAGAGGGAGACCTGCAAGCCGTTCGCCGAGTGAAGGTCGATCTTCGCCTGCTGCTGCGGGTGAACCTCCTCCGGTCACGCCTTCTCGCACCTCCCCCAGCGTTCGCATCAGGCTCGTTTCCTTCAGCATGGAGGAAATGCTGCGGACGCTGCGAGTGTCAGAGTCGTCGCGCCGCTTTGTCGGGGACGACGAGCGAGGAGCGGTGTCGGTAGGTCTAGGCGGAAGGGGAGGAGGTGAGGCAGAAGTGGCCGAAGGAGGGGCAGCGTAGGCGTCTGACGCGACGTCGGGCGTTCCACCCGGACCAGCAGGCTCGATGTCGACCATCTCCCGCTGTGCTGTACTCTCCTCGACAACCTTGGGCGCCTGGGCTGCTCCCCCCAAAGTGCGGGAAGAGGCCGACCGGCGGAAAGGCAAGCTGTCCCTTGCTCTGCCTCTCGCTCCCTCGATGACACTTCTTACATCGTCCAGGCTCCTAGGTGCGACTCCGCCGACTGCTCCGGCTGCACCTCGAGCGCCGTTGAAAATCGACCGGAAGGACGCGTCAACCACGCCAGCGAGCGCGACGCTGGTCGTCCCAACGAGACCCTCGATCTCCGAGGCACGATTTCGGATCAGACCGCCGGTCGTGTGGGCTCGAGGGCGAGTGAGGGGAGGAGAGAGGCTTGTAGGGGAAGGAGAGGTAGCGAGGGAAGGGGAAGGCGCGGCTGAAACGCCGAGTAGATGCTGAGAGGAGATGCCGAGGGAAGAGACATCGAGGTTTGTGAGGAATTCGGTGACGGCGGAGAAGTTGGTGAGGCAGTATGAGCTCTGACCGTGGAGTAGGGACTCGGAGCGGAAGCGCTGGATGAAGTTGAGGTGGGAGATAAAATGTGGTGGATTTGCGCGGATGACAGAATAGATGAGGAGCGGGAGAATGAGGTCAGCGCTAGAAGTGCTGGTGGAAGACGCGGCTGCAGAGTCAAAGACGGAGGGAGGTACAGAAGGAGCGGCGGCAGAGGGAGCTGTATCCGACGAATCTGATGACATCGCTGAAGACGCAGAAGGGAGAGCGGACGGATTGCCGAGCTGGAGGTCCGGCAGCCGCGGTTGGGAAGAGACTTGCGGCGTTTGCGGCTCGTCGACAGCCGCGGGGACTGGTTTCGGTGAGCGGGGGCGGGAAGGCGGCAGGGAGCTCGAGCGGGAAGAGGCGTCGTCCATCTCCACCTCAGTGACTTGGCCGGCAATTGACGGCCTTTCTCCTTCTGACTCTTTCTTCAGCGGAACTGGCGGAAGCTTGCTCAGCCCGTCGACGAGAAGAGCGTGGCATTCGACCAGGATGGAGAGCTTGGCGAACGGCGTGCGTTCGGCGGCATCTTCTAGGCGATCCAATGCTATGTGCAGCACCTGGGGTTAGCACAGGGTAGGAGTAAAGGATGAGCAAGAAGCTAGCTGACCTTTTCCCACTCTCGTTGTGAGATCCTCCAGGCTTTCCCGAGCAGTCCTGTTCTCCCTTTCCCACCCTGGCAAGCCCGTCTCATCTCCCAGGTCCAAGCCCAAATGCTCGAGATCTAATTCCAGAACTTCCAGCGCAGCGATTCTTGAGCAAAGGTTTTCGTCGTCTTGCAGGTCCTGACTCGGAGAGAGAAGGCGGTCGTAGAGAGTCGAGGCGAGGATGCCTTCGAGCTCCTCAAGCGAGGCGTCGACTTGTTCTTCGAGTTGTGCGAAGTCCTGGAGAGCCGGTGAAGGGGCGGGAGCAACGGAAGAGTCGCAGGAAGGGGAGGTGCCGAGGTTGCGTGTGATATCGAGACGAGAAGAGTGCAGAGCATCCTGGAAAGCTTCGGAAATGGCATCGATGTCTGAGGTATAAAGAGAGCCCGAGGAAGAGCCCGGTATGGCGACAGCGACTGAAGGGGTAGGGTGAAGGCGCGCGGCGAAAGCGACGAGGTGATCAAGCACGGCGGCCTCGCCTTCGACGCCTGGCACGCTTCGTGCGCTCTCCCGCAGTTGCGCCTCGACGCCGCCGGCAATACCTGCCAGCACCTCGTCCAAGCGAATGCTTTTTCCGATCGCGACTACCGACAGCTGCAGGGTGGCGCCGTGTCTGGCGGTGCCCGACTCGTTCGCATGTGTCGCGTCGATCGTCGAGTCTTCGGCGAAAAGACCTGCGGGCGCGGGTACAACCGGCGGCAAGGTCTCGGTAGTTTCGCTTGTTGAGGGAGAGCGGGCGAAGAGAGCTGCTAGTCGACTGGTGGTAGATCGTCCGACAGTTGCGGAAGGGGAGGGCGAAGACAGGGACGAGCGAGACTGAGGGATTGAGAGAGAGGCGACGGAGGAAAGTAGCGTGACTGAAGGATATAGGGCAGACTGAGGCTGAGGCGAAAAGCGTGTGGAGCCCCGAAGAGCGCTACGGAGACACTACTTGTTAGGGTTTGATCAATTAGATGCAAAGCGGCGACCTACCGTTGCACCTCCGCCCTGCTAAAATCGAGAGCTTTGCCTTGTTCAGTCGCAGTCGAAACAGCGCTTGTACAGCTTGTGAGGATAAGCTCCGCTTGCGTCATGTACCCTCGCAGTCCGCTGAGCGTAGCGAAGCCTTGCACTACCGGGGCACTGCTGGTCGAAGGAGCAGGAGGATCCAATAGGACGAGGTGGTCGAGCAAGAAGGCAGCTGAAATCGTCGAGGCCGGACCAGCTTTTTCTGCCGGAAGAAGGAGCGTGATCTGTGTACAACAGGTTTAGAACGACTCGGGAGGGAAAAGGTAGACAATTCAAGAAAAGGCGCACTTTTCCGCTTGCGATGGCTGCAGAAATGGCCGTGAGGTCGGGGTCCTCGTTCAGCGCGCCGAGTTTGTGCACTATAGCCGACCCAAACGACTCGAGCGACAGCCCGAGGCTCTGTAACTCTGCTTTGAGAGCTTGCTTCTGCAATTGCTCCTTCGCTTCGCTCACGGAGCGGGCGTACGGTCGGCCAGAGGTAGTGGGCAGGACTGAGCTGGAAGGGCGAGAGATGAGCGGTGGGAGGTTTGGTGAGGTGACAGGCAGGAAGGGCGGCGTGGATGAGGCTGAGGAGGAATAAGTTGCTTCGCTCGAGGGGGAAAGAGGCGAGGCGACGGGTGCAGCGGGTCCGCCTGCCCCCAGAATGCTCGCCCGCTTCTTAGCTGGGTTGTATACGGCGTATCCGCTTGTCGATTCTGCTCCGGATGTTTCCGAAGCGGGCGAGAAGAGGGGATCCGAGGTGGACAGTGACGAGGGAATCGAGCGTAGACTTCTGCGGCTGGTCGGACGTGACAGAGTCGAGCGTGTCGGTGGTACGAGAGAGTCGGGCGAAGCTGTTGCAGGCTCTGCGGCTGTATGAGGGGATGCGTCCATGCCTGCGATTGATGAGGTGGGGAGCGGAGGGGGACGACACCGGACCGTCCGTGAACAGGTGACCCCGTCGATTACCGCGTATGAATTGCTGTGAGGCTTTGGAGCGGTACCCAGCAAGCGGTGTGTATGAAGCCTCTGTTGAACGAGTTCAGGATGCGGTGGTTGTCACATCCCGTCCTCGTCTGTGCCACACGCTAAGAGAGCTCGGCCTGCTCGCAGGATAGCTACGATACCCAGCAGCTACCCACACGACCCTGCGCAGCGGTTTAACAACTTCGGCTCAACAGCATGGCCTTCGTCGACCAGCACACGCTCTGACGACTAGATCTAGGGAACTGATCACTCTTGGCAGCTCTACAATACCGTGTGCGGCAACTAGCTCCTCTCGCATGCTGTACGCGCTCCCGTCTCGTCTAATCAATAGCACCAACTCGACCTTTGGCCATCCACACTAATTTCGCTGGTGCACTTATGTAGCGCTCCGGAATTGGCTGACGCCTCTTCCGCTTCCCTACACAGGCCCGCCCGTCGCCCCTACGACAGGGACGCCTACGGGCGCCGCTACGAGTGAGCCGGTCGCCCGCCTCGGCCGCTCCGCCGCCTCCGGCGGTTCCCCCTTCCCCTTTGTTAGCTGTTTCCCTTTGTTGTGAGCGGAGAGCTTGTAGCAGCTCTTCGCTCTCTTCTCTTCTTCTTTTCTTTAATCCTTTGGGACCCTAAACTAGCGTTCTATAGCTAAGCAATCCAGCTAGGTTATAACCGTTAGTCCTTTCTTTGGAGCGTCGCCTGAAAAGCCTCCCAAAGGATTAAAGAAAAGAAGAAGAGAAGAGAGCGAAGAGCTGCTACAAGCTCTCCGCTCACAACAAAGGGAAACAGCTAACAAAGGGGAAGGGGGAACCGCCGGAGGCGGCGGAGCGGCCGAGGCGGGCGACCGGCTCACTCGTAGCGGCGCCCGTAGGCGTCCCTGTCGTAGGGGCGACGGGCGGGCCTGTGTAGGGAAGCGGAAGAGGCGTCAGCCAATTCCGGAGCGCTACAACTTACAGTAAGAGCGCTTTTCAGCTTCCCCGGTATCCTCAGACACCCGGGTTGGGAGGGCTTGCGTCGAGCCTGTGCGATTGGTGAGTCAAATCTTGAAAGGTAGCTGATACGTGCCGTGTGTACTGCCACAGCAACCCGCTTTTACCTAGCGCACAAGCACAGGCACAAGCATACGGACGGCCTCGGAACTCGCCTTTACATAGATGGGTGCACTCGCGACTCGGCTCAGTCTTCGGCTCACTGAACGGTACAGTACGACGCCCGAGGCCGTAAGCACCGGGCTCTCCCAGCTGTGAGCTGTGAAGGAGTTTCGAGTCCAGTTTGAGAAGGTCGTTTCGGCTTTCCGCCAGCGCGAGCCGCACTGCCTTCTCAGTGTGCACGGCTTGACGGAATGTATAGCTTGTGACCTCCGGAGTCCCTGGACGGCGTCAAAGCTACACTGCCTCGTCCGAGGAACTCGCAAAACAAGATCGCTCCGAGTCTGTATCCATCTTTCGAGCAGTCACCTGCTACCGACGTGCCGCTATGGCCTACGACGACCCCAAAGACGCCACCTACTCAGCCTTCACCACACTCATCCAGCAGCTTGCTGACCTCAGTCTTCGCGCCGACCAGCAATTCGCCAGCACTGATTGGCAACAGGCGGTGCTCAGGCAAATCACCGCCCAGGTCTGGATTTCCTGGCGTTGTCCACGACCCAGCGGCTATACCGCTCGATACAAGGTCTATGTGTCCCTCGTACGCAAATTTGAGGAGCTTAAGGTGGCAGTGCGAGGTATGGAGGCGGAACGAGCAGAGAGGGGACGAGCAGTATCGGTCGATCCGCTGGGCTATCTAGTGGGTCCGATTCCGCACTCTTTCTTACAGCGTCGAGTAACACGGACCGCCGTTCTTGCAGCCAACCGCCGGAGTAATACGATCACGAGGGGACGATGCAGCACACTTTACGGAACCGGCGGCTCTGGCAGATGGAATGCGCCCGGTCAGTCCCCGACTTTCGTACCATAGACAGGGTAGTTACACTCATCTGAGTCATCACAATCTGCAGGGCGCGAGTGACCCGTTCCTGTCGCACGGGCCACAGCACAGCTCGGAATATGGATGGCCGCCCAACTCTCCTAACCTGCATGAACTGGCGCACTCGCACCGTCGGATCAGCTCAAGGACGGCAGCACGGTATGGTACGACTTCAGAGGCATTCACTAATGGGGTAGATCAGTAGGGTCGGTTGTAAGATGCTTCTATAGCAAATTTGAGGAAGGTCATGGACCTCGCCGGGCCATTTCTCAAGGCGAAGGACTGCTCAAGTCGACGAATGACGTCCGTTGCAGGGTAGATGGGCGCCGAGCGAAGCGCGGAGCAAGGTCGACGCAAAGGTGGAGAACAGAAAGAACGACGAAAAGACGGAGAAGGGTATCGCGAGACGAGGGGAATGCATAGACAGCTGTGGGATACGGCTGAGAGAGGAGGGCACTGGGCCGCGGTACTGCGGAAACATGGTGACGGCAAGTGCGGAAGAGAAAGGTAGGAAAGTGTCTATCGGGAACCGTCTGCTTGCGAGGCGAGCGCCGTGTTAACCGTCTTGCGCATCTGTTCCCATTCGCCTTCTCGAGGGGTGGCGAGTTCTGTGCAAAAAACCATGTTTAGTCTTGCAGAAGCGGAATAGGACGACAGGCGGAATCTCCCCGGCAGAAAAGCAGGCAAGACGTGTAGAACTGGAACAAATGAACAAAAAGACTCACCCTGTGACAGCTCGTAGACATAGACCTTGCCGTCTGAGGAACCGATCGCTGCTCGTCGTCCGTCTTTCTTGTCCCAGGCGAGCTTGTTGAGTCCTCTTCGATGTGAACCGTCGCCGACGGCGGTCGAGACGATCGGAACCTGTCGAGGTCAATTAAAATAAGCACAGCGTACCACGCTCTCTTCCTCGAGTGACGATTCATGGATTGGAAAGGACGCGCCTCAGTGTCGATGTTGAGGTTCCACACATCGAACTTGCCCGCTCCGTCCACACTTCCGAAGAGAGCGGGGTGATGGGGATGCCACCGCACGTCGTACACATAGTCGTCCGCCTCCTCGAACGAAAACAGAGACGGAACCGCCCCCAACCCTGACCCCGATCCTGCACCCGCCTTGCTCGAACTGCTTTTCCCGCCTGCTGCTCCCGAACCGGGAGCAGCTCCCCCGCCGACTGCGGCAGACGCCGCTGGGTTCGACCCTCCCGCTCGCCACAGCTTGACGGTCCAATCCACACCCGACGTGAGGAACAGATCGGAGAGGTCGACGCTTCCCTCCGCCGGATGGAAGTCGACCGCAGTGACCGGTCCCGAGTGACCTCGGTACGCTTCGTTCTGTACCAGACCGGCTTTGGCCCCTGCTCGGTCGTATCGATGCGCGGCGTACAGATTACCTTCCTCGGTCCCGACCCAAAAGGTCGTCGTCTCGCCGAGAGGAAACCCGAGAGAAGTGATGCTGACTTCGTCTGTTTTCGTATGTGCCGGATGGAGAAGCTCGAGGGTTTCTTGCGGTCGAGCAAGCATGTCGAGCGTCCAGGCGCAGACGGTTCCGTCTGTTGAGGCGCTGATGAGGGAGTGGGCGTTTTGGGTGCCGACGAGGGAGAGGGAGTAGACGGGGTGGGTATGTCCAGATGCGGAGAGGGGAGTCTTGAGTACGGGATTTGGGTTTCGGGAGCGAGTGTCCCAGAGGAGGATTTGGCCAGAGTAGGTGCCGCCAACAACAAGGTTGGGGTGGAAAGGGGAGAAAGAAATGGAGAGAATATCGGACTGCAGGGCAGAAACAGGTGAGGCAAGCTCGCGAGCGATTCTTGTGGGAAAAGACTCGGAGCGAAAACAGCAATTGCGCACCTGAGCATGGAAGACGAATTCTGGTCGCTCCAGCAGGTGCAGGTTCCATACCGCAGCGATACCATTTGGCTCGTTGATCGACATCGGGTTCTTGTTGTAAGAGGCGACGAAGAGTTCGGGAAACTGGATAACCGGAAAGGGAGTCAGGAAGCGCGTGGTCTGAGGCTGGAGACAGCGGCGCACCTTTGGACTCCAATCCACTCCCGTCACACTTCGCCCTCGTCCCCATTGCTGGTCCTGCCAGCTGCCAAGTAATCGGACCTTGGCCTTTGCATCCGCCTCTTCCCGTCCATCCTCATTGGAAACCGTATAATCCCGCAGGTAGTCATACGAGTCGCTCAGTGCCCGCTGAACGATCTTGCTCGAGCTCTCGAGGAAGTCCGCAAACCCAGGCGAGGAAAACACGCTGCTCAGCTGAGTTGGCGGTAATCCCCTGGCTCGTTCCGCCTCGAGCTGTTCCTCCGCTCTTCGCTGCTCCTCCGCAATCTCCGCATCAAGCTGTTTCCGCTCAACTTCGAGCTCCGCGATGATCCGCGCGCGCAGCTCGTCGACTGTTTCCCGACCAGCGGAAGAATCTCCGTCGTCGTCGTCTCGGAGGTTTGTGGGGCCGTCGGTCTGGGCAGAAGAGGTTGAGGGGTACGCGGATGAGTCGTAAGAGGTTTGGATCGACTTGTCATAGACGACTTTGGGTTTTGGAGGAGTAAGAGTATTGACCTCGACAGAGGATGAAGAAACGGCGGGAAGAGGTGCAGAAGAGTCGGCATTTGAGCTGGAAGAGGCGAGAGGTAAGCATGTCGTAGAAGCTGTATGGACAGAAAAGAGAGATAGCGCACGTGTCTGCCGTGGTCGGTGCCGTCGAGAATGGTTCGCTCTGAACGACCTCGAGACTGGGACTATCCCTCACGCTACTTGGCTCACTCTCTGCGGCTAGGCTGTTGGCCGTGTTTGTCCCCGCATCCGTGCTGCTCGCCAATGCCCCTGTGCTCCGTCTCAGCGCGTTGTCTGCCGCTGTGACTGTTGCTTCCCGTTCGCGCCCCACCCCGACCCCTCTGAGCAAATTCTCGATCTCGTCATTGCGGCTGGCGGTACTCGCGCCCAAGCTCGTTCTTGAGGCAGGTCGATCTGCTCCTCCAGCGAGGGAAGCTGTGCGGGATGAAGTCGAGGTCGGAGTGGGGATGCCAGATGCGGCGAGACTGGCGGCAGCAGAGGCGCGGGCGGCAGTTTCCCGCTGTTCTCGTGCGTCCTTGAGTGCTTGCAGTCGTGCTCGTTTCTCGGCGATCTCGGCCCGTCTTCGTTCGGACACTGTGGAAAAGAGATCGCGAGTTGAACAAGGGAGAGGAGCGAGCGGACGAGCAAGAGTACAATGAGACGTACTGTCTGTGACCGCGTCTGGGGCTAGCCGTGGCTTAAGCTGTTGGTTGCAGGTGAGCGAGAAGCGAGAAAGTGGATCTGCGTGTAATGGAAACTTGAAGCGAGAGATGAGGCCGATGAGGAACGAAACAAGGATAACCTTGTAATTCTACTTCTCGTAGCTAGTATAACTCCGTGCAGCCCGACATCTACTCGCTGAGGTAAATCCAACTCTCCTGCGACTCGTCCCGCCTTCTCTCGTCCTTCCCGACTTTCTCTCCTCGACTATTCTACCACCGCCGTTCCTCCTCTACAACTGCACGAGACCGACTGTACGATGGCACAGGTAGCTCAGACGCCCCGAGTCAACGCGACTAGACCAGAACAGCTCGCAGCCTCGTCCAAGCGAACCTCGAAGGCCCAAATCCTCCAACTCTACCAGCAACTCCTCCCTCTCAAACCCAGCAAACCCTCCCTCCTCAACACCTTTCTCTCCTCCATCCCCTTCGCCGTAGCCTCACTCACCCCTACCCAGATTGAGGCAGTATGGGACGAGTTGACCCAGTCGGTATGGGTCAAGAATGAAAATGACATGCTCAGGCTCTGGAGGCAGGGCTTCTTCGGTAAGGGGTTCCTCAGTAGGTCAGAGCCGAGCTGGAAGAGGCGTGTCGAAAACAGGCGGGCCGAGGTAGAAGGCAGGGAGAAGCGTACGTCTCGTCCTTTCCTCTTCTTCTCCCACTTCACGTACTCACCCCTGCGACGCAGGTCTCACCGCCGAGGAGATCACCGCACTTCGCCGTGTAGAGCGCAAGGGTACCAAACTCATCAAAAAGCTGGAACGAGACGCCGAACGCCTGCTTGCCGCCTCTGCCGCTGCCAGTATCGCAGGCTCCGTTCCCAGCACGCCCTCCTCTTCATTTGCGCCTCTCCCAGCCCTCACCGAAGAGCTCGACCCGAAACTTGAGAAGATCGCGGAGGAACGGGAAACTAAGGAGGCAGATGACGAGAACGAGGAGGAGGAAGAAAAAGAGGAGGAACCGCCTGAACCGTGGCAGCTCGAAGCGGAACATACCCAGCTCCAACCCGAAGAAGCCTTCTTCCTTCTCTTCTCTCTCGGCTGCCTCAACCTCACCGTCTCCGATCCTCTGTCCGACCCTCCTTCCCTTTCCTCGTCGACTGTTTCCCCTGCCCCGCGCCTTTCAATCCTCCAATCCCTTTCCCTCTTCTTACGATCCGCCGTACCCTCCATTCCGATGTCCGTCGAGCTCGACCCTCGCACAGACCCAAGACTGAACCGGCTCGACAATCCCTTCTTGCTTAGCTATGCGGCCTACCATCACTACCGCAGCATGGGCTGGGTATGCCGGAGCGGAATCAAGTTCTGTGTCGACTGGGTGCTGTATGGGCAAGGTGGACCCGTAGGAGGACATGCCGAGTACGCTAGACATCCGTTCTTCCTCGTTTGTCCCTGTCTCGACTGGCCTAGGCTGACTCGGGTTCTCTTGCAGATTTGCCGTCGTCATCATGCCCTCTTATGTTGACCCCGCCGACTCTCTCACCAACCCTTTCCGCTCTACTTCATCCTATCTTGCCGTTGACCGCGATCCTGATGCGCAAGAAGCAAAGCACTTGCAAGGTGAGGGGGAAAGGAAGAACAGCTGGAGGTGGTTCCACACTGTCAACAGGGTGTGCAGTGGTGTCAAAAAGGTGCGTCTGCCCTTCCCATGATTTGTCTACCTCCAACCCTGCATCGCTTGTTGCTCGACCAGCTGACGTGCGCTCCATCGACAGACCCTCGTCTTCCTCCACGTCGTTATTCCCCCTCTCTCCTCTCTTCCGTCAGAACCAGGATGGGTCGCGGACCACCCGGCGCAGGCACTGGCCAAGCTCGAGATGCGGGAAGTCGTGATGAGGCGGTTTGTAGCGGGACGGATGCGGGATTAAGAGGGGCCCAGCAAAACCGTCGTGTTCGCCTCTTCCCGCGTGCTTGTTGACGGAAGAGTGCGGACTTGTACGTGTCGCGCGCAGGGCAAAGTCGAGCAAGACACTGGGTGAGGGTCAAAGGGGAATACAAAGCCAACCTGGTTTGGATGAAATCGAGAAGCTAATCAAGGTGGATAACGCTTACAAGTCGCCTCTCTATAATTAGGGCGCCCAACAGCCTGGTTAACCTTCTTCGAAGCTCATCGAGGCACTTCCTCACTCATCCTGCCCAACAGTGACGTGAACGGATTCGATCCCTCCGCCTGCTCCTTCCTCGCCGCCTCTTCTGCCTGACCTTTCACCCCGCCCCCACTCACCAAAACTCCTCCACTCACGGTCCGAGCTATTCCCGTTCCCTTCGCAAACGCGGGCGAGGCAGGAGGTCCCGAAGCTGGTGCGTTCGCTGCTGCCGCCGCTGCGAGGAGCGCTGAGCCCGATCCGGAACGGTTGCGAGTGAGGCCAGGAGGCGGGAGTGCGCTACCCGTTCCTGAGCCTGACCGCACGCGCGTAGTTACCGGTGGAGGAAGGACGCCTCGACTTGTCCGTCTCTCGCCGAGGGGGGGTAGAACCGCCGCCTCCTCGGATTCCTGATCTTCCCACAACGTTTCAGCCATGGTCGTCTCTGTCCCGTCCAGGCCGTCCATACTTCCTCGACCACCCATTCCGGCGGTAGAGGCGAGACTGTGCTGTCTGAGGTGTTGGTACTGAGGGCCGCCGGTGGACGAGGCGCGAGTTCGGCCTGTCTGGCGGGATTTCGAGTTGGATCGTGATTGAGGGAGGGAGTGGTAGGTTCCTCGGCGGAGGTGAAAGGCGAAGGAGTAGAGGACGAAGATGAAGTAAACCTACAGACGAGGAGAAACGCGACATCAGCGTCGAGATTGTTCATCAGGCGCAATGAAGGAAGGGGCAGGAAGGAAAAGCGCACCTTGAGCAACCATCCCACTACCAAGACCGCTGCACTAAACCCCCTTTCTCCCAACCATACCTCTCCCGCCGCTCTCACCCTCTCCTCGTCCCCCATACCTCCGACAGTCTGACTCCCACCCATCATCGCTTTCTGCGCATCCGAATTGGCAACCCTCCGCCCATCATGCGGAACCCAGGCGTACCAGACGACGGCAAAGAAGGCGGTGTAAAGGGTGCTGAGGAGGTGGTCGGCAGCAAAGAGGTGAGAGTAGAAGAGGAGTTGAGGGCCGTTTTCCTGCAAATAGCAAGGCATGAGCTTTCGAAAGCGGAAGAGCAGAAGAAAGGACAGCGCGCACCTCGCTAATCTTCTTCAGTCCCCAGATGAGTGCGGCCAAGCTCGCGATCGAGTAAGCGTACATGGTAAGCTGAGCGACGGGTTCACTGAGCGCGGCTCCTCCGCTCAACAGGACGGCGAGAAGGCCATACGCGCCGGCCACCTTGTTCAGTCCGGCGAAGAGGGTGATCAGAGTCGCGCCTGTGCAAGCATAGGATTAGCTTTGTTTCGTTTGCCAGGAGAGAGGCGAAGGGGGACAAACCGAGTTTAAGGTCCATTGTACCGCAGAACGAGTCCAGAAGGGGTTGGCTACGTAGCCGTAAGATTGCCATAATGGATTATCTTCTGATATGGACTGCCGAGACGACGGTTGGCAATGCCGAAAGCCAATCGAAGGAGATGAGGTCGAGGGCGTGAGGAGAAGTGCGAAGCAGACGCGTGCCGGGATGCCAATCGCAAGGTGATGTGCCGTTGATTGCAGTTGTACTCGCAAGTGCGTCCGTATAATGTTGACAGCTGCTCCGATGAGACAAACCAGCTGCTGCGACTGCAGCGAGGAGAGTAACGATTTCCCCGAAGCCGCCGACGTCGGTCAACCTGCATCCTTTCCACTTCGCATAAGTTCCCCGGAGAGCATCTCCTTGTAGAACAGCGGCGCAATCGTGGTAGACTCGCAAATTTGGCACCGCGAGTTTTTCTCACTTTTCGCACAATCCTTTTTACACCGCCTACACGAGCCCTTCTATTGTGCACTCGGCTTGCCACCGAACACAATGTCCTTGACTGCTCGCGGGCAAACAAAGGTAGAACGGGAGAGTCAGCACAGCTAAAAGGTAGGCAGGACAGATGAAAGAACAGCCCACTCAGCTTGAACGAGTACTCGCTCGTCCCAATCTCGTTATGAGCGCCACGAATGGCCTGTATGTACATTCTTTCAGCTGTCATGTGGTCCTGAACACGATTGGGGAAGAGGAGCTCACCTCAGCCCAAACAACCTCCCCTTTGCCCTCTCCCCGTTCGAATCTGCTCACGGTCCCCCATCCACCCGCCTGGGTCTCCTTCACCAGCTTGGCCTTGACTTCGGTGAGCAGCTCCTCAGAGTGCCCAGCAGAAGCTTGCACAAGAGGGCCGAGAAGGTGGTCTGCTAAAGTCCGGGAGTGGGAGAAAGGAATGACCTGCAAAGCAACCCGAGCGTCAGATATGTGAGCTTTCAGACGAACATCAGTGCTTGGGGACATACGGGATCGTTTTGCGCATGAAGTATGAGTATGGGGGACGAAATTTTCTGCAATTCGGATAAGACGAGGTCAGCCAGGGTTTTGCCGACTCAACAGAGATAGCAACGCACCTCGACAACGCTCTTCGTGTCGAACTTGGTCTTCAGGAGCTGCAGAAACGTGTTGAGCAGCCAAGGGAATCTTCGCAGCGGCGAAAGAATAGGAATGTAGTTGCCTGCGCTTGGAAAGAACGGCGACGGGTCAGACGGGAAGACGGGCCGAGCACGCGTGATAAGACTCACCTAGACGGTAGGTCTCGAGCAGCGAAGCGAGGGAAGAGAAAGGCGCCACGAGGATGACCGCTCGGGGGGTAATGCCTGCGTTTTCTCGTCAGTGCCCATTCTTCCGGATGAAGGCAAGAAAGAAGGGAGATACCGCACATTCATCCGCCAACCTCGCCGCTAGTCCCGCACTGACACCAGTCCCCAAGCTCTGTCCCATGATGGCGATCTGGCTCGCAGGCACGCCTTTCTGATCGGCAAGGTAGTCCCAGGCTGTTCGAGCATCCACGAGGAGGCCTTCTTCAGACATTGGCAAGTGAGATGAGGAGTCGGCGAAGCCTCTGCTGAGTGGTCTAGAGTCAGCATCGAAAAGCTGCGATGGAACACAGCACGCAAAGGGGTGGACACCGCAAGAAAAGGAGAACTTGCCGGTAGTCTATAATGAGGAAGTTGGCATTCATATCGCTCGTATGGCGAGCTACGCGAACTCGATTACCTGCTGCTCGGGTTGCAGCATTGCCATGGAAGTAGACTATGGTGGGATACTCGGCTGAGCTGGTCGACATACAGGAAAGTAAGCGGGTTTTTCTTTCTGCAGGGCTGAGTTAACACTCCGTACGCACCGCAAAGCTGCGTCGAATACGCTCTGTGGCAATGCTCCTCGACTTGGTAGCCCTCGTTGGTCGATATAGTCCTCGTAGACAGCCTTGGGGAGGACCTGCCATGCTCCCAAGGTTGCTCCGTCAGGTGTGGTGAGGTTGAAGGGGAGGACTTTGCCCGGTGCGAAGCCGTGTAGCTCTGGTTGCTGCAAGTTTGCGTTTCTTGGTAGCTTGATGTGGTGTAGGTAGATGAGGGAGCGTTGGAACGGTTCATAGATGAGAGAAGCGAGGAAGACGAGGTAGGCGACTAATGCGTAGAAGGGCCAGGTGTGAGCTCGTCTCAGGAATGTCATACTGTACACCAGGGTGCTCTAGTAGTCTATGTAGTGCGGAACAAGTTGGAGAGAGAAGTGAAGCACCACCTCTTTGAAATCTCCTCATCACCTTTACCAACCTCGAACACCTCAGACTGCGTCAAATACACTCTGTACCCGCTGAAAACAACGCTCATCATCGACCCAGCGGACCACAACCTTGCTCGACGTTCCTCTGACTATTCGGCTTGCCCTCCACCTCATCATCCGACCCACCTCAATTTCCACCAACCAACTCTGAGCGCACTCCTTGAACCCCCGTCAGCTCCAGCACGTACTGTCACGAAGATGCCACCCTCAATCGACGTCTTTGTCACTTCCATTCTCAGCAACCCAGCCCTTCGAGGCCGACACGAACGGGTCAGACGCGCATTGACAGCAGCCAGGGTTCCCTACGCCGAACACGATGTGAGTAACCTGACACTCCCTCATACGGACAGCGAACTCTCGTGACGTTGTCGATGTCCCCCCAAGATCAAGTCTAGCTGACCACTTTTCTCTCTTACCGGGCAGGTCGCCGGCGATGAAGAGGCAAAACGGCTCTGGAAGCGCAAGAACGGAGGCAAGAACGAGTTGCCCTTCGTCCTGTCAGACGGTGAACCCGTAGGTAACATCGAAGACTTGGACGAGGCGTACGTGGGTTTTCTCCCTTTCTCCGATTTGCCTGCTGAGCTGTGCCTTTCTTTCTAGGGTCGAGTTCGGCGAGCTTCGGCAATTCCTCCGCCTCGACGCACCAGCACAACCGGCATCATCCTCTGCGCCATCTGCCCCGGCTCCCTCTTCAGCCGAACCTTCTCAACCCACACCTTCAGCACCTTCCATCCCCAAACCCTCCCTCGACGACTTCACCTCCCTCGACCTGACCCCCTCTGAGCTCGCCGAACTCGAACGCGAGCTAGCTGCCGGCGAAACGTTCTCCTCCGGGCTCGGCTCTCTTTCTTCCACTTCCGACCACAGATCCTACGACTTCTCCACCACGCAACGCTTTGAACCTGTCTTTGCTCCGACCGCTCCGCTCAAGTTTGAAAAGGTCAACTTTACGAGACCGTTACCGGATCGACCGTTGGCGAGTGAGGTCGTCAAGGATGAATTGGAAGGGATCGATACCGAGGAAATCGGGGAGGATGAATTGGACAAGTTGGCGAGGGAGTTGGAGGCGGAAGAGGAGGAGAGACGAAGGTTGAGGGATGCGCAAGGTGAGGCGGGCAGGGGGGTCGAACCGCCACCGCTGCCGGAGAAGGTCGAGAATGAAGAGACGACGCAGCCGGAAGTGCCGACGAAGGATGCAGGCAAGCCCGAAGGCTCGGTCGGACAGGCAACGAGTGTCGAAGGAGCAGGAGGGGCCGAGCTGTCTGCCCCGATCGAGGAGGTGGAGAAGCTCAAGCTAAGCGAAGATACGGTCGCATCCATCGCCTCCGACATCCCTTCTTCTGGCAAAGTCGACGTTGAGCCGTCAGCCACAGCCACCACCTCCGTTTGTTCACCACAGCCATCAAACGACGCTACCTCTAGCCCCCCTCGACCTCAATCCCGTACCTCCCCCCGGGATGCCGCCACTCTGAAAGCAGAGCTGCACAAAGCGGTTTCTGCCTCCGACGACGCGGATCCGGAGAAACTCAGGGCGGTAGGAGGCAGTATGAGTGTGACTGAGATGCCGAGCTTTGGAGTAAAGGACATGCAGGAGGGGCTTGTGGTGGAGGCTGAGGCGGACAAGCCTGCGGAACCAGGTGCGGCGCCGGAAGGGGAGACAAAGGATGGTGAAGAGGAGGACGGGCTGGCAGATAGGGTAGCGCAAGCTATTCGGGGTGGAGACTTGTGATGTACAATAATCAGCCTCCTTCTCGGGTTCTTCTCTTGGCCTTGCTGCCGCTCTATGTCCGTCTGCCTGCCATGGCGCGAGTCTGCTTCATGCTCAGTTCTTCTTGATCTTCCCGCATCCCGGGAGCTCGCATCTTACCAGCGAGTTCTATGATGGTACTCAGTCTTCACGTTGGCAATTTTGACTCAGCGTTTCGTCCAACTCGTCCACATCAGGACATGGCACACGGAACGGCAGGAAGATACAGGTATTCACGGCAAGGCAACAGCGAAAAAGTACGAAGCACAGCGGTACACCCGGAACTCGACAGCAGAGAGAGGGGGAAAAGGCGGAAATGGCGAAGAGCGAAATTCATGCAAGCGAGAGTGGGCTGGATTAGGCGGAGTCTGCAAGGACAGACATGGATTCAGCGCACGTGCGGTGAGAAGGGGGAAACGGGAGAAACAGATATGAAGAACGGCCGGAAGGGAATGGGGAAAATGCAGGGTTCAAGAGGCTGACAGAACGCACAATAGTAGTACTCGTCAAACAGAGGCGTGTAGTCCTGAATGATGGTCGAGACAAAGCCGACGAGCGGCTTGTCGTCGAACTTCTTGGCGATGCTTTCGAGTTGTGGCCTGCAGAAATGGCGACGTCAGTCTCAATGCCGACGACAGCAGAGGTGGAAGGCGGTCGACAGCGTACTTGGTCCAGCTTTCCCATACCGGTCCTCTCATCATGTACCACCAGAATGCCTTGGCCCTCTTGCCCGTCTCCTGCTTCTCGAGCTCACTTGGCGGTTGTTGAGGCAGCATCGAACCGCTGGCTTTGCTCTCGCCGAAGCGAGCTGTGGAGGATTGGCGCAGGGAGAAGGCGAGGTACTCCAGTGCAAGCGAGAGGAGGTAAGGGAGAGTGTGGCGACGGCCATAGCGGCGCATGGCGAGGACTGTATGCCGGGCAAATCAGTCGGGGAAGAATGAGGAGGCAGAGGAGGAACGTACCGTAGATAAGAGGGCGCAAGATCCAGATTACTTCTGCCAGACGCTTGACGCCTTTCGCTTTGGCCACAAGATCCTCCGGCCGCTTGACGTCCTCCACTGTCAGAACGCGACTCAATAGGTACTCCTTACCCGCATCCCTCCTCAACATACCGCCGAAGGGGAAAGGCGTGTCTCCGAGTCCTCTGGCTCCTTCTGTCTTCCGCAGCGACGCCAGCGTCGGGCGGACTATGCCCGTCTTGCCCCCGGTCCAAAACTCACTCTCCTCCTTTACCGCCTCGCCGGTTATCAAGCCCAGCTCGAGATCGCCCGCACCTTCCGACCTGCGGAGCATGACATCTGCCGCGCTTCTCGGTGGCGGCATCGTCGTGACCGGTGCCACTCCCGTCTGCTGCGAGCTTCGTTGTAACCTCGCCAACTTTTCCCTGCTCAGCTCGAGCTCGGCAGGGTCTATCTCCCTCTCCGCCACGGGTGGCTGCACTCCAGGCCTTCCTTTTGTAGCGCCCATCAACCCCAATCGAAGAGCCGCTTTGATAGCTTCGAGGGCGATGACCGTTTTCTCCGCACTCTTTGCGCCGCGCCGCTTGCGGACGGCCATCTCGAGGAGAAGCTCGATGGAGGTTACTGCACTCAAGGCATTCGAGAGGAGCTTGTAGGGTTGGGAGGTGGTGGTGAAATGGCGGGTGTAGCGAGTGTGGGAGGAGGAAGGTGGGCGCAGAGCTGGGGGAAGGGAGGACGCGGCGCGGTGGAGGATCGAATCGTGGTACAGCCCGATCAGGTTGAGAAGGGAGTAGACTGCGAAGGGTGCAGACGTGAGCTGTAGAGCGGGAAAAGGGGAAGTGGGGAGGAGAACATACGGGTTTCGCTGGCGAGTTCAGCATCGTGGAATCGACCTGTTTGGCTCGTAGGTTGGTCAAATACTAAAAGTAGAGGCAGCGAGTCGACTGACCTGGCAAGAACCAAGTTAGAGTGCGCAAGGTTGATTCGATTGAAGCGATTCGGCTGGCATTGGCAAGCAACTTGGCTTCGTCTGTGCGAGCGCGGGATCAGCTCGGCCTATATGTGGGGGAGTTGGGACAGCTTACACGAAGCCAACGCTGCCGGGACCGTCATGTGAGTCCAGAGCAAGCGATACAACTAAGCGCAGAGAGAAGCCGATTCCGGCTAATCGAAAAAAGTCAACAAATGCTTGAACTTGGAATTCAAACAATTGTTGACAAGCATTTGTATTCAATTCAGGGCTTCCTCCTCGCTCTTGACCGCTGCTTATTGCTTAAAGTCAAGTCGCACAGCACCATGTCTACCTTCAAGACGCTAGCATCCATCGCCCGTCCGGCTCCCGAAGTGGTCGAGGAGGTCGTCGAGAAGCCTCAAGAGATCAACCAAAGGCAGAAGGGTCGCATCGACCGCGGTCTCCCTTACAGCCATGTCGAGAGTGTCAGGGTTGACGGTCTGGTGCGTGGCACTCTTTCTGCAATACTCTGTGGCCTCAGAGCGGTGTTGTCGAGGCCGCGAGCGGAACCTCCCTTTCTTCCCTCGCGCCTCTTGTCGTGCGTGTGAAGTTGCACGAGTACATCGCGAGGCGCACACATGGTCTAAAATACTCCACGGTATCGCGCAAGCCGTCTGACGAAAGTCGTTGCGACTTGCTCTCGACGAGCTCGACAAGTCATGAGACGAGAGACTCGATGCAGAGCCTGGACTGACCTTACTGTACATCTGCCGCAGGCTCTGATGAAAATCATTAAGCACGCCCGCGAAGCCCACACCGTCAACCCCGCCCCGCCCAACACCTCGAACGCGACCGTTACTTTTACGCCTGCTGTCGGGCAGCTCTTCGGTGTCGACTCGAATGACGTTCTCGAAGTCAGCAACGCCTTTGGTCTCCCGACTGGCACGCTCGGCGGCCCTCTTGGTGAGCAGGATGGTGAGAGTCGGGGTGCCAAGGCTGGTGCGCTTTTCTTTTGTCTTGCTCTGCCCTTCTTCCGTATACTCATGATTCTTCCCTCGTAGCGGCCAAGTACACTACTCAGCTCCTCTCTCGTACCGCCGATGTCAACGCCGACGCGTCCGTTGTCGGTTTCTACACCTCCACCAACAACGGCCAGATCCTCGCTACTGGCGGTTTCCTCGACGCTCTTGTCGGCGCACAGCTCTCCGGAGGGGGTATCGGCTCTGGTACAAAGGCACAGGCAGTTGCCCGCCCGGGTCTCGGTATGAAGCAGACCACTCAGCTGGCGAGCGGTGACGCTAACAAGAACGGAGCGGGTATCGCGCTTGTCTACGGTATGTGCCTCAACTTTCGGCCCGCTGTTTCTGTAGCTAATGTCAGGCATTCTGGCAGATATTACCTCGGCCGCCCAGGGCTCTGTCGGTCTTAAGGCCTACCGCCTTTCCTCCTCTTTCGTCGAGGCGTACCGCGCCGGCAAGTTCGATACTGCCAGGTTTGCCTCGTTCTCTCGAGTCTCTTCTTCGATCTTAGGTCTGATGTCAGCTTCTCTTGTAGTTTGATCGAAAACAAGCTCATCCCCTCAAAAATCCTCGAGGAGCTCCCCGTCGCCGTTCACTCTTCCGCCCTCCTGACCGCGTTCCTTTCCACCCTCACCTCCCCCGCCGCCTCCTCCTCTTCCTCCATTTCCCAGCCGACTTTCGCCTCCCTCTCCCTGCCCACTCCTTCTGCCTCTTCCCACATCCAGAGTGCCGCCGTCCCCGCTCCCCTCACCCAGCCGCTCCAGCACCTCCTCACCGCCCTCGACACTCACCAGGCCCACCTTTCGACTCTCTCATTCCAACAACGTCAGCTCGCACGCGAACGTGCCCGTCTTGAGTTGATTCACCCGGCGGTGGCGAAGCGGAGGCAGGAGAACGAGCAGCGCGCGAAGGAGGGTCTCGCACCGCTGCCGTTGACGGACGAGGAGACTCGCGCGGGCTTGAAGGAGCCTAGTCGGCTCGAGGCGATGGCGGCGTTGGCGGCGGTTGAGGGTGCGGCGAAGAGCCTTGGTGAGGCGACTGGAATGGGGGTTGTGCGGGCTTACGGTGCCAAGGCGGGCGCTGAGGGAGTTGTTGCCTAGATGCGCGGTATCGTGTTCCGTTTGTTTCCTTGTTCTTGTAGATTTCCCATTCTTTCCGTCCCTCCTGTCCCTGCCGGCGGGATAGGCTGAAAATGCGCAAGTATGTTGCGCGACGTCTTGCCGACAAATCTCTGGATGATTAGGGCAGTGTCTGACGGAGTCTAGCTGCATGGAGTGAAGGCAGGGCAAAGCGTATAAACAGCACGTGCATACTTGCTGCCTCGTGAAAACGTGCGGACTCGAGGCGCATCGTGATTGCCAGAGACGGTAAGTCTTCTGACGGGTGGTCATAGGTTTGAGACGCCCATACCAACCGGGAGCGAGCCGGTAATGTTGATAACTCTCGTACCTGGAGCAAGTCAAAGGGGTTCAAAAGAGCCCGGCTGAAATGTTTAATGTAACAAACACTGTTGCTCCCTACTTTGCGTGATTATACGAGGCCTTCGAATCGAGCGCGACAGATGGCCCGGCCTTCCCAAACAGTAGAGCAGCGTGATAGTACATCAAGGCCATGGGCAAGGGTATTTGCCGTTGGGAGGGCATGGGCATGCCGCATGCACCACAGTCTCCTCAACCAACTTATTGAGTGACGTCCATCATCCGGATCTGCACAGGAGGAAAAGGGGACAGGCAAGGTATGAGCAACTGGGCCAGAATCGAAAGACAGAGCAAGGAAGACTTAAGATAAGGTCGTTCCTATCTTTTGGCTTCTTGAGGCGGCCAGCACATGACAGTGGTTGAGAGTTAGTACTGCTGAAGATCAGGGCATGGGGAGGCAACCTTGAGCACAATTCGCCTCTTATTTCTCTGGCAAAAGTATATGAGACTACCGGTGGCACCCGCTTACAATGCTGCGAGTCACATGCTGCCAGTTCAAAGGGCCAAATAGCCTGTTGATGCAGGCAAGCTGCGATAAGTGCGCACAGGCAAGGGGGTATACCAAGTGCGAAGGGCACAGGGAAAGCACAGATTGTCCGACCTTCTCAAACTGGCTGCTCTTTTCAGCTTCCCCTGCAGTAGGGATCTGCAAGCAGTCTCCCTAGTTACCCAATGTACGAGGTGCAGCCACTGGACCTCGTCGTATATGAGCACCAATGTACAATAGCTGCAAGATCTGTTGCAAGGTCGATACTGCTGAAAACGATGGACACCAATGCCTCGGCTTTCGACCTTGACAGCCAGTCGAGGTCTTCAAGTACCCCTCCAAGCTAATGAGAGGCTAACGTGAGTGGAAGGGTAGGCTTGCAAGCAGATTAGCAGCACACCTGAGCCTGTGGAAGCATCACGACGGAAGCTCACAGTGGATTCTGAGAAAAACAGCACTAGCATTGTGTGCAAGGAAGCAGCGTGTCGCAAGGACAAGTACAGACACCTTGCCAGCAGAAAGGTGCCGGCACCCCTACAGAACGTACAGAAGTCAGCAGACTATACTGTTTGTCTGCTTGCCAACAGGTACAAGCATCATTCTTGAGTGAGCTGGGGCTGCTGCTCCACCTTTGGCCAGCGACCAGCCTGGCAAGGAACAATGCCATGCTACCACAGGTAGGGCCTGAGCAGTGAAAAAGTGTTGCGATAAGTGGACTAAGTAAGGACAAGCCATTGCGCCGTGATATCCTCTTCTCGGTGGGTGAGAGAGAGTAGTTCGTGCCGCTAGCCTCTTCCTAGCAGGATCCTCTCAATGGGTTTCACAAGAGAGAGCGAGACTAGGATCGGTTGATTGCAAAGAGAGAGACCAGAGAGACCCTCCCTCCTCCTTCCTTCCAGACTATCGGTCTGCCTGGCGCCGCATTCGTCTCAAAGAACTCACAGCCCCAAGCATGGCGGGCTGCATTGGTTCTCTGCAGCAAAAGAGAATTGTAGTCACTAGAGCAGGACAGCTATATACTTTCAGCTGAGAAGGTTGCTGAGCTACATACAAGCTTACAGCTGACCTGGACCCATCAGTGCCAAATAACCCTGGGTGTACAGGCAGCCAGCAGGACACCGAGCCAACAAGCTTTGCTGATACAAGGGTGTTCGCCTTTGAAAGGGCATGGCCGATATCACCGTTTGGGCGGAAGTCACCCCAAGCCAGTCACCAAGCGCACCTGCCCATCCGGGATGGCCGGCAAGAGTAACCGCAACGGATGACCCACTCCCAAACAACAGAGCAGCGCATGAGTACCTCGAGACCATGGGGAATGGAAAAAGGGGAAGTGCGAGTGCAAACATCTATGCCTCCAAACAACAAAGCCACCACGTTGGCAACGTACAACAATCTCCTCGGCCACCTTACTTGGTGGCGTCCATCATCCAGGTCTGCACAGGAGGAAAAGGGGACAGGCAAGGTATGAGCAACTGGGCCAGAATCGAAAGACAGAGCAAGGAAGACTTAAGATAAGGTCGTTCCTATCTTTTGGCTTCTTGAGGCCAGCAAACGCCATCTTGGTACCCGGGATGTACTTCTTGGGGTTCTGAGAGTGCAAAAGAGCATGCGTCAACATCGTTCAGGAAAAAAGAGCGCAGGGAAAAAAAGCGCTCACCTCGAGGTAGTCGAAGAGGGTGTTCTCGTCCCTTCACGTGGGCAGACATGCCAGGATACACACGAGGTACACGGAAGAGAAAGGTGGCCAATGTCGAAATCGAAATAGATAGACGAGGCGGAGGGCGGGGGTGTGGGAGCAGAGTCGGACATGCAGAGAGAAAGCATCAGTACAGCTCCCGCCCACACAAGCGGCATGGCAGGCACAGTGAGATGGAGAATCCGGCACAGACGACGAGAGAGGAGGTCCCAAGGGAGCGAGAAAAGGGATAATCTGAGAGGAAGAAAACCGAGGAATAGCAACGCACCAGTGAACAGCCGCCTTCTTGTTAGCCTCAGTGTACGAGAAGGACTCGACCTGACCGGACTGACGGCCGAAGATGCCGTGGAGGTTAGGGCCGACTGCGCGGCGTGGAAGAAAAGGAACGGGTGAGCGAGTTGATCGAGAGCGGAGAGGGGTTGCAGGGGCCGCGGCACAGACGGCGCACAGCGATACGACGAGATGCGCGGTCCGCAGAGTGGGCAAACTGGCTAGGGATGTTTGCGATGTCGATCATCGGGAAGCGAATTCCGAGGACGGCGGCGGTGCGAGTCGAGGGCGGCGCGAGGCGGGTTGACTAGCCGTTTGCCAGTGTATCATGCCGTACAGGACGTGAGGAGCTGTCGCGTGGCCTCAAGTTGTCCATTGCCCGCGGTCACCGCCACTCTGCGCGGCGCTCGCTTTCACCCTTCACTGCCTCATCGCGGCAAATCGCGGGTTTTGCTTTGACGGGAAACGGTCGGAAAGAAGTCAACTGACCCTTGTTGGCTGTGTGAGGGCAGACGAGACGAAATGATTATCAGTAAACACATTCTCTCAGATTGGCAGATGCACGAAACAGGAGATCATGGCATGCTGACGACAGGAGGGGGAGCAAGGCAGAAAGACTCACGGCCGCCAGCCTCGGTGGTGTGGCACTGCGCGCAGCTACAGTCGGGACAAGCGATAGCAGGTTAGGATTCGAAGGTAGGCGAACCGTCATGAAGAGGCAGGAATGAGAGGCGTACCGGGTCTTGAAGAGGTTAGCACCCTTGGAGGCGTCGCCTAGAGAATGATAGAGGGAGTATAGCGATCAGTCATGGTCCCGAGAGATGTGGCGCGGCTGATGTGTAGGATTGAGCTGAGAGACTGACCCTGAGCAAACGGCACTGCAACAAGATGGACAAGTTAGCGGGGAGTCCAAGGTGGTATGCAGAGGGATAAAAGTACTTTTTGCGGTATATAGGGAGTGGAAAGGGTAGAGATAAAGACGCGAGCGTGAGAGGGAAGGAGGAGGACGAGAAACGGGGCGCGAGGGTCGAGGTTGGAAACGGATCGACTCTCGTTGGCTGATCCAACTTCCGCATTCTCCCTCGTCCTCTTACACTCCTTCCGAGGCTATACGGGACACCTAGCAAGCTTTATTGCCACGTATCAAGGCGATCGCCCGACGACGGTACGCCCCGACGTTCCTTTCGCCATCGACATCCACTTCCTCGATTTCGAGCCGACCTTGTATGCCTCACAGTGCGGCCGCACAGTCGACTCAGCTGCAGCACTCCAGCATGTGGCAACGGATACTATCTCTCTTCGGCGGCGCTACCTGCTTGGTGGCTGTCAGTCAATCCCACTTTTCACCCCCACTTCCAGCTTCCTTTCCCGATCTTTCTTCCGTTACTCGGCTGTTCGATCCCGCTCTCCCAGGAACATCGTCAAAATGACGCACGTCCACTTGCCATCACCGAGTTCATGTCACTCAGCGTTTCAGTCCTGCTGCTACGCTTGCTGTCCCTCCCGCTTGTGGCTGACTCTGGGCTGAAGCGGTCGGGGTTGTCGATGCGGGTGCTGGAGGCGGCGGCGGCGGAGGAGGAACACGGCGTCCACCCGGCGGCCCTGGAGGCGCGGCCGGAGCGGCAGAAGAAGCAATCGTCACAGGTGCTGAGGTTGCAGGGGTTGCCCTGAGAATAGACGCCAGGTTAACCTCGTGACGCCGGGTGAAAGGCTGTGATGTATGGATAACGCACGCGCGCTCCTGCACTGTCCTCCTTCTTTCTCTCACCTTGTCCACCCACCTCTTGAGCAAGAATCCTACCCTCTCTTCTCGCTCCTTCTTAGCACCCAGTACCTCGGTTCGAACTTCTTCATCCGTCAACTCCCTCACGCTGATACCCGCAGGTCCGAGTGCAGATGATGAAGGCGTGAAGGAGATGCGGAAAACGGGGTAGGTTGGGATAGGCTGCGCAGACTCGGCAGCGGACGTAGAGGGAGAAAGGAAAGACGCCTCAGCGCTTTGAACCATCGGGTGCGTTGTCAAGGTGCGGTGGATGAAGGATAGGAGCTGTTGGGCGGATGCTAGACAGGCTTGAGGATCCCACGCATGAGGTTTTCCGCGTACTCTGAGGAAGATGAGACGATGCCGAGGAGGATCAATGATTAGGGCGGGTCCGCGGGTAGCAGTTGCAGGTAATATAAGGCGGCTTACAATCGAGGAATCTCCAGGGTGTTGAAGCTCTGCAAACCCGACAGCTGGCCTTGCCGAGTGCGGAAACCGACCGTCACGGTTGGAACGCCGAGCAGGACTGCGTAACACGGCTGGGCGTGAGCTCACGAGATCGAGGTGCAAAAGCGAACGGAGACCTACACGACTGTAAATAGTGCTTCAGCAGCTTATGCCTACCGAAACAGGCGGGTCAACCAAACGGTTCGGTATTAGGGGCGGGACGACGCACCTTTCGAAGTTGACCTCATCCCGCTGACTTTGAATCGACATATTCGTCTTCAACTCGATGAAGTCCCTCGTGCCAAGTCTCCTCAGATCCGCACCGGGCCTAACACAATCTACCTCCCCACCTACAATCGTTCTGAACCCCCCAAGATTGGTCTTGACCACGCTACACCACTGTACATTCGTGTTCGGAGGTTCAAAGCCGTCTGGAGGTGACGGGGGTGACGGAAAGGTGGAGTAGGATTCGAAGGAGTAGCCGTAGTATGAGGGGAGAGCATTGCGAGACTCGGAAGCTGACTTTGCAGCGAGTTTTGAGGGCGGGTTCGACTCTTCGAGATACATGCAGCCCTGTATACCGCGTCCGTAAGATCGGTCACGCGAGTTCGCGGGTACGACGGGCGAAGAGGAGGGGGAAAGGCAAGCAGCTGTACACGCACATCCAGAACCATCGCGTTCATCTCCCATCCGTCTGCCCTTCGGCCCTGAGCGACACTATCCACTTCGTACACAGCGAGCATAAGCTTTGTCAGCATGCCTCGCCATGTGACGAGCGAGATCTTGCTGAGAAGGTCGTCCGCAGTCGATGGGTTTGAATCGTTCTTGGCAAAGTCGGAAAGCCTGCTCAGGACTCCGGTCAACAAATCCGGAGTAACAGAGAGTAACACACTGGCGTACGTATCGAGCAAAGCATCTAGTCCTTCATCCACACTTCCCTCCCTCCACACGGCTTGCTGAAATCCATAATTCAGATCACTGCCCATCCTTGGCTCGCGATAGATCGCAAGCGCGTCATCCCTCCTCGCAGGGTCGAGAAGAAGCTCACGCCCAGGCGAATACGAGAACGAGGTGAGGTGAAAAGGTTGCTGAAAAGCGGACGTCGAGGGGTTTGTTGAAGCCAAGGTGGTGTAATGCTGCGGTGGGTGGACCGGAAGGGTTCCCAAAGGCTCATGTGGGACAGGCAGCGCGGAAGGAGCTGGCGGAAGAGCAGCAACGACAGCGGAAGATGGCGCCGGAGGTGGAACGGCACGGGAGGGGGGCGGAGGGGAGGTGCGAGGGCGTTTACGGGAGGACGATGCAGACGCTATAGTATCTTCAGCCATTTCGAGTCGAGAAGCGGGGTCGCGCACTGCTTTCTAGAGAATGGAACTGCAGGATCAGTGAGTCGAAGAAGAGGAAAAGGTGGACTGTGTGCGCAGACAAGACCTGAAAGGGTGTTCGTGAACGTACCAGTGTTCTATGCTACTTTGTGATATTACTGCGCGTCCCAAAGGCCCTTGGTGGCGTGCAGAGGACTGCTGGACAAGTCGGACTCGAGGTGGAGGTTGAAGCGAAGAGATTGGGGCGCTGTAGGACTGGCTACGGGGCACTGCGGCGATTTCGTGCGATCTCTGGTAGTTCAATGACTATGCTAGAGCTAGTGTTCAACCAGAACGAGGTGGATCTGCTTTGTTTCTTCGCTTCCGAGGTTCCCTTCAACTTCGACACATCGCTAGACCGCGAATAGACTGGGCTACCATGCCTAAAGCCCAAGAGCCTGACAAGATACCTGTAAGTACCCTCACGCTGTCCTCGTCTGTCCCCATCTCACTGTTTGTCATTCAACAGGTCAACTCGGTTCGCGATCTCAACAACGAGGTAGACGCGTTGCTGAATGCTCTCCAGCTCAACGAGACTGAAGACACATGGGAGAAGATCAACAAGGCAGTAAAGCGCTTTCAGGCTGTTGTGAGGGGAGGAGGGTGCAAGTTTACCGAAGACTTCGTTCATGCCATGCGGGACCCGCGAATGGTCAAGGGGCTCACGCGCTCAGTACGTTCATTGTTATCCTCTCTCACAGCCTAGTGACGCGCGCTGACCGAAAGAAACACGTCTAGCTTGCGACTGAACGCGGTGCTTTGAGCGGAACCGCCCTCGAGTTGATCGCTTCCTGCACCCGCCTTGGCGCTCATTTTGCCACTCTCCTACCCTGCTACCTTCCTACCGTTCTCCGGCTGTACGCCAGACCCAACAAAGTCTACATCACTCGCGCCGCTTCGACCGTTTCCTCCATCATCAAAAACACCAAACTTGCAGACGTAATCAAGTGGATCGTGGCAGAATGGAAGAGCGAGTCGGGAAAGAGCTCCACCTATCGTGAGCAGGCGGCAGCGGCGGTTTCCTTCATGCTCGGCGCCGATACGGGCGTTCTCGCGATCGATAAGGAGCACCTCGAGAAAAGGCTGGTGGACCTCGAATGGATCATCAAAACGGGCGCCACCGGAAGGGAGGCGACTGTCAGGTCAGACATGAAGAAGTGCTGGGAGGCTTACAAGCGGGAATGGCCAGAGCGGGTCGCTTCGTGCGTTTTCTTCTCTACTTTCCTCGCCTCTTCCTTGGTGTCGCTGATATTCGGATTCTCTTTAGCTTTACTGCACCCATGACCCCTACCATCCGCAAGTACCTCAAGATCACCGAGGTCGCGGGAGCCTCTTCGTCCTCCGTCGCTTCCCGTCCACCTTCGAAAAAGCCCAACCCTTTGGCTTCGTCGACTGGTCCTTCCACTGCACACCATCCTCCTTCCCGCTCTGCCTCTTCCCATTCAAGTCGCAACCCACTGGCGACTAGTACGACGTCGTCTCGCTCAGCCCACGCCCCAATTCCCTCGTCTTCCTCGGGCGACCTGCATCAGTCCACCTCATACCACCGCGCCGCACGAGTCGACTCATCCCGCCCAGCTAGCAGTGCTGCCTCGTCGTCCTCTCGATCGGCCTCGCGCAACGGCGAACCCGACCGCGAGCCTCTGAACGCCTCTACTACGAGCTCGACTGCCGCCCCGCAAGCGCGAGCAGGCTTCAAGCCCACGGCCCCTTCGGCCGCCGGCAGAGCTACCGCCCCTACAGCGCGACTTGCCTCGGGCCCAAAATCAGCTCGCACCGCAATTGCCTCGTCTTCGACCTCAGCCGCCCCGACGGCTGAACCTCGCAAGGCGCGGCGTGTCGCTGCACCTCCTCCTGCCCCTGCCCCGCCTCCCACCGCTCCTGCGCCGGCTCTCAATCGCTCGCAAGGCGCTCCTTCCGCCCCACCGCCTGCAGCGGCCACCCTCTCACGTTCCGCTTCGTCCCATGCCCCGTTCCGACCTAAACTCACTTCCTCGACCGCAGCGGCAGCAGCAACGGCCGCAGCAGCAGCTGCTAATGCGAAGGGGAATCCCGCCAAAGCACCTCTGCCTTCCTCCCGCCCTCCTGCGCCGATGAGTAAACCTCTTCCCTCCTCATCCGCCCACGCACCCGCCCCTCCAGCAGCGACGAAGCCCCGCGCTCCTCTACATGCTCCAACCGCTTCTTCGCGCGCTCGAGCGAAGGAAACGCAGGAAGCCGTGAAGGAGAAGGAGAAGGAGAAAGACCGTGCAGCCTCTCCTGAACTCGTGCGCAAGGGCGCCCCATCAGCTACAGAAGGACGGTCGAACACCACTTCGGCTGCGACTCTTGCCGCGAGGGAGAGGAGGGAACGGCGGGCGGCTGAAGCGGCGGCACATGAGGTTAAGCTGAGGAGGGAGAAGGAAGAGAAGGAGGAGAGGGAGAGGGTGGAGAAGGAGGAAGAGGAGAGATTGAGGAAGGCCAGTGAGATTCCGCTGCCTGATATTGCGCATGCGGAGAACGAGGACGAGGCAGGTTTGGCGGAAGAAGCGGAAGAAGACGAGGAGGACGGGGCAGTGGAGACGCAAGATGTGCGCGAGATGCTGCACGAGGACGTGCCGGATATCGAGGTGCACGGTGAAGCGGGAGGAGAAGGGGAAGAGGATGTCGTCGACGATGAGCAGGATGCTGTCGATGTCCCCGTCGACGAAGTCGAAAGTGTGCAGGTGCAGCCTGATGCTTTGGCAAAGGAGGTCGGCATGGACAGCGACCTCGTCGTTGAGGATGCCTCGTCTTCGCAGAACAGCGCCGATGACAGGAGGACCGAGCAGCCTGTCGCGGAAGAGCCTGCTGCCGTCGTCACTGTCATGCAAGACCTACAAGCCCAGGCCGAAACAGCTCCGCGAGCTACCATGGTAGACCTTCCGCCTTCGCCCCTCATCACTGCCGACCTCGCTCAGGAGGAGCAAATACAGCCGGAAGAGCCGACCTCTCCTTCGCCCCGTCCCACCCTGGTGGAGGATACCATGCCTTCACCCGGCTCCCCCTTCCCCGACCGCGCACCTACGTTGGCCTTCGACTCTACGCCTTCCCCTATATCCACCTCCGCCTTCGTCGCAACGTCTACTCCTGCCCCTCCCCCTTTCCGCACGACCACCTTCGCCGCCCCCGCCCCCATTCCTTCGCCCGCTCCCTTTACTCCTCCCCATCTCTCTTCATCCGTCGCTCCCGTCGTTCACTTCCCTTCTGCCGTGTTCCCTGCTCCACCTCCAGTCTCGTTCGCACCGTCTTCGCCGGAACCTTTCCAGACTTGCTCCATCATCCTTGACACACCGCCTCGACTGGACGAGCTACCCGGCGCGATTCGCATGCCGGGACGACCCCCGGTTGTCGCCATTTCGCTGCCAACGTCATCGAGCTCGGCGTCTGCGTGCCGAGATGGCAACGAAACTGTGCTTGCCTTGGGGGAAGACAAGATCGATGAGCAGTTCGAAGAGGAGGAGGAGGAAGGTGATGACGTGATTCCCTCTTCCCCTTTTCCCAGCTCGCCTCTTGCTGCGCGCAAGGCGCCCACCCCTGTCATTGAGCGTCCTCCCGTCTTCTTCCCCGACGTTTCCGACGAACCTCGCCAGCCCTTCCACGAGGCGGACACTACTTTCGGCGAGTCAGACGTCGAGCAGAATGATGAGGAGGCAGACGAGTCGATGATGCAGGCCGGCGACGATACATTTGCCGGCAAGGAGGGGCAGGATAGGGACTTCGACGTGCCTCTCAACGACACGTCCGCATACCACGTCGCCCTGACCTCCACACCGCCCCGAGCGAAGGGTACTGAGGATGAGTATGACGATAGTGACTCGGAGGTCGCGACGCCTGCCTCGGCTGGTACGGTCGGAGCTCGGTCGGCACAGTCTACTCCGATCCTTTCCTCCCTTCGCGCACCCGCCCCTTCCGCCCCACTCAGCACGATTGTAGCAGACCTCAGTCCCGCCACCGCCTCTGCCCCGTTGTCTTCGCGTCCTACCATTCCTTCCTACGCATCTTGCGGCGAAAACGACACGCTCGACCTCTCTGCCGTCTTTGCTCAGCAAAAGGCCCGTCTCGCAAGGGAGGAAGGCGTGAGCGCGTCGCCGAAGCTCATGGAGGACGAGAGCGCCATCTTCGAGCTCGAGAGGCCAGAATTGAGGTTCTGCGATGAGACGGCTGAGGAGGATGGGTACGGATTCGGGGATGAGACGGAGTCTACCTTTGGACGGGACAAGGAGGAGGATGAGGATGCGACGGTGGAAGCCGAGGAGACTGAGGAAGCCGAGGAGGAGACGACCAACGTGCTTCGCCGCTCCCTCCGATCCAGGGTCGTAACGGTCGACCTCGAGTCGGCCAAAACGCCTGCAAAGACTCCAGCTGGTCGCCTCACAAGGTCAACGAGGAAGGCGCAGACGGCCTTGGATCGGGACGTGTTGGGCGAGTTGCAGGCTTAGTTCCCCGGTGCGACTCTCGAATTTCTTTCTTTCCTTGCTTCCTTCTTTTCTTCCCACCGGACATATTCTATCATGACCTTCCTCGCCCCCTTACCTTCGCTTTTCCGTGTGTATCAGCATAATCGTGTTTGCCCTCCGATTTAGCTACTATCTTCGCCTTTCTATGTATGATGTCCTTAGTCTGCAATTTCTCACGTACCACATTCGCCCGACTTGCTGAGCTAATTGCAACCATGCTCGACAGCAAACAGCCCGGACTGCTCCTGTTCTCGTCAGTGCAGGCGTCGCCTTTCCTTCCTCGCCTTCATTCCTCGCCTTCTTCGTCAAATCGACCTTGGTATTGCACACCACAACCATGCGGCACCTTCGGACTATACTGCCGAGGCTCACAAGCTATCCTTGAGTCGACCTACCCCACGCGAAGTTGCCCGTCACCCTTCGGCCGCCCCACCGCCGTGTCTTCTACGTCGCTCCTCCCACTTCGGCCAGCATCCCGCCAATCGAGACGTACTAGGGCGCTCTTCTTTGTCCGCTGCATCGGCACAGCTGCCTCATACGACCTACAGGATGCGCCACTAGAAGGACGGAATGGGTCGACCGCTTCAACTGCGATTTCCGCCCGGCAAATGCGTCGACGGAACCGGGTGAACGCCGGGAAGCAGCAGCAAGTTGCGTCCGTAGCAGGACGACCTGTAGAATACACGGGCCCTTTGCGCGTGCGAATCCTCGATTTGTACTGCGGCTTTGGCCTCGTTTCGCTTTTCTCGCCTTGCCAAGCTTTCGCCTTCGCTTCTTCCCTTCTCTTCGAATACCACTCTGTGTGCCCATACCCAGTCGTGCTCCTTCTGGTCTGCAATGAGCTGCATGGCTTGCCTTTCAGCGCCTGAGCTGCGGTCCTCTCCGCTCAAGGCAATCCCACCGGCCGAAAATGATCAACCTCATGAATATCAATAACAAACTTCTCCAACTCTACACAGATCTGCTGAGTAATAACGTATCAACCCCTCCGCCACTTTTGTCCCTCAGCCCCTTTCCCCCGCCGCGCCAAACTCGTGCAATACCTTCGTCACCTCGCCTCTTTCCGCCGCCAGCTCACATACGCCGCCCTCATCTCATCCTCCTCCTTCCACCGCCTCGCATCCTCCAGCTTCCTCACCTCTTCTTCTGCCCGCGACCTCGCATATAGGCCCTTGTGCTCCTCCGCCTCTTATCTCCACCTCATCACCCGCTTCTCCCTTTTCTGGTCCGAATCCTTGCACCCGCAAGTTTCCTCATCACAGCAGGCAATACCATGACATCCCTTCGTGCTCGCTTTCTTGCTCGCTTCCAGTTGAAGGTCGTCGTCGTATCGCCGGTTCACAACGTAGAGGGCGGCCTTTGTTTGTCGGAGGGCGGGCGAAAAGTCGCTCTTGTTACCCGAGCCACAAGCCTTGTGGGGGTGGGCCTTGAGGGTTTGCAGACTGATAATCTGTCGGAAAAGGAACCAGTAGGGGAAGTTCAGGAGTGAGGGAGGGGTAGCGTTCGTTCGTTCGTCGGTTTGATGCGAGACGGCGCTGCAGCTGCTGCTGGCCGAGGTCGAGGCGAGAGAGGTAGCGGTGGAGACGGAGATAGAGGTAGAGGTGGAGTCGTTCAGCGAGGACAGAGAGGCCGGAATGCTTGACGAAGCAGAAGCAGCAGGTGAGCTGGACCGGGTTGAGAGGGCCGAGGAAGACGGAAAGGAAGAGGCGGAAAGCGTGGAGGTGGACGACGCAAGTATTCGGCTCAGGAGGAGAGGGCGAAGGCCCGGAGCGCGTTGAGGCGTCGGAGGAAGGGTTGAGATAAGGGCATATCAGGGTGTGGAAAAAGATCCGCGAGGAGGTGCGAGCACGTAGGTGTGGTTGGTAAGGGCGCGGACTGTGACGCGAGGCTTGAGACGCCGGCGCCGCGGGGACGGTAGGTCGTAAGCGGCGTGGTGTTCCGCTGCTGCCGCTCGACGTGCGCACTGCGCCTCGACTTCGGCCCTGCATTGCCGCAGGTAGTCTTCGAGGATTCCATATCCCTCGCATGCCGCTGCGAGTTCTTCTGCGGTGTCACCGGCGAAGGCAGTGGAGAACACTTCCGAGGGAGCAGATAGAGAGGGAGCGACGGCGGAGGAGAAGGTAGGTCCGGCGACGCGAGAAGTAGAGCGATGCTGCAAAGGCAAAGCATCGTGTTAGCGGAGTGAAACCGGCTGGAAGCACGAATTACCCTCAGTGCTAGCACGCGAAGCGGATGTGGCCCTTCACTCGTTGGCTACAATGAGGCAGTTTTGATTGGCGTCTCTGCTTAAAAGAAAAGCGAGATGTTGTCAAGGGCTGACGCGCACGAACGGCTTCGTTGCGTGTTGGCGCTCAAAATGAAAGAAATGAGAGCAAAAAAGTGGCAGACGAGGCTGCCTCGATGCGAAGCCGCAGCTGCCGCACGTAGCGCAGGTTGCTGGACAGCGGACAGCGACGGGAAGCGTCGCAGCCGCCAGGTGATTGCGCAAAGTGCAGAGGGAGGCGGTGCAGGATGTACTTGTCGTTTGTAGTCGGCGGGAGACAGAGAGACGTCGCAATTGTCGCTTCCAGCGTTCGGCCGACGAAAAAAGTACATGTTACAGTGGAGCGGAAGTAGAGGGACTTCGACTGTCGCGGGACAAGTCGAATCTCGAGCAGGAGATGTATGCGTAGTGTCGCTAGAGTAACAGCATACGCTCATCAACCGATCTGGCGGTAGTTGCGGGCGACATAACGATGATCCCTGCAAGATGCCATCGACGAGGAGGTAAGTGCGAATGAGCGTAACCAGATATTGGGCGAATGAGCATACTTTGCGCTCACTCCATACGCCTCAGCTGGCCCAGGCCGCAACAGGAAGCCAAATAATCGGAGCGTGTGTGTGGAGGAGAGCGATACTGTACGATAAACAAGAAACTGATTGATTCCGTACATGTCGTCAATCCATCCCAGCTCTTGACCGAGTTCGGTACTGCTAGAAGCGTAGATAAACCGTCTTGAATGCCATCGCGTCCCGCCCTCGACGCCCTGTTGAGCGGAGGCTTGTTCCTCACCTTCCTCGCCCCCTCATGCCGTCTCCGACCAGCATCACGACCAGCGCAACGACATGCAAGCACCGCTTTGAGGCATCCGACAACAGTAAACCGACCTCAGCGCCGCAGCAGCCATGGCGATTCGTCACGAGGATCAAGTCGAAGGTCGCTGAGCGGGTTGGCAGACGAGAGACGCGAGGGAATACCGAGAATGGAAGACGGAGTGTACATCCCCATAGCGTCTACTAGCGGTGAGCCGCATCCTCTCTCTCACTCTGCCCGGTGACTCTTTGCTGAATGGCCTTTCCTCCAGCTGTTCGCTTGGACTCGCCCCCGCCTGTCGGCCCATCCACAACTGCCTCCGACCCTTCCATCCCCTCCACACCTTCTCTATCGCCTCGAACTAACGAGCCTACCGCGAACCCCGTCCGCGCCCCTTCGACAGCTCTGTCAACCGTCCTATCAAGACTACGAGAACTGCACACAGCTTCTCCTTCCGCTTCTCCCCTCGATATCGTTCGCCACCTTCGAGCAGTACCGCCCACAGAAGGTAGTACCCAGCTGCCGCCGACTCCTCCGCCGCCAATACCGCTCGACCCGCCAACCCATACATCCGACAATCGCTTTCTTACCCCCTTTCTCCTACATGCCCTCTTCCTGGGAGCGAGCGCTTTCGGCCTACTAGCTCGAAGGAAGGTTAAAAGCACAGACGCTTCACGGTGTGAGACTACTCCACGAGAGGCGGAGCGAAGAAAGCAGGAAGCGGAGGATCGGGTGGATGAGCTGCAAGCGCTTAACCTCCTGCTGGGGGTCTACGCCGCGCCAGAGGCCGTCGGGGTCGCAAGTCCGAAGCAGTTGTGGGACTGGAGGAAAGGCGCCCTTCAGCCCGTCACTGGCCTCGTCGAGCTTGCGCAGGAGCTCGAGCCAGATCGGCAAAGCGTTTCTGCGGTGCTGCACTATGTCGGACCTCGCTTCCCCTCTCTCGCCATCGACTCTAGCATGGATGCGCAGAAGCTCCGACAGGCCCGGCCACGACTTATCGCGTGGGCTTGGCGGGCATACCGGGCGTTGCCGCCTCTTTCACCTCATCCCCCCTCGACGAACGACTTCTCGCTCCCAGCTCGCGCACTCGATAACGCCATTGTCCGCACCTTCCTTGATTCTATCTACGCCGATGCTTCGTCCCTCCAGACGCCCCCTGCGACGAAGGAACGCGTCAGCCGCCCCGGACACGACCGTCGGATTCTCGACGCTCTCGCAGAGCGCTTCCTATCGGACCCTTCCCAATTTACCTCCGACCTCTGTCCTCGTCTTGCAGATGCCGCCTTCCGCGCTCGTCGGCTTGACCTCCTCGTCGCTCTCCTCCACCGATCGCCACCTCTCGAACGTGGCTCGCAGCTTGCAGTGGCTGGCCGCGCTCTCGACGTGCTCGCCAAGGAAGGCTACGCCAGCGGCAAGGGTGCTGTATTCGTTCTTCCAGTCGTGGAAGCGTTCAGCAAAGCGGTTCACGATGTCGACGACTTCGGGGCCGTCGACCTCGCTACGGTTCAGCGGGGCTTGCAGCGCATCTGTCGTTTGGCGACGGGCGTTGCTCTCGAGCGATACGTGGTGGAAATCGCGCTGTACCTCGTGGCCCGTGCGCCCGAGGCATCGGTCCGGCAGGGTCCCCTCGTCAGCGACGCGCTCAAACACCTCGTACGGTCCCGTAATTTCAAGTCCGCCCGCCGCATCCTCGGAGAGGTTCCACCGCACCTCGTTCAACTCGAACACTACGAAATCGTGCTGCGATCTTCCCATCTCCCGACCGCTCAAACTGCCTGGGACTCCCTCCTTCGCTCCGACGCGCTTATGCCACAACTCTTTTCTTACCTCGCATTCCTCCATTCTCACGCCACGACCAAAGTCTCTTCGTCCGTCCTCGACTCGGCATTCCGAACCATCAGTCTTATGAACCGAGCCGGCATGCGCAAAACTATCGACGTGTATAACATCCTCCTTCGCGTCCTCGTCCGCTATGCCTCCGACCCCGCTCTTCGCCGATGCCTGAGACGGATGGAAGCCGATGGTGTCGCTCACAATGAGGAGACCGCTGGCATCCTCGACTCTCGCTCAAGCGTGCGGCGGGATACGCAGAGTCGCAGGATTGTCGTTCTCGACGACTTCGGCCAGCGGGAGACCCGCCTCGTCGAACGACCGAGGCGTTGTGGCGGACGATCTCAACTGGCAAAGGTCGCTGAGGCTGCCAGGACTGCACGGGCAGCACTCGCAGATTCGCCGAAGCAGGACAGTCGAGCGCCGCCATTCGTCTCGCTGAACCCACTCCTTCGCAGCATCACTCGATGGCCGCGCGAAACTGATAGCAACAAGCTCGTTCACCTCGCTCGTCTGCAGCTCGGCGTCGACCTGTCTACAATCCTCGCCGACCCTCGAATTCAAGTTGAGAAGGCCAATCTAAGCCGCTTCCGCCAGCCTCTTCAAGCTCACGAGCTGTCGTCGAAGTGGTTTTACTCTTCCCGACGTCCTGTTTACCTCACGTTTGCCAAGGCGTTCGAGAACCGCAACGAGCGGAAAGTAGGCGCGGCTGTGCGGAAGATGCTCAAGCTCGAGAGGCACGAAGTGGAGAGGGCGCGGAGGCGGGAGCAGACGGTGCAGCGCAAGAAGGCAGAGGCGGCGAGGGAAGCGGAGGAAGCTCGAAGGTGGAATGCAGAGTGAAGGTCGAGGACGAGACGGGGAGAAGAGGCGGGAGACTTTGGAGGGCGAGGACACGCTGAACGGGAGGCGGGGCTAGATGCGCTTGTGTAACGGCTGACGCAACTTCCAGCTTCGACGTTTGCTGCTCCGGATGCCGACCTTGTAAAGCAAAGGCGGAATGGACAGGTTAAGTGGGAATGTTTAGCTTTTCTCTTCCGCTGCTCGTGGACGGTCGGGGTTTCCTTTTCTATGTTCAGCCTGCTGCGAGACGGAGCTGCAATGTTGGACTAGCTCCTTTCTTTCCTTCCTCCTCCTTTTCTCTTCACCTCATCTCGCTGACGGGAAAAGATGGCTAAAGGTAAGATGCAGACCATTCAAATCCCGCTCTACCCTCACTAACGGCCCCTCCTCATCGATCATCCACCGCAGGAGAAGTACGCTGTCTTCCTTCTCTTCCCCACTTTTTTTCGCAACCTGCTCATCCTTTCTTGACCCATTATCAGCTTGCTGGACCTGCTACCTTGGCTGAGATTGAAAGTTTCCTCGGCAACTACCGCCCGAGTGACAATCTGTCAGGCGTAGGACGCTGGTTCGTAGCCAAGAAGAACGATGAGGTGAATCTACCAGACGCCGAGCAACCCTATCGTTCCCGCTTCAACGACTTCAAGGCCGAGATGCACGCATACGAAGTACAGATGAACGACGCGTGTGACCTCATTAAAGTGTGTTTCGTCTTTTCTTCGTCTTGGCCCCCTCAGGACAGCGCAGAGCTTTTCTACCTGCTGATCCACTCCTCGCCCCTTGGCAGGATACCGCCCCTACTCGCGGTAACAAAGGCGCCGGCATCATGTCGCAGAAGCAGCGTGAGTGCCTCACAACCAGCTCATCCACATATGCTGTTTCTCGATGTGAGCGTCATCTTCGTTGCAGTACGCGAGATCGAACACGCCAAATTCCACCACCACGTCGCCACTGTCGCTGCAAAGTACAACATCGGAGGCGGGGCCTGGATCGCTTTCCTCAACCGTATGTTTCTCATGTCCTTCCTTCCTTCCGCTCTCATCAGTGACATAGCCGTAAGCCCTACAGCGGACGAGGTCGACAATGCCTGGAAGCGTACCGTCGAGGGTCTCTGTGGAAAGAATGGGCGTCTCGCTGCTGCGGGTGCGACGTATGCCAAAGTCTCTGCTCAGCAAGGCGACCGGATGTACCTTGCCTTCCTCCTTATCTTCACCTTCTGGCGCGGCTGACTCGCGCCTTCTCTTGCTTAGCCCTTACACGCTCTGGCTCTGGGTCGAAGACGCCTCCAACGTCGTCGCCGTCGAGACCGTTTTTCGTATCGCCGTTGAGAAGTCGGGATTCGCTCCCGGATCGTTCAAGGTACGTTTTGTCTATCCCCGATCTAGCGTCAACGTACTCACTCCGTCTCCTGCAAGCAGAGCGATGCCATGGCGAGTTGGTTTCTCCACCCCTCCGCGAGCGTGTTTGTCTGGCTTATCCACCCTGTCGGAACAGAGCATCCTCGGCATGAACTCGAAACACCCGTCGAAGATTGCCGTCAGCACATTTGCGAAGACCAGTCCGTCTCTCTTTTCACTTAGTTAGCGGCAGCATATTGACCTTCCTAATTTCCGCTGTTCCGACCACCTGCTTCCCGCCTGAACCAACCTGACGGTCTTCTGCCAGCCTTCATGACGACGGCGGAGATCAAGCAGGCGATTCAGGAGTATCAGGCGAAGGGTCCCGCCGCCAGCATCTCGCCGCTCTCTGGTCCTCCTCCTCCAGTTCAAATCGACTGGGACTTCGAGTACAACCCCGCGCAGGATCAGCCAGCATTCAGACAAGCCGCAGAAGGCTCGTCGAGCAAGGTCGAGCAAGCTACGCCTCGCAAGAGGAAGGCTCCCATCGAGCACGACCTCCCCCTTCCTCCGGTCAGGGGTACTCGCAAGGCGGCGCAAAAGGCCAGGGAGACAATCTCAGCCGCTGCTGTAGAGACTCAGCATCATCGCGCAGGGCCTGCGGCTGCTCGGAGGGACGAGGGCCCTATGTCGCGCTCGCCGTCCCCCTCGCCTGCGCCAAAACGTCAGCGTCTCGATGAGGTCCAAGATGTTTGGAATCCCGAACCGGAGGTCTTCGCTGGGGACGGTAGGAAGACCGTGAGGTTTCGCTGAAGCTGGAGAGGGAGGATAAGCCTGAATCGCTTGGTGGACGTCAAGGATGGAGGTAAATCGCGAGCTTAGTTCCCCTGCAAACCGATTCTTTGCCTTTGACTGCCTCTTCCTGCTAGGACTATAAGAGGGGCTCTCTAGGTGTGCTCTCTCTCTCTCTTCCTTACCACTCACTCCACTACAGCTTCGAATCGACCAAGTTCACCTCGATCTCATCATGCCTTCCTTTTCCTCCTTCGTCAAGCTGTTCCGCTGGTCGTCCACCTCCACCAGGGTCAAGACTCCCAAGAGTCCTACCTCTCGTGGCGTCTCCTACGCTGTAGTGCTCTACTCTATCCTCCCCATCTCTCCCCTCTCGTCCCACACTGACCTTCTCAATCAAACTACTACAGGACGTTTTCGCCCACCCTCAGCGCTACAACCTCGGCGATGCCACCGATCTGTTTAATACCACTACCTCACCCGCCTCAGCATCCCTCCCCAGCCTCACCTCTTCCGCTTCGACCCTCGACTCCAACTCGGACGATGAGACAGTCCACTTCGAAGAGGCTCTCGTGGACGAGAGGGTCCTCCGCAGTGGGCAGGCCGCCAAGCAGAGGCGCTCTACTGAGCGGACAGTGCCTACCGAGCTCGCTGTCAAGTTTCTTCAGGTTACTGCCGCTTCGCCCACCTGCTCTTTGAAGGCGTTGACTGCTGATCGGACCATCGGGCATTCTTTTCCTCACCCGACCCTTTGCTCAAACTGACCGTGAGTGTGCTACTCGGCCCCTCTTGCTCCCCATCCCGCCACGGTTATCCGGTCCTAGCGACCCCCCTCGCCCTCCAACTGTCCTGCTCGCAACATCGGCATTCCCGTCTTCCCTGCGTTCCCCCCCCCAAAAAAAGATGGTCTCTACTCCTACCAACCTAACTTTGGATCCGGCGATCGTGGCTCCTGCGATCGTAGCTCGTGTTCAGCCAGTTTAGCTCACGCCATCCGGCTCGACCACAACCTCCACCTCTTCCGCCCGTAGCCCTTCTGGGTGCCCGCCTTCCGCCAAGCAGGTCGCCACATTGCCCACCTACCTCTTCGTTCCTCCCCCCCCCCCTTCTCTCCACGAAGCCCACTCCAAGTCGCCAGACCAAGCCATTCTTCCCTTCTCCCGCTCCGAGCCTCACCTCTGCATTCCTCCAGCGAAACCAGGACGAGTGGCGCCAGGCCGAGGTCCACAGTCTCCAGCTCGAAGCCGAGAGTGCTCAGCGCGAGGCCAAGCCGGCGCAGCATGAGTTGGCTCGCCGTCGCTTCGCCCTCCTCGACGACTCAGATTCCGAGAGTGAAGACGAGGACGACGACCTCAGCGGCATTCTCGGGTCTTTCGCGCAGGTCACTCAGCGGGTACCTCGGTGTCCAGCCCGCGAGCCTGTATGGTGCCGTTGTTTTCTTTTTCACCTTCGTCTGACCTTCCTAAGTTCCCCCTTCGTACCTTTCTCTTCCCTTCGTGCGCGGTTGTTGTAGTAGATACACTGTGGCGTCAAGCCACCCAATACCGCTGTAAGGGTACAGAGGACCTGCATCACCAATCAGCATCATAGCGCAGATGCCCAGTCGAAGAGTGAAGCAGAATGTCCGGACGCGAGAGTGCAAATTTTTCAACTCCCCATCCCAAACTCGCTCTTGTCACGCGCACGTATGCAAACGACGAGAAAACACTGATTGCCAAACTGCCAATCCAAAAGAACCCAAAAACAGAACTAAAAAAGAATCCCTAAATCTACCCTCCCTCGATTCTATCCAACCTGCTTAAGCCTTGGCGATGACGATGGCGACGGCGGTGTCCTCAGAGTGGCTGAGGGAGACCTCAAAAGAGGAGACACCGGCGGCGGCGGCGATCTTGGCAGCCTCACCGTGGAGCTTGATCTGAGGGCCCTGCTCCGTCGAGACGGTCTCGATGTCCTTCATCGATGCGCCAGCACCCTTGCTGGTGGTCTTCAGGGACTTGAACTACAGAGGAAACGGGGTCAGCCACTGGTCTTGTGCAACAGTCGGGGAGGATAGAACACGTACGAGAGCCTCCTTGGCAGCCCAGCGAGCGGCGAAAGACGCGCGGGGGTCCGCAGCACCGCGGCAGTACTCGATCTCGCCGACGGTGAAGTTGCGCTGAACGAAGTTCTCGTTATCGGACGGGACAGCCGAGATGAGCTCCTGCAAAGGGGGACCAGGTCAGCACGAAACGAAGAGGAAGTTTCTGAGCATGGGAAGCCACGTACGACATCCGTTCCGAGACCGTGGACGCCGTCGGTAGCAGCAGCAACGAGCTTGCCAGCGATCTCAGCGTTGCTCTTCTTGTCCTCCGGGAAGGCCGAGGTCGGGAGGATCTTGGGCATCATGAACGAGCCCTTACCGTTGGCAGCAGTACGGGCGTTCGGGTTGAGAAGAACAGGAATCTCAAGCTCCGGGTCGTACGGCGCGCCCTCCTTGATGTCGACGAGCTTGCCGTTGGTGAAGAACTGCAGGAGGAACGATTCGAACTGATGAGAATTTTGCATAATGTGAGAATAAAATGGAGGAGATTCACGTCGTTGAACTTGCGGTACGCGGCTCTCTTGCGGATGGCGTTGGCAGCCTTGTACGACTCGAACTGAGTGGGCTCGAGAGCGCCGATGAGGTAGGTCGGGTTGATGATGAGAGCTTGACCACCGACTTGACCGAAACCGAACGAGGTGAGGAGACCAGCCTTGATGCCATCCGTCTGGATAGATTTGGACGGGTAGACAAGGTATTCGAAGGCACGGAGCTCCTGCGAGATGTTATCGGCGTTGCGGTTGCCAGGGATGAGACCGGACAGAATCGTCTGGGCGATGCCGTTGAGCATCCAGGCAGCAGCACCACCCTTGGGGTGACCCTGAATTCGAAAGAGAGAATAAGCAAGGCGGCAACGGAGTCTTGAAAAGGGGACAGACGCACAGTGAGCCACTTCTGGGCAATGACGGGGCAGGCGTTACCCTTAGCACGTCCAAGGTGGCGGAACTGCTCGTTGTAAGCGTTCGACTCGTTCTTATCGTTGGCGACAGTCGAGGTACCGTGGAACTGAATATGGTGATAGCGTTAGCGGCTGTTGGCAGCTAGGAGGAGAGAGGAGGAACATACCGAGGCAACGCCAACATCGTCGATGGTAAGGCCCCAGACGGCAAGAGCACGGCGAAGGGGAGCAACCGACGGGTCCGACCCGGAGAGCATGCCGTAGGTGGAAAGAGCCTCGGACTCTTGGCGCTTAGCTTCGCGCTCGATGTCGGCGAACCGCTCCGAAATGTAGTCGGTCGGGAGCTTCTCGGCCTGTCCACGAGACTCGACCTCGAACTTGAGGAGCTCGGTCTCGTTCTCGAGCCATTGCGAGATCTGCTTGCGGCGGAACTCGAGCTGGCGGCGGCGGTAGGCGACGTCGAGGATGGGCGAGGGGTACTTGGAGGGGATCTCGCGAGCGGTGCCCATGACACCGCGACCCGGACTATATGTAGCGGACACGAATCAGTTACAATATACAGAGTAGAAGGGGAACAAGCATACGCAGGGATGGAACGACCAGCCTTGTCCGTGGCGGTAGCGGTGTAAGCGACGATACCGTAGATCGTAGCACCCATATCGATGGCCGCCTTGGCGGACATGAGGACCTGAGCACCGCAACCCTGCGATTCCACTATTGAGAGGGAAATTAAAAGCCTAGTCAGTAATGCAGGAAAGGTGTGCTGCAAAGCAAGGACACGTACTGAATCCGGCACGGGTGCTGGTGGTCGGACGCGACATCTCGTTAGGTTCGCGACCAGCAGCGAACTCCGTCTCGCTGTTCGAGGTAGCCTTCATGTTGGCGAACTCGTAGGAACCCTCCTCGGAGAAGTCGTCGTGACCACCAGCTATCATGATCTTGGCCTTGCCGCTGAGGATGGTGTCGCAAGCGATCTCGACGGACTGAAGAGCGGTGGCGCAAGCACCGACCGGGATCTTGATAGGGCCGGACGAGGAGAGGAGAAGGAGGTTGACCCAGCCGGCAACGGTGTTAATGAAGCTGCGAACAAAACGAGGATGAGCCACAGGAGAGGAAAGCACTTTAGTAGAACGACGTACGTCTCCTGAAGAATGTCCTTCTGCACGTCCTTCTCCTCGCGGCGGTCGCGGAACATCTTCGAGATCGAAGAGATACCTCCCATTCCGGAACCGAGGGAAGAACCGACCTCACTCGGGTGAACGTGCTTGTAAAGCTCGTACGGGTCGGTGATACCGGACATCATCAAGGCTTCAGCAACCGAGACGAGAGCCCAGAGCGAAGTGCGGTCGACCTGAGCGGCGATGTCGTCGGGAATACCGAAAGCCTTGTGAGACCATCCAGTCGGGACTGCAAGCAGGTTCGAGGTAAGCTACGACGCATGGGAAGGAATACGTGACCTCGGAACGTACTTTGACCAGCGACGAGACGGTCGAACACGATGGCCTTGGGGACGTGAAGCTTGGCGCCCTTCTTGAACTTGACGAAGAACTTGGTGCCGTCGTCAGAGTAGACGTCGACCATCTCGCCGTGCTCGCGCTTGAAGCGGGAAGCGTCCTCCTCGGAAGCCTCGATAGGCTCGAGGTCGTGCTGGATCTCAATCTCCTGGACGAAGCCCTTCTTCTTGGGATCGTATCCACCGAAGAGCTCCGGCTCGATCATGCGAATACCAGTGTGGGCGAGAATGTGCTTCTCGTAGGCGCCCTTGACGTCCTTGTCGTCAAGAGGCTCGTTCGTTTTGGCGTCAACCCAGCCGACGTAGAGCGAGCCGTCCTTGAGGCGGCCATCAAAGTGCTTGATGAGACCCATGACATAGGCGAGCTCGAGAGTACCCTGGATGGAGAAGGTACCGTTCGCCTCGATTTCCCAACGGGTACGGGAAGAACCGAACGGTCCGACTTCGGCGTAACCGGTCATGACGACGACCTTCTCGAGGTCGATGAGGCCACGAAGCTTGGCAAGCTCGGAAGCAGCGTCGATGGGCTTGAGCTCCGGGAAAGGAAGGGAGAAGTTGGCGCGAGGAGCGACCTTGACCTGGTGGTGGATCTGCTCGGCGCCCGGACCGTGGGTAGCCTTGAAGTCGGCAGAGTTGTCCTTCGCAATAGCGCGACGGGTAGAGGCAGTGAGGTTGAGCTTGGTGCGGATGTCGGTTGTGAGGTTGGCGAGATCCGGGAGCTTGTCCATACCACCGTTGAGCTGTTACGGAGAGGGAATTAGCATGCGAAGTGCGGGAGAACAGCGAAATATAGAGCTTACGTCCGCCCAGACGGGCTCGATCTGCGCAACGTCGAAGACAAGCGGGTGCATGAGACCCAAGATGTTGAAGGCCATCTCCTTCGCGGAGAAAGTCCTGCAACCCTGAGCTTCGATACCCTCGGCGACCGAGTTGGTGGCGTTCATGAGACCGGTACCACGAGTCCAGCCTACGAGGGAAAGATGAAAGTGAGCGCGAGTTCCGGGCGCAGTCAAAGGAAGGATAAGGACTGACCGATAACCGCACCGGCGATGCAGAGGTATTCGCCCCAGCTCTCGGAGCTCCAACGGTTGAAGAGGGTCTCGAGGGAGATCTTGGACTCGGAGTAGAGACCGTCGTTACCGAAGAGACCGTGGTTGGGCGAAAGAGGAAGAACGACCTCAGTCGGGCGCGTGACGAGCTGAAGAGCAGCCTTCTTGGCCTTGACGGCACCGAGAAGACGGAGGAGGTTGGTAAGCATGATGCGGTGGGCGAGCTCAGATCGGTCGTCGAGGCCATCAATCTCGCGGCCGTTCTCAGGAAGAGCGGCGAAGGGAAGGATGTAGTCGAGGTCCATGCCGAGACCCTTCTCCTTGTTGTAGATGTAGTCGACGAGCGCCTCGACGTCCTGCTTGGAGCCCTGGTTGAAAGGAACAACGGTAAGGGAAGAGCCCTTGGAACCGCACTCTTGGTAGATGGCCTGGTAGTACTCGACGCTGCGAAGAAAGTCGCATCAGTAACTGCGTCCCAACGGGAAAAGGAAGAAGCAGCGCACGTCGAGCGGGAGTAACGGGAGGTAGTGATGACGACGCGAGCACCACCAGCGAGGAGGCCCTTGACGATCTCGATACCGATAGAGCCCTTGCCGACACCTGTCATAAGAGCGTTCTTGTGCTCGAAAGTGACACCAGAGGTGGCAATCTCCTTGAGGATGTCGAGGTAGAGCGAAGTGAGCTTGCTCGAGTAGGACCAGTCGTTGCCGATCTTGCGCTTGAGGTGAAGGAGGGGGACCTTGTCCTCGGTGAGGTGAGTCGGCTCGGGGACGGCGGAAGGACGCAGGAACTGGCTCGACGGGCGACGAGTGCGGCCGGCGATCTTGGCTTTGGGCGGGGCGAGACCGGCGTCCTTACCGAGACCACGGACAACCTCAGCGTACAGCGACTTGATAGACTGCATGTGCTGCTTGGAGATCTGCGGCTGCGACTTGACAAGCTTGTAGAGCTTCTCGACCTGGTCCTGAACCTTGTCGAGGTTGACACTCTGGACGGTGACCTTGGAACCGGCGGCCATCTCAGCGACGTACTTCTCGAGGCGAGAGACACCTTCACGGGTGACCTCCTCGACGACGATGTCACCCTTGGCGGTGACGGTAGTCTTGGGGGCAGTCGGGAAAGTGACGTCCTTGTAGAGGGGAGGCTGACCGATCATCTCCTTGCAGTTGTCGAGCAGAGTTTGACCGAACTGCTTGGCAAGGACGTACTTCTCGCCCTTCTCGACCGGTGCTTTGTCGATGGTGAATTGCATGTAGTCGAGCTGGAGGGATAAAAGAGGGTTAAGACGCACGGAGAGGGGAGAAGCTGGATCAACGCACAAGAGCCGGGTCAGCACGGTTCATGATGACGAGGCAACGAGCGGTGATGTCGCGGTCGACGGTCGTGAGACGGCCGAAGCTGCACACAAGAGGAGGTAAGTATCGTTCTCCGGTAGGAAGGGGCAAAGAAGGAAAGGGGAAGAAAGAGGAAAAAAACGCACAGAATGTCCATCCACATGGTAAGCGCATCCTGACGAACCCAGTTCCAGCTCGAGTTGAAATGACGAGCCTTGAGCGGGGTGAAGACGGGCTGAATGCCCTGAACATAGGCATCACCGTGCTCCTTCGCAATCGAGTCGAGCTTCTCCTGCAACGCGGCGACTTCGGCTTTCTGCATGTCGGCGAGACGGTGACCGGCGCGCGAGTCCTTGCCGAGGTAACGAAGGAAGACCTCGACCTGCTGCGAGACAAAGTCGTTCTGCTTCGCCTGCATCTTGTCGAGCGCCTCCGTGTCCATGACGAAACCGACGCCGCCAACTGCACCACCACCACCACCGCCGCCACCGCCGAGCGAAATGCCAGCCTGAGCAGCGTAGGCCGAGGCGATACCGTCGAGCCAGGTCTTGGCCTCCGCCTCACTGCCGAGACGCTTCTCGGGCTCCTTGGTGAGAGCGACGAGAAGAACACCGTCGATGCGGCCAGGACCGAGACCGTGGGCCTTCGAGAGGTGAGCCTTCGCGCCGGAGAGACCGAAGCCACCAGGCATCTTGGCGCCCATCATGCGAGAGACGAGCCCGCTGGTGTACTTGCCGAGGGAGCCGGAGTAACCCTGGTTGAGGGCCGCACCGAGTTCTGCGAGCGGCATCTCCTCACCCTTCTCGGGAGCGGAGGAGAATTCGCCTTGAAGGTCGCCAAGAATCTCGTTCTGTAGGGTGGACTTGCCGCCAACGAGGTCCTTGATCGACTTGTTGAGGGGAACGTCCGGGATCTGCTTCTTGAGCTTCTGGGCGATGATGGCGCGGAGGGTGTCGGTAGCCTTGAGGGGCTCGTCGGCAATGGCAGCCGGGGCACCGCCACCCGAGGCAGCGGGAGCGGCGAAGGACATCGCAGGGGCAGCGGCAGGAGCACCACCGCCGGCGGCGAGGGAGATACCGGCGAAGGAGGCGTAACCCTGAGCGACGGTGTCGACCCAGCCCTTGGCCTCACCCTCGTTACCGAGACGCTTGGCCGGCTCCTGAGTGACGGCGAAGAGGAGGACGCCGTCGATGCGACCAGCGCCGAGACCGTAAGTCTTGCCGAGGTGACCTTGAACGGCCGAAAGACCGAAACCACCAGGCATCTTGGCACCGATCATGCGAGAGACGAGCCCGGTGGTGTACTTGCCGAGCTTGCCCGAGTAACCTTGCTGAAGAGCGGCACCGAGTTCTGCGAGCGGCATCTCCTCACCCTTCTCGGGGGCGGAGGCAAACTCGCCTTGCAAGTCACCGAGAATCTCGTTCTGGAGGGTCGACTTGCCACCGACGAGGTCCTTGATAGTTTTGGTCAGGGGGATCTCAGAGACGGGCTTCTTGAGCTTCTGGGCGATGATGATGCGGAGGGTGTCGACAGCCTTGAGGGGCTCGTCGGCAACGGCAGCGGCGGGGGCGGCAGCGACCGGAGCAGGAGCGGGAGCAGCGGCAACCGGAGCAGGGGCAGCCCTGGGGGCAGGCGCAGCCGGAGCAGCCTCGGCGGGAGCAGCCTCCTCGCCACCAACGGCGTCGTCGAGCTGGTAGTAGATCTCCTTCTGGTGCTTGGCAATGCAGTAGATGGAGCGCTTCTTGCCGAGAGACGAGTCGTGGCTGTCGTACTTGAGCCTGAAACGGGGAGATCAAGGTCAATACGGACACCAACCTGAGAGAGGGCGGAGGCGTACTTCTGGGTGCGAGTGGCCATGCCGGTAAGGGTAGGCGACGGGCCAAGCTCGATGAGGCGCTCAAACTTGAAGTCCTTGAAGAGGATATCCTGGGTCTCGATCCAGCGAACGGGGGACGCGAACTGGTAGGCGAGGAGCTCGATGAGGCTGCAAATTCACAAGGCCACGTCAGCATATTGTCACTAGGTTGAAATGAGCGGCAAGAGCGAAACGTACATGGCGTAACCAAGCTTGTTGCGGTTCTCCTTCGCACCCCAGTTCTCCTCGTCCCAAGACTTCAGGATCTTGTTGAGACGGGGCGAAGAGGTTTGGGTGTGGATACGCTCGGCATACTCCTTGGTGACATCGTAGTGAACGGCGGTCAAGTTGGGGATGTATCGGCCGACAAGGAGGTCGGCGCTGAAGTGAGCCGGGTTGACTTTCTTCGAGAGGTCTGGTGAAGGTTGGGAAAGTCAGCTCTGCACTCTGCAGCGTGAAGAAGAGTGGCGTAGCGTACAAGTACGGAAGGGCATGACACCAGCCCAGAGGTAGCGCGAGTGGAAAGGCACATCGATACCAGGGAGAGGGATAGTGCTGCACCCCAGACGTTGTCAGCTCACCTCGACAGGAAAGCAGGAGGAGCAAGACGACGTACGCAAAGCCGCGCTCGAGGGTAATGAAGCCCGTCTTCTCCTGCAAGTCGCGCGCCTTCTGTACACACTCGTCGACAATGTCGCACAAGTGCTCCTTGACCTGCTCAATAGACATGGTCTCGGTGAGCTGGGCGAGGTCGATCTTCTGGATCTTGAGGAAGTTGAGGACGTTGCTGTATAAGCCAAAGATGTCAGCGGAACTTAATAAGAAGAGAAGGAGCAAAAGCCTACGTGAGGGACTGAAGCGCGACGAGGTGACCAGCAACAACGTATTGCTGACCTTCGACGTTGTAGTTGACGACCTCAATGAGGATGTTACCTCGACGAGCGATAGTCTCGACAACCTCACGAAGGGCAGCATCACCGAAGGACTTGCCAATGCGGGAGGGGTTGACGGCAACCATACCGTAGCTGGAACGGTTGAGGTGGTCACGCTCGACGGCGCGCTGCATGGTGATACCACGGTAGAAGACGACGTCGACGAGGGCGGAGATGGGGAGAATGTCGGCAATTGAAGCGAGCGCGGAGTACTCTCCGAGAGAGTGACCGGCGAAGACGCAGTCGGACTGAACGAGGCCCTTGGCACGCATGTCTTCGAACGCGGCCTTCTCGGTGACGACAAGCGCGATCTGGGCGAATTGAGTCGCGTAAAGGAGACCGGTCGGGGAGGAGAAGGTGTAGCGAGATGTACGGAGGTCGATGTCGCCGAAGAGAGGAAGCGTCTTCACGTTGCCGTCGGCGTCGGCTATGGGAAAGAACCGTAAGCTCGATCTGCAAAGCTACGCGAGGGAAAAAAACGCACTGGTAGTGTAGGTCATGTCCATGTACTTCTGGCGGGTAGCCTGACCCTTAAGCCCACCAAAGTGAACCGTCTTCTCCTTCGGGTTGGTACGAACGATCTCGAGGATGGAGAAGCCGTAAACCTCGCCCAAGTGGCGGTCAGCCTCGTCCCAAACGGCACGAGCGACAGGCGAGTTGTTGTAGAGCTCCATACCCATACCAGGTTCCTGCGAACCTTGACCAGTGAAGACGTAGGCGGTCGGAGCCTGCGCAACCTCAGCCGTACCGCTAAGCACGACGTTTCCGGCCTCGACGTCAACGGTCTCTACCTTGATGAGGCGGTCACCCCCAGTGGTCTGACCGACGTGCTTGAGACGGACCTCCATCTTGCGAGAAGGAAGGCACATGGCGGTGAAGCCGACGTCGTACTTGCGCACGCGAGCGCCGATGTTGTCGGCAACGACCTGCTCGACAAACTTGCGAGTACGGGCGGAAGAGTGCATGCCGTGGGTGATGGTGCCGGGAAGGGAAGCGAGCGAGGCGAAGTATGGGTTGGTGTGGATAGGGTTCGTGTCGCCCGAGGTGAGGGAGTAGTCGAGGTTGGAGGCGGGAGTGGTGAAGGTGCACTGGCCAGCCTTGGTGAGAGTGTAGCCTCCGGTCTCGAACATGACGGGCTGCTCGAGGGCAGTGCCGTGACGCTTGAGGTACTCGATGACCGGGTCACCCTTGGTGACGCCTTCGCCTTCCGAGGTGTAGTCGACGGTGGCAACCTTGACAGCAAGCTTGAGCTCGGGAGTGATGATGTAGGCGCCACCCGAGACGGTGACGGAGGAGTAGGAAGACTTGTCGGCGAAGACGTAGCTCGACTCGGTGCGGAACTGCAGGGTAGTGCCAACCTCGAGAGGCTTGGCATCGTCGTCCCACTGGAACCACTCCTTGGACTGAAGAACGGCGAGCGTCTCAGGGGTCTTGATGGGAACGGAATAGGTCGGGGCGGCGGCGCGGGAGAAGGTCTGCTCGTAGTCGGTGAACTTGCCGCGGTAGAAGAAAGAAGAGGTGACCTCGAGAACGGGGACGCGCTCGGTAGCAGCGTCCTTGCCCTTCTCTTCGGCAGAGGACACGAGGTAGACGGTGCCGCGAACAGCGACGGTCTTGCCGGTGTCCGAGTTGGAGACGGACTCGATGCGAGAAGACGAGGTAACGACGTCTCCGGGCTTGAGAGCAGGGGCGCCGGGAAGGGCGCGGAAGCCGTTCGAGAGGTGGACAAGCTTGAGAAGGTCGCCGTCGATGGTCGAGGGGAAGATGGGCTTCATGATGGCCTGCGGACGAGGAGGTTAGCGAATGATTTCGGAGGCTGTAGAGCATTGCTCGACGCACCTTCCAGCCGAGCTTGATAGCAAAGTCCATGGGGACCTGCATGCCGCCCTTGTAGCCCTTCTGGTACGCCTCGCCCTCGTTTCCGACAACACGGCAGAACGACTCGATCTCCTCTTCGGAGATGGTGACAAGCTCGCCCTCGAACTCGTCAGCAATCTTGAGCTCGGAGAGGTTCTGCGTCTTGCTGGCGTCGAGCGACCAGAGGTCCCAGTAGTGCTAAGAAAGAGTGAGTTGTCAGCGACCGTCCGAAACAAGGGTAGACAGTGTGACGTACCTGCTTGACGCGGTTGTTCCTGTCGTCGATGATCTCGCGGATGGGAGCGTAGGGGGTCGACGGGTCGTACTCGTATTTGAGTTCGAGGGGAAGGGCAGGTTGGCTCGGCTCGGGCTGGTTGTACAGAGTCATGGAGATGGTGGACGACTCTGGAGCGAAGCTGATGCTCAGAGCGAGCGGAAGCTCGGATTGGGCGACCATGGTGGGTGTGATCGAGGAAGGTAGACTGCAGGAGGGAGCGAGCGGGGGTGGTCAGTCAAGGCTCGATAAGCTTTGCTCTGCCGCGACGGGGTGCAGTAGACTCGCATAACCCTGAGGGGCTGCATCACCGGGCAGCACTGGTTGAAATGAGGGTAGGGAATGGAATCCAGCGGAGGGAATGGGGGAGTTGGGAATAAACTGACCTGCAAGATGGGAGATACGGGAGGGGAGGTGAGAGAGTGCTGGTAATCCTCTAGTTGAATACGAGGAGCAGTCAAGCAAGCCAAGTAAGGCAGCGGGTGAAGAGGAAGAAGGACAAGATTCGAGTTGGGTTGGGTTCAAGGTTGGGGGCAAGGGCAAGGGAAAGGTCTCTCTCCACTGGCTGAGCTAATCACTCGCTCGCTGGGTTAGTCTGCTCTACACTGGCCCGCCCAGATTACCATTGCCCTCGCCAGGGTGGGCTTCGCCATCTCCATCCTCGCCCTCATCTCCTCAACAATTCTCACCCCCATAGCACACCTCAACTTCACCATGCGGCACCTCGAGACCGTGCTGATAAGGCTCACTGATCAACATAGAGTCGGTCTCCATCTACACAGAGCCACCTGTCACCCTTCGACCGCTCCAATAACGCCTCTTCTGCCTCGCTCCTCCCCACTTTCCGCAATTTGCTCCTCCAACAACCACTCGGACGTTCCTCTCACACGAGATCACAGCAAACATGAATGATCGTCAGGGGCGGAGTACTAGGATGGAATGGGTCGACAGCTTCGCCTGCGGATGTTGCGCGGCAAGGGCGATAGAGCTAGGCGAGGACCGGGAAGGACCAGGACAGCACTAGGATGGGGCGTAGGCGTCCCGCGCGCTGTGCCCTATACACTCCGCCAACAAAGTTGCAGCTTTGGCCTCGTTTCGCTTTTCTCGCCTTACCACGCTTTCGCCTTCGCTTCTGCCCTCTTTTCCGAATGCCGCTGTGCATGCTGACATCTAGTCGTGAACTTGGGGTCAGCAATGAGCTGCATGGCTTGTCTTTCGGCGCCTGAGCTGCCTTACTCTCCGCTCAAGGCAGCTCCACCGGCCGAAAATGAGCAACCTCATGAATGTCAACAACAAACCTCTTTCACCTCTACACAGATCTGGCGAAGAAATCACATATCTACCCCCTCCGCCACCTTTGTTCCTCGGCCCCCTTCCACCGCCGCGCCAAACTCGTGCAATACCTTCGTCACCTCCGCCTCTTTCCGCCGCCATCTCACATACGCCGCCCTCTTCTCCTCCTCCTCCTTCCACCGCCTCGCATTCTCCAGCTTCCTCACCTCTTCCTCTACCCGCGACCTCGCATATAGGCCCTTGTGCTCCTCCGCCTCTTATCTCCACCTCATCACCCGCTTCTCCCTACTCTGCTCCGAATCCTCGCACCCGCAAGTTTCTTCATCACAGTAGGCAATACCATGACATCCTTTCTTGCTCGCTTTCGTGCTCGCTTCCAGTTGAAGCTCGTCGTCGTATCGCGGGTTCCGAACGTAGAGGGCGGCCTTCATATGTCGGAGGGCGGGAGATAAGTCGCGCTTGTTACCCGAGCCACAAGCCATGTGGGGTTGGGCCTTGAGGGTTTGCAGACTGATAATCTGTCGGAAAAGGAATCAGTCGGGGAAGTTCAGGAGTGAGGGAGGGGTAGCGTTCGTTCGTTCGTCGGTTTGATGCGAGACGGCGCTGCAGCTGCTGCTGGCCGAGGTCGAGGCGAGAGAGGTAGCGGTGGAGACGGAGATAGAGGTAGAGGTGGAGTCGTTCAGCGAGGACAGAGAGGCCGGAATGCTTGACGAAGCAGAAGCAGCAGGTGAGCTGGACCGGGTTGAGAGGGCCGAGGAAGACGGAAAGGAAGAGGCGGAAAGCGTGGAGGTGGACGACGCAAGTATTCGGCTCAGGAGGAGAGGGCGAAGGCCCGGAGCGCGTTGAGGCGTCGGAGGAAGGGTTGAGATAAGGGCATATCGGGGTGTGGAAAAAGATCCGCGAGGAGGTGCGAGCACGTAGGTGTGGTTGGTAAGGGCGCGGACTGTGACGCGAGGCTTGAGACGCCGGCGCCGCGGGGACGGTAGGTCGTAAGCGGCGTGGTGTTCCGCTGCTGCCGCTCGACGTGCGCACTGCGCCTCGACTTCGGCCCTGCATTGCCGCAGGTAGTCTTCGAGGATTCCATATCCCTCGCATGCCGCTGCGAGTTCTTCTGCGGTGTCACCGGCGAAGGCAGTGGAGAACACTTCCGAGGGAGCAGATAGAGAGGGAAGAACGGCGGAGAAGAAGGTAGGTTCGGCGTCGCGAGAAGTAGGGTGTTGCTGCAAAAGCGAAAGTGTACGTCAGCGCACGCAAAGAGGCTGGAAACGGGCACTCGCCGTACCCGGTATCGAGGTCGTTCCGACTTCTTGGCGATGGCCTTTTCCGCCCTAGATTCTAGATTGAGCGAGTGTACGGGCGACGAGTTCCCACCCTTCGCGTGCCGACTTCACTTTTCCCGCAGCTTCATTGGCGGGGTGAGACGGATGCTGTGGGAAGGAGAGAGATAGGGCGAAACTGCAAAGATGGAGTACGCCGGCGGAGCAGTAGAGACTGTACAAGCGCGGAAGGCTTACAGCCTCGGGTGTAGGGTTGTGGGAGCCTGGCTGCAAAGGGTCGCAGAAGCCGTGCTAGAGAGCTCGGTGAGGAAAGAGGCAGGGCGAAGGTGAGGGCGAAGGTGCAGAAATGCACATTCTCAACGAGGAGCAGAGGTTGAAAGAGCAGAAAGACGCATCACTGGGAAGGTAGGGCTAGCGGAAGTAATGTAAATTTGAGCAGTGGTAGACGAGGTAGAGAGCGCCATGAGGACAGCGGCAGGGCAGACCTGCAAAAATACGAATCATCAACGAGGAAGCAGACACTGAAGAGCGAAAGGACGCACGATCTGGGCGGAAGTGCTCGGAGACACCTTCGTTCTTTTCTTCTTGAGGCTGTACTAGATCTTGGTGGTGAGAGCAGCGAAGGCAGCTTTGATACGAGGCATGTTGAAGAGTTGGAGGAGGAAGGAGGAAGAGGGAAGCGAAAGCCTAGCAGCGCAGGCAGCGCGTCGGCTGCTCTGCTGCCATTGGAGTTGAGACTGGCCATGCTACGCGCCTGATACCAGAAGAAGTCAGTTGTTGACGATCGAGAGTCGGCGGTGGAGTTTGGCCAGGTCACGAACTGAATTCCGACCACGACTTCAGTTAATTCGCGACATGGATATGGTAACCCCCTGCTGTACGTCTTCAATGCAGTCTGGCAGCAGCACGAGCGACAGAGGAGCGCATACAGACCGTCATGAACCAAAAGTCTCCTTCTTTATTCTTTATTCTTCAGTCCGTAAGACGCGTGCGGCGTCTCCACGACCGACGAGCTGCTAGAAGGGAGTCTCTCTCGTTCAGACAGACCAGTAGAGTAGTTAAGGGGAGTAAGGCTTGAGTATGCACGCGAAGATTCTGCCCTCCACTAGCGCACGACGGAGCTAGCACAGTCAGCTGTCTCTTTACAGCAAGAAAGCAGCTCAGTGGCGACGTTCGGAGTACGGACAACGCTGCGCTGTTCCTGAAAGGCGTAGTGATCGGTATCCACACGCAGAAAAGGGAGGAGGGAAGGAGAAGGAACGGACGAACAAGGCGGCGAGAGCTGCGCCAACTTATACTGCACCGCACTTCTCACGCGCCGCTCTGTAATTGTCTAGCTGCCGCTGCAGAGAGCCATGAGGTGTAATCTGGCAATCGGATGAACAGCCTCGAAACTATTTGGGGCGCGGCTGCAGTGTTGCCGTCTCGCGGGAGGCAGCAAGTTAGCTGTTCCCGCAACTCTGGGAGCTGGCGGAAGTCGTCCTTACAAGCTGAGTGTCTGCAGCTATGCGTCTGCGACAATGCCCAGCGAAGATGGTCTCGCTGCTCAATAGCTGGGGCAGGAGAGGGTCAACATCTGGCGCGCTTATTGTAGTGGAAGGTAGACACCTCAAGTTTTGGCTATCTGTGCGCATCGGACACACCGCATGCTGCTGCTCCCAGACGACAGACCATATGCGAAAGAGGTTCGAGCGAGGGCGGGAGAGAAAGCGAACCGAGACAGTAGAGGGCTTGGAAAGAGAGTCAAGTGGTGTAAATATAGATAGCTGACGGGGTGCAGATCGTATGCACTTCTATCTAGCGAGTCGAGGGCAGCTGTCAACGTTCAAGCGGAGGAGAGTTTGTGGTCTCATCTCTTGACACTTTCTACAACCTCTACACTAGCTTATAGACTACTAGCGTGCGCTTGTACTGCTCAAGCTCTTCTCGACTACGCACACGTCGATCCGCGCTCGCCTCCCAAACGATAGCCGCCCTTCTCACCTCGTCCACCATGCCAACCGGGCCCCGCTTAACGATGTACGTGGAGGCTACAGTACGGCTGCGAGGAGGAGTAGTAGATATCGTACGACCTGCGGCCGTACGCACGACTTGTACTCGAGGCAACCGCCATGCAGTCTTGGGCCTCGCCCGCCGACTTGCAATCAGCTGTCTTCGCGCCCTCTGCAATCCACCACGACGAGGGAAAGTCTGTACAGGGTACTCTGAGCTTTTACGACCTACTATGCGGAAGAGCACGCAGTTCTCTTTTTTTCACCTCTCCCCCTCGACACCGTCAGCCTGACATAACCCGACAACACCGCCCAACGCCGTGACCATCTTCTGACACGATGTCTAACCCTTCCTAAAAACGCCGCCAACTACACTTCAACAACAAACTTCTCACCTCCATCAGCGCCAGCTTCAGTTTCGAGCATTTTTGACCCTTCTTCTTACTCTCGCCACAGTCAGAAGAGGTGGAGATGGCTATCAAAAGGAACATTTGGTGAGAAACGGAGCTAGCCAAGAGCTGAAACGGGCAGCTGTATTTGGTGCAGCAGGGAATGTTGAGCAGTTTGTGTTGAGCAAAGTTTCGCTGAACACCCACTGCAAGTTTGCGGGACATTGGGATCCAGCAGTCGGTCAGTGACGGTAGCACTCTCTGGACATAAGTATCGCATCGCCCCTCGATGTACTCGTGAGCATGAATATCTTTCGGGCAGCTCGGGCTGCTATTCCATTACTGTCCTACCTTCGACTCCTTGCTTTTGTCTTCCTACAAAGGTCCCGCCTAAGCTTGATCCTGAGCAGGTCATGACTTGCGAAACGCTGCGCCCCGGAGCGCTGGGCGCCATGAAGCAGAAAAAAAAGGGTTAAATATCTGTCGGCCAAATCGAAAAAAATCGGATTGCAGTGTCCTGAGATTGCGAGCGGGCAGCGAGGTGACTGTTTGACCTAGCGAGAGATGGGCAAGGCGTCGGGGCACGCCGCACAAAAGCGGATCGAAGAGGGCTCGAAGAAAACGGGCGCGCCAACCATGCTGGTTCAACGTTGAAGTGGGGCGACAGCAGGGAGTTCAAGCGCAGAAGGCATCACATCAATCACATCGGCCCCCTTTCATCCCCGTGCCAGGAGAAGGATCCCCGGAGTGGCTTGAGTGACACGGGAGGAGATGCATTCCTTGATCAGTCGGGAAGCGAACTTGGCTCCGTCTCGGCTTACTGCTGACTTCCTGGCATGGACACGCCTAAGGACTATATTACCACTCACTCCACTACAGCTTTGAAACGACCAAGTTCACCTCGATCTCATCATGCCTTCCTTTTCCTCCTTCGTCAAGCTGTTCCGCTGGTCGTCCACCTCCACCAGGGTCAAGACTCCCAAGAGCCCTACCTCTCGTGGCGTCTTCTACGCCGTACGTGCTCTACTCTAGCCTCCCCATCTCTCCCCTCTCGTCCCACACTGACCTTCTCAATCAGTCGACTACGGCACGTTTTCGCCCACCCTGAGCGCTACAACCTCGGCGATGCCACCGACCCGTCTACTACCACTACCTCACCCGCCTCAGCATCCCTCCCCAGCCTCACCTCTTCCGCTTCGACCCTCCACTCCAACTCGGACGATGAGACAATCCAGTTCGAAGAGGTTCTTATGGACGAGAGGGTCCTGCGCAGTGGGCAGGCCGCCAAGCAGAGGCGCTCTACTGAGCGGACAGAGCCTACCGAGCTCGCTGTCCAGTTTCTTCAGGTTACTGCCGCTTCGCCCACCTGCTCTCTGAATGCGTTGACTGCTGTTCGGACTGTCGTCCGTTCTTTCCCTTCCATCAGCGTTTCAGTCAAGCTGACTGTGACTACCCTACTAGGCTCCTCTTACATCGCGTCCCACCGCGGTCAACCGCTCTCAGCGACTCCCCTCCCCGTTCGACTGTCCCTCTCGCAACACCGGTGTCCCCGTCTTCCCTGCGTTCCCTAAGAAGGTGGTTTCAGCTTCTACCATCGTCATCTCGGCTCCCGCTATTGTAGCTTCCGCTCAGCCGATTCAGCTCGCCCAACTCGGCGCGACCTCAACTTCCGCCTCTCACGCCTGCAGCCCTCCTGCATGCTCTCCTCCCACCAAGCACGCCGTAGCCTTGCCCGCCTATGCCTTCGGTTTTATCACCGCCCTCGCTTCCACCAAGCCCATCCCAACTCGCCGGACCAAGCCCTTTGTCCCACTTTCCGCTCCTAGCCTCAGCCCTGCATTCCTCCAGCGAAACCAGGAACAGTCCCGCCAGGCCGACCTCCTCATCCTTCAGCTCGAAGCCGAGAGTGCTGAGCGAGCGCAGCAGGAATTGGCTCGCAGCCGCTCCGCCTTTAACGACGATTCGGACTCGGAGAGTGAAGACGAGGACGGCGACCTCAGCTCCGTTCTCGGGTCTCTCGCGCAGGTCACCCAGCGGGTACCTCGGTGCTGAGTATATTGCGGTATATCGCAAGGCTGTGCAGGTCGCGCGGTATTGGGTGGCAGTATCTTTGTCCTTCTTCCGTGCCTTGTTGTTGTCCTTTGTATGTCTTTCTTTGCCAGCACAACTAGTCTGCATTCTGCAACGATAAAGTGAGAAGTTACAACATGGAAGGGGTCTTGACTTTGCATTCTCCCTGGCTCATTGCGAGAAGGGTATCGCCGAAGCGCAGTATACGATCTGTTCAGCGTGCAGACGAGCAGACTTGCCACGCTGCAGCGTCGTCCCTCAGGGGAAGAGAGCGACCGATAACCTCGAGTCGCGCTGTTTGTCTCATGGAATGCCGAAAAGCGGACTGAAGTGCCCTTTTCGGCGCGACGGGCAAGGCGGTACTTGGGAGAAGTGGTGCAGGATCGCTGGGCCTGTCCTAGCAAGGCTCGAGAGAACGGTAGACATGAGCATGACGGTTTGGGTACGGGGCTTATAAAGGCGCGTTATGGCATGCCTTGCAGTTTGAGTTGGCGAAGGCGCAGGCGGAAGGGTCGGGAGGTCGCTGCAGCAGATGCGCATTTTGGTAGGGACCACGCGCATAGGTGGGAGCTCAATGGTAGGGCGTTTATGCTGCCCTAAGCAGTATCTGAGCTGCAAAATCGACAGGCAAGCACGGCGGAAAGCTCGACAGGACGAAGGCTTCGCATTGCGAGGGTTGTCGACTTCCTTGCGACGGTGCAGGTCAGTCAGTCCGCAAACAAGGCTGTGCGTGACAGTTTGCTGTCGTCACAGTGTAGCGGGCTGCATACCGTGAGAAGGCAGAGTCGCGGGCGAAGAGCACGTGGACGAAGTCGGGCATAGCAGCTTCGCGCAGTCGTTCTCTGAGCAGCATTCTTACCGCATGGCGCGGAAAGCGTACCAGAAGACTGGCCGTAAGTTTGGATCGCACGGTGGCGCAACAGCGTTGGGCAATACGCGAAAAGGGAGACGACTGCGGAGAAACGGGCAAGCGAGCTTCGGCCACGGGAGCAAGGCGAGCACCGCGTACCCGTATTGATGCCATTGTACTATTTATGCCTGACGGGTATCGGCTGCGCGTTCCTAATTCCCCAGAACGAGAATCGCTCAAGGAGGCGAAAGAGTCGAAATGATGATGGGCGGTTTGGCGATCTCCAGAGGCCGTAAGTCCAGAGCTGAAATTGTACTAAGCCTGCTGCACCGAGTATATAGCCATGAGCGGCGCGTGAGGATGAGGATGGGGCCTTGAGGCCTTGTTTCGTCTTGACTTCTTCTGACCGCTGCTTTTGTCTCGCACTCACCTGATCGATCTCGTAGGCACTCCAGAGCGCGAAGCAGGTACACATATAGCCCCCCTGCCCTTCACCGGCTCCCACTGACTCTTGACCGGCTTGCCCAGTTTCGCTCAACATCCCTTTCGACATGTCGGCGATTTCTCCTCCACCCTCGCCCCAGAAGCGCAATATACTACGCACAATCGTCACTGGAGTAACACCGACCGACGACCACACTCACCATCAACGCTGGTCTCGCACTTGCTCTGCCGGCCCACCTTCGCCGACGAAAGCGGGCATGCCGCTTGGGAGCGCACAGCCTGCAGCAACCGGTGGCATGGCTGGAGCAGCTGGAACCGGGGGAAAGGTAGCAGGGCTGGTACAGGGATGGGAAGCTAGTCTAAGCGGGTCGTCGCGACCTTACTCCGCACTTCCTCCAGTATCCCCTTCCCCTTGGATAGCCGCCCGCCCTTCTTCGACCTCACCGACGCTGCAAACCACGCCAGACGCCGGACAAAGTCGCTTCGCTCCGCCGTCATCTTCCTCCCCAAGCTCTTCCCGCGGCCCTTCCCCGACCGTACCCGCTTCTTTCTTCCAAGCCCAGCAAGCTAAGCGCGTTCCCCCTTCAACCGCGTCCAAACCCTACCCTACATACGAACGTTCCGCCGGCAAAGAGAATGAACCAAGCCCACGGTCATCTTTCCAGCCTGCCTCGCGCCCTTCTTCCTCCCTCCCGCCTGCCAATGGCTCGCTGAGTGCAGCAACCAGCGTCTCGCAAGTGACGAATGCCCTCACCGACTTGACCGTCGATACAATGGCTACTCGCTCGAGCGACTCCACGCACGCGAGTAGCCTCGTAACGAATTCTGCAGAGGGCGCTTACGTCGGCGTAGCTGCGAGAATACCAGTGAGCGCAGTTCCGACAACTCGTCAGCAAATGACACAGCCAAGAGCGGGAACGCCCACTCGCTCTGGGCCAGCCGGCTTGCGGGCACCCCGAATCGTCGAAACAGCACCGACTCCGCTTCGCAACCTGCGCGAAGAAGCCCCTGCGCCCTTTTCTCAACTGGCCGCCAGGCCTGTCTTCGGCGCTTCGGCCCAGCCTCGACCTGCCCACACCGACCACGCCAGTCCTCCCGCTTCGATACCATTTCACCTCCCTTCACCGCCGATCCAAACCTCCTTCTTTGAACACTTGCCTCCCTCTCGTTCCCCTGAGCCTCGACCTCTCCTCCAGGAAGGCGCACTCCCTTCACCTACCCTACAAACAAGTCGCTACAGCCCTCTGCCCTTCGATCACTCGCCTGTCCTCCAGCAACAGGAAGCTCCGCAAACGCAGCAAACAAAGAGTAGAGGCCGGCCGCGTGCCTCTTCATTGGGTGCTGGGCTCAAAGCGGCGTTCGATGAGGGGGGCTCGCCTAGGGTCGAGACAGCAGAGGAGAAGAGGGCGAGGGTTGAGGTCGACTTTGAGAAATTGCTCGTACGGCGGTCCTTCTCCCCACTATCTCGGCGACATCGCTTATGCCCTGCTCAAATTTTGCAGGACACGATGCAACTGCCCGACCGTACTGTTCGCACGAAGATGCTCGGTCTCGCTTTCCCGCTCAAGGAGGAGATGCTTCGGTCCGCTGTCAACCCACTAAACCAGTCCACCTCGTCGCTCCGTCCCGCAACTCGCCCGAAACATCAACGCGGCCGTTCGCTCAACCTCGCCGACTCACAGCCACCCAGCGCCGCTCCCCAGCCTGCGAAGAAGGAAGGCGGCTCCGGCTTCAGATCCGCTTTCCTCCGCAAGTCCAAGTCGAACAACACGCTCCGAGAAGAGGCAGCGAAGGAGGCCGCCTCGGCGCTTTCGGCCTCAACTTCGGCTTCCGGCGGCGAGACTAAGGGTCGACCACGCTCTCACTCTCGCACTGCGTCGGCCGCTTCCGCCATCTTCCGCAGCTTCGGCAAGTCGTCCGGTGCAGGTGCCGCCGCCGCGGTTGCTTCTGCCATCGACACCGAAGATGCGACGTATTGGGCTGTCAGGCTCCGGTCGACGAAGTGCAGCAGCCTTGATGTCAAGGAGTTAGGGAGGCTGCGAGGAAGGTTGAGGACGGAAGCGCCAATTTGGGTCAACGAGTTCATCAAGAGCGAAGGATACTTGGGCATGCTGGAAAGGTTGAAGGAACTGCTTGATATGGAGTGGAGGGAGGAACAGCACGATGATCAGATTCTCCATGAAATATTGCGCTGCTTCAAGGCGTTGACGATGACCGCAGTGCGTCCCTTCTGTCTTCTTTGCCGCACGGTCCGATCTGATCCGTTTCGTCCCGCAGTGCGGCAAGCGCGCACTCGCTTCGCATTCTCCTACACCCTTCCTTCCTATCGCCTCCCTCCTTTTCTCCGAAAAACGCCCTGGAGACCTTCCCTGCCGACAGCTCCTTGTCGAGCTCATCCTCTCCCTGCTCGAGGTCTGTCCTATCAAAGCCGACACCTTGCCCAAGGACGCCTGGGCCACCCCGGAGATCTCGCTCGACCCTGCACCGTCCTCACCTTCCTCCGCCTCCGGGTTCGGCTCTTCCAGCGACGGCGGCAGTGGTGGACTGCGCCGGTACACCCGCAAGATGAAGTCTGGCGATGACGAGGAGGGTGATGCTGCGATCGAGCGCGAAGAGGTCCTCACCCCCGAGCGGATTCAGCAGACGCACCGCTTCGTGGTGAGTTTGATGGAGGGACCGCCAGATGAGAAGGAAGAGGCGAAGGTCGACTTTGTCAAGGTTGCGGTTAGGCCGAGGGTGTTCAAGACTTGGGTTACGGAGATTTCGGACTGCGTGAGGGATTACTTCTGGTGTGTCTGCTTTCTCTGCCCTTCAGTCTTTACTTGGCCGCTGACCCTACTTACCTTGACGTAGGATCTTCTGCCATGCCAACAATCTCTTCTGGACGCTCGAGCAGATTGATGCCGAAGCTATCGAGGCGCCCAAAGTGCCTAGCGGCATGACCGGAGGCGTCGAGTACGAGGCAATGGCGTATTGTGTACGTCAGCGCAGTTCTCCCACTGCTCTGCTCTGCTCTGCTGACTTCGCCTCACTACTCATAGGCCTCTCACTTCCGCCTCATCAACGCTATCGCCCGCACTTGCCCGACCATCGAAGCTGCCTTCGCTTTCCACAATCAGCTTTTCGAGAGTGGCTTCGAGCGGGTTCTCTTCGTGCGTCGCTCGCCTCTTACCGTCAGAATATTCGCACTGACGCACTGCTCATCCTTAGACCTTGCGCCGCGCCTCCCTCGTCTACTACCAAACTCTCCACCTCGAAATGAGCCGCTACATCTCCCTCGCCCGCTCCGCTCGTTTCAACCTCGGCGCCCGCATCCTCGGTTGCCTTGATCGTCGCTTCCTCTCTCGTCAAGAGCTGATGGTGCTCGAGCAGGTGGAGAGGGCGACCTTCCAGAGCAGGTCAGGCGCGCCGCAACTGGCAGCGCCTTTCTGAGCCGCGTCCGCCAGAACAGTCTGTGCCCTCTGTGCCCCCTTCGACTTCGCAATAACTCTTTACAGTATACACTCCGCCCGCGATCTATAGACCCTCAGGACCTGACGATACCCAACCATTTTCGCTTTTCGCTTTTCGTACACTTCCCGTTTCCGATTTGCTCCCTGCGTCTTCAAGTCGTTCACCTTGTTTCCGCTCTACATAGCACTGCTTCTTTCCGTCGTACCGCACTTTCGCATTTCGTTCCGTCTGATACGTTGGCTGGCCATGCGATTTTGTTTTCTCCTTTTCTTCTGGCTGAGACGAAAAAGCCGGTCTATCCTCGTGCGACTCGCGCCTTGCGGAACCACTGTCCTTTTACGTCTTTGGAGGCACTACCGCGCTCCTGACGTAGCCCGGCGTGGCGGAAACGATTGTTTGAACCCGCACGTTCGTCTCCCCCTCCTCTCTGGTTTCCTCGTCTCGCGCTCTTCGTCCTCGCTGAACGTGTTCAAGAGCTACACGCTACTAGTAAGCTCGTGCGTCTGCTTCGCTTCAAGATACTCACCCGCCTCCGCTTCCCTTCGTGTCAGCGCCAAGGCGGAGTCGGTCGTCATCTAGATGAACGCTCTCGACGAGTGGGAGGGGCCAGGATCAAGTAGCAATGGACTGGTTGGGCATCAGCACCGATGGTCCAGCGGATGGGTGGAGGGGGCAGCGCACACTGAGCCAGACCATACGTGCTTCTCTCCCTCAACTCGACGAGCTGACCCTTCCTCGTTCTTTCAGTTGCGCCATGCCCAGTAGCTCTTTCACCCGTCAGCTTCATCAGCGCCTCGTGTATCGCTTTCCAGCGCTCTTCGCTAATCTGGACGGGAACGCTGAGGTCAGTCGGCCTTTTCTTCCTCGCCTCCTTGTGGGAAACCGAGACTGATGACCTGTCCTTGTCGATCCAGGTCACTAATTCGGTACCGAACAACTATGGCGCGACCGACGGTGCCCCTGCGCCCAATAACGGGATGCAAACCCTAGGTGCGGATGCCTCGAAAATTGAGCCCAAGGTATTTCTCCTCTACCTTGTCTTGACCCGCCTGCTTCCTTTGCTTCAGCTAATTACTTTCCGGATGCAGGTCTGGCTCGCCTCTGAACGCACCCTCCTCTCCTGGTTCCGCGTCTCCCTCCTCCTTTCCTCCTTCGCCCTCGCCCTCTTCAACGGTGCAGTGGAGCACGACTCCGCCTCCCGGGCTATGGGAGCTGTCTATGCAGTGATCGCATGTGGAATGCTCGGCTACGCTTGGGTCATGCATCGGATCAGGCGGTATAGGATCGTACATCGGTATGCGGGAGCTCACGGTGAGTGGTCTTTCTTCGTTCCCTGCTCCGACACCTCTCCCTCATATTTCTTCGGCCATACACTCAGACAAGCATACTGATTTCATGGATCGCAGACGAACCCTACGGACCTCTCGTCGTCTGTGCCCTGATCTTCCTCGCAGTCCTCGTCAATTTCATCCTCCGCGTCATTCACCGCGAAGACCTACGCGACATCCCTTCGCCGAAGAATCCTTGGTCAACCACGGTTGAGCTAGTCAGGGTTGGGCTGAATTTGCAGCGACCGGAGGGGAGTCTGTAGAAAGGAAGGGCGCGGCGATGTGCTTGTTATGCTTGGTTTGTGTGACTGTTCCGGAGTGGGCATGCGCCGTTTGAGTGGGACTGTACGCAAAGCGAGCCTTGTCAGGAGCCAGAGGGCCAGTCGCTTTCAACGGGACTGGGCAAAAATCCAAGGGGATGTCCGCAAGAGGGGAAGCCCGCACGAGGGAAAATCGGGACCGAACGCAAAAGCGTCGATCTAAGCAAGGCAACCGATGCGTGAAGCAGCGCGCTGAGCTTATCGCTTGGTATCCAACAATATATACAGCACAGCCCTACCGTGTTCACCCGACAATCATCTCTTGCAATTCGCCGCTTTCTTGCATCTCCTTGACAACGTCGAGCCCACCCACAAACTCGCCCTTGATGATCAACTGCGGGAAGGTTGGCCATTCGTTGAGTTCCTTGAGTTCTGCAGTGCAAGAGGCAGTGAGTAATGCTGATCAGTACAGAAAATACCCGGCGTCAGGCCCATCAAGTGGGAAAGGAGGCAAACGTACTTTGTCGCACGCCTTCGTCGGACAAGATGTCGAAGGTGCTGTAGTCGATGTTCTCGCTGTTCAGAATACCGACGATCTTTTGAGAAAACCCACATCTGCGAAGGGAAAACGGACAATCAGAGTCCTGGCTCAAACGAGCTGGTGCAGGCCAAAGAAGAGTGGAGCAGAGAGACGTGAATGCAGACGTGAGACGAACCGAGGAGTCTCGCGGTCGCCCTTCATGAACAGCACCACATCCGACTGCTTCATGACCTCATGGCACCTCTTCTCCAACTCTTCCTCACTCTCTTCAATCTCGTCATCTCCACCATCCGCGATGGTCCCTCCAGCCCCTGCAGACCCAGTCGCGAGCTGGCCGGGCTGGTAGACTGTTTGTGCGGCGACGGGTTGTTGGGTGCTGCTGGACAGGGCGGTAGGTTTGGAGGCGTGCGATTTGATGGCAGCAGAGAGGACGGCGGGCTGGGCTCCTGAGAGGCGAGTGAGGAGAGTGTGACCCTGTAGGGCGAAGTGAAGTGAGTTGAGCGGGCTGAATTGGCAAGGAGAGGAACCGCGAAGATGGGTAGATCCGGTGGGAAAGCTGACTTACGCGGAGAAGAATAAAGTAGGGAACGGCATCGACCTCGAATGACTCCGAGATATCGGGCAGAGCCTCTGCTTCAATCTAGCAGGGTGCAAAGGACAAAAGTCGGGACTTGGTCAGCTTCGGATGTCGACATCATCAGTAGAATGAGGAGGCGGACAGCGGGACGTACCGACAGGAAGAGGACCGATTGCCACCGTTTTGCCAGCTCGTTGCAGACTCCATCCATGGTCTTGCATGGTTCTGCCCAGTCTGCTCGGAAATAGAGAACACTGACCCGTTGCAGGTCGGCGGAGAGAAGTTGCTGAAGGTGGGTTGGTGAGTCTACGTTCACGCAAGTCATCTTGTCTGCGTCTGAGCGAGTCTGAGCCAGTTCGAGCGTGTATGACAGAGTTTGGGAGGAGGAGAGGTTCTCTCATCGCCAGGTCTCGTTCCTTCACCACACTCACTACGCTGTACGGGCTGATACACACTTGTAGACTGCACATACTGTCTCTAACAGTGCCCCGAGCGAGACGGTCAAGTCACCTCGGTCGTTCTCTCGCCTTCCCGTCGATATCCACGGCCCCATCTTTTTCCACCTTCAAGTCATCTCACACGCGCTCAGCTAGCCTAAGAGGCAACTCTCCTCCGTCTTGCTCCCTCTCCTACTGTCGCTGACATTGCGAACTCCCGTACGTTCCGCCATACTCGTCCCCTCACGTTTCGCTCATCGACTTTTCTTTCCCAACGCCCTCAAGCCCTCACACCCTCTGGTCCACGCGACCCAAATCCATAGTCCATATGTCCGGTTTCTCCAGCTTCCGCACTGCTGCTCCACCTGAGCTCTCCAACTCTGGCCTCGTGCTGCTTTGGGGTAACTCCCCGAACGGATGGAAACCCACGTACCTCCTTGAGGCTCTGCGCCAGGATGGTGCTGTTCCCGAATACACCGTCATCCAGGTCGATCTCCTGAAGGGCGAGCAGTTTCAAGACTGGTTCATCAAGGTCAACCCAAACTGTTCGCTCTTCTTCTTCTCCGCTACTCCGCCCCCCGTTGATTCGTTCTCCTTGTCTCGTTCTTTCTGCCTTCGACGTCCCTATCTCAGCCAAAATGCCCGCCCTCCTGCATAACCGCGAAGACGGCAAGAAACCCCTCCGCGTCTTCGAATCCGCCAACATCCTCCTCTACCTCGCCGACAAGTTCGACAAGGCGTACAAGTACCACTTTGAGGACGAAGACCTCGAAGTCGAGATGAAGTCGTGGGTGTTCTGGTCCCAAGCGAACTTGGGTCCGATCCAGGGGCAGGTTAACCATTTCAGTGTGCTTCCCGCCTTTGCGTTTCGCGGCCGACTGTATTGACCAGTGGAGTGGGAATCCTCCTTGACCCCGCAGCTCGCTACGCCGCCGTCGAACCGCAAACCTACTCGATCAACCGATTCAACACCGAATGTCATCGTATTTACCAAGTCCTTGAGGACCACCTCGCGGGCAAGCATGACGACGAGGTGAAGGAATGGGTCGTGGGTGGCAAGCTTTCGCTGGCAGACATGGTCATCCAGCCGTGGTACGTCTCGTGCTCTTCCGCTTGGCCTTGCCGAACTTGCCTCTCTACCCATACTGCTCTTTCCGGCCGCTGTTTGCCGGCGTCTAGCCGATACTAATGAGACTGCTCGCGTGGTACAGGGTCCGCTGTCATTTCTGGGGTGGCATCTCCCTCGAAACCTACCCCTCCATCCAAGCGTGGCTCAACCGGGTGGAAGCACTCCCCGTCATTCAAGCCGCTCTTCAGGTTCCAGTGCAAGATCTCGTCACGCGTGTAAAGAGCGACCCGAACTTCGAAAAAGCCATCATGGAGAGGATGAAGAAAGACAGGGAGGAGAAGGAGCAGGCTGCCGCGGCGAAGGAAACGAAGGCTTAGGGTTTGGGGAGGGGGTCGGACGTCTAGAACAAGTCTATTATATGCCGTTCAGTAAGCAGTGCAATCAGTGTTCTGTCAATCAAGGCGCGCCGGCGTAGCCAGGAAACGGCACGTAAGTAAAAGAGAACACAAGTTCGGCTTTGCAGTTCACGACGCTTACTTACCTCGCGGCACTTTCAGGTGTGCTAGCCATCTGTACTCCGCGCAGGCTGCGCTACATCCCGAACGTCCGGCCCATTTCCTTCGCGACTTTTCACAGGCACTTCAGGGAGACCTTCAAAGCTGTCCGCTCGGTCTTCCCCACATGCAACTCCGAGTCGCCCCCTTCTGCTTCGTCATCTTCGCTGCTTCTGTGTCGCTATACGACGTGCTTCAAGGACGCTTCGCTACAGCCAATACATGCTCAGCGCCCTCCGCCGTGCCTCCCTGATCAACACCCAGCTTAACCGTTCCGCCCGCACCAATATGGTACGTTCCGACACGTGCGGGCTTAGCGATCAGACTGAAAATCAAGGGATTGTATTGCAGACCGACGCCGCCCTTGCCCAAGGCCCGAAGGAGTTGCAGAACCCGGGGCTTGTTTTCCTCGTCGTACGTCGTGCGTAATTGTGTCTTTCCCTCTTCCCCTTTCCTCTTCCCTTGACGCGTTCCTCCTCCCTGTGCTCACCTCTCTTTTTCTCGCGCTACCCCGCCGATACGCTACGTCGACCCAGGCTCAAACTCCCAATGGAAACAAACCCCTCTACTATGCCGAAGAGCTCAAGGCCATCGGCGCCATCAAGGACTACACCTTTATTCCCATCAACTTTAGCCGCAACGAACAAAAGACCGAATGGTTCGAAGCCGTCAACCCTAACGGCCGTATCCCTGCCTTAAGGGATAACCGTGTGGGAGGAAAGAAGCCGATCAATGTGTGGGAGAGCGCTAGTATGCTGCTGTGCGTGCCTTCATTTTCTTCACATCGAAAGGATCACTCACGGCTGATGCCTTCGCTAGCTACCTTGCCAAGGAGTACGATGTCGAGTCCACGTTCTGGTTCAAGGACGACGAGGACCTGCACCAGGAAATGCTCAACTGGCTCTTCTTCATGTTTGTCCCCATTCTATCGCAGTTGCCTCCGGGATTATTTCGCCTCAGAATCCAAGTGTGTATGAGTTGGCTGACTATGGCTTCCCGATCGACAGCCAAGGTGGTGTCGGTCCAATGCAGGGCAAGTCCTCCTCCGTTCCTCCTCAGCTGGTGTCAACCCGAGCTTACACGTCCGGTCCTGCACAGGCCAGGCCAACCATTTCTTCCGCTACGCCCCGGAAAAGATCCCTTACGGCATCGAGCGCTACCAAAACGAAACCAAGCGCCTGTACAGCATCTACGAGCAACATCTCCAAGGCGACAAAGATGGCGAGAAGAAGGATTGGCTCGTCGGCGGCAAGTACACCCTCGCCGATATGTGCACTCAACCCTGGCTTAGGATGGCCAGGTGGGCCGGGATTGACCTGGAGCCGTTCCCGGCTGTCAAAGCTTGGGTTGAACGGATTGACAAGCGTGAAGCTACAGTTGCGGCGCTCAAGATTCCCGAGCAGGATCACATGACTAGTGAGCACATACCCGTTTCCCATGCGTTTCCTTTCCCCTGCTATCAAGGCTGATTTCGCGCCACGCAGCCATGAAGCAGGACCCTGAAGCCGAGAAGAGGATGCAGGAGGAGGCGAGTAAGTGGGTCATGGCGGGCAACAGAAAGTAAAGCAGATGCAGTGTCGAATGCGATTGATAATTGCTTTGGCGCGCTGCGTGACCTCGGTACTGATTTACTAGGACCCGACTGCTAAGCGCCCCAATGTTGACTTGGCCTGCATGAGGACAAGGGGGGGGGGGGGGGGGAAAGAAGAACTCAAAGTATGCCTTTCGGTGTGCAGCTCTGGCCTTAGTTCGTACATTGCCTGACTCGAACTACTGAGGGGAGGCGCTGAATGTAACAGAAACTTGAGGCAGGTCAAACTGACCCGGCGACGCGACTCCGTCTTGGTCCGACGGCCTCTTCTGCTTCCTACACCTGTCGTCTCATCTGCCGAAAGTCACCATGTCCTCGATCGGCACCACACGACCGCTATCGGGTCGGTCGGATTCAATCCATACCGCCGCTGCATCTCTACCCTCACCCCCCCTCACCCCCACCCACGAACACGATGAACAGTATGTGGCTCGTGCCATAACAGGAGAAGGGTCGGAGAGCCAGCGGGAGAAGCGACAGAGGTGGATCAGGGAAGCAGGCTGTACGTACTGGCTGTTCGACGTTCGCATCTTTCGGTGCTGACCTCGTCTCGTTCACGTTGCAGGCCATTTTTCGCTTTTCATCGCCGGATGGGGCGACGCTTCGTCTGGCCCGCTCATCCCTTACATGTGCGTCGAGATGAGGCGGTACAACCCTTCCGACGCATAGGCTGACCCGTCTTTTTCTCCTTTTGCAGCCAAGCGCACTACCACATCTCGTACACGGTCGTGTCCATGCTCTTCGTCGGCCAGATGGTTGGCTTCTTGATCGCCGGCTGTGCTTGCGCATCGCTGACCGCCAAGTTTGGACTGGTACGCTTTCTTACTTGTCAACCTCTTTCCTCGGTAGTCTCTGTCTCGCCCGCCAAGCTGTGGGGCTTCAAGTGCCCAGCGCTAAGAGACTACCACGAGATTCGTGCTGCGTGGTCTTCGCATGGCACTCAATCCTCGCATCTCACAGGGTAAGGTCATCGTTGCGGGTTCCATCCTGCAAGCAATCGCCTACGCTCTTCTCATTCCCGCTTTTCCCTTCCCGGTCACACCGGTCATCTACGCCATCGGAGGCATCGGTCTTGCACTTCAAGATGCACAGGCCAATGTATATGTGGCTACGCTGCCCAATTCCGAAGCCAAGTTGGGTCTTCTGCATGCAGCGTACGGCTTAGGTACGTGTGTGAGCATGTCACACTTTCAGACAGTTGACTAATACCGACTGACTTCGGACTTGTACTCAGGCGCGGCTGTATGTCCGCTGGCGGCCACCGCTTTTGCTTCTCGAGGCATTCTCTTCGCGCGATTCTATTCCATCTCACTCGGAATCGCCATCTTCAATATTCTCATCCTGCTCTAGTACATTTCAACTGTACTTCGCTCTAGACCTCGGTCGCTAACCTAACCCACTGTCCGTAGCGCCTTCAAGTTCAGCTTCCGAGTCGACAACGAAGAGCTCGTCGAGGACGTTCTCGAAGCTCCTGGTCTCCCGCCCGCCCAGCTTGCTGCCTCCAACAAGAACATCGAGCTCGCCGAGCGTCGCGGGTCTACTGCCGACGCCGCCGTCGCTGACAAGATTGGCCTCGTGAACCACGCCGAGGAAGGCCGTGTCGAGGTTCCGCATCTTGAGACCCAGCTGCGTAAGGGCAAGGCGAAGGAAGGCTTCAGAGATAGCCTGCTGTATAGGACACTGGCGACTCGCACGACTCTCTTTGCGTCGCTCTTTGTCTTCCTCTACGTTGGTGCGGAGGTCTCGATGGGCGGGTGCGTCTGCTTTTGTTTTACCAGTTTTCGTTGGTGCTGCTTCTCTGTGTGATGCCATGCTCTCGTGCGCTGATTGCATATCGCTTATTCCGCCCTGCTGCAGCTGGATCGTTACTTTCGTGATCGATAATCGCAATGGTGGACCCGAGTACGCTGTTCTTTCTTCTGTGAACATCCCCGCCCTGCGCTTCTGTTGTCTGACCATCTACGTTGGCGTCCATTCAGTGCCGGCTACGTCGCCTCCGGCTACTGGTTCGGTTTGATGCTTGGCCGCTTGCTGCTCAACCCGCTCAACATGTGGGTGGGCGAGCAAAATGTCCTTTACGTGTATTCGACCGTCGCGCTAGCGCTCGAGGTACGGCCATTTCCACACGCTTCGTGGACTCGGGATAGTGACTGACAGCCCGACGCAGTTTTCAATCTGGTTCGCCAACTCACTCGTTGGTAACGCAGTAGTGTAGGTTTCTTTCCGTCTCGCCTTTGCAGACATCCTTTTCCTTGTCGTTGCCCTTTCGCGGTCCAGCTCAATCCGCTCACTCGTGAGCCGAAGATGTCGATTCTTCCGCGGCTCACCACCTGTAACTGCACAGTGTCGCCATCGTCGGCGTTCTCATGGGTCCTTCCTGTGAGCCCGCTCTTATTCGCTCACTCAGACAGCTTGACGTTGACCCGAACTCGTGATCTACAGACCCGATCTTGATTTCTGTCTGCACAAAGATCCTCCCTCGCCATTTGCACGCGCCCGGGATCGCCATTATTGCAGCTCTGGGACAATGCGGGTAAGACCTCGTTCCTTCTCTGTGAGATTCGCTGACGCTTCGGCGTCTTTGGGCAACAGCTCGGCCGTCTTTCCCTTTATCACGGGCGCGCTCGCTCAGCGCTTCAACCCCGTCGTTCTGCAGCCAGTCATGGTGTGTCTACTCGCTGGGCAGATGGCCGCTTGGGCCGGAATCCCCCGCATCGCGCGCAAAGCCGAGTAGAGTGGTCGAAGGGGACTGGCCAGACAGGTCTGATAACTGCGGTTGGGATATCTAAGTAACTGGTTTCTCTGTACATGGACGCTAGGCAACTCAGTTGACCCTACATCATTACGAAAATCTACCCGTGTCCATATTCTACATTCCGAAATAGAGAGAGAAACCCAAAAACAAGCGAGATTAAGGAGTAGTGACCGTTTCGTCTTCCTCTTCGATTCCGACTTCCTCTCGGCCGGCTTTCTCGAGGTCCGTATCCGACGAAAAGAGCTGAGCGAGGATGAAGGTGCAGAAGCGGCGGTCGGTCTGAGAAATGCAAGGGGGAAGTTCAGTTTGGGAAGGTCAAAAATTCGTTTCTCTCGCGTTCTGGAAGCGGCAAAGCGAGTTGAGACTTACCCAGTAGCCCTGGTGACTGTAGAGAGCATCGATATACCTGCAGAAGAGTCGCGGGGTGGTCAGCTGCGGCATACTCGTAAGAAAGCGAAGAAGCGCTCTGGTTGATACCCTCTGCCGGCAAGACATAGTCGATCGTGCCAGACGGATTAAGCGCACGCATACTGCACGGCAAGACGGCACACAGCTCAGTACAAGTACGAACATAGTGACAGACTCGGGGAACGCACCGCTTCTCTGCCCTCCCAACCCACTCAAACGCATCCCTCCCCATGCCATACTTGGGCCTCTCGGAAGGCATCCTCTTTATTCCCGGAGGTCTCGGCATTCGAGCCTGAGCGTGAGCTTTAGCCGCCGCTACCGGCTCTTCGACCTTGTCCTTCTTCTCCTGCTCGACTGTGTCCGCCTGTTCCTGAGCTTCTTCGGCTGACGGCTTTGGGTCGTCGGTGCTGCTGCTGGAGGCGGTTTGCCACAGAGAGGACCAGTCGAAGATGCGAGAAACACGAGTGTAGGCATTGCTGAGGTTTTGAAGGAGCGTTTGATTTGTGGAGGGCTGCATGTCATGATGGTGTCAGCTACTCTGTCGGGCTCGGGAGCAGAAGGAAAGGTAATTCACGATGGGCACAGGCTTGATGAGCTTGGCATACCGACGGTCCACCGTAGGATTGGCGGCAAAAACGATCGGGTCTGTCTCGTGGTAGACTGCGGGACAGAAGGTTGGCGAATTGCACCGGGCAAGGGGAAGAGACTGACCATTGTAGACACTATCGCAAGACATGCAACCGTATCGCCCTGCACGATCAAGCGCAATGTCCTTGCCGACACCCTTCGTTCGCTCCCTTCCTGCTCGGGCGATCAGCTGCCCCTTGCCGAGGTGAAGGAAGAAAGCCAGCGGCGATCCAACGAGGAAGACAACCCGGGTGTCGAATGCGAAGGTCAATTCGGGCTCATGCTTCGCTCGCGCAGAGGCTAGGCGTTCGAGGTCTTTGACAAAGGTAGGTTGGGAGGAGAGGACGTCGGCAACGAGACAGGAACCGAGGGAGTGGGCGATGATGCTGACTTTGCCGCCGAAGGAGGGGTTGCGTTGGCAGAAGAGCTTGTAGATCCGGTTGGCTTCGCGCTGTCAGAGTACAAGAACAGAATGAGCGGGTGGGTGGATCGGGAAGCCCAGGCAAGACATACGACAACGGAGGCTAGCATTTTCTTCTTGTGTGCAGGTGAGAGGTAGAAGGGCACATCGAGCACGAGTCCGGAGACGACTGCGGAGGGCCAGATTGGATCAGTGGCACCTCGACGTGTTTGCCGAGGGAGTGGCGTACCTTGTCGTAGGAAAGGAACCGAGTTCTGCACCTCAATATCCTTCAGGGAGAAATGGTTGGCGAGATGCTCGTCCGCCGTCTCGTCCGCATCGTCAACCTCGTCGAAGTCCAGATCGGCCCTCCACAAAACTGGGATGAACTGTGCCCGCTTGCCCTTCAGCAAAGGTGAGAGCGTTTCCGAGGTCGAGAGAGACGTGCATGCGGAGCGGAAGGCGTTGGCGGCATGGACGAAGGCAAAGGAATCGTACGAAGAGGCGAGTTGCTGCCCGACGCCATGCACGATGAGTACCAACTCGTCGACCGCTCCAATCTTGCCGTCTGCTTCTGCCCGAGGCTCTCGTTCGAGGGCTTGCTGGGTGAGGTTCTGCACCTTGGCATCCCCAGCTGAAAACGTCGAGCGGAGACTCGCCGCATCGTCTGCTTCTCCCGCAGATTCACCAGGCGAGGAAGGCGGTCCGACGATGCGATTTCGCAAGCTCGAGAAGAAGCCGGGGGAATCGGAACGCTTGATGCCGGCGGCGGCAGCCGAGGAGGAGGAAGAGACTTTTCGAGTGTGACCAGAGGGGGAGATGGACCGTTGTGGAGTGAGTGTCTCAGAGGGCTTGGTAGGGTCGGGCTTGCGAGGAGTGAGGCCTTCTCCATCAGAGTCCGAGGCGGTAGAAGCTGAAGAGGGGGCGACTTTGCGAGGTCGTAGCGTTTTCTTCTGCGCTTTCTCGCGCAAGTAATCACGTAGAGCGTCCCAACCTGTAGGATCAATCAGAGTCAGTTAGTATAGAGGTGATAGAGAGACAAGGCATTAGCGTACCTCGCAGAACCACCTGTCCGCCTCCCAAGCTCTCCTTCGAGCTCCAGTAGCTCTTCGACATCGAGCTTAGCATTCCTCGCGAGTAGACCCTCCCTCGATCTTTCCCCTCAAATAGCACCTCGATGCCCAAATCTCGATACTTTCCCTCGAGCTCCGCCTCATTCTCCACCGCAAGCGGGACCGCTAACCTTTGTTGCGCCTCTGCGCCACCTTTCAGCGCGGAAGACAGCTCGGCAGCATACGATTCCTCGTACGGCCGGATGCGGGCGAAGGCGGAGTCGAGGGCTTTGGACAAAGACGGGTCAACTGGGTAGGGCTTGACTTGATGAGAGGGTAGGAGAGGGTCGTAGCTGTTGGAGGGTGGGGCGTAGAACCAGCAAGAGAGGAGGACGCGAACTGGGGTACCCTGCCAAAAGGCCGGGTAGAGGACCTTGTCGGCAAGGTGCACGGTGAAGAGATTATCGAGGCCGACGGGGATGAGGTGTGAGGCATAGTCAAGGTCTAGTCTTGAAGAGTGTCAGTAACTTCAGGATCAGGCCTAGTAAGCGGGCAAGACAAACCAGCCTCATCCTCCGACGCCCGCTTCAATCCGCCCTCGCCCTTCACCCCAGCTTTGGCCTTGGCCTTCTCCTTGTCTCCCTTCTCCTTGTTTGCATTCTCCTTTTCCTCCCGCTCTCGCTCCATCTGCACCTTTTTCCATCCCGCCTGCAGCCTTTCCTCTTCCTCATCCGTGAAAGCCCTCCACTCCGCATTCGCCACCGGGCGATTCGAGCTCGGAAGCGTGATGGACGGTGCTTCCAGCTCGCTCAGAGGCGGCCCGCCATGTAAGAAGCGGGACTGAGCGGGAGGAGGCGGATTAGCTCGGCTGCCTAGAACGGTAGCAAAGGCGGATGGGCTTCTGGCACTAGCCTCCGCGCTGCCCGTCGCCTTCGTCTTTGCTTTCGGCGGTGTAGGTTCGTCGGCAAAGTCGGTGGCGGTGGGGAGGGAGATTGTGGCTGCTTGTTCGAAATGGGAAGAAAGGCTAGGAAAATTGGGCGAGTCGAGAGGGGAGAGATAACCGGCTGCTTCAGCGGGAGTGAGGAGGGCGTCGGCTACACCGGCGCTTTGTTCGCCCTTGAGGGAAGGGAAGGAGAAATAGTCTTCCATGACAGACTGTAACACATGATAGGATCAGCGTGAACAGGTGAGGTGGGGAGTTCTCATTGCTGGGGGGGCATGCTGGCAAGGACAGTGCACTATATATATATGTAAGGGTGCTTCACTCGGGCTCGGCTAGCACAACGTACCTGTTACGGCTCCTCACACACTTGTTTATACCGCCTTGGACTGTCACGATACGCCTAGACGGCGGAGGGGCTTTGTTGTATCGCTGAGTTCTCTGTGAGCGGTCGTAGCCTTGTGCTCGAGCGTTTCGAGCAGATCGAAGTTAAGGGAGAGCGGGAGGAAGCGATCTCCGGAAAGCAGCATCATCTAGTCAATCTCGAGCGGAAAGCCACTTCGGATCCTCACGCGTCTCAAGAGGCATTACGGGAAACGTTATATTGTCAGGTGACTCGAGAGGCAGAGGTGCTCAGAATCCGCTTTTCGACCAGCCTGTTCGTTCCATGCGCCGCGTTCAGCGAACCCTCCCCACCCATACCATACGGCCGTCGTGGACTCTTCGCTGCAGTACTCAGGTATAGAGGAACGACTCAGCCGCGACAAACTCGTGAGGGCAAACTGATGTGGGCGAGTGATTCTGAAAGCTGAGTTTTATGCCCTGGTACTGGCGTTCAAGCGGTGAGAGCTGCGGGCGCGTCTTGGCCAAGCCCCTGTGCTTTCAGAGCTTGCTGTAGCGTTGAGGCGAGCTATGGATCAGACGCGGTTGAAATCAGTCACCGGCAGGAGGGAACCAAAGTGGGCATGCAGGGATAAGATGTTGGCGACTGACCTGGGCGTATTCCTCCTGCATCCGGGTCAGCGGCTCTTCCACAGCTTGCTTTTTCTCTGCACGAGAAAGATGCCAAGGTCAGCGCAGCTCAGCGTGCAGGAGGAAGACGGGGAAAACAAGGCCTACTCTCGACAATGGCTATTCGCTTCGCGACAAAGTCGCGTGCCTCTTCCACCGGAAGCTCTAGGAAGAGGTCGTCTAACCCAGCGGCGCAGATGATTTTTGAGGTATCCTCGCTGTGTGTTTACGGGATCAGCATGCCTAGATCAAGCATTAAAGGGGTAAAAAAGCTTACACTACGCCCTCGACGCTGAACCCCGCTCCTAGCTCGACCGGCAGTTCCATGTGGCCGTTGTCTCCTTTGCGTGCCTGCAGCAGTTCATCCAAGCGAGTGCTCAAGTCGACGAGTTGATCCAGCTGCAGCGAGAGAGCGTCGAGTTTGACCTCGAGGAGGCGGAGTTCAGAAGGGACGGGTAGAGCTGCTTGCATGCTCTGTATGTGGTTGTGGTGAGGTTTTCCGTAAGAGCCTTGGAGTGAGCGACGGGGAGGAAGGGAACGGTTGCTTCGATCTCGTACCCACACCTTGGACTTCGCTCGTCCGCTGTAGAGAGCATTTCTCGTACACTTTGGCGCCCCGACGAGGTCCGCTTCATAGCAGCACCCCGCCATCAACAGCCAGATTTCGCCCTTTTGAGGTCACCTACAGTAACTCCCCACCTTCAGCTCATCGGCCAACTCCCTGCGCCAACCTCGACCGAGCGCTTTCCCAGTTGAGCAGACCAGTAGAGCAAACCAAGGGCTTCTGTGGTGCGCCCCGTCTGCCCAGTCAGTCAAGTCGTCGTTGACCCTTTGTCCTCCTTCAGCCACTGCATTTGCCTCACCATCACCTCGACTCACTCAACATGCCCCCAGCCGCCCGTCTCTCCCTTCCTTCGGGACGAGCACCCAGTATATCCATAGCGAGCGTCGCGCCCACCAAGTTCCGCGTACAAGGGTGGGACCCAGTCCTGATCATCTCGCAAGTGCGTTTTTCTCCCTCATTTGCACTTGCAGAATGAGAGGTTACCGTAGTCACTCAATCGCTGACGCGACTCCTTACCATTGCAGATCGTCTCCCTGCAAGCTCTGCACTACCTGACCCTCGCCATCCTCCTTCCCATCCTCCTCTCTTTCTTCGCCAACCCCGACCTCCTCCGCTACGAAGGCGGAGCCTCATCCATCGGCATGGCCATGAACTGGAAAGCCTTCTCCGGCTCGACTGTGTCCGGACTACCTTCGAATCGGATATTGCAACCAGGGTTGGTTGGGTTGCAAGCGGTTACGGGCGTTGCAGCAGCAGGGGCTGAGGGCGTCAAGGTGGATGCGGCGGAGCTTGCACGAGGGGTGGTCAGAGCAGTAGAAGGGGATGCCATGCGAGGTTGGGCGGTCGCGCTGGGATGGGCGACAGCTTCTATGGTCGAGTAGGTGTTCTCTCTCCATTTCGGTTTTTCCAGAATCAAGTCCTACTCTGAGTCGATGTCGTGCGCAGCATCTTCTTCCTGTACCATATCGTCCGTCGACCAACCCACATCCTCGATTTCTCCCTCACTCTCATCTTCAACCATACAATCCTCACAACCTACTACACCTCGTCCTTCCCGTCCTCCTTTTTCTTCTGGTTCGTCGTTGGTGGTTCTGCCGTCGCCCAAATTGTGCTCGCCGAGCAATGGTGCGTCGGAAGAGAGATGCGAGAAGGGTTCTCGGTGGCAGGAGACATGACGCCACGGTTGGGGCCGGATGCGAGAATGTCGAGTGTGGCGGAAGACGTCGAGATGGGACATGTCAGGAAAGGTGATGGACGAGGGTACGAGCGAATTCCATCTGCAGATGAACGGGTGTAGTCTGGAATCTCCTCGTCTCGTTTCCGCGTCTTGCAACCATTAGATCGCAAATGCTCGGCTTTTTACGACGAGATTTGTGGGCGTGAACAACAGTACGGTTCCTTCAGTGTACAGTCGCAAATGGAGATAATGCTACAATGCGAGAAAGGGAGAAGTGCGGACCTCATTCTCTGTCTCTTTCTCGAGCCTTCCACCGCCCCGGGCTCAGCAACCCTTCCTCCCGTCTACCAATGCCCAGCGATTCCTCCAGCGGAAGCTGCTCCTCCGGGTGGCTAACGCTGATCGTCTGGCTGACCGTAATGCCGCTCGGCCCGGCGGCGCTGCTACTCCTCCCCGACCTCGTCTTGGCCCTACTCTTCCCCTCGCTGGCCCCGACAGGAGATGCTGTTGCATCCTCGTCATTCGCGTGCTGCCTGCCAGACCCTCTTGCTAAACTCATCGTCTCCCCTAAAAAGCTCTGCAGCCCCATCGAGAACCCTCCACCTGCACCTCCATTCCCACTCCCTCGCAGTCTCATCTGTGACCTACTCGTCGTCGCTTCTCCTTCCCCAACCTCGCCTCTGATGAATCCATGCCCGCTTGCGCCGGAATCGCCACCGTTCTGAGCGGACAAGCCGGCTCGGAGAGTTGGGACGGTGTTACCAGCGGTGTTTTGGCTCATTGAACGGGCCTTGGTACGCCAGTTTAGGGTATACATGACGACGGTGGCCGAGAGTACTGTATAAATACCGGCGCTGTGAACGTGAACAGAAGCCGGTCAGCGGGAGGAATCCAAGTCGGTAGGGTGTGGGCACGCAGATGACGCACGCGAACTCGACTTCAGTCTGCGGAGAAGGGTCGAGTCAGTGCAAGAAGATGGAGAGGAGCAGCAGGCTGACTTACAAGTAGGGCAAAACGTGGTTGAGCACCCACGGAAACGACGACGGCTACCAGCAGTTCAAAGACGACAAGGATCCTGCGGGCACGAGAGTGTCAGCCACTCGACGATAAGACTATCGTGACAGGATTGACGACGATGGGAGACCAGCAAAAGTCATGCGAAGACTTACCCGGACGTCCTCATCGCGAGGCTTACCAGCTGCGAGACGGTCGAGTTGATGCTGTTCCGAATGATCTTGCGATCGCCCGAGAACTGTAGCTCGTACAGTAAGCAAGTGGCGACAAAGATGCCTTCGGCGAAAGTTCCCTGTGCGACCACCAGAAAAACCTCAGCCCCATCTGAAGCGGCATCTGCGAGCAAGACGTGGACGTACCCAGAACGCACACTGCACAATCAGTGGCTGCTGACTTTGTCCGACTACTCTGACACGCCCTTCGTAGGCAGCTATCCCTATCCAAACGATGTGTGCAACAGTCGAAAATGACCAGAGGATGAACGCGATGGCGCGCATCCAGGTCCGCTTCGTCACGCGGTACAACCTCCAGCAAAAGAACCCCTCGGCCGTTGCTTCGATGAGTCTAGTTTGCAAGTAGCGAGTGATCGTCAGTCGGGAGCAAGTGGGCTCAGGGAGAATAAAGCAGGCAGACGCACGTCGTGAGAGTGAGGCTCATGATGGTGAGGCTGGCTGGCACGTGCCCGGTCGAGAATCCGTTCGTCCGCCTGTCTATGACGACGTAGCACGCCTGAGAAAGATCAACAATCAGCGCTTGCGTGCCTGTCGGGAAACGGAAAGGACAAACGGCAAGTCGACAACCAAAATACAACGCTTCGATGATTGACATCCAGGTTACGAGTAGTTTGAAGGAGGCTCTGTCCTTGGGGAACCGCTGAAAATAGGTGACTACTTCGAGTAGGAAGTAACCCTGCAACAAGCAGAGGGGATTAGCTGCATCTGGCGAACCCAGGTAGACGACGAAAGGGCGCACAATCTGGGCGGAGGTGACAGCTGTCAGGACAATGAGTGTCTGCGCCGACTCTAGCTCGGGATCCTCGTGCATCTTGACCAGGCCAGGTGAGTTCGAGAGGGCGGCGTGGGGTGGAAGAAGAGCGACAGCGAGACGAGGAGCAAGGGCAGCTGGCGTGGGGCGTGTCAGCCCGCCTGACGAGCGCGTCTGCACAGCGCGAGTAGCAGTAAGACGAGGTGAGCGAGGGATCGAGACTGGCTGGACTTCGCCAGGGCGCATACAGCTCAAGAGGAGAGAGTAGAAGTTGGACCAGGTTATGGACAAGAATGCTGCACAGTGAGCTTAGTGAAGGAAAGATTGCAGCAAGTGAAGCTTCGGTAGGTGCCTGACTGTCATGAGAACAGGACCAAGGAGAAGTGGTCGATGAGACGGTGGTGTCGAGCGTATAGGTGAGTTAACCGCGTGTAAGAGGGTTGTATTGACTCTTCATTGCGGATGCGCGAGTCAGAATAGCTGTACGTGTTGATGTGACGCTGGCGGACCAATGTCAAAAGGAAGACTCTCGGAGGAGCAAGTTGATATCTTGCCTCAGCTCACCGCTGTCGGTCTCATCAAGGCAGCTTCTCAATCCCTGACGACGTCGCGAAGCCCTTTATCTGCCGCCTGAGCTGCGTTTCGCCGCCCAACTCGCTCTTGCGAGCTCTGCACAACCTGCTCCTTGCGACTCATTTAACCGTTCGCCATGGACGCCCAGCCAGTCGCGGGATCAGCAACGGCGGCGGAAGTCGTAGACAAATCGGCCGACCACTCGGAGCACCGCGCAAATACCGCAGGAGTGCCAGTCGTTTCTCCTCGCAAACGAGAAAAGGGAAAAGACGATGGAGAACCGCCCACAAAGACGATGCTGGCACGAATGGCAGGACCAAGTGACCTCAAGGCGGGAGTAGGAGGTATCAGGACCGCAGACGAAGTCCAGCAAATCATCTATAATGCGAGCAAAGGGTCAAGATACTTCAGTTAGTCACTTTTCTTGTCTTCCAACGCCAATTTGTCTATCTACCTCCTGACTAGCCACCGCCACGTCGCCGCGACGCAACACTGATGCTTGTCGTCCGAGCAGACGACCAGCAACGGCGCGACAAAGAGCTCGAGATTAAATCGACTCGGCTGAAAAAGCTACTTTCCGACAAGGAGCTCACCGTTACTGGCCATGAGGAGGACATCGTCGACCGAATCCTCGAGCAGCTAGAGGAGAAGAGGGATCTCAGCCGGGTCATTGCGCTCATTGACGCAGGTGCGACGTCCTCCTGCACTGCCTGGATCAATTCAGCGGATCTGACACGACTGCGCTTGTAGATGCCTTCTACGCTGCGTGCCATCAACGAGAAGATCCTTCGCTAGCAGGGAAGGCTTTCGGCGTTGGAGGAGGTAGTACGTTCTACGCCTTTTGCCCGACGTCGGGGTCATGCTGATGAACATTCTTCTGTCAGTGCTCACCACCGCAAGTTACGAAGCTCGACGCTACGGATGTCGCTCGGCGCAACCTCTCTACCTAGCGCAGAAGCTCTGTCCGCACCTTATCTCGCTCAAGCTGCAGCCCGAACTCTACACCAAGGCTAGCAAGGAGATCATGACGATCTTGGCCAAGTACGGTCCGATCGCCCCTGCCAGTCTTGACGAAGCATGTAAGCATCTGCAATACTCTGCCTAGATCGCCTCCCGACGCCCTTCGCCCGCGTACTCTACTGTGTCAGCGCAAAGACGAGCTATTGACGCTGTCCTTCTCTATAGATGTCGATCTAACGCAATACTGCGCAGAAGAAGGTGTCTCTCCTGCCGAAGCCATCACTCGGTTACGTACCGAAGTGCGCGAGACCACCGGTATGCAGCCTTTAGCCCCTTCCTTTCTTCGAATCGTGCTGAAACGTGGCTCGCTGTTTGTCAGGCCTCACTGTCTCCGCGGGCGTCTCTCCCAACAAAGCTCTCAGTAAGATTGCCGCCGACATGAACAAGCCGGACGGGCAGTTTGTCGTCGACTCGACGCGCGAAGCCTGCATGGCGTTCATCAAGGGAGTCCGGCTGCGACGGTGCTTTGGCATAGGTCGAGTGACGGAGGTTCTGCTCAATGCAGTAGGTTTCGAAAAGGTGGAGGATCTCTTTGCTGAGCGTAAAAAGCTCTACCTTGTCGTGAGCCTCCGTATTTTGCTTGCCTATCCTCAGTAGCGTACTCGTCTGACCCGTTCTCTCTTCTTCTTCCGTGTTACCAGCGTGACCACCTCGGCAACAAAGACACCTTCCGTTGGCTGTTGAGTCTCTACCTCGGGCTCGGCGCGAATCGCGTCGTTCGCGCCAAGCGTGGGGACAGAAAGACCTACGGCGTCGAGAAGACCTTTCATGCAACGGATGATCCGGACAAGCTCGAGGACATCGTACGGCTTTTCTCGCCTCCTATTATATCTTTGATGCTGACGAACTGAACTGGCAGCTGCGCCGTATCGCAAAAGCGCTCTATAAGGACCTTTCTCGAGCGGAATTCAGCGGGAGGACCATCACCTTGTTCGCTGCTTTTCTCCACTTGATCCCTCACTATGTACTTATGTTTTGCATCGCGACGCAGAAAGATCAAGCACGACAACTACGAATCGGTCACTCGTGCTTACACTCCGGGAAAAGGTGCTTGGATCATGCAGTACAGGGAGATCTACGAGTACGCCACTGCTACACGTGATCCGTCCGCGTGTCTCCGAGCTGACGACGGCGTCGCCTTCCCCGATTGCCGCAGACACGGTCTCCGCCTCCTTCGCAAAGAACAGGAAGATCGCCGACTCGCCCTGGCTAAGGGGGAGAAGGTCAAGGGTGGGAACAATGTCGCGCTCAAACCGAGGTTGCTGGGCTTACGAGTCAGCAACCTGAGGGATGAGAGAGAGGTGAAAAAGGAGAAAAAGCTGGATGGGGTGCGTTCTCCCTCTTCTCGTCTTGCGTTCCTTCTTCCGCCTCGGCGCCTTCTCAGGCTCCTACTACATGCTGTTCATGGTGCTGACGACGCTCTTGTGCAGTGGTTCCTGAAGCTCGCATCACCGAAGAAGAACTCTGGCGAGCTGACACTTAGCGACACGGACGACGACTCGGACCTCGCCCACTCGGACCACGAAAGCGACATAGACGGCGACGAGAACCCCGAGAAGCGCGCCCTAGAGCAGCTGAAGCAAGCTGCGGCCGCCCTTGATCCGTTTGCCGAAGAAGGTATGGGTGCAGACGACGAGGAGATGGGTGGGGCTAGCGGAGGCGGCGAGTCGAGCGGGAGATGGATGTGCGTGAACGAGGACATGATCATCGAGGAAGGGCAGACAGGTCGATCCGCATCTGTACCGCCGCCCTTGCCGCCGCTTTTGCCGAGACGAACCTCGAGTTCTTCCTCCTCCGCCAGCGCGTTTTCCTTTGCGGGTCCTTCGACCTCGACCATTCCTCTTGCGAGCAATAAACGCCCATCACCCTCGTTTGCGTCCCATGAAGCTTTCTCCGCCGGTCTCGCCGAAATGGGCGACTCTACATCTTCCTCCGCCCAGCTCGCGAAGAAGAAGAGAATCGAGCCGGCTCGTCCACCTCCCCCACCTGCAGGTTTTACGTGTCCGATCTGCTCCAAGATGTTCCAGGGCAGTGAGGCGGCTATGGGAGCGCATGTGGACAAGTGCTTGAAGGCATTCAGTACGTTCTTCACCCTGCCATGCCTAGACACCTTGCGGCTACTGACGCTGCTTGCTTATTCTGAACAGACCAGCCCACCAAGTCGACGTCAAACGTGAAAGTGGGATGCTCGAGCTCGACAGGCTCGACATGGTTGTCTCAGCCGGCGCCAACAGGAAGAGAAAAGCCACGAGGAAAGAAGAAGGGATGAAGGGGTGGGGGGTCAAGATAAGGATAAACCAGTCGCTTGATTGATCTGATATAGCTGTCCTTAGTTCCTCCTTGTTGCTTGTATCTCATACTGAACACCGTCTTTTCTGATGTTTCGAGGGAGAAGGGCCGGGAGGAAAACTTGTGCGCCTCATTCGGAGGTTCCCTTGCTACTGACCGCGACCACGCGCGCTTTTTCCTGGCTGTACCATCAGCCGAAAACGCCCTCTGCGGCAGGGAGATAGCTTGTATTACCCATCGCTACGATCGCTTCCCTTCTCTTCGCTTTCTTCCTCTTCCACCTCATCTCGATCACCTGCTCCACCCAAGCCAGTATGCCTCTCGCCGATGCTGACATCAACTCGTCCAAGGTAGGTACCTCCCTTCCTTTCCTTCGCTTCGTTGTGGTGTATTGACGCCCCGCTCTCGCCTCCTCCGGCAACTTGTATCAGCTCTTCGACCTCATCCAGGACTCGCTGAGCAAGGTCAGTGCAACTCCATACATTCATCATCTCTGCCAGCCGTCCAGCTCAACCGCCGTTGCACTCTGATTGACTCTTTCACGCCCATCCTCCCCCACCTCCCCGTTTCCCTCCCGACTTACCGGCCTATCATCATCATCAACCTCAATTACGTACGTGCCGCAGATGGGGGAGAAGGAGAAGAAAGACCAGATGAAGAAGGTCAACGGGATCTTCGAGATGAGGGTCAAGAACGCCAAGGGAAAAGAAGGAGTTTGGACGATTGATCTGAAAAAGGTGCGTCCGTAGTGCTCCTTCCGTCCACTATTCCTAAGTCTTACTCAGTCTCGGCTGTACGTATGCAGAAAGCAGAAGTCTACGGTGGAGCGGCGAAGCCCAAGGCGGATGGTAAGTCGTTTTCTGCTGTTTGGCTTTTTCTGCTTGACCTCCCTTCGTCTCTCCCCGTCCAACCCGGCTGAACTTGCCTTCTTTGCGCTTCGGTCAGTCACTATCTCGCTGTTGGACGAGACGTTCCAGCAACTTGCGGACAACAAGATCAACGGGCAGAAGGTGCATCCAGTTTCATCTGCTTTTCTGCCTCGCCCGTTCTGAGCCTGATGCCGTTCTTGCGAACCTCGTGCTTCTCCTTCTCACACTGCTGCTGTCTAGGCGTTCATATCGGGCAAGCTGAAGGTCAAAGGCAACAGTGCGTGGTCTTTTCTTTCCCTTCTCACCGGGGCGGCGCGGCTAAACGCACCCGCTTCATGCAGTCATGCTCGCCACCAAGCTCGACACCGTGCTGAAGGGCGCTCAAGCCAAGCTGTAGACACTCTTTCGCCCCCATCCAGTTGTTGTGTGTAACTTGTCATTCTTCGACCCAGGTTCGGTCTTTTCCATCTCCCGTAGAGGTGGTCATGCAAGAGTCTGGGTATGAAGAGAGCGGGTTGCTGCTGTAAGAGCTATGTAGAAAAGAACGAGAGTAAAAAGTCCGTCATAGGGCGCAAGAAATAACGAAAGAGAGATGCGATAGTCAAGGCAGGATAAGGAGGGAGGCGAAGGGAAAGAGAGAGCGAGACCTGCGAGACGAGTGAGGGGAATCTAACACGACGAGACAATGGGCCTCCACCAATGGAGATCAACGCAAACACATCCATCTCTCCACTGCTCACTTGCGTTCCCGCAGTCCCTCCCTCCTGACCGTCCGTTCCGTCTCCACCTCCGCCTTTCTGACCTCCTCCTTAAACTCATCCAACGACTCAGTCTCACTCCCCAATCCAGAATCGATCCTCTTCATCGCCGGCGCAGCGAGTGTAGCGAGCTCAGCTTCGCGTTCGTGCTCATTCTTCTTTTCAATGGCGGCGAGGACGGCAATGAGGGGGTCGTCGCCTTTTGCCGGAACGCGGAAGGATTTGAACATCTTGTCGCCCCAGGTGAAGTATTGGCCGTAGTTGCAGGCTGAGGGGGGGGGGGGGGGGGGGGGGGGGGGGAAGGGAGGATTAGCGGGAGGTCACAAAGCAGAGTGAGGAGGGAAGCACGTACTGAAGTAGATGTGGTGCAAGGTGTGGTGGGCGGGACCATTGATGTACTGCTCGAGCGGGTGGTCGCACAGCATGTCCGAGTCGTGTATCTATGATGCGGAAAGAGGGAGAATGTCAGTTTGGTTCGTGCGTCGGAAGACAAGTAACAACGGCTTACAAAGATACTCCACAAGTTGACGAAGGAAAAGAGGGCGACGAAGAGGTACTTGTGAATGGGGAAGATGTAGCAGGCGAAGTGGTAGGGGATAGACTGGAGGTAACCATCGACAGGGTGGAAAGCGTGCGAGGCGAACGGAGTAGGAACTGCGCGAAACAAGGCGGTTAATCGAACGTACTGGCGAGTACGTGAAAGAGACCGGAACTGACTGATCCACTTGTGATGAGGCTTGTGAAGGCGTTTGTATAGGAAAGGAATGTGCAACCACCGGTGAATCCAGTAGATGCAGAAGTCGGTGAAGAGAAGGAATACGGCGCTGCACGCCGCCATGTACACCCACGGCATCCATCCTCCCTGTTTGCCAAACGGCCCATCCTCAATCGAATCGTACAACATACTCCACCCGCGAACGTCGCCGACGAACCAAGGGAGGGTGAGAAGGTCAAGCATCGGGAACGCCTCGAGCGAGAACTTGATCTCTTTGCTGACTTGGTCCTTAAGGTACCGAGGGTGTTGCTTCATTCGGTGGTCGAAGATGGCGTAGTAGGAAAAGGTTGCTACGCTGAAGTAGAGGACGAGGATGCCGACGTAGGTGAGACCGTACAGCGAGAGGGATTGTCGAACGATATTGTCACGGCCGAGGGACGACAGGCCGGGCAGAGTGGCAAGGTAAGAGGCGGCAGAGGAGGTGAAGCCGGAGGTGGAAGAGAAGTCTAGGGAAGAAAGAGTCGCATTGGCGGTATATGGTGAGGCGAACTTGGCGAAGGGGTTGTCGAGGCTCGCGTAGAGCTTGTCTCCAATGTACTCATCGAAGTAGTGGAGAGGAATGTCCATCTGTAGAGAGTTGAAAAGGCGGCGACGGGCGGACGGGCGGAAACAATGGACGAGAAGGAGGGTCAGCTCTGTCAGTCTGTCATGAGTGGCGCTGCCTATCTGATCGAACCACCTGCTTGTCCAGTCTTTAACCTTCTGTCAACTTCTTTTAGAGGAATGCCGAAGCCAGCGCGCCTCGAACCACCAACACGACCCTCCCCTGACTGTCCCAGCACCGCTTGACTGCGCCAGATGCGAGGCTATGGCGTCTTGTAGTTTTGTGTATGGCATGCACTTACGCTGTGTACCGGTAGAAGAGGTGGACGATAGGCCAGGAGGTGCCGGCGAAATAGGGTGGTGAAAGTGGCGCAGGCGCAAGGGAGAACGCGACGAGTAGGTGGGGCGCGTGTGCGAGTAAAGGAATGGAGTAGCTGATAGTAGCAGACAGCAATAAGACGCAAGAGACAGAGAGACGTAGACGGAGAGTTTGATCAGTCGACGGCGGGCGGAATCTTTCCGGTGGCCTGATCAAACTGTCTCCCCTTTCTCTCGCTCAAATGGGCTGATCTCGCACATGGATAAGACCTACTTGACATGCTGAACGCGATCCCACATTTGCCCTGGCCATACTACTGCTTCTACCTGTGTTCCGCCACCGGGCGACCCCTCGCGAATTTGCTCGCGATTTGGTTTTCAGCACTGCCCAGGTCGGCTATTGTTGGCATACGCCACGCTCAACAGTAGAGACAGACGCGTACAGGCCCCCGCGCGCGATAGCGCCGTTGGGCGGCGAGCAGAGTACAGCAAGGGAGACACGGGAAAGAAAAGGAGATGCGATGATATCGAGGGTAGGGCCGCCGTTATAGAGCAGGTCACGCCCCCGGCAACGAAAGTGACAGCGTGGGTGTGTGTGAGCAGGAAGGCGCCAATGAGAGATGCGAGCAGCTGAGTCAATTGTGACGGGCGAGGACGGCAAGGTCGGGCAAGGTGGTCAGGAAAAAGTGATGGTGAAGCCGGTGAAGGTGCATGGCCCGGTCACAAGCGGAGGACACTCGAAGTCTCTCGAAGGAGTTGACACAGTCGTGCGTTTGTGCCGAGCGAGAAGGCCTGGAAGAAATGCAGGGTCGATGCATACATACTTATACTAGTAAGGGTGAGTGAGAGAGGCTGGGGATGTCTGTACGAGTGTTTGTGGAGCGTTCGACAGTGACCGGGTATCGGGTAACGCTGTGCAACGCAGGCATTCTGTCTGCAATCATTTGAGCGTGTACAGAGGGACTCGAGTGTTTGGCGGAGGTGAGAGAGAGCGGAACGGCTTCGTCTCCTCCATCGCTACAGCTTGTCAAGATGACTGAGTCTCTACCGCCCATCGACCACCTGGTACGCCGGTCTGCCAAGCGTGCCCACTCGCTCTTCCAAGCCGATCAAGCATTCGTTGTGTCCGACGATGCCAACGACAGAAGGTACATTATCCCTTTCGCATGGTGATGCAGGAGCGCTTGCTGATCGCCATGCACTTCTATGCAGCACCAAGATCCGCCTAGCCAGCAAGATCGAAGCAGAGTACCGAAATGCAAAGGTGCTCCCCGCCGCCCTCGTCGCTCAGCAGAAGGGCGCTGTGGGGCCTGCACGACCAGCGGGACCGCAGCCGGGTGTCGGAGCGGGAGTCAAGATGATCGAGGGTGCGCTTGCCTCGCTGCGCGTACGATACGACTTGAGGTCGCTAACTTGCTTTCCCGCTCTCACCAGGTCCGATGGGAAAGACGGTCGAACAGCTGGCCAAGTGACTACCTCTTTTCATCATGTTGCTCGGACGGTGCTGACCTTCGGCCCTACAGCTCGCAAGCCCTCACCACGAGCAACGGCGCGACCCCCATTTCGCACGCCCAGCCCACTCTTCTCTCCCAATCTCTCATCCGACGACGCGAAGCCCGCCAAGTCAAGCCCGACTACCATGCGCAGTGGAAGCTTATGCGTGTCATCTCGGGTCACCTGGGATGGGTTCGATCGGTGGCAGTGGAACCTGGAAACAAGTGGTTTGCGACGGGTGCGGGAGATCGTGTTATCAAGGTGCTTCTTATTCCCTAGCTTATGCTTCTCCTATTTCCTATGCACGGGACTGATACAAGCTCGACCTTGCAGATCTGGGATTTGGCGTCTGGCGAACTCAAGCTGTCACTCACCGGTCACATCTCGACTGTTCGCGGTTTGGCGGTATCCTCCCGGCATCCGTACCTCTTCTCGTGCGGAGAGGACAAGGTGCGTCACCACTCGACTTCGACTCATGTCGCAGTATTCCAATTGAGCTCGCCTTCCGCAGATGGTGAAATGCTGGGATCTCGAAACGAACAAGGTTATTCGTCACTACCACGGTCACCTTTCCGGTGTCTACTCTCTCTCGTACGTTTTCCTGTACTACAGCAGTGCCCTATCCGAGCTGACTGGCTCCTTTGACAGCCTGCACCCCACCCTCGACGTCCTCGTTACCGCCGGTCGGGATGCTTCCGCTCGCGTATGTACTTTCCCCTTTGGCTCGTCCTGCTGTACACTCACTGACACATATGCATTGCACAGGTTTGGGACATGCGAACAAAGTCGCAGGTGCACGTCTTGACCGGTCACACCGCAACTGTTGCCGATGTCAAATGCCAGGAGAGTGATCCCCAGGTTATCACCGGTTCGATGGATTCGACTGTTCGGTGCGTACTGCTCCCTCTGCACAACAACTACGGGACAGGCGTGCTGAAGAAACAAGCTAACTGCGACTCGTTTGCAGCCTTTGGGACCTTGCCGCCGGAAAAACGATGACTACCCTGACGCACCACCACAAATCCGTCCGCTCGCTCGCCATCCACCCTACCGAATACTCTTTCGCCAGTGCTTCATCCGGCGGTAACAACATCAAGAAGTGGGCTTGCCCTTCGGGTCAATTTGTCCATAATTTTTCTGGCCACGATTCGATCGTCAACACGATCTCGGTTAACCAGGATGGAGTATTCTTCTCCGGAGGTGCGCTGTTCTCTCTTTTCTTCGGTCCTTTTCAAGCTTTCGATGGGTAGCGGGAACGTCTCTGACACCCTCTATGAGCAGCGGACAACGGTTCCATAACCATGTGGGATTTTGCCACTGGTCTACCTTTTCAATCGCTGCAGGACACGCCTCAGAGCGGCAGTCTGGAGGCCGAGGCGGGGATCTTCACCAGCACCTTCGACCAGACTGGTACGAGGCTCATCACGGGCGGAGCGGACAAGACGATAAAGGTGCGTCGAGTTGATTCTCGATCGTGAAAGTTGAGTTTTTGGGCGTGGTTGACTGACAACGTGGTGCTGTGCTATTCTTTTTGTCTTTCCGCATTCGTCTCTCTCACGCAGATCTACGGCGAAGTAGCATAATGTGCGGCTGGTCTATTGGAGCCAGGTGCTGCGCTGTGCTGAGACTATTGTTTTCTCTCCCCCTTTAGCTATGTGCGCGGCCACAGCCTCCGTGCAACACTTCTGTATGGGCTATGGGGTCTACCTGGACGTTGTAGTTGACTGTAGCGAGGATACCGTTGAGAAAGCGGTCAACATTGCGAGAAATGTGTTTGAGAAGGTCCCGCTTGCAGACATCCGCCAGACTTCCTGCTTACCGCCGCTTGCTGCACACGGTGCGACACTGCATCGCGAATCAGCTGCACACTACAGCAGTTTGCTGAGTACAAAAGAGCAGACAGGACGCGTCCTCTCTTCCCCCTCTCTCCCACCCCCTGGCATTCTCACCCTTATAGAGGTCGCGTCCTGCACACCAAGTGCAAAGGACCATGCACAGTAGCAGCTAGAGCACCAGTGCGTTTATGCTATGTGGTGCTGCTCGCCCCTCCTTAGGCCTTGCTCTTCTTCTTGTTCTCCCTCACCTCACTCGTTTCCGCACTTTCGTTGACCGCAACGACAATGCCGCTTTTTTCCTCCCTCTTCTCTCCGTCCGAAGACCATCGTCAACCGACGACGCGACCCAGAAAAACGAGCCTGTTCTGCCGCAAGGTGAGCCGGTCTTCCCCTTTCTTGCCGTACCAAGCTAACCCTTGTTTACCGCCCCCGTTGCTCATCACTGCAGCCCCGCGTCGAGACTTTCGTAGGTCTGACAGCGGCCGAGGCAGTCCGCCTGCAGTACGAGTACCAGTGCGAGCTCAAGGAGGCAGCTCGCGTCGCCCGTGAGCGCGTCGCCCGACGACAAGCGGAGGAGCAAAAGTCGCAGTGCCCAGCTCTACCCGTCATCCAGCCACTGAATATCAACCCCAGCGCGAGGAGGTTCAGTGGACAAGCTCCGAGACGGCGACTGAAACCTCTCCTGACTGTAAGGGCACACGAGAAACGCACCTCGGTCCTCGACATTCGTCCTCGACCTCCTCGTTCCGGTCCTTGTCCAGTCGAAGTGGCGAAAGCTTCTCTTCCCTCCACGTCTGGGCTCAAGATCTCCCCGCCTACCCGCACATCGTCCCTCCGCCCTCTTCTCTTGGGTCGATACTCCTCCGACTCGACTGCCTCCATCGCCAACTCGGAATCATCGTCTTCCATTACCTCAGCTTCCACCGCGTCCACCGTCTCTACTACACCCTCTACCCTTGATCAAGTCGAAGCAGCTTCACAACAGGCAAAGGAGGAGAAGTCGGTTGTTTCCCCCTCAATCGATGCTGATCCCTTCAACACGGCTGTCTTCGACTCTCAGCTTTCCTCCTCGACGGTCTCCCACACACGCTCTCCTCCTTCCGACCAGCCAGGAGCTGCGACATCTACTGCCTGCAACCCCCGCACTGTCTCCTTCCTGACCTCCTACTACTCCGAAAACCCTACCCTCCCCTCCCCCTCTCCGACAATGGACACCTCCCGCATCTTCACCGAGCTCGACCGCCTCTACTCCCTGCGTCAAGACTCCTCCAGCCCGCGGAATGTGTCGGAACAGGCGGACGTCGAAATTCACAGCTTGTGGGAGTTGTTATTGCCCATACCGGAGATGGGGAGGTCAGACATGGAGACGACGACCGAAGTGGGAGCGTGCGTAAAAGGTGGAATGGTGGCGTAGGGCGATCCGGATGAGGGTGAAGGGAAATGGTGTGCAGGGTGCGAAGTTTGAGGTGGAAGGCGGTGGAGGCAGGACGGGGAAGAAGACGGAGGCGGAAGGAGGGCCTGACGTCCGAGAGGCGGGAGCAGACAGAGATGGGGGAATGGACCATGTTGCTGAGCCATGTTGGTATCCTTCCGTACATAATCCTGTTGTGACTTTAATAAAATAGCCGGCTTCTCTTTAGTTGTTCAGTTAACCAATAATGCACTGTCATCTGTGATTGCTGAAAAAGATTCTCGTCTCGTCTTCTTCTGAGATGTGCTCGCGTCGAACGCGAACAAACAAGAAAGGGAGAGCTGCATCAGGCTTTGCGGGGACGATGCCGCAATGGCGCTACAGCTGTGTCTCCGTCGACCGTGTACGATGTATAGCTACGTGTAGCACCTACCGCCGAAATACGAACTGCGAATGAGGGCGATGTAAGAACGCAAAGCGAGGGAGGGAGAGAAAGGGGGAAAAGCCTACTGCTTTCGTCCTTTGCGCGGCTAGCTCAAAGGCGCAACTGCGCGCCTGTATCCGATCGTCTCTGTCATTCAAGCCTTCTTCATCTGCAGGTAACGAGGGCAGCGAGGAAGAGTCAACATCGCTGTCGAGGCGTTCGAGGCTCACGACGCTATCCGCGACAAGGTCTCATCGCACGTAGCAGACGAGCATGAAAGCGGCTGCAGCAAAGTAGACGTACTGCCCGCACCAAGCAAGCCTTGAATGCCTCAAACTCCTTCCCACACATTCCCTTCTCGACATCCTGATAGCGGGCGCCGATGCACTTGCCGTAAAGTGCGCCCTACTCAAGTCAACATGGTCAGCCTACTCCGACGATCTCTGGCAGTCTCTACCCTGCGCCTGCAGTTTTGGGCGAGATCGAGGGCAACTGATGAGAAATGGGAAGAGGCCGTACTTGCTCAGAACACTTGACGGCGGCTTTGGGAAGGGCTGCGAGAGGCCTGTGACGAGCTGCGGTGGCGCCGGCAAGGGTCATACTGCAGCTCAGGGAGAGAGCAGGTTGTGGCGAGAAAGAGAATTCCTGAGGACGGTCAGAAAGTGGACTATATGTTTCTTCGACAGTAGACTGTCCGCCAAGCCTTGTGCGCGGCTAGAGCTCGAGAGTACATCGACGCGCGACATCGCTCGACGGATCTGCAGGTTCAGGCGACTCCACGCAATTCTTGACTTTTCTACTTTTCGTCCATGCCGATCACCAGTCGGCTGCCAGGCCCAACAGACTAGTCCCATACACGAATTCATTCCCCAAGCTGACGCCCATAGGCCTCGGAAAGGCGGCGGCCTAAGCAAATATCCTCGCCAACTCAACTTCTCTAAGCTCCTCATACATGCTCTCAATCTGAGCCGCCGAGAACCCAAGATGCTGCTCAAGCTGGTTGGCCACGCACCTTATCAAGTCTCGATAGTCGAACATCACTTGCTCAGGAGCGGTCGACGGCTGTTTCTGCTCGTGCCCGGCGAGTAGGGAAGGGGTGTGAAGCGGCGCGAGGAGGTCGAGGGCTTCGAGCTAGTTGTCGAGGGAGAGAACTGGGGGAGGTGCGGCAGATACAGAAATGGGCGCTGCTGTGGGACGTGTGGATCAGCCGATGTGTCGAGCATGGGAGAATAGAAGGGAGAAAAAGACGGAGGGAAGGAGAGCATACCTTTGTGTTTCAACACGATGTGCCAGATGGCTGCGCAGATGTTGCTAATCAGCATGAGATCCACTTCAGTAAGGTCCAGGTGTTGGTACAGGGAGAGATCGAGGCGTGAGAGCCCTAAACGAAATAGACCGTACCAGCCAGCGTCCGCCTCAGCGTCTCTTGCCTCCGCCTTTCTCTCGCCGCTGGACCATTCATCCCCCTCAAACGCGCAATCTGCGCTTCCTGGATCTCAAGCCGCAGTCTGACATTGCCGAGATTGCGGCGGACGGCTTCGAGCTGTTGCTGGAAAGAGCCTCCTGTACCCTGTATGCCGGTTGGGACGGCCTGTCGCAAGCGCGGCACGAGAGGTTGTCAGTCCGCTTGAAGTGCCCAGTGAGAGGAGAGGGACAGTGCTGGGGTGAGGGGACAAAGGCGTACTATGGTCTAATCAATAGTCGGCCCTCTTCTTCGGTACGTTTTCGCTTCATCCATCATCATTTGTGTGCCTAGTTCCTGCCTCGACTGCTGAAAGCTACCTCCAGCCAGGGTGTCCCATAGAGTCCCATCATGCGCGTCTCTGCCATTGTACTGTGTTGAAGAGGAGGGGTAAGAAGAGAAAAGGACGATGGCGAGCCGGAAGAAGGCTTGAGTGGCAGAGCCTGAGCCAAGGTCGACACAGATCCAGTACTCCGAAAGGTTTGAGAAAGGGTGAAGCCACTTCTATGTTGTAGTTGATGATTGAACTGACTTGTATATTCGAGGACCAAACATCGGACGACTACAACGATGACGGCGTTAAAAGGGCTACCATCCTACAGGTATGCTGAGTAGTCATGTAGCTAGCGGACGGTATAGCACGAGAGCTAGTCTATGCGGTCTAAGTGCGTGAATCGAGGTCAATTCGAATTCCCCCACTCGCTTTCCCCTTCTCGGCCATTGTCTTTCTCTCCGCTTTGCTTAACCATGAACGATGAGCTCGACCCCGCCTTTCTCGACTTCGACATGTCCTCTCACGGCACTGGCCTGGGCGATTCGCTAGGAGCAGGGTTCGGCAATTCTCTCAACTTCAACAACGAACAACCCGATTCGGATGATGAACAACGACTAGGAAGCGGGTTCGGTAATCCGCTGGACGCTGAACTAGCTCGACCTCCCTCTCCATCCCGCTCTCGTCATTCTTCCGGCAACTCGACCTCGACAGCGCACGGGACCGCATCGGGAGCAGGAGCGGACAATGGCGCAGGTTTCGCTACCCCGAGACGAAGGAACGGCAGCGGAACATCTCTGTTGGCTCAACAAGGGCAAGGCGAGGGAAACCGCATGAGCCTGGCATTCGAACTCGCCAGTGCCTCCGGTCCGGCGGGGGGAAGAACGAGAGATTTGATGCGCGAGTTGGGCATTGAGGAGGATGAAGACGATCCGGACGACCGAGAGTACGATGACGAGGAAGAAGAGGACGAGTTGGCGCAGGCGCAGCAGGAAGTGGGGAGGAGACTGTTTGCCGGGAAGGAAAAGGAGGAGACGCGGGACGACACTTTCAGCGCTGGCAAGTCTCCTTTGCGACGATCAGTCTCAGGAATGCTGCAAGGCAAGTCATCCATGGCGTCGTTCGCCACGGCCGCCGGCGGGGAGATTGACTCTTCGCCTGACGAGGAAGGCATTTCGCAAGAAGAACTGGATACAGCACTGCAGGAAGCGGCGGCGGCCCTCGAAGGTTCGATGAAAACTACAGGCGTGTTCCTCTCCCATCTTCGTCAACACGTCACTGCCGAAGTCGACCTTTCCTCCCATTCTCCCAATCTTCCCCGACCCGCCGCAGCCTCCGACCCTTCCTCGTCCAGCCTTCCTTCCGGCTCCCCCCAGCGATACGCTTCTGCCTCGTCACCTTCTATAGCCACCTCATCCGCTACGATCGACTATACCGACCGGCAACCGGTCGTCGAAGCCCTCGCTTCTTCTGTCCTGAAACGGATGTACGACGTCGCCGCGCAACGAGAAGCGCAGACCCGGGAGTTGACCGAGATGGAACGGATATTCGCGAGGAACGAGGGCGGATGGCGGGCGGTTCTTGCTGGCCTTGACCCATTACCTCTAGACGAGGGCGACGCAGCATCAGAAGCACATACTGGCAGCGAGCCAAACGGCGTTCTTCCGTCCGAAGAAGCCATTCCCTCTTCCCCCAATCTCGACAGTGCCCCGCCACCTTCCTCCGCTGACTCCCACCCGCCAACGTCAGCCCCATCCTCCGTCGCCCAAGCCCAACTCGAACTCACCCAGCTTCGAACCCTAACTTCCTCCCTTCTCACCGTCCTCGCTTCCATCTGCGATCTCTCCCAAGTCCAGTCTGCCCTCTCCTCCGACGCCGGCCGAAAACTCCGGGCGCTCAAAGTTCAGGTCGGAGCAGTGAAGGATGATCTAGGCGGAATAGAGAAGAGCGAGGCCTTTGTCAGGGAGTATGAAGCGAGGGAGAAAGGGCAACCACGGGGGAGGTATGCCGAACAGGCTAGGGAGGAGATGAGAGCTGCACAGGAGGCTCTCGAGGAAGGATGGAGGAGAGCGCAGAGCGTTTTCGGGGTGGGGGTTGCGGTTTGAGGTGGGAAAGAGGGACCCAAGAACCCTCTTTTAACGTCTCTTGCTATCTTTCGCCTTTCGCCTCTTTGTACTTACCCTATCTCGTGTCTTGCGTTACCCCGCCTGTCCTAGCTACCCCTTCGCATGCAGTAGTCTTCCCACTTTTCTCATCCCTCCGCAAGCCATCGAGCGCATGACAACCAGTCTTACAACCCCGCGAGTCCTGCTCGCCCACTATCGGCTACAAGCGTCCTGTCTCTTGCCTCTTCCTCCTGAACAAGCAAGCCTAAACGGAACCTCAGAAGAGCTCAATCCCTTTCGCCACGCTCCCCCTCGTCGCAAGATGGTGAGGCGCCCAGTTAAGCTGATCCCTGCGAGGAAGGGGGTGGGCAAAGATCGAGCGCTTGTTGCTGTTGGTGAAGGGCGTCATGCCGCCTGTGCGAGAATCACGAGATGAGCGAGAAAAGGTCAAGGAAGAGAACAGAAGAAAGCGCACCGTCAGCGGTAGACTTGCGAGGAGTGCTGTCGTCGTTGTTGTTCAAAGCGCCAGCCGCGGGTACAGGGTTCGAGGTCCCTTTCTGTGCGAGGGAAGAGGCGAAGGGTGAGAAGGTGAAGAGACAGAAAGACAAACAGAAAGCAATGCACCTGAACCATCGCACCTCGCGCGGTCCCGGGTTCCTGCCTCGCGCGAAGGCGATTGCCAGCAGTGAAAGCGGAGATGCCGCCTTCCAGATAGAACTCGGGGTTGAGTTTGTCATCGGAATGAAAAAGGGAAGAGAAAGAAACCGCACCTTTTCCATTACCGGCCGAGGGGTTCTCAACCTTGAAAGTGTTGAGATCGCCGGTCGCAGGTTCGGGGTTACTCGTACCCGCCTGTGTACTCCCCGCTTGTCGTTGTTAATCGACCGTTCCCCGCCGCAAAGGGAGGAAAAGCGATAGGTGGTGGCGAAAGAGCCGCACCTGAACTGCCGCTCCGGGCGCCGGCCTCTGCCTCTTGTGCAGTTCAGCCTTCAACGCATCCTCGAGAGCAGCAGGGAAGGCCACCGCCTCAGGCGAACGGGCGAATCGATGGTGGTTTCCCGTTACAGCGTGGTTGTGGGCTGAGAGGTCGCGGCGGGCGTGACGAGTCCTACAGCTATTCAGAGGCAGCGTAAGTGCTCAGAGAGTCTTGGAGAGAGGGAGAGAGGCGTACGCAGCACTGGCGAAGAGAGCGTTCCCAAGGAGGAAAAGGGGGAAAAAGAGGGAAAGACGAGCGAGCATAGCTGAGGTTGTACTGTGGTCGTCCTGCGACTCAATGAGCGGGTGAAGAGCTTGAGCTCGAGACTGAGACCGAGGGCAAATGCGGAAAGACAAGCAAGGTGAAGAGGAGAGGCTGATACTTTGTCGCCTAGGCAACGAGCCAAGTGCAGCACACGCCGGCGCAGCACGAATGAGGCGAGGGAACCGAGACTGCACTGCAGCGCGTAAGAAGACTTGCGAAACATACTAATAAAGAACGACGAAAATAAGGTCACTGCTGCGCATAACTAGACTGCGATGTAGAGTGTGAAAAACGAAATAAGTCGCGTTCGGCAAGGGTGCCCCTCGATCCCATCTATGACAGTGCTGCTGCGTCTTGCTCCCGCGACGTTCGGATCTTGTCGCCGTCCCAGAGGATTTGTAGGCGAACGCGGTCCCTCATGTTCACTGCCGAGCACGACGGAGGTCAGCGAACCGAGAGCAAGCAGGCTATGAGTAGCGAGACGCACTGTGCTCGTCCCAAGCATCGGCCTGGAGATAAGTAAAGAGTGCGGAATGCGGCGAAAGGATCTCCTGCCAGAGCAAAAACAAAAAAAAAGGCATTTGGGAAGGTCAGCTTCGACATGCAAAACACGCTAGGAGACAGCGAGCGACGAACGGTAGATTCCTGCACGGCGAAGGAATGTGGAATTAGCTTCGTATAGGAAGTGGAGCAGCCGAAACAGGAATGGCAGGCATCAGGGTAAGGATGATTGGAGAACAACGTACGATATAGAAAGTCTGCTTTGCAGGCGCGCCAGTAGGGTCATGTCGCTCCTGAATATGCGGTCGGTCGTTGAACGACAGCTCGTAGCCTTCGTACCAGGTGTGTTCCTGCAACACATCAGATGAGCTTGGAGGCAAAAAAGCGCGAACGGAAAGGAATGTCGAGCACACCATGAACTCCATATACTCCTGCTTCAGCGCTTCTTCAAAGTAGGTGATGGTGTACCCATTGACGAGCAGCCACTTCCCGTTGCCAAATACGTAGCGGTTGAACATGTTGTCGCCGCCGAGGAAAGCTGCAGCATCTCGTAAGCGGACAATCTGCTGCATGTCAGTATGGGTCGTGCCGTAGGCGTAGAGGTGGAGCTACGGCGTACAAGAGGATCAGCAGGGCCAGCAGTGACCAGATAGACGGAAGGACCTAACGCACCCAGCCGCCACCCATGAAGTGGTGCATGGAGAGCAAGGGAATGCCACTTTGGAACATTCCCGTCGCGTCTCCGGGAACATCGAACTCTAGTTGGGCGTTCGAGCCTCGTCAGCTCATCGATGCAAGTAGGCGGGAGTGCATGGGGTCCTTACGGTGCAGTCCTCGCTGTTCCGTCGTGACAGTCTGCTTAGTCTTGCCAGTGACAAGAGCCGCGCAGCGGGTGAGCATTTCATCGCCGCCGAAGATGTCCTGCAAAAAGGAGGGCCCCGGTGAGATTGTGTCAGCCATGTCAGGAAGCGGTGGAGAAGAAATCGACCAACGCACTTTGTAGCGATCAAAGCAAGTATCCCAGCGATCATACATCGATGCGCCCAGTCCTCGAGACACAAGCAATCCGGCTAGACACAGTACCGTCAGAACGGAAATCTCGATGGCCAGCGCAGCGAAAGGCAGAACGGACCTCCGCCGAATGCCATCCGCCCGAATTGCTCAAGTTGCCGTTTGGCTTCTGTAGTCGTGCCGACTGTTCAAGCGAAGTGTCAGATGCGATCCGCATGGACGGAACGAAAAAAAGCCTTACCAAACCATTCTTCCTCGGGGTTGTACTGGGAAAGAAGACGACGGAGAGCACGCATATCGAGCCAGAATGTATCGCTGAGGAGGAGAGGTGTTCAGTGGGCGTCTCCAACATGAACCAAACGGAAGCGGGCGCACTCGTCACCAAAGACGAACCAGTCGATGGATTTCCTGCGGTTATGACTGTCAGCAAAGACTCAATGAACAAGTTCACAAAGTGCGTACCCGATATCCTCGGCATAATCTCTCATCTCCTTGACCATCGACAGTACCCTTACCTCGTAGCGATCATACTTGCCGCTGCGGACGGTGCAGGGCAAGTCTCTCGCCTCGAGGAGATCCTTCAGCTCCCGCACATCTTGGGGGTTTTCGTTGCTGTTGAGCAGGATAAGACATTCCGGCGCCACGTCGCCTGGCCATTTAGGCACCATCCAGTGAGTCCACAACTGGCTCATCTGCTTTGCTCGTTGCGCCGTTGTGACAATTCCGAACATCATTCGGTCTGCCTCTGGTACGTATCGGTCGACGCCATTCTCACCCGGCACCAGCGCCACCTTGCGCGGAAAGACCTTGATAGTGTGCTCTGGTGCGGGGTCCGAATCCAGCCTGGCAAGTCCGCCGTTCTCCGCCGAGTCTGCGTCGGCCAGCGCCAATGCGGCCGGCTTCTTCCGCGCACTTCCCCTACTGCGGGGAGGGAGCAATTGCTTGTCCTCCCAGGGAACCGGGTCCCACTGCCGCCGTTCCTTCACGAAAGGCTGCTCCACAGGATGAAGGACGACGGCGCGGTGGTCGATCTGGTCGAGTTCGCGGTAAAGGGCGGGAGAGAGGCCTTTCTTGGCGAATGGTAACGAGTGGGGGTCGAAGGCGGTACTGTAGTAGGAGGTGATAGGTGTAACATAGGAAAGAAGGGCGAAGGTGCTGAGTAGGGCAAGGACACCCAGTGCGGCTGACCGGCCTCGAAGGGACCCCAGCATACTGGGCGCAGAAGACTGGTGCAGAGATTCGTAGGGCGACGACGAGGTATGTGGTGCCTTCCAAGGAAGAGGAGATTGTTGACGGAAGAGGACCATGATACAATGTCGGAGAGCAAGTTATTGACGGCGGGCTTTGATTGAGCAGGGAGGGGCGGCGGATAAGATGCGGATGCTGTGGAGGAGTGCTCTGTCAGCTCTGCCAGTCCGTCAGGTTCGAGTACAGCGCAGGAGGGAGGTAACGAGGTTCGAGCAAACACAGAAGAGGGGAACGACGCACGCACCTTGACCGGAAGAGCGGGGGCACTGGAGGGCGTCTATAGACCCAAGCGAGCGTAGGGTAGCTGCTTGACGCAGCCAATAGGTAGCGAGAGAAGGAAGGTTGAACGACTTGATCGAGGTCGAAAGAAGGACAGCCACGGCTAGACTCCGAAGCTGATCAGGTCAATTTCCTAGTCAGGCTCTAGTTGTAATGTCTCAATCTTATTCTCTATAGCATCCATCCTAACTTATAGACTGTTCTTCTTCTTATCTGTTCGCTCTGCGCATTTCTTCCATAGCTGGTGTCCGGTGTCCTCGAACATTCGCGAAAAGAAAATCGCCTTTTTCAGAATGCGTACGACTGTAGATATGTGCGCACAAGCAGGCCGCGCAAGACAAGAGGAGTCTGAGCTGCGACATGCAGGAGCACCACTTGCTCACTCGAGATCGGGGCTACACGAAGAAGTCGCGTTGTTGCAGGACAAGCTTGAGAAGGTCGGAAAAAACTCAAGCTCATGCGCTGGAATGTTGAGCCCGCGCAACTGACGCCCAGTCCCTGCTGTAAGCCTGCACGCCTCTTGACAACAGTCTGCTGAAGGCGCGCTGAAGAAGGGCAGACTCACGGACCATAGAGAGGCCAAACTCGCTGTACCGTTGTGGGCGGGGTTTCCTTCACGCTGACTGGCCGCAACGCTGTAGTTGGAGGCTTTATTCCTGCAGCCTCGACAGACTGCTGTAGACTCCGCCAGTGGAAATCGAATTAGGCGGAGCTGCGCAGATTCCCCGTGTAATGCACTGATTTGTGCAGAATTGCCAGAGGTATGTCAAAGGAGGAACGACGAGGAGAAAGGTCGACGAGACATAGTGCTTACCACGGCTGTTCCTCAACTTTGCCGATTTTACCATCCACTCCGACCATCCCATCGCCGTGTGCAGAGGTTCTTGCCTTATACGAGGTCAGATCCTGCAGCCTGGCTTCTCCCATAGGCGGGAGGTGGCTTTTTCGGTGGCGGCGAGCGAGTAGACTGCTGAGTGAAGTCGAGGATGGTGGGCGGTGGGCGCTGGCGACGAAGCTCTGGTCGCACTCGTCGTTGGGGTGAAGCTGCCCCTCATCCGGCGATCAGGGGGCGAGGTACTTCACACTGTTCGGACAGATTTGAATGGGTACCAACGAAAGGTGCTTGCGAGCATGAGACGTTCGGTACTTACCTCGGGAAGATTCGAGTTCTTACTCAGGTCTGGCAATTTGTCTCGCCGAGAACCGCAGGTTGAACCAGAGTGCTGAGCTACAAGCTAGACGAGGCGTGAGCAAGCACCGCATCAAGCCCACTCTGCTCGAAAGGGAGAAAGGAGCGAACGGAACATGCATTACGAGAAGTGCTACAAAAAGCGAGGCGCCTTGTCAGTAGTCGGGGCGAGTCGCAGGGACTCGCTTGCTCCCGCTCCGCCTGCCTCGCGCACGAAGCGCAAGACGAGGTAGATAATCATCATCAGGCGCCCCTCTGCTATTCCTCCCGCTCAAAAGTGGGAGGTGCTCCAGCTCACAAGAGTAGTCCGAATCGAGTTACGAGCGATTTGGCGGGGAAACGCTCGAACGACGGGCTTTGCCAGCGCCGCCCAAGCGAGGACCCTCGGCAGACCGTCTGCTCGCACCGCGAATTGCACTGAAGCGGTCCAGCGCCGACCTGGCGAGCGTCACGAAGACGCTCGGACGAACCCATTGTCCGCCCTTTGAGCCAGTCCGACGCGTGAAGAACCGCGCCAACCTCACGCACATCCCATCTTCCCCCGACCATCCTCCGCCTGCGCTTTGCTGCTCTTCTTACCCGTGCCCTCCTGCCTCGCCATCACTGTTCCCCTCCCGCCCAGAGAGGAAGGAAGACGAAGGGATCTTGGGGCGTTTGGGCCTCGTGGGACGGCGCAACGAGGTTGCTGAGAGTGACGAAGAGCAGTGGTCCTTGCGACAGGTGGATGTGGACGGTCGAGAGAAGTCACCTATCCTCTGAAAAGACAGGCGTTTTGTTGCTGGTGGTGCGCGCTCTCGTAGTTTAACGAGTTGCCTGGCTAAGGCGAGCTCAGGGTTGGTGGAAGACTCGGACCTTGACCCCGTCGCAAGTGAGACTGGATAGACTGCTCTGCATGGAGCATGAGAGCTGTGTGCATCGACGAATCGCGGTCTTTGAAGCTGGAGCGAGCAACGTGTGAAGAGAAAGAAAGAGAGAACCCAGGAACGGGTTCAACCTCGACACGCTCGCTCACTGCCGCCAAGAGACATGGAGACTACCTGGGCATGCTACAGGTATCGCCCACACTGCCCTCGTGCAACAGCATCCCCAGCAGGGCCGCCCGTCACCAGTTCTTTCGCCGTCCTCATCTCGATCTCGGATCGCCATTCTTGCTGTTCATAGGCGCTTTGGGGCGATAGGCACTTGCGCATCTCTATCAGTATCTCCTTCAACAACGCCCAACTGAATCCCGTACAGAGAAGGAATCATCAACCCTTTCCATCGTCATCTTCAGCCCCGACAATTCCACCTACCCTCCATCTGGTTACCCGCCACGCAGTCTCCGGCTCCCGACCCTAATTGCTCACATATTATGGGCCCGCCGCTCGTCATTCCCACCTGTGTGCACCAAGCTGGCTCACCGGCCAGCAGAGAGAGACGACGATCGCCAAAGTACCGCAAGCAAAATAGGGCTTTTTTTTGCCCTTCACGCCGTCCTTCCAGGTCAAGGCCCCCACCGACGTTCACTTCAGCCACCTTCGCGGATTCCGCTGCTTTGCAGTAAAGCATCGCCTCCCGAAACGGCTGCGGCGGTCTTTTCATCGCCTTCAAGCCCCGAATAGCAGACTACGTGCCAAGCTGCGCTATATATACTCGCCAAGACGCTGTCGCTAAGCTGGACTAGCAGAACCAACTCTGAAGTCGCTTGCTTCCCTCGCCGTGTCGCTGTGGCCTGCTGGCCTGCCATAGGCGGTTTGATTGACTAGCAACAGGTGTGAGAGCGCCCTGCTTGAGCTGTGGACTGCTACGTTCCCTGCTTAGCCGACACACTAGTCTGATTCTGATTCTTCTCTTCCTCCGGCTGCGGCGAGGTGATAAGCCAACTACTTTCCAGACCACTGCAAACACTGCAGATATCCTACTCACCCTATCCAAGTCGCTGCTGCTTCAGGAAGTCAGGACCCACGAATCAGGCAGACCGCCGACGCTTAGCGGCAGACTCAGTCCTTTCACCCACGCGCTTCCTCCCGGGCCTCTTCGTGCGAACTCCCCGCTTCGTCTGCCTCCGTAGCTCCTCTGCTGCTTGTTATCACCTTTTTCCTGCTGCCAAACTCATCTGCAACCTTCTCAACAAAAGGTCGAAGCTCTCCGGGGAACAGAAGCAGGTGAAGTGTAATGAACGACCGATGATGCAAAATGCAGAGAAACGACTATTCAAACAATCACAAAAGTCCCATGCGAAGAAAGAGAAATAAACAAAGAGATGGTGGGGTAATCCTCCTGAACGTACCAATCCCTGGCATCCCCGATCACTGAGCCGAAATCCCGACCGCCCTAGGGAAAGTGGCCAAGCTGCTCTTCCCCATCGAGACGGGCATCCTAGCCGCTTCGACGAGTTGATCCTGCTCGCCAGCGAAATCCACGCGAGGGCTGTCCTTACCGCAGTCGATCTCAGGCGAAGAAGCCCTGGACGAAGCGCGAGAGCTAAGGTCCGAGATGAGGGATGGAGCGACCGACTCGCCGTCACACTCGGAGAAGGCATCGTCTTGCGAGCTACGGCTGCGCCTTGAAGGGCCGGAAGAGAGGAGGAGGGGGGAGGGGTCGGTGGGGAATTGTTCGGCGGAGGGGAGGGTCGAACTGGGCATGGTGGGGGAGACGGTGTCGGCGTCTACGATGACGACGGAGGTAGGACGGGAAACGAGAGCGGCGAAGGAGAAGGAACCGAAAGAGGGGAGGGAGGGAGTGGGCTTGCTCTCGGCGTAGGTCCCGGCAGAGGAGGAAGCGGTTGAAAGGCGACGGCTGAAGGCAGAAGAAGAGGGATCGACTTGAGCAGTGGTGACCGACTCGCGGCGAGAAAGAGAGAGGCGAGAGATAGACCACCGGGAAGAGGCGGCGACGGGCGGGCGAGTCTCCTCCTCAGCGGCGACCTCGGTGGGTAATGGCGGGAGAGAAATGGGAAGGGGTGCCGAATCAGGCTGGGACTTGGCGATGAACTCCTTGAGCGCCTTCAAGCACAACTCGCTAGCCCGACGACCTTCCTCCGACTCGGCAAGCTGGATCTTCAGGCCTTGCAGCTGCAATTGAAGGTCGATGAGGTGCTCCTGCATTGCCGGTTCCGGGTTGTAGTGCTCGTGACCGGCTGAGTCGGTAGTGGCGGAAGACGACCTGCGACTCCACGCCTCGAACTGCGCGATCGAGTTGTTGCGGCCGAGCATGCGGAGGTTGGCCGAAGGAGGGCCGGTGCTAGTCGACTCCTCGGACTCGTCCTCTTCGCAGATCGAGTTGCGGTTGCGGCGGTCAGTCGAGGCGGAAAGGCGGCGTTGAAGGCGACGCTCAATGTCCCAGTCGAAGGGAGCGGCGAAGTCGGGAAGACCGGATGCAGCTGAGTTCTTGCGAGAATGTACCTTGGTGGTGGAGACGCCCAGGCGAAGCTCGCGAAGCCGAGAGGTGCGGTCGTCCTCTTCAGGGTTGCTGGGAGGGAGGACTGAGAGGCTAGCCGACCCGCGGCGGTGAGCGTACCGAGCGAGGGGCGTGGCCTTGGCGGTGCTGCTGGAGGCGGACCCAACGGAGAAGGTCGACGATGTAGGGGATGCAACAGCCAGGCCGAGACCGACGGTGACCTCCTTGGGCGAAGTAGGGGAGGCGGGGGATCCAGGGATGAGGGCGAGGCCGAGGGACGAACGGCGACGAGGCGCGGTGTCGAGGCGAGACGAGCGCCGCTGCGGGAAGGGGTGACCTTGTTCGGCGACGGAAGAGCGCTTGCTTGATTCGTTCTGGAGGCGCATGAGGGCACGGCGGGACTCCTCAACCTTGCTGCGAAGAGTGGTCACCTTCTCCTCTTCCTCCCGTCGCTGCGTCTCGAGCGCCGTTACACGGGTTTTCTCCGCCTCAAGCTCGTTCGCCAGTGCTGCGAGGGAGCCGCGAAGGAGAGCGACCTCGTCGGAGTGATCCTCTGCGGCAGCGGATGCGACCGCAGTCTGCGACTCCCGCATAGCCTTGAGCTCCCGGAAGAGCTCGTCTTGAGCCGCCTTGGTAGCTTGAAGCTCGGCGTACAGAGCGGACGGGTCGAGTTGGATGGAAGGGGTAGATGTGGGGAGGTCGCGTTGTTCGAGGAGGGCGCGGAGGCGAGCGTTCTCCTCGGAGAGGGAGGCGACGGCGTTCTCTTCTTGCTGAAGGATGGCGTCGAGGGCGGCGAAGGAAGCGTCGCTCATGTCGGGCAAGGGGAGGCGGCTATGTGGGGCAAAAGGCGTCAGCATGGAATGTCACTCAAGCTCAACTGGAGATACAGTACGTACTTGCGGAGGGTCTGATAGAGGGGTGGATGTGCGGGTAAAGGCTTGTCCTGCGCTGCTGGTGCGGACTGCATGGCGGTGGAGGTCGATCAGCGGATGCGGTCAGAAAGGCAAGAGCGGTGGAGGAGCGGAAAGGAAACATACCGAACAGTCAAACAGCAGAAGTTGGATGATCGGTTGTCAAGGCTGGGACCAGGAATGCGGAGCTCAGGAGTGCAAGTTGTGGGCAGTCGAATTCGAAACGGGGGCGAGATGTCCGATCAACGGAGAAGAAAACGTCGGGCGTGGAGTGTGCTACCTGGGTGGTCGTAAGTGTAGGAAGAAAGAAGAGTGCGTCGGAACACCGCTCAGCAGTGAAGGAACCAGTGAAAGGCGAAACGAATGGAAAGAAGCGAGATGGCTTGACAAGCGGCAAATTGAAGACGGTGTCGCGGCGAAGGTGGGCGAGCAAGCAGGCGAAAGGAAGAAGAACAAAGGTTGGCCTTCATATCCAGGTCCAGCAGCATTTTAAAGGCGCAAGGCAAGCAGCTGGAGAAGGAAGGCCGGTGATTCGCCGGATGGGGCAACTCTGCTCATTTCGACTGGCGGGTTCCTCGGCGACTCGTGGCTGGCCATTCGAGCACGCGGATGCTTAAAGAAAGAGGGATCGCCCGCCCTGGAAGGGCTGAAGAACAAGGCAGCCTCGACAACCTTCAAGGAGACCCCCTTTCCTCGCTTGGCCGTGGCAATGGTGCGCAGGCTGCGTCGGGGCCGCGATGACGGGCGCGTATCGCAAGAGATCTGCGCCCGTCCTATCGCAAGAGATCTGCGCCCGTCCCGGTCGCATTCAGCGGGCGCTCGACGGCGATAGCGCATTCATCGTTGGGAGATTCGGGAGCAGTGAAGGGGAGGGAGCATGGAAAGGCGGGGAGCTGGAAGATGTGTCCAATCTGACATTGAGACGCTGGTACGTCCCGGCCCGTCTTATACTGCGGCTCCCAGTGGCGAAGTGAGAGAGCACGACAGGCGAATTTGTTGACGAATTTGTTGACGGGTAGAAGGGAGACTTGGATGAAAAGAGAGGATAAACGAAACGGACAGACCCGAGGGACAACATGGCTCACCGAGAGGGCCTAGTAGGACGCTGCTGATTCTGCTCTCGCCTAGTAGGTTTGGGAGGAGAGGGTGAAAATACACCTGTAAGTTCCTGCGAAGGTCCAAGCGAGGTGGGGGGCCGACTCGCTAACAACGCATCGTCCACAGGCTGTACTCGAGGAATGACTTGTAGACCCGACTCTTCACGGCTCGACAGGTGGAGTCCGAAAGCGAGGACGAGTGAGGAGGAAAAAGAGGAAGAGACTTGACGATGTCACTTTCTCGCTTTTACTACATACCTGCACGATCTTAGCTGTTGCTGCTGGTTCAGACCCTATCCGTCTCGGTCTCTCGACCACAAGCCTCGAAGCTCCCCTCGCCCTCGTTGTATTCCTCCTCCACTCGTCTGCATCTCTCCCTCTCCTTGCCACCTCGGTTCGCCATCAGGATGGCGCGCACGAAGATGAAAGCTCTTCACTTGAGCAAGATCATGGCTCCAAAGAGTTCACAAAAGTCGGGCAAGACTCCAGGTGAGCTGCATTCCTTCTTCCACCGCTCAACATTCCTGGCGCGCGACTTCGGCTCGGTCGCTGATCTGACATCGGCTACGCTCTCGGCAGCCGCAGGGGCGAACGCTTCAAAGAAGAAGAGGCCGCACAAGTCTGTTCCCCCTTCTTTCTTCACCGTCCTCCACCCGGACAAGCGTTTCCCACTCGCTCTGCGCTGCCTGCACTCTCCGCGCTGCTCATTCTTCCAGTTGCCTCTTGAGCCAACCGCTAACAAGCTTCCACCTCCAATTCCGTCCCACAGCAGGTTCAAGCCGGGCACCGTCGCCCTGCGCGAAATCCGCTTCTACCAGAAAGAGGTTGGCCTGTATGCAAAGACCTTCGCCTACCCTACATAGCTCTCCCGCTTCTGTCGGCTTTCGAGCTGACCCAGCCCACTGTCGCAGCCTCATCCGCAAACTCCCCTTCCAGCGTCTCGTTCGCCAGGTCTGCAACGAGGTGGACTCGTCGAAGCCCTACCGCTGGCAAGGCTCTGCGCTCGAGATCTTGCACGAAGCGGCCGAGGACTAGTAAGTTCTGCTTGACTTCCGGTGGCTCTTGCTTTTCTCATGCTAACTTCCCTTTCTCCCCTGGTGATGTCTAGCCTCACTACCCTTTTGGCCGACAGCAACCTCTGCTGCATCCACACCAAGAGGGTCACGCTCATGCAGAAGGACATGCGCCTGTGAGTATTGTCCTGATCAGCCTCCCGTTCCGTCTCTTTTGCCTGGCATCGGTGACCTTTTTCACGTCCGGCAGCGCTCTCCGCCTTCGCGGCGACAGGATTCCCGAAGACTTCCTTCGCACTTGAGCGAGTCGTCTCTACCCTTGCTTGGCCCCGACGTTGCTTGTTTTGTGGCCTCCACCTCTTTTCGTCTTTCGCCCTTTGTATAGTTGATCTCGCTCGTTGCGTGTCGTAGTCAGCTTCTCCCAACGCTTTTGTTTCTCTCATCTTGTCCTTCCTACCAACGGCGAACACTCAAGCTCGCTTGCAAACGCTTCTTCTCCATGGACCTTTTCCTGCTGAGTTGAGAAGGCCAATCGGGTTTCTTGCCAAGATACACCGCGATCAACTTTGTTGGGTTGCACGTGGAGCAAGATAGCAAAGCTACGTAGGGTCACAAAAGTACGGAAGAGAGGTTGAGCGAAGCAAGCGCTAGTATGACGATAAAGAGGTGGAGCGAGAGGCGAGGGGGACAAGCAGTGGCGGCACGAAGGAGGGGGTGGGGAGAGGCAAGGGGGGAAACAAGGGGACACACACTGGGGGAGTAAAGCTAGAATAGAACGCTGAAGAGGACTACAAACGGGAGCAGACCCATCTCGGCGCAATCTTACCAAACCGCCGCATCCATCTCAAAGAACCCACTATCATCCCCTTCCTCATTATCGCCAGGAGGATCAACAGCCTTCTTCTTACCTTCCTTGATAGACTCGGATTTGGCCTGCTGGAGGAGTTGACCGATGCTGAGACGGGGTTTGCGAGCCATAGGCGAGTTGGAGGGTTTCTTCAAGCCAGCGTCGAGGAGATCTTGGTAGTTCTCCTTGTCGCTGCTCGCAGGTGACGACGCGTCGGAATCGTCGGCTTCTGCCTCCGTGTCCGAGTCGTCTTCGCCCGACTGCTTCTCTCCCTCTTCCGACGCCCATTCTCCCTCTTCCTCCTCCCCCTCCTCCTCCTGCTCGTCCTCATCCCCGCTCATCGCCAAATCCAAATCCCAGGTCCCAACAGTCGCCTCATCCGACAAAGTCCTCAACTTCCTCAAAGCCTCCACAGCCCATTCCATCTCGGGCCACTCAAAAGACGAATGATCCGACCAAAGCCACGGTCTCGAACTAGAACTGGAACCGAGTGAAGGAGGAGCTTGACGCAGGTAGATGGATTCGTTGATCCATTTGAGCGAGGTTAGGGATGGAGGGCAGAGAGATGGGGCGAGGAGGGAACGTTGGAGCATTGGGTGGACGTGTTTGCGTGTTTCGGCGTAGTCGAGGTCGGCGTACTGTCGAGGTGCAGCGAGCAAATGTCAGCACGAGGTATGATGCAAGGTGAGAAGGAGGCGCACCGGACTGTAGTTCCAGGTAAAAGTACGGAGGTTCCTGAATCGCTGAAGGATAATGGCGTAGTCGGTCTGTGGTTACAATATCGAGTCAGACCTGTGTAGCCGCACACGACTCATCAGGAAGAGAAGACGCACCAATGACCCGGGCCACCAATTCAATCCGTTGTTCTCAAGCAACACGGTCAAGTCCTCCAATTCAGGCAGAGCCTCGTAGACTGCTTCTATCAATTGCGGACCGTACGAGCGCTCGTTCCAGACCGTAAAGGCGAGACTCTTCAAGTTCGGCAGATGTGTGATGGTAGGGAGGAGTTGGAGGCGCAGGGTGGTCATCGAGTAGGGTTCGCTCAGGCGAAGGGTGTGAAGCGGAATTGGAGGGGGAGAAGGGAGAGCGCGAAGAGCCTACATATCCCGAAAATGAGCAAAAGAAAGCATGCGAGATGGCACAAGAAAGGGAACGCACGAGTAGCTCAGTTTGCCAATGAATCAGTAACTCCCTCGCCTCGTCGCTGCTGAACCCCGTCAAATCCACCCTTTCAACCGTTTGCCATGTCTCCTTGTCCCACCAGAACTCGTTCAACACCCTCGGCACCCTGGCAAAGTCGCGATGCGCCCTCACTTCCTTCAAGTTCTTCGCCATGGTGATGAGTTCGAGAGCCGAATCGTGGCATGCGTTGAGGGCGAGTTTCTGTAGCGAAGGTTGGAGGCGGAGCGAGTCGTCCTCGGGGGTGAAGACGCGACCATCGCTAAAGTGGCGGGAAAACTTGACGCCGCAGAAGAAGAGGCTCTGGAGGGTCGGGTGGGCGGCCAGCGCGACGAGGATGTCCGCCGGGAGAATTGCGAGAGAATAGGGGCTGGTCGCAATGACTTCACGCTCCGTCTTCCAAATCAAGGCGAGGGATTCGAGGTTAGTCAGGAGTGGCAGCGTCTTCGCAAACAATTCCGCCACCGACGAGCTCGAGATTCCTGGTTGCGAGAAGATCTTGCGTCCGTCCGCCGCGCTTGATCCCACAGCGAGATAGAGATGCCTAACCCTACTCGCAGGGTACTTCTCATGCAGCGCCAACGGCCTGAACTCCTTGCTCAGCTTGGTTTGGTCGCGTGGCCGGAGAGACGGTCTCGCCTTGTCGTACTCTTCATCCGTGACCAGCCCCTTCAACCGCCGCTCGATCAGCCGACCCGGCTTTTCGCTAGTGCTTGCGCGGAGATCAATGCCGAAAGAGCGTCCGACGAGGTGTCGAGTTGCTGTCCAGGTTGCGCGGGAAGTGGACGAGAACCGGACGAGGTCGACGCCGTAGTCGGTCCAGCTGTCCGAGCGTGAGGCACTTCCGTCCGCCTGAGTGGTGGAGAAGACGGGCGAGAGGTATTGCCCAACTCGGTGGAGGATGTCGAGCGGTAACCGAGCGAGCGAGACTCGAGGTTGCTGGATGACTGGTTTCCCCGCCTTGTCTCCATGTTCAATCCCGAACGAAGAGCTGGTGCCGAGGGGCGTAAGTGGACTGGAGAGTACAGTGCGAGGGCGTTTGACGGTACGGGATTCGAGGTGGGGAGACGATGGCAGAGGGTCGTGAGAAGCAGTGTGTCGGAGGTTTGACGTGAGGTGACAGGTGTTGCGCGTGGAAGAGAGCTGCTGTTCTGTCTCTGCTTCGTCAACAGGGTCGACGTAGGCGAAGGTGCGGACTGTCACGAGCGAGAAAGTGTAAACAACGAGACGCGTCGACGTCAACAGGAGAAAGTGGCCAGAGGGGAAGGAAGCGCACCTGCTTTACGCCTGGGCATTCTCAGAGTCGATTTCGCGGTATGCGCGCGCTTGCGAGGTCGTCGACGGTGTACTGAGACGAAGACGCTCGAGTTAAGGAGGCGGGAAGAACTTGAAGAGGGCCGAAGCGGTTGACGAAGGGCGACGCGTGGGACCACACAGATAACAAGAGACGCTCTGCACTGGACTGATGTGCGTAGAGGAGCGCGACAAAGGACCTGCGAACTAAACGGAAGGGAGAGGCAGATGATGAACGTGCGGCAAATACATTATTGGTCGTCTGGGTTACACATCGCAATGCATGTTCGTTACACAGGTACACAGATACACTAAGCACATCGCAGCCGTCGCATTGTTACAAGAAAGAGAACAAGCAGAACGAAGAAGGGAAACAGAAAACCTGCAAACGTCCTTTTCTTCTCCGTCTTTCTTTCCTCTTCTCAGTAAGCCCCACTAATTCACATCCCCCCTATGCTAGTCCTCCTCAACAAAGCTCCAGTTCCCACCCCCACACCACCGCCCCCTCCCCCAGAAAAACTCGACCTCCTCATTCTCTCCGTCCCTCCTCCGCCGCCAAACAAGCTTGAAGGCGCAGGACTCGGCGGACAAATAGCTCTGTGATGATGAGCAGGCGATGGAGGACGACGAGGTGGAGGGCAGGGGAGGCCGGGGGGTTGATGAGGATGAGGATGATGGGGAGGGTAAGGATGCGTAGGGTGGTGTGGCGCAGGCAGGTGATAATGTGGTTGATGGGGGCGTGGTGGCGGAGGAAGGGATGCGCGGTGATGATTGCTTCCTGTTCGGTGAAGGTGGCTAGCGCCGCCGTGAGGCGCAGCAGGGCGGGCATGCGAGTCGAGGTCTTGCAGAAGGAGCCGGTCTTGGTACCTTCCAGCGCCGTCGAAAGAGGGTCGACGGTGCTGAGTCGAGTGGGAATGAGGTGAACGACCCTGTGATTCAGTGATGCGAGGCAGTGGCGAAGGGAAGAAAGGGCAAGGCGAGAAAGCGTGAGACTCCGACTTCGGCTGAAAGAGGCGAGGGAGGAAGGAATATACCGAGCTAAACGAGATGCTCGTACTTGTGCTACTGTACCTAAATGTCCCATCCGCTGCCTCTTCGAACGTGGTCTGCCCACTCGTCTGGCTCCAATCACCGTTCCGGTGCTTCTCCCCCTCGTTAAAACTCGCTGACGCTCGTCGAGACGAGGTTCGCGGGCGCCCGGGGTGATAAAGCGGGTGCGGGTAGGAAGGAATATGCGGGTACGGGTGCGGGTGTGAGTGCCGGTGCGAGTGCGAGTGATCCGGACGATGGGGAGGAAAAGGCTGCGGACGTGGATGTTGAAGCGCCATGTCTCGCTCGAAGACGGCAAAGGGGTCGAGAGAGTGCAAGGGTGGGATAAGGTCTGCCGCGTTACGAGGTGCCGAAGAAAATGCTTGGCTGTAAGGAGAAGATGACGGCGCGGAGAATGGATTCCAGTCACCTGCCGGAGACGAGGGGAACAACGGCGGGTCTTCAAACCTGTGGTCGAATGCTCTCGGTCCTGCTGCTGGTGTACGAGGGTAACCTCCAGGAGGGACACGGTAACCGGGGAAAGGAGAATGGGTTGGAGATGGAGGACGCCTCGGCGGAAATGGGGCGTGAAAAGCCGAAGGCGAGGGCGAACGAACGGGAGCGAGAGCTGGTGCGGAGAAGGGGACTAGAGCAGATGAGGGTAGAGTGAGGTCGTAGGCTTTTCGTCGCTGAGCTGCTGGTCCTTGAAGTGAGCGGATATAGGCGGAAGGGAAGAGGAAGAGACGGACAATCAGAAAGAACCGAGTAGGCGGTAGCTAACGTGGCAAATAACCGCGTCGCTTCTTCCTTTTCCTCGGGGAGTACCTTGTCAGGATGAACGTTCTTTGCCTATGGAAGTGGTCCGGTCAGCGCCGAACAGAAAAGAGGGCAGGACGTGGCCTACGAGTTTGAGATAGGCGGTTCGGACTTCTTCGCTCGTCGCGTCGGTCGTGATTCCCAGCGTGGTATAGTGAGTATCCTGCGTCGCCATATCTGCTCAGTGAATGAGGACGAAAAGCGAGAAAGGCGTCGTCATGGGCTGCCATCCGCGGGGGATGGGGGAGAAAGGAGGCAAGAAAAAAGGTTGTACTGCCGTCTGTCTGTGCGCTGCTCAGGATCAGCAAAAAGGACTTCTCGTGACAGAAGGCGCCATCAACAAAGCCGAAATGAAAGGTGGTATGGGACCGGTAGGAAAGATATGAAAAAGAGGATGCAACATGTAAGAACACACGAAGAGCAGCGGGCTTTGTATCAGCAGACGCCGTCGTGGAAGTTTGGCATCACGGTCTTTGCCTAAAGTGCACCTTTACGCGTGCCGGACGAGCGAAGTACAACCTCATTGCACCTCCTTGATTGGAACGTAAGGCTTCACTATCCCTTGACGAACTGCCCGGCTGCTTTCCGTGTATAGAAGGCGTCCGTTCTGTGTTTAATAGCCGAGTCAGTGATGAACATCCTCTCGGGCGGCACAGGGGAAAGCAGGAAGGTTGTAGGGGAAAGAGAAAAAACACAACATACCGAGATGTTCCGACGTTGACAATCTTGGGACACCCATCTCGAGACTTTTCTAACCGTACGCATTCCTGTGGAAGAGTAGGATAGGGCACTGTCAGGCTGGTATTCAGGTGCGATAAGACGTTACCCAGGAGGACAAGGAGTCGAGACATACCGCGCAGTAGTAAGCGTCAGAGATACCTACACAAAGCATCGGGTCAGTCCAAACGGAAAAAATTCCAACGATAGGGGGACGAGAAGCGGGGAGAGAGGATATGGTAGCGCACCGTGTCCACCACAGATGATGCACCTTCCGCCGTAAGTACCGAAGTTGCACTCATCGCAAATCCGCACGAGCTCGGCCGGTCGAACGTAAGAGTCGCAGATTGGGCTGTGCATACTTCGTCAGTGAGCTTCGATCCTGTCTACGTGCGCCCAGGAGGAGGGTGCGAGGAGAAAAGGATCGCGGAAAGAAACGGCAGCGCACCATTTTCCGTCGCACTTCTCGCACATCCGGCCGATTGCTATAGGCAAGAGCCGTAAGTATAGGTGACAGAGAAGGTGAGCGCAAGAGGTGCTAGGAAAAGAAACAGAGGGATAGGATGGCAGGGCGGAGAAGGATGGCAGAAAAGGTACCAATGCCGGTCTCTGTGTTTGTGCAGCAGCGAGGAGGGTCAGGAGAGGCAAGTCAGCTTCCAGAGCATGCCAGCGAGGGCAGGGAAGGCTACGCACGCTTCCTGCACATGACCAAATCCGTGTTATGCTTCGACATGGTTGCTTAAAGGGGATAGACGCCGAGCAGGTGCTTGAGCGGGGGTCAAGTCGTGAAGTATTCTGATGCTTGCGAGCTGTGGTTCGAAGCGTCTCGGTGCGTGTGGGAGCAGAGAAGGATGATGAGACTCGAAGTTGCGGTGAACGGGAAAGTGCCGACGTTGGGTCTGCAGGCAGCAACAGGATCAGTACTTGACTGCTCAGGTAACTCTGGCCGTGGCGTACCTATCTCCCAGTCTATACGAGGTAGTCGAGAGGAGAAGCTGCAGTACCAAGATGGGGAAGCACCGACGGCTCGCGATGACTACGCTATGCTGTTCGTACAGACGCTGGCAACGAGTGTACACCACGTTGCTCGACACTGCGACTTTTCTTGCCGTCATCCACCCTGTCGCGGCTGATCCCGTTTCATCAAATCGAGGCGCCCTCGACCCTACCACCACGGTCGGGCGACGAAGACACGCTGCAGACGCTACACTGCTAATCCAATCGAACCACTGCGTCAGTAGCGAGGACCCCAGGGTCAAGGCTGGACATACTTTTCCCGTCCAACGGCTAGGTGCGCTTTACCTCGTCATTCGTATACGATGCAAGGAGTAACTCTTCTTCCACAGGCTCTGCCTTTGCACGCCCCTGATCTTCGCCCTCGACCCCTCGACCTGCCTCAATGCGCAACTTCCTGATCACCCGCATCTTCCTCTCGAAATCGACTCCTTCGCCTGCCGTCCCCCTTTTCGATCCCGCAGGATGGCTGCCTTCAACCAACTTCTCACAACCGTTGATTTCCCACCTGGGCGCCTCGAAGTTGCCGCCCGCCTGTAGCCTCGACCTTGACTTCCGCTCTCTCGCGGCATACGCTTCTTGCCCCGCTTCCAGGTTTCGACCGAGGGCAGCTTGACCAGCCAATGCGTATGCTGTGCTACTCGAAATCCCGTTACTGCTCGCACGCGCCTTTCGCTCTGCCTCTTCCGCAAGACCTGCAACGCTCTCCATTCTCTGACCCTTCTCTTGCTGAGCCCCCACCAGAAGCTGCTAGCTCTGAAACCGCTGCTCATTTCGCCGTTTGGCAGAAGCCGAGCCACCGATCATCCTAGTCAACCTAGTCAACAGCGGGAGCGCGGAACGGCCGAGTAGGCTCTCGCCTTCCGAAAAGGAACGACGTAAGCTATTCTACATTGCTCATGCTGCGCTCGTTACCGCACCATCCAAAAGTCCTGTTGGAGGACTGCGAAAAGAAGGGACGAACAATAACTCCTGTTGGAGGAACTCGAAAAAGAGACAAAAACACAAAAAAGAAGGAATCGAAAGCTCCCTCGGACCCCCCCCACACGTGGCCTGCTTCCCTCCCAGCAAGGTTTCGGTTTCACCCATCGCCTCAAGCGTGAACCCACTTGCCCTTCCCCTCTGCCCACTGCGCCAACTCAGCAGCCGACGCCTCCTCGAACCGCTTCACATCCGGTACCCCACTCGCTTCGACACCACCTTCCGCCGATTCAGCCTCGACACCTTCCCGCTCTGCGACAAGGACGCCAAACCCAGCCCCGCCAACCGTGGTCGAGTAGGTTTCGAAGCCAGAGGCGTGGAGGGCTTCGCGGAGGGAGGCGAGGGAGGAAGGAGGGAAGTCTGGCAAAGAGCGAGGGTCGGGATGAGCCTCGGGCGAGCTGAACGAGGAGAAAAGGAATCTACGCACCGTCCGGGACGATAGTCACTGCGCAACCACCACCTCCAGCGCCGGTAAGCTTAGTCGCTAGTCCCCAGGGATGTTCCCTCGTCTTGCTTCGCACCGCTTCGAGCGCTGCGTGTCCAACACCGAGGGAGACGAGGTGCTGGTGGTTCTCTTCGACTAGTTCAGAGAGCTTGCCGATTTGCTCAGAGCGAGAGAGGGTGGTGGAAGAAAGGGTTGAGTGGGCAGTTTCGCAGATGGTTTGGATGGAGGCGAGAAGGGGAATGATCGTATCCGGTTCCTGCTCGAGCAGAAAGCCCAGGCAATCAGCACACAGCGTCCAGGATACAGGTGTAGGACCGGCTGGAGTAAGAGCGCACCTCGAGCTTCCTCTTCGCGACTCCAGCCACCAAAGTCTTCGTATCCCTCGGCACCTTGGTGTCGGTCAACAAGAACCTGACACTCTTGAACCCCTTGACACTCTCCAGACTCCCTTCGTTCCCCTTGATCGCCCGCTTGAACGCGATGGCACCACCGAGAGTCGCAACGGTGTTGTCCACCCCGGAAGGCGTACCGTGAATGACCTTTTCGGCGAGGAACGCCCAGGCGTTGACGGCTTCAGCATGAGATGGGTCGACAGGGGCACCGGAGGAGGAAGTGGCGGAGGAGGAGGGTAGAGGAAGAACGCCGTGCGTGTAGAGGAGGGACGAAGCGGCCGCTACTGAGAAGGCCGCCGAGGAGCCCAAGCCCGCCGAGATAGGTAGCGAGGACCTGACTGTATAGGACTGGGCTGGCCGGTTGTTCGGTCCAGAGAGATGCATGTACAAGTAGAGGAACGCCTGAGCGGCTTGAACAGCCTTGAGGACGTCGACCTTGATAAACTTGTTTGCGAGGAGGGTGAGGAGTTCTTGGTCGGGGACAGTTTCGGCACGAGGCGGCTTGCCGGGCTGAGAGAGAAGGGCTGGCGAGAGCTTGTCCCAGGGGAGAGAGGAGATGTCCCAGGTTTGGGAGTAGCCGAGGTCGGGCAGTTCGAGGGAGAGAAGACCGTCGCTACGAGACTCGGCGAGGCAGTAGCAGCGGAGGTCGATCGCGCCGGCGATAGCAGTCTATCGAAGTAATATAAGGCATGTCAGCTGGTGCGGGACACTCGGGCTGATAGGGAAAACGCACGACACCGTGCACGACGGCATGTTCTCCAAACAGGATAACCTTCCCAGGTGCACTTGTAATAAGCTTCTTGACCTTCGCTTGTCCAGCAGCGCCGTTCGCAGCGCTGACTGCCCCGTTTGATAACTCCACCACATCCTTGCCCGCTGGTCGAATCCTTTCAAGCACCGCGCGGCTTCCGGCCTCGTCAAGAACGCGAACGGCCCCAGCCTCGAGCAAGGCTGCTTCGAGATCGTCGAGCAGGTCGTCGACGTCCTCGATACCGACACAAAGGCGGATGAGGTCTTCGGGCAGGTTGCGGGCGGCACGGACGGCAGGGTCGATAGAGGCGTGGCTGTATAAGCGTGGCGATTCCGAGTCAGCAGAGCGCCGCGGTTAGAATGATGTGAATAGGATACGCACGACATCAGGCACGGCATCGAGATCAACGAGTTGATGCAGCCGAAACTGACACTGATTCCCCACAGCCGCGTACTGCCAACAATCCTCTCACTTAGCTGCACATCTCCAGTCTCGAAGGACAGAACCGCTCCTGGTCCTTTGGCGATCCTGTCATGAATCTCTTTGCCGGGGAAGCCCGGTAGACCGGGATAGTTGACTTTGAAGCCGAGATCGTTGAGGTAGTTGGCGATGCGGATAGTGTTGGCTTGTTGCTTGTCGATACGGAGGGGGAGGGTCTTGACACCTCGAAGGAGGAGGAAAGAGTCGAAGGGGGAGAGGCCGTTGCCAATCGAGTTGATGGTGAAGGCGATGCCCTGCTCAATGCCGTGTCAATCCTAGCTTCTGAGCGTGCGAAGTGAGCAACCGTACCTTGGCGACGTCGTCCCTGTCGCAGCAAATTACACCGGCCATGAGATCGTGGTGCCCGGAGAGGTACTTCGTGCCGGAATCGTAGACGACATCCGCGCCCAGCTCCAGCGGCCTCTGGAGGTACGGACTCATCATCGTGTTATCGACGACGATAATCGCGTCCTTCCTGTACTTCTTGACGAGGGTTGAGATGTTCTCCAAGTCCGCAATCTGGAGAAGCGGGTTGGTCGGACTCTCGAGAAGAACCATGGCGATGTTCTGCGTCTCGTCTTTCAGGAAGGGCAGGAGCGACTCGGTCTTGGTAGTATCAACGTGGTGAGTCGTGATTCCGTTGTGCTGCTTGAGGTAACCGATGAGGCGGTTCGAGCCGCCGTAGAGGTCGTTTCCGGCGATGATGCTGTCGCCGGGCTTGAGCAGGCGGAAAATGACGTCGAGAGCACCCATGCCGGAAGTAACAGCGAAAGCATGGCGAGCGCTGGAAATCTTGGCAATGTGGTGTTCTGCGGACAGAGGACAAAGTCAGAACGAAACAAGCAAGCAAGAAAAGGTCAATTGAGACGGACCAAGGTGACTCCTAGTCGGGTTACCGCTCCGAGTGTAGTCGTACTCTCCTCCCATACCCTTGAAGGTGGCAGTCTGGTAGATAGGTACGGAGCTAGCGCCAAACTGATCTTTGTGAGCCGGAGAAGGCGAGTCGACGGAAGCGGCGAGAGTAGCGAATCGCCATGGTCGAGCTGCGGAGGCACGTCAGACACACTTGAACTGGTGATAGGAGGGCAGAACGGGAGCACACCTCGCAAGAGAGAAGAGGAGAGCGAGACAGTGTCGGATGAGGCGGTGGGCGGGGAGATGGGGCTCGATTGACCGGACGAGGCCATATTACGAAGCTTTTGAGGTGCTGAGAGTGATGATTTGGTTTGTATATTCGATTCGGGCAACGGTTTAGAGTCCTTCGCAAGCAGTGTTACTGAGCAAGTCAAGTGGAGGAAACGAAGAGCGGTCACGCCTTGGACTTCAACCTCTCCTCTCGACTAGCCTTGATAGGCTTGCAAACACGATCAACGGCCCTAAATACTCCACGTATTCCAACGCCTACTCTCAATACCTCGGCAGACCTATCCCGACTCCTCCTCCCGAGCCCAACTCCGCAGAGTCTCATCACCTTTTACAGCTCCTACACTGCTCAAGAGGCTCCGGCTGCAGGCTCAGAAGGGTCAGAGCATCGCAAGAACTGACGTACGTGTATACACGCCCTGTAGCACCTCACACCGGATTATTACGCCGTCCCATAATCATATTTGGACGTAAGATCGACCTGGTCAACTGGCGATATGCTCATTTCACCGCTGCTGGGCATGGTTTGTGGCGCAATCTTGACGCTCCCGGCCGCTTCGATGATGCACCGCGCGAAGGAGTCGTCTTCAGTTGCATCGTCTGAGTCGCACGTTTGTCGCCCTTCCCGTCAGCGCTTTTTCTCGGCGGCGTTCTCTCGGTGACTTCGGCTAGTCAGGCTAATCGTTGCTTGGAGAGAGCGACAGCGACAAGAGGCCCGACGTAGCTGCGGTGCAGCCGTGAACACGAGTAGCGCCTGACAGTCGCTGCTCAACGAACAGAACATTGCGGGTACACATCGAGTCAACTAATGCTAACGTGCGCAAAGCTGAGTGCCTGACACTTGTCACTGCAGCCCGAGTCTGTCATTTTCGAGGACAGCCAGTGCAGCCTAAGCCTCGCACGCGCTGCAAGACGACTTACGGAGGAAAGGCAGAACAAGAAAACCCGGAGCTGAATTGCGATATTCTCGTCACACCGGCGATATCCTGCCGTCCTGCATACCTACCTAGTCGGCTTTACTCAGGTAAAGGCGCATTTTCGAAGATGGCGATCGCTGTTCCAGCGGAGTAAAGTGCAATGACGTGAAAAGGATCTTCAGAATCTGGCAAGCGGGCAAGCCGCAAATTTTCCTTGTTGCCCTGCCTCTACAGCTCGGGAGATGTAGAGCAGTCTGTCGTGGCAGGCGTAGGGGACTCCGTTTCCTCGACTCCTCAAGGGACTAGTCGGTCACGAAGGTACTCCACGCAGAAAAGGATACCGAGAAGAGCTGCCACAGCAACAGGACGATAAGGGCTGAAGAACGGAGGTCGCGCAAAGAGGATGGGACTAATTTTGATGCTATGGGCCGGGGGACCAGTCCTTGTAGCGGGTCAGGCAGACCCCGAGAAGGGCGAGACGAAGGACGAAACGGCCTGAGCGGTTCAGGCTTGCAGCTGGCTGAAGACTTGGTCGGCGGGAAATCAAGCATTCATCGATCAAGTCCCGGCGACGTATGGCGGAGCATAGCGGGAGTAGCGGATAGTAGAGGCGAAAGAGATGAAGACGAGGAGCGCTCTTCCTTTTGACCTCGACAACTTCGCTCGATCCGCTTCAAACCGATACAGGTGTGCCGTACCGCGCCCAGCATATATAGCGCACCGACCGAGCGCCACGCTACGCGTCCCAACTATGCCGTCGCTGCCCTCTTCATCCGGCCGACCTTCCCTGGACAACCTCCTCAATTCGCGGAGTGGACGTGTGTACCATGCTGCAAGACAGGAGGAGGACACACCTGAGCTGACAGTACGCCGTCCGTCCGTTCTGGACCCGTGCAGATTCCGCTAACCCCTTTGCACCCCATACAGTTTCGAGCGGTAGTAGCCGGTCTGGCCATCGGTATCCTCCTTGCCCTTACCAACATGTACTTTGGGCTACAGACAGGCTGGATCAGCATGATGAGCTTGCAGGTGCGCCGTCTATCTTGGGATTTTGTCCGGAACGCCCTGCTGATTCCCATCCCTTCCAGGCATCGCTGCTTGGCTTCGCCATCTTCAAGGTGCTACCGCAGAGTCCTTGGTTCTCTGCTCGGCCACTTACCATCCACGAGAATGTATGATCTTGCCGCTCCAACTCTCGGCCGGCGGCTCAACGGCTTCACTATTGCAGATCGTCCTCCAAACCACCGCCGTTGCGACTGGCACCCTTCCTCTCGCTGCTGGCTTCGTCGGCATAATTCCCGCCCTCGCTCAGCTCTCTCCTGAGACTGACGACTCCCAGCCACTCGTTCTCTCCGGACGACAACTCCTAGCCTGGAGTTTCGGGGTAGCCTTTTTCGGCGTCTTCCTGGCCGTTCCGTTACGGCGACAGGTCGTGGTCAAGGAAAAGCTTGTCTTCCCGAGCGGGACAGCTACAGCGCAGGTTATTGGCGTACTGCACTCGCGACCATTGCTGTCGTCCTCGGGTGAACAGGGAGACCGGACTGAAGCAGAGGCGAGCATGTTGAGACGAAGACGGGCAACGGCACCGCTGGAGGAGGTTGCTGAGGAAGAAGAAGCAATGCTCCGACATGCAGTTGACGATGAGATTGACGATGAGGCGATACTTGGAGCTGGGGGGACAGTAAGCAAGGCCTACGGGACGGAACAGGTTGTGGACAGAAAAGCTTGGTCAGCCTTGATGGTCAGCTTCGCTATCTCAGCGGCTTATACTGTGAGTCGTTTGGCTCCCTTTGGCTTTTTACAATCGCTCATTTCCGCCTGCTTCGGAACCGTGTAGCTGCTCAGTAATGCCCTTCCCGTCATCTACGCCATTCCGGTCTTCGACGTCTTTGTCCCCGGTGCAGCACACGATTGGCTCTGGTGGTTCTCTCCCTCGTTCTCCTACATCGGACAAGGTATCATCATGGGCTTTCCGACAGTGCTTGGCATGAACCTCGTACGTCATTTGATCGCCTCTTTTCCCCACAGCTACTGACGCTCGCCTACCGTAGGGCATGCTCACCGGGTGGCTCTTCCTCTCGCCCCTGGCCCACAACGAAGGTTGGGCACCAGGTCCCGTCTCTTCCACTACCTCCGGCGCCCGAGGCTGGATACTTTGGCCCGCCCTCGCCATCATGAGCGCCGAATCGATCCTTAGCGTCTCGCTCGTCGCCGCCGACCTTCTTCAGCCCTATTTCGCACGAGCGGCTGAGAAAGCTCGAGCTGGGGCGCTCTTTGTCAGTGAGGAAAGGCGGGACTCGGACGATGAGTCCAGCGATGAGTGCGAAGAACCTCGAGGAAAGGCCGTTCCGAGTAAGGCGGAGGAGGAACCCTCGATGCAGGTCGTACTGGCGGGAATGGCTTTAAGCTGCATTGCCTGTATCGTTCTCGTCGCCATGGTGTTTGGCGAAGAGGGCATCCGGTGGTGGGCGACCGTTGTAGCGCTGTTCTTGGCGAGCGTCTTTGCGGTTCTTGGGTATGCTTATTTCCCCCTCTCTCCTTCAGATCAGTCGCCATGTCTCTCTCGCTTCTGACTAGCGAAGAGTTGATCCCTCTCCCTCCAGCGTTCGTGCGCTCGGCACGACAGACCTCAACCCCGTTTCGGCTATCGGCAAGATCTCGCAGCTCGTCTTCGCCGTCATTCAGCCCGGCAACGTAGTTGCGAACCTCGTCGCAGGCGGCATCGCCGAAGCGGGCGCGCAACAGGCAGGCGACCTTATGCAGGATCTCAAGACTGGGTACTTGTGGGGTGCTAGCCCAAAGGCGCAATTCCAGGGTCAGGTGCGGATTTTCGCTTTATCCCGTTCAATGAGAAGAGACGCTGGATTTCGCTGTCGAACTCTGCAGATCATCGGCTCGTTCGCCTCCGTCTTCGTCTCAACGGCTGTCTATTGCCTCTATCGGCGCGTGTACGAGCTGCCGAGTACCAGCTTCCCCGTTCCCACTGCTGCAATCTGGTTCGTCCGCTTCCTTCTATCTCTCCCTTCTCCGCTTACCTGTCTTTCCTTTCACAGGCTCAATCTCGCCCGTCTCGTCAACCAAGGCGAGCTACCGCCTCGTAGCAAAGAAGCGATGCTCCTCTTCGGGGGACTGTTCGTCTTGCTAGCCGCTCTGAAGGCAATTGCGAAGGTCCGCAGCGAAAGAGGCGCCGACGAAGCCAAACGATTGGCCTGGACGAGCTGGATACCGTCGGGGTATGTCCTCCTTCTTTCCCCCAGATGCTCTCGCACACAAGCTTCGTGCTGACGATGCCGCTGGCATGCAGAATCGCTTTCTCCATCGGCTTCCTCAATACTCCTTCTTTCTCCCTCGCTCGCTTGATAGGCGGCATCGTCTCCCTCATCTACAGCTCGCGACGATCCACATCGGGCGGCGGCGCCTCGCACCTGGAGCATTTCGGGCTCGTCATCGTCGCTTCCGGCTTTGTGCTCGGGGAAGGATTGGCAAGCGTCGTTGGATTGTTAATGAAGAGCGCAGGGAGCGGCGGACCGGTTAGCTGTTGGGGCTGTGATGTGGGTGGGGGAGGGTATTGCGGAGGATGTTGAGAGCGTGAAGTAGACTTATGAATGGCATGTTGTAACTGCATTCTCCATATTTCCTGACCCTCCGAACGCAATTCGTACCAGCTGGAGAAAGATAGGAAGCAGCTTGTCGACTGTCTAAGTCGATTGCCTCCTCCATCATGGCCGACGTGACGCACTATGCGTCATGTCGGCCAATCTACATCTTCACCAGCCGTCTTCTTCCTCACTCAGATTCGCCCATCCCGCCCTGCGCTTCGCGGTCCGACGATGCTGTCCTAGCGAATGCTGCGCACACCCATACCCGTCTACATGAGGGTTGAACGTATCCGGTTCCTGCGGAACAGGTGAACGTTGCGAGGATCAGTACTCTGAGCCAGCAGGACTGAGAAAGAAAAGAAGACTATCGCGTAGACACACATGTTCTCGCATTCGCTGTACGAGATTCCGATGAAACGTCAGAATGGGTTCAATAGACGGCACAGACGGGTGGAAAAGGAGGACCAGACGCACCCTAAGCATGGAATATACATGAGCCAAAGCCAGGACCCAGTGCCTCCACACATCGTCTGCAGCAAGGTGGGGGTTACGAGCAGCATCAAACATCACGAACGATCCTGTGCCAGTATAACCGGCAATGTACTCCACCAGCTTTTCAAGTCGGATTGGGACGTCCTTCTTTACGTGTTTTGCGATGTCGATGAAGTCGTCCGGTGCGAGATGGATGGGAATTCGCGAATCGAACTGCAGATGTATGAGTCTCTTCACGTTGTATAGATCGGGCGGGATGTCGGGTTGAAGCGGCCAGTTGCGCGGATTGTTCCGCCGCTGCGCATCCACCTGTATGAGCACCCTAAGGATCTCGAACGCTGGTTTGAAGACTCGAAGATGGGGATGGCCCCGGCCTGGCGGCGATGCGACTTCCTCTGATACGTCTTGGATGGTACACATTTGGTGCATGAGAGGGTCGAGATTCGGATTATACGGCGAGGGATTATGAGCGAGGATTTCAGGCAGCTGTGGGCTGTTGATGTGTAAAGTGAGGGGGACATTAATGCAGTCGTCGGGGTGGCTGTAAAGCGGGCGAGTCAGTAAAGGATGAGGATGTGGATCCAGATAACAGAGCAGTCTCACCTCGACCCCGCGTCGGCGGGAACCGTGACGTAGACATGAGCTGGAGACGGCAGGAGTCGGTGGTCGAGCTGTAGGAACTATGGTCACCAACCGAGCTCCCAGCGCAAAGGAGGTGGTATTACTCACCGGAAAGGGAGCCGGTTCAAGATGGTCTCGTATCTGACAGCGTGCGACGTACGGATCAAGCTGTGTCTCCAAGTAGCATTCGAGTCTGTAGAAAGGGTAGGTCATGGCTGGACTCGAAGAAAAATGGAAGCCGGAACGACTAGACGAACCGTCTTATCTCTGACTTTGCGACCTCCTCTACGTTATTACCGTTTAAGCGCGACCTCCTGAGCGCATCTTGCGCCAGGCAGGCCGCAGCAAAGTCTCCACAGAAAACGAGCTGATACCGTTTGTTCAGTTGCTCATGCGCTTGTTGAGCTGCGCGTTGGACTTGGCTAACGGCACGATAAGCTTGATCGTATGTCACTGTAGTCATACTACTTGGCACCTGAGGTTGAGTGGCGGAGTGCGCGAGCGGCAGAGGCAGAATGTGTGCTGGTCTGCCAGTGGAGAAGGAGAGGGTGGAACTCGGTCGCGGTGTGAGGCAGATAGACGCGCTCGATAAGCCAGTACGCGGCGGAGGTGCAAATCCCGGCAAGGTGCAACTTGGTACAACGGAAGAGCTGCTGAAAGCACCGTTCCGCCAGACGTTCCGCGGGGGCAAACGGAAGCGTCACCGCCTCAGAGGCCTAGTTTTTCAAGGATACCGAGGCTGTCATACGCGAGATGGGCGCAGCGCATCTTGGAGAAGAGGTCGAGTCTGCAGCATATGCCGTGGCGGAGCGTTATTGTTCGGTTCACATTTGGTTATTGTGCTGGTCAGAATCAGATGGCGGGGGACGGTCCGAGGGTGTGTGCGGACCAGGCATGGCTGTGAAGAGCGACGTTAGCAGGCACTGCATCCGGCTCGGTGGCACATCGGGCGCGGTTCTGCAACGAGGGAACTTCGAACTTCGCTGGAGGATGATGGAATGATGGTCGGAAAGGACGAACTCAGAGCGTACGGCGCTTGAAAAGCCAGGTCGGGTATATCTGGTCGGCAGTATCGTGTCACAGGTCATCCGAGTACTGTCGGTATAGCGAGTAGAGGTGAAGGACCCGACAACGACTTCTCCCAACTTTCCATCGTCTGCCTTCCTGTACAGCACGCTTCGACTCTCTCGCTGCATAGTGCAAGCTTGAGCAATGTCTACTCTGGGTGAGTCACTCTGCGCTCGTTTCCTTCTATGTCCCGGCATGTGGCTGACATCGTCTCTCGTTTTCATCGCTCACTGGCAGTCGAGTGGTCAGTCCATATCCGTCCAAGCAAATCTACCTGAACACCCGCCCGTCGCTCGCGATTCTTATAGTGCTGCAGAAGCTGACTAGGAAACGTCGCGCAACAGTCCTATCTGCGCTTCTTTCGTGCGCGAGGTCGACATCAACCTTCATCTCGACTTTTGCTCCGGGCCCAGCACCTCCACTGCGCCAGCAGCGTGCACGCCGACTTCTCAGTCGGCAAGTTTCAACTACACAAGTACGCCGGCGAGCTCACAGGCCTCCGGAAAGGCCCATAGCGCGTCAAATGGACCGGCAAGCAAGAAGCGAAAGATCGTCAACAGCTCGAACACCACCGTCTCTTCCCCTTCTAGCTCTGCATCCTCGTCGAAGAGGCCGCGGGCTACGCCGACTCGGGCTTCCACCACATCCTCCCATCTCGAAGCCGCAAAGCCACTGGCAGAGCTCGTCCGCCCTCGAGTGCTCGAAGACTTCATCGGCCAGGAGCATCTCATTGGGGAGGGCGCCCTTCTGCGTAGCTTGATTGACGCGGACAAAGTCGGCTCATGCTTGTTCTGGGGACCACCGGTTCGTGTCTTTGCCTCGCCTTTTATTCCCGCTGTTTTTGACCGACAATGCTCTTGTAGGGCACCGGCAAGACCACCATTGCTCGAGTCATCGCTAAGACGACCTCTTCGGTTTTCAAAGAGATGTCAGCAACGAGCGCAACGACTGCCGACTTACGCGCCGTCTTTACAGAAGCTGAATCGGTGCTCAAATTGACCGGGCGAAAAACCCTTCTCTTCATCGACGAGATCCAACGCTTCAACAAGGCGCAGCAGGACGCTTTCCTTCCTGTGGTAGAAGCAGGAACCCTCAGTCTTATCGCTTCGACCACTGAAAACCCTTCGTTCCGAGTCAACACAGCCTTGCTGTCCCGATGTCGAGTATTCGTCCTCTACAAGCTCTCGACAGATGACCTCGTTCGAGTTCTCCTCCGCGCGCTTCGCCTTCTCTACAAGGATACGCACGACGAGCCACTGTCTTCCGCCTTCACCTCGCCTTCTGCCTCTTCGAAGTCCCCACCACACATCGCGACCACGCCCTCGGGAGGCGCTACTCTTCCCACATCGTCCGCTCCGTCCTCCTCTATACCTGAACCTACTGCATCTGCCGCATCTCTCGAAGGCTCCTTTACTACTAAGCCTGACCCTCTCGCGTCTGACCCAATATTAGCACATACCGGCGCACTCGACCTACCTCTCCTCCGGTTTCTCGCCGCCGCCGCCGACGGAGACGCCCGAGTCGCCCTCTCCTCTCTCGACCTTGCACTGTCGGCGATCAAGGCGACCCCTTCCGGCCAACCGCTCGACAAAGAAGAGCTCAAGCAAAGCCTACGAAAAGCTCATTTGCAGTACGACCGCAACGGCGAGAATCACTACGATACGATTAGCGCTTTGCACAAGTCGGTCAGGGGGAGCGATGCGAATGCTGCGCTGTATTGGTTGGCTCGGATGCTGGAGGGTGGGGAGGATCCGTTGTATGTGGCTAGGAGATGCGTTAGGATGGTAAACTTTCTTATGCCCTTATCGCCCTGCGCGGACTCATGTCTGTTTAACTCTACAGGCAAGCGAAGACGTTGGACTTGCCAACCCTCAGGCTCTGCCTCAAGCTCTCGCTGCATATCAAGCTACACAGCTGATCGGTATGCCAGAATGCGACGCAAGTCTCTTGTGCTCCATCTGCTGCTTCTCTCCTGACTTACCGATTTCGACATGCAGTGCATTCTCGCCCAATGCGTCGTCATGCTCGCCGAGTCGCCCAAGAGCGTTCGCACTTACAAAGCCTATGGCGCGGCGAAACATCTGGTGAAAGAGACGGAGAACTACCCTGTCCCGCTGCATATCCGGAATGCTCCGACGGGGTTGATGAAAAGCCTCGGGTATGGTAGGGGTTACCGGTTCGTTCCCGACTTTCCCCCTCTTGCGCCCGTCGGAAGGACTTGGCGCTAAGCTGGTTTGACCTCATTACCCCTCGGAAGGTACGAACCCGGCTACGCTCACCCAGTCTACCAACCTTTCATTCCGCCTGAGCTGATCGGCCAGACAAACTTTCTCAGAGGAGACACGTCGATTAAAGGGAAACTCGTGGACGAAGCGGCCTTGAGGGAATGGGAGTGGAAGAAACAGGGCGGAGCGAAATGGGAGGGAAGGGAGGAGATGGTGAGGAAGTTGAAGGAGTTGGAGGAGATGGATCGGGTTGAGGCAGAGGCGGAGGTGGTGAATAGCAGCGGCGGGAAGTCGAAGGTCAAGAACGAAGCCAAGGTGTAGCTTCACGACGAGCGGGATGGACTTAGGAATACTTGACCTTCCCAAACGAGCCTTCCTGAGCTTACTCGGTAATCTGCCGCGCTCAGCCGCACTTACGGCTCGAGAAGCCTGTCCTCGTCACACCAAACAACAGCGCAAGGGTGAATCTGCAAGACCTCCCCTGCTCGTATCCCCTACATCCTCGGAAAGACTACGCTTCTCTCTGCTTTCGACGCCCTCGGGATTCACTTTGGTTCGAGACGGAAGCTGGGAACGCGATTGATCAGGCCAACTAAGAAGGCAACAACAAAAAATGGACAATGTACGAGCGAAATACGAAATACGCATTGGGAGAATAAGTATAAACAGAGGAAAGACGAAAGAATGCGAGAATGATGGCGAGAGGAGCGGAGCCACCAGACCGGAGAGACAAAACTGTTACCCAACTCCGGAGAACCGAAACACAGAGACGCAGACGCAGACGCATGAGATCCTGAAGCACACTCACCGACACCCTCATCGACACCCACATCCGCCGGCCCACGCCGAACCCACCTGCGCGGACCCCATTTTGCGCCATCATCACACACCTTACCTCGCCATCCCGACCCAGCTGCTCCTCCATCCGGTCCACATCTCACCCACCGCCGCTGCAGCACCCGCAAACCCAAGGTCAGGCCTGACCTCCTCTGCCTCTGCCTGCTCACGAGGCCTAACAATCTCGGGGACGTCCTTGAGGTACTGAGAGTGGAAGTGATCGTAGTCGTCGTCTACGAGGGGAGAAGTGGGGACAGAGGCAAGTGCAGGAGCAGGGGCGGGGGACGGGGAGCGAAGGTAGTTGAGGATTGAAGAGACCGGTCGAGCGACGTAGGAAGCTCGGAGAGTCGAAGTCGAAGTCCAAGTCGTAGGAGGCGAGGAAGGAGGAAGAGTCGGCGGAGGAGGGGGAGGAGAAAGAGGACGACAGAAGAGAGAGAGATCCGATGGGGAGGTCGAGTAGTAGGCATCAAAACTGAAGGACGGGATGCCGTCGTCGTCGACGCCGCCTAGGCTGATGTCGCCATTTGACGGAGAAGCTGAGAGACTGACGTCGGGCGAGCTGCTGGTGTAGGGTGAGAGGTCGAACGTCGAGACCGAGGGAGAGCTCGTGAAGGGGGACGAAGGGAAGGCGTCCACCGGGCGAGCGATGGGGATGGCACCCGAGAAGGAAGGGGCGCGAGAGATAGTCGGCTTCGGGAACGAAGTGAGCGGCGGACCCTCGAGAGTAGGCGGAATCTGAGAGGCGTCGGCACCGGGACCGGGGCGGAAGAACTCAAGGACGTCGCCCTTGAATCTTTGGCCGAGCTTGAAGAGGGAGTTGTAGTAGTCCTTGTTGAGGTGTTGATCGTCGACGGCGCGAAGGTCGATGCGGGAAGGAGGCGGAGGAAGAGCTCCAAAGGCCGGAGCAACGGGACTGAACGAGGGAGTCGGCGCAGAAGACGCAGCGAGGGAAGAAAGGGGGCCATCGCCGGTGGGAATGTTGACCCGCGGAGGAGAGGGAGGGAGAGCATGGAAAGGCGGAACGACGTCAGGACGCGAGGGCACGGTCGTTGGAGGCACGGCGATGGTTGGCGCGCGGCGACGACCGGTCGTAAGGCTCGCTTGAGGCGCCGGGACGGTCGGAGCATTCACACGGGGCGGCGGGGGAGGAAGAGCGCCGAAAGTCGGAATGACAGGAGTCGTTGAGGGAGTGGTGGCAGGAGTCGAAGTAGCGGAAGAGGGGAAGCGACTCGCCAGGGAATGCAAGAAATGAGCCTTGCTAGGCTTTCGAGACGACTCATCGTCCGAGCCGAAGGTGGAGAAGACTGGTGAAGAAGATGGCGTTGTTGCTGGCGAAGAGGCGGGAGAGGCAGAGGGAGAGCCCGCAGTGTCCATAGACGACGTCGACGTTGACGACACATTACGGCCGAGCTTCAGGGGGCGCATGAAGGCAAGCTTCGACGGAGACTTGGGAAGAGGGGCAGGAGACGGTTTTCGCAACCATCTGGAAGGTGAATCGCCGTGAGACTCGGGTAGAACTAATATTGGTGGCGGCGGCGCCGGTGTGCGCCTTCCAGCCAGTAGCTTGAGGTCCTTGAGACGACGCCCATTCTCAGCGGGTTTGGCCGCCGGGGCTGCCGCCTTCTGCCCCTCCTCCTCCTCGAGTTTCGAATTTGCTTCCCGTTCCCGCTTCTTCGCAACCGCATCCAACTTCCACTGATGCCGTTGCTCGATACGTGCAGCACCGGTGCATACGAAGGATTCGCAGTCGCTGACCTCTTCTTCCTGTTTGCGGTCAAAAAGCAAAGGTCAGTCAACTGATCTCGATTTGGGAGGGAAACAAGCCAACACGTACGTCTTCGGACTCCTCTTTGGACTTGCCCTTGAGCGTCGTGACGAATGTCGAGAAGCCGGAGGCGAAACCCGACATGTCGGCTGAAGGAGAAGGGGAAGGCGCGAGGCGGCGGAAGGAAGGGGGTCAGGGGTCGCGAGGTCCGACGCGAGGTGATTCGAGCAGCGGGTCGAGCAGCGATGCCGCAGTGGCAGACCACGCACAATGGAGTGCACGAAGTGTGACGAAGCTGAGAGAAGGGAGCCTGGCATCGAGAGGTTGAGAACATGCCCGGCTGAAAAGCAAACTCCGAACGCTGTTCTCGTTCAACATGCTTGGCCGGGTTCGGAATTAGCGGCCAGCGGTCGTTTGACGAGGCACTGGGTTCTAGAAAGTCTGCACGGCCTCGCGCCGCGGGATGGCCTGAGTAGAAAAAAGGTTGAGAGCCGGATCTGCGCTCTGGATTTGATACAGCTCGGAGCCGAATTCATCTCGAGTACCCACTGGGACAGCAGTGTGGCTGCGAGAAGGCTTGAGGAAGGCGCGCGGTTAAACAGAACGTACCGGCGCCTGCGTAGCGGTGATCGACGTGTGTGCCGAAACTTGTGCGCATACCACTGTTCCGTCTGCACTGGGCGCCGCGCGATACCGAGTTGGAGAGCCCACATAACATAGCAGAGCGTAAGTGGAGCGAAGGGGGTGTTGAAGCAGGCGAACCGATTCTGGCGTGTAAAAACCGAGTTGGGCTAGTCCACTTCAGTTAGCCTAGAATGCTGAAACCCTCGACCCGAGTGATGGGAAAGAAACTGGTAGAGCAAGGGGGGAACACGCTGGCAAGCACGCCATCAACTGTGGTGATGGATAGGAAAACGGCGAAGGGAGAAAGTGCGAGGCGACGCCAACGGTGCAGGGGTGTCACTCACCGGAGCACGTCGGGAGAAACCGGCCTGCGGCTCTCCAAAATCGACCCGGCAACGTTAAGTGGGGGGTGACGAAAAATTCGACTTGCAATATCACCTCACTATGCTACACCACCACCTACCACCTTCGCCTGCAAGGCTCCGTCCTGCGTCTTTCCCCCCCTGCCCCGAGGTGCATGTTGCTGTGTTGATGAGGCATGTCGGACGCCGCAACCCCTCCCGTCCGAGGGTGACATGGACAGGTGGTCTATACTCTAGCGATAGAGTATTCTCAAAAGGCGGCCGTTGAGTCGTTCTGCGCCCGTTCAGGAAGCTACCGCGCTGTGAGATGTATAGTAGCGGGTAGCGCAGATGGAGCGGTGAATGATGAAGAAGAAAGAGAAGAAAGAAGCAAATCTCGCTTCTTCTACTCTGGAATCTACAGTAACCTCCTCCCCTGAACTAAGTATTCACCTCGCATCCTCTTACCGCATCATCACTTACTGGCCGCGCAAGATGCTTCGTACTGCTGGTTTGACCCACCGGATAGCACCTCGGGTGCTTCAGGCTAGCCGGCGTCTCCAGTCGACTCTTCCTCCTCCGCCTCCCGTTAACCCACAACCTCTACCCCCGCCCGCTTCCGCTACCAACCTTCCCCTCCCTCCGCCTGGTTCAGCCCCCGCAGCACCTGAGCCCACAGCACCACTCCCTCCAGCTCGCCCCGCATCCGCAGGACCGGGAGCTGGTTCCAGGTTGCGCAACTTGCTCCTCTCGTCCGCCTTCTTCATCGGAACCAGCGCCTTCCTCTTCTACGCCTATGACACTCGCGCAGGCATTCACCGGTGCGTCTCATACTCCTCCCCTTGCTTTCGCCCCGAGCTGATCATGGTTCGCCCGCCAGATGGTTCACTCTTCCTGCTTTCCTCGCCTTGACCCAGAACGATCCGGAAAAGGCTCACGAGCTCGCCGTCAAGGTTCTGGCAAGTGGCCTCGGTCCGGTAGACTGCGGGGTGGACGATGAGGTTCTGGCATTCGAGGTACTTCAGCCTTCGTTAGGGCCCTTTTCTCCCTTTTCCTCGGCACTGATGCTCCTCATTCTCCTTCCTGTCTAGCTATGGGGCAAGAAGTTCGACAACCCTGTCGGTATCGCGGCCGGCTTCGACAAGCACGCCGAAGCTATCGATGGGCTGTTCAAGCTCGGATTTGGTTACGTCGAGGTTGGAAGTATTACCCCGGAACCGCAAGTATGCTTGCTTTCCTTCCTGCCTTTCAGCCCGATCTCACTGTATACCTTTGTACAGCCCGGAAACCCCAAGCCTCGCCTGTTCCGCGTCCCCGAAACCGAATCCGTCGTCAACCGTTACGGCTTCAACTCGGAAGGCCATGTGACCGCTGTTGCCCGCCTTCGCGCTCGCGTGCGGAAATTTGTCCACGACTATGCCTCTATCCTCCCTGCCGAACTCTTCGCGTCGACTGCCTACGCCCACGATTCCGACCCCGTCTCTTCCTACCTCGCTTCTCCCGCTAGTGCCGGCGCTGCTCCGGCCGATGCCGTCGGTCTCCCCCGTTCCCTTGAGGAAGGTCGAGTTCTCGGTCTGAATCTCGGCAAGAACAAGGTCAGCGACCCTGACACGATTGAAGACTTCGTCAAAGGCATCGCTGCTCTTGGTCCTTACGCCGACGTCGTCGTTATCAACGTTTCGTCGCCCAACACGCCCGGCCTGCGTAATCTCCAACGCAAGGGCATGCTCTCCGAACTCCTCGAAGGGGTTGTGCAAGCCCGTAACCTCCTTCCCCTCACCGTCAAACCCCCCGTTCTCGTCAAAGTCGCCCCCGACCTCGACGACGAGCAGATCTCCGACATCGCTTTCGCCGCTACCTCCTCCGGCGTGGATGGTGTCATCGTCTCCAACACTACCATCTCCCGCCCCGCTTCGGCCGGTTCGAGCCCCGTCCTGAAGGAAACGGGCGGCCTCTCGGGACCTCCCGTCAAGCCCCTTGCCATTCGCGCTCTTTCTGCCCTGTACGAGCAGACGGACGGCAAGATTCCCCTTGTCGGGTGTGGCGGGATCTCGTCTGGACAGGACGCCCTCGACTATGCCAAGGCTGGTGCGAGTCTTGTGCAGCTTTACACTGGATTCGTGTACGGGGGGGTTGGACTGCCGCGGAAGATCAAGGATGAGCTGACGGAGCTTTTGAAGAAGGAAGGCAAGAGCTGGAAGGAGGTTATCGGTTCGGAAAGGGTGAAGAAGGTTGCTCCAGTACCGCAGCCGGCCCTTGCAGTCAAGGACAAGGCGGATGGATTGTCGGAGAAGCCCCAGCCGGCCACGCAGGAGGAGTTCGTTCGGAACCTGAACGAGGCTAAGGGTGAATTGGAGACGCTGCTGAAGGAGCTTGCCGAGGTCGAGAAGCTGCCGCCCACCGTTGGTGCTATTCCTCCCACTGCCGCTCCCACTGCCGGAATCCCTACGCCCGAGCCCGTTGCCGTTCCTGCCCCTGTCGCCGAGTCCCTCCCTCCCTCGACCGCCGCCTCATCTCCCCTCTCTACTCCGTCTTCCGCACCTTCTGCCACCCCCGCTCAACCCCTATCCGCCCCCACTCCTCCGATCGTAGCTACCGCTCCTCCCTCCGTCACCTCCGCCTTCCCCTCCACTGCCCCTGCCCCTGCCCCATCCTCTTCCTCTTCCTCTTCGACTCCTCCAATCGTCGCCACCGCCCCTCCCCCCAAACTCGAAGAAACCCCCGTCGGCCAATCCGTTCCCGCGTTGTTGAGCGTCGATGCTATTGCCGAGTTGCTGGATCCTGCTGCGGCGCAGGTTGGGGCTGGCGTGGCACCTACTAAGGAGAAGATCGAGGCCGAGAAGATTCAGAAGGAAGATAAGAAGAAGTGGGTTTGAGAGGTCAATGGCTGTAGTTGGGGGGGAGGGCGGGGAAAGGCGTAAAAGTAGAAGTGCATTGAGTTCACTCACCCACGGGGGCTTGGGCGAGCCTACCTACTGAGTCCGGCCTTCGCATGTGTTCCGCACTTCCCTACCGCCTGCGTACTTCTTAGCGCTGCGTGGTGCTCTCCCTCGAGGATATACAGTTGATATGAAGGATCTTCCTGTGCGTCTGCGCTTCCCCTGGGCCGGTCGCTCGACTTCAACTGATTGCCTCTTTTCACCTTTTTTCGCAGGGGTCGCTGGCTCTCGACCCTGATTGTGAAAGACGCGCCGCTGGTGTACTCGCGATCTCTGCAGAACTGCTCCTGCGGTGCCAAGGGAGAACGAGCCTTCCACTCTGCGCTCCTTCCCGTGTCCGGCGGCTGTCTTTCTGACCCCTCAAGTCCTTCTTTGCTATCCTGACCCGATCGGTTCCCTCACACGTTCGTATCGCATGATGGTCCATCGCGACGAGCGTTCATGCGCCGGCAAGCCTATGCATACCCTACCTTCACCGTGTGTCTTTCCTTCCCTTGTGTCCGCTCTCCAGCCGCCAGCGACCCCCTTCACACCCTTTTCTCTTATCATTGACAGGTTCGTCGCATTCTGCTCACTCGACGACTTTGAGCTTGATGTCTTCGCAGATGGGCGCGAGCATGCAGGCGAAGACGCCTGCGTACTTTTCGTCGTCGCCCGAGGTAGGGTGTTGGAGGTTGGCGAGCTGAGGGAAGGAGCCGTACTTGTTGCTACTGGCGGAAGGGACGCTCTCGACCATAGTGGCGGGAGACGAAGCTGAGGAGGTCGCAGGGGAGGCGAAGAGGGAGGACAGTGGGGAAGACCTGATGGAGGATGAGGCAGGCTAGTAGGAGTTAGGTGCGAGCGGAGGAGTCGAACCTTGCTGGTTGAGCCGACGACGGCGAGCGTCGGCGTGGCCGGGATTGGCGTACAGCGGCGGTTGAAGGGTTCCACGCTGGACGAAGGGCGTGGTTGTCGATGGGCTGGTTACCGTTGCTGATGGGAGCAGTGGCTTCCTTGGCGTTGACGAGAGAAGAAAGAGGAGTGTCGCCCATCTCGAGACGGCGAGCGCTTTCCGCAGTGATGGTTGCAGGGTTACGGAGAGGACGAGAGGCGGGGATGCGCGGACCTTCGACGACTTGACGGACGGGAACCAGAGCTTGGCGCGTCGAGCATGCGAGCGACTTCCGCGGTGACCTTCGAGGTGGGGAAATAGACCTTGCTGACTTGGGCGATGACCTTGGCGATGCTGTTGCGCTTGTCCGACAAAGCGAGGACGGTAGTTATGATGCTGGTAGCTCCGGGAGCGAGGAAAAGGCGACTGTTGCGCGACTGTCAAGAAGTGATTGAGAAGGTCCGCCATGGGGTTTAGCGCGCATGGAAGGGATGGGAACTTACGAGCCTGGTTTTGAGGCCTACAGCGAAGGCCTTGGTAGTGTGAGCGTGAGTGGGGAGGGTAGCAGCGTCGGACATGGTGTGGTCAGGAGTGAAGACTCGAGTGAGGTGGTGAAGAAGCGGGGAGGAAGGAAGAGAAACAGCGGTACAGGCCGAGGGCGCCTCTTATACCCCCTCCAATGTTGCTACTAGGGGTAGAAGACAACGCGACGCGCATCCTCGATGGGAGGAGACTGAAGCGGCGCAAGCTGAAACCGGATAGAAAGGAAATCGACCTCGAACCCATCACCGCTTGCTCTCACGCCCTGACCCTGCTCGTCATGCACGCCCGGGGTGCTCAAGGCCTTCTGAGCACCAGCAGCGGGCAGTAAGGACCGGCACAGACAGCCGAGAGTGCGCACGAGGCAACGCAGCCTTCCTCGGCGGTTGAAAGACGATCTACTTCTGCTTTCTCCCTCTCTGCTGAGTGCATGCTGGTGCTCAGCGCTTCTTGAATGGTAGTCAAGGCGCAGCGGAAAGTACCTGGGGTCTGTTTGCGGATTGGGTTGATTGCATTCCGAGCGCCACTCCAACTCGGCTGTCGCGTTCTCCGTTTTGATTCGTCCTGACACCTCCTTGCTTACGTAGCTCTCGAGCGTACACCTGGTATCAACCGTGTCACGCGTCCAAGAGGAGGCCTACCCTCCCTCCCTTCCTCTCTCTCTTCCATTTCACTCTCCTCGCCGTGCATCAACCTTGCGATTTTCTCAGCAACTACATGCCTGGCTTCACTCTCTTCAGCAGCCTCGTCAACGCGGTCAGGAGGGCCTCTCTTCCTAAAAGCCATTCCCCGAACAAGCTGTATAGCGTGCGTTCTCCTTCCGTCTTCCCCTTGCGCAACTCGCCAGCTGACCTTTTTCCCTCCTCCTCTCCTCGGCAGTCCAAAAGAAAGCGCCTCTCAACTTCGAGTATCGACTCCTTTGGCCCCTCGGACGCTCAGGTCCTCGTTCACAACTACGAAGCTGACCTCAAGCAAGAAGAAGCTGCCGCCCTCGCGATGGAACAAGCCAGGGCCAACGAATGGGCTCAGCGGACTTCCCTTTCGGTTCGAACCATCGATCAGACTACTACGTACATGGGGTCTGAGGCGCAAAAGAGCCGGGAACGCCGTCGTGGCTTGAGACCTCTTCAGATGGTATGCGCGTTTGGTCTCATTCTTCCATTACCAGACCCTGGCAGACCTATATATGTACGCAGGCGTCTACCAGTACCTCCATCACGACTGCTGCATCCTGCCGCATGTCCGTCCACCCTGCCCGTGACCCTTCCCTCCGCCCCTTCATTCCGAGCCGCGCCTCGTCCGACTCCACCCTCTCCTCCCTTTCTTCCTCCTCTTCGACTTCGTCTTCTACATCCGCATCTTCAGCGTCTACCACCCCTACTGTCCCCTCGCCGCTCGGCGTCGACGACCTCCTCGCCAAAATCGCTCGCCTCGAAAAAAGCTTGGTTGAGCAAATCCACCCCGAGGTGATCTGAGTCTTCGAGAAGCATTCTATGACTTGCGTCGAGAAGATCAAGCAGCTCGACGAAAGCTGCGTGGGCGAGGCCTGAAGGGGAGAAGTCGGAAGAAAGGCTTAGAAGGTTGTACGATATCTTTATCTTGTAGATGGCGTTCTTGCTGTTGTCATCTGTGCTATGCATACCTCAATTCAGCTCCTCGAAGTGTCAATAGAGAGACGGGAGTGCCGTATACCTTCGCAGCAAAGCCCGTCGCGGTGGAGAGGGGAACAAGGGCGTCGAGAGGAAAGAATGCCGAAAGCAACAGTTGAGAATGCCACCAAATGGAACGGCTTAGTATCCCCACCTGTACAAACGCCAGAAAAAGCGGTCCGGACTGTCTCTCGGCGGCCATAAGAGAGAGGCTCACTTCTTCCCTTTCATTCTCACCACGTAAGCTGCACTACCGAACCTTCATCCACCTTCCACCACAATACACGCAGCACGTTGCCGCTTTCAGCACCTCGTTGATAACCCCTGCATCTGGTATCTGCAGCAAAGCTTTGCGTTCGCAGGCTGTGCAAGTCCTCACTTTGACGGTGGAGACGAGGGCTAGGGTGATTGAGCAACGCTCTGCAAAGTGAAGGGAGGCGAAGGGTGTGAGCACAGTGCACAAGAGATGACCGGACGGAGCGGGAAGTTCGACGAGGAGAAGGGCGTACCCCATTGATGACCTTCGACGCATCGAGCAAACCGCACGCTATCGAGCGGCACAACCGCTTTGCAGGCCGGACAAGTCTCGTCGGTGTGTTCGTATGCCTCACGAAGCGTGTCTGGCGGGAGTACATCTTGCTCGGAAGGAATGTCGAGATCGGTTGCTGGCAGGAGTGAGGCTGAGGAGAGTAGTAGGCGGGAATGCAGTGATTTCTCCGATTCTGCGGCAGATCCGGATAGTGAGTCAGGCGACGTGTCAGGTGAAGAGTCAGTGAGAAAGAAGTGCAAAACGAACCGCTGAGCGGGATAGTACCGATTATGGTAGCTATTCGAGACAGGACTTCCTTAATGAGCTGACGAGCGAGGCTAATATGCGTGACGAGGGTCGCATGCCGGTGACTTTCCGGTACATGCTGCTGATTCTGTTGTTGTGGTGAGTGAAGGGTCGCGCAATCAGCTTGAATTCCTCGAAAAAAGCTGACAATGGTTCGCACCGCGAGCAATCTTGCGATAACCTCCTTTACCCTCAAACCTTCTAGCCCCTTTTCCCCGAAAAGCGCCGTCATGAGCTGCTCGGTGAGAGAGCTCTTCGTGTCGCCAACAGGCGGGGAAGGCGGTAGCGGAAGGCTTTGAAGATATTCGAGCAGACCGTCGAGCAAGGTGACATCGGAGACATGATTGACGAGGTGGTTGAGCAGAGGTTGTAGCCGCGAAAGGGGTAGCTGCACGCGAGCTGACCAATGAAACCGGGAGATCAGCGAGCCCGATGACAGAAGAATACTGAAGAAGCCGGGACGCACCGTTTAGGGGCGAACCAATCGTGTCCGACAACTCTTTTGTAGTCTCCTGTGATGTCGATGCAATAGTCGCTAGGTTGGCGATCGTGAAATAGGTCCTCGTCCCCGTAGCCGTCCGCTGCGAGAATGAGCCCGGTCGCTCCGTTCTTTATGCGTAGAAAAGCGGTCACTCTCGGCGGGCAGGCGGGACAAGTGGACGGTACGCACTCGAAGATGTATGCCACATCCAGCTGCTCTTTCCCACTCTCGAGACCGACAAAGCCAAGCAACTTCGCCCCCTCCTTCCTCGTCACCTTCCCGCTTGCTTCGGTGGCGAAGCGGTCTTTCCTCATCCTTGAACGACCGAGAACAGTGTCGAAAAGCTTGCGCGACGTGGCGGTTAGGCTATCAGACTCCGTTGGTGCCAGGGTGGGAGACGGGTCGAGCGAAATGAGGTGGAATGAAGCCGAGGAGAGCGAGACGAGGAGGGCATTGCGGGCTGAAAGATACTGGAGGCCTGTCACAACCCCGCGTCAGCCCAAACAGGAGGTCAGTAGCGATGGAAGTATGTGGTAGCGTACCACTGCAAGGCGCCCAAGCCGTAGCTCCCATCCAATCCTCCGCGCCCTCTGTTCGAAGCTCGACCTCGTGCGTTCTTCCCGCTTTCCAACCGCCTTCAGTTTCGACGTCGTGGATAAGGTCGAGCACTTCGACCGTTCCTAACTTGGAGATGGCAAGCTGGCGCTATGTGATGGCAATCGAAAATGAAGATGAGAAGGTCACAAGGGGATAAGAGGAAAGCGTGGAATGTACCGTTGTTCCCCGCTCGATCCAGCAGAGCTGCGTTGCACCCCGCTTGTCCGCATCTGTCAGCAGTACCGTAGTTGACACCGTGATCTGCGGTTTGCCGCCCGTGGGAATAATCTGCGAGACCTGAACGCTCCATACCCGGCCGTCTGCATCGGCGAGAGCAAGGAGGGCTGACACTTCGAACGATTGCTCTGGGAGGGATAGTGGGATAAGTATACACTACGAGAGCTCGGGGACGCCTGCGCACCTGTAGAGAAAGTCGACCTTGAGGACCAGGACATTACGTTGATCCAGCTGGCTTCGCCCGCAGGACGAAAGCGGCAGTGAAGTTCCATGGAGCAGTCGGAGTGGTAGCTGATGACAGGGCGATGTGAGTAATCTTGAGTATACCTAGGTAGGCTGCTGCGTACCGCCAAAGCGATACCTCGCCGCTTCGGTGACCCAACGCAAGGAGGGAGTAGTCACCTATCAATTCAGGCACACCAGGGGACCATGCGAGAGCTTCGCAGCAAGAGAGATGTCAGTGATGCAATATGAGTGGAAAGCACATGGCAGCGCACCGGAAGTCTGGCATCGCCTGATCGAAGCGACCGCTTCTCGTCGCGCATGCGGAGTCTGTTCATCGTGTTTCTGGCCATCTGCAATGCACGGAGTCAGAAAGGGACAAAGCAGAAACAGCGCACTCCGCGCACCGTCGGGTACGGTTCGTTTGACCAGTTCGGCAGTAAGATCATAAACCTGCACAGAACAACAAGATCAGTAGGTTGCGCACTATTGGAGACAGGGTCGCTTACTTCGTTCCACTCGCCCTTGTGCGCATCTTTTTCGGGCGCGAAGAGTAGAACTTCGGCGTTTGTTGTGAGCGTAGCAAGGACGCAGCTGTCCCGGATCAAAAAGTGGGCTCGGGCACGGAGGTCAGAGCACAAGTGTACTTACCCGCCCAGGCTCGAAAGGCCGGAGGGAGACCACGACGCTGCACGCCACCAGGGTTCCACCGCACCAGGCACAACCAGCTCATACTCTGCGGAGCAGTACGCATAGATAGTCAGCGTGCAGCTATTTCCACCCAGTTAAAGATACGCACCATCTACCCACTGCGACCACTTGACGCAATTCTTCTTCTCGACGGGGATGACTGTACGAAGCAGCGGCAACTCTACCCTTTCTCGATCTTTCCCCTTGGGAGCTGCCGATTCTTTCTGTTTGCCCTTTCCCTTTGCCTGCGGCAGAGGCGCGGGTGCGCTGGTTCCGGTGGTCGGAGCTGCATTGGAAAAGCCGAGTGCGGGTGTCTGCAACATGAAGGATGAGCTCGCGAGGGCGCATGAGGTTGTAGCGAAATGAACGGACGAGGAGGTTGATTTCGCCTCGTGTCACGATAGCATACTGGCCATCGCTTGAGAGTGTAAGAGCTGAAGGTGAAGGTGCCAAGGGCGCGTATGGTAGGCTGGATGTGCCGTACAGGACTGGGTTGGCTGCCATTTGATGAGGTTGGAGGCGTGGGAACAAGGTCGAGCTGTGCGTGCGCTGGACGGGCTACCGAGGGAGTGACTGATCTTACGATAGCTCTCGCTAAGTAGCCGACTTCAACTGAGTTGATCGACAGAAGTGATCTCGGCGAGAATCCATCTCAAGGGTATTTGGACAGGGGGAAGTCAAACAATTGCCCGAAGCCGACTTTTCAATTTCCCCGAAGCCTCTTGCTCCTCAATCTCATCCTCGATCGTACCGTAGACAAGTCATAGCTACTCCCAGACCCCGCTGCTCTACCCACGTACCCTACGCAGCCACGCCCAAGCTCATTCCGTCTACCTCCTCGTCGCACACTCTCCCCCACCACACCGAAGATACCCGCCATGTCAAACGCTCCCATCAAGGTTAGCCTATCTATCGAGCCCTGGAGAGCACATTCGCTGACGATGATCCTCTCAGGTTGCCATCGTCGGCGTCGGAATGAGCACCACCGGTTCGTTCCCTCCCGCGGTTTACCTGCTATGCCTTGCCTGCGTGATCGCTAACCCTTTGAGCCCGTCTAGTCTTTCATGCGCCGTTCATCCTTTCCATGCCCGATAAATTCGCACTCAGGGTCATTGTCGAACGCTCGGCGACCGCAGACAAGAGTGTGGCTCGCGACCGCTACCCTGGCGTAAAGGTTGTCAACTCGCTCGATGAGGCGCTCAAGGAGGACATCGACGTCGTCTGGATCCTGTCCATCAACGAGACGCACTACGACTTCGCCAAGGTGTGTTTTGCCGCCGACATCTCGCTTGTCCCCCTAGCTCTGGTTCTGCCCTTCCCAGTCGGAACTGATTTTGTACTGTCCCACGCAGACTGTACTGACCGCTGGGAAACATGCCATCGTCGAGAAGCCCATCACCTCCACATCCGCCGAAGCTCTCGAGCTTGCCGCCCTTGCAAAGGAGAAGAACCTCGTCTTGGCCGTGTACCAAAACCGTCGGTGGGACGCCGACTACCTCACCGTCAAGAAGCTTATGAAGGAAGGCGCGTTCGGAGAGCTGAGCGAGTTCAACAGCCACTTCGACAGGTACAAGAATGTGCCAAATGCCAAAGTTTGGAAGGAAGCGCCGGTTCCAGGTGCTGGTGCCGCCTACGACCTTGGATCTCACCTGGTCCGCGCACTTGCTGCTCAACCATCAAAACGAGGCGTATTGACTCCGCCTTACATTTCGCAGATTGATCAGATTCTCGACCTCTTCGGCCCTCCCAAGAGCGTCACCGGTATCCTGCGCAACTCTCGCCTCCTCAACTCGTCTGACGTGCCCGACTCATTCCTCGTTCACCGTGCGTGCTCTCCGCTGTCTTTCATGGTGGCTGTCACTTAGCCTATCTCGCCCTTGCAGTCCACTACGATCCTACCGATCAGCCTGGACGCAAGCTTCCTCTCGAAGCCATCGCTCGCGGTTCTATCTTGAGTCTCTTAGCACCGCAACAGCGATTCATCATCAAGGGTCTGTCGACGTTCCGCTCCCTACAGTTTTGTCTCTGGGTATTCGTGTCGTGGCTCACGCTTTTCTGCCTAACGCGTTCGGTTCCTCCGGAACAGGCACAACCGCATCCTACCTCAAGCACAGCGTCGATGTACAGGAACAGCAGCTAGTCGCGGGCGGTGCAGATGCGATCAACCAGCCGGACTTCGCTGTCGAGCCGGAGAGCGCTGCAGGCGTTCTGTACCGATTGGATGGCGGCGGTAAAGGGGAAACGTCCGTTCAGATTTCTCCATCGTTTTTCTTCAACGTCACGTAGGTAAAGCTGACAGAAATCTATCCGCAGGGTTATCTCCGAAAAGGGAGCATACAGTAAATGGTTCGAAAACGTCGCCGAGGTAAACCTTCCTATGTCCCCGCCCCTTTCCTCGTTGCAGCCACCCCCCCTTGGCAGCGCACCCCAACAGGCTCGCTGACTTCATTGCGGCCCCCAGGCCCTCCTCGCCAAAGATCCCTCCAAGCTGATCGTCAAGCCCGAACAAGCCGCTCTTACCATCCGAATCATCGAACTCGCCGAACAATCCTCAAAGGAAGGTCGCACCATCGCCCTCTGAGAACCGTTAGCTCGTTTCCTGGCTCGCTTGTGAATATCGGATAGACCACCAAGACGGCGACAGGTAGAAGATGATAAAGCCTTAATATAGGCGAGTAGATTTTAGATGAGCCTGCAAAACAAAGTCGTGACATGTGCTACTGACAGAGACAAGGACAGCGGGCGGTGATAGAGAGCATGAACGCCAGGAGGGGAAGGAAGCATGCTACGAATGGCAAGAATGGGTGCAAAGGGAAAAATGCAAGTTTGACCAGGAGACAACGCAGAGAGAAGAAAATGAAAGAAAACCCCACGAAGAAACGGCACCAAGCAAGATCACTCAATCGACTCCAAGCCCTTAGCCTCCGCTTCCTGCCCATCAACCCTAATCTCGCTCACCGGTCCCTCCTCCAACGCCTCCGACGACCTGAACGGCACTTCCTCCGACCACGGCGCCTCAGGTGCGAACGTATCCCGATGGTTCACGGGTCCCGAGCTGAGCCACTCGTCGATATCGTCGAGGTCAGCCCTGGGTGAAGGAGGGTTGGGTTGATCCGAGTCTGGAGGGGACGCGAGTTGGTTCGTCGAAGGGGCCGAGAACATGCCGGTGAATCCTCCAGTTCCACCTCCGACGCTGCTACTCGTGCTACCGATTCCAGAGAACGCCCCGGGAAGACGAGCTTCATCATCCGTTCCGTTGAAGAGGTCTTCGTCCTCATCGGAATGGGGAGCATGCTGCGGGCGGTCGAGCGAAGAAATGGAGGCCGAGAGGTTGTCCCTCGAGGCGAGGGGAGAAATCTGGGCAGACGCGGGGGCGGAGCCAACGGCTGAGGCAGCGCGGGAAGCGACGGCGGATTCTACGAGTTCGCGGGATTTGGTACCGCCGATGGGGCGAGCGGTGCGGCGGCGGTAGAAGAGAAGGTAGGCGGCAGAAGAGGGCACGCGGTCGGGAGAGATCTCGGTGACTCGCGACTGTAGCGGGAAGAAGAACAGTGTCAGCGGCGAGGGGATCTTGAAGGCAAAAAGGAAAGAGACGCACATCATCGAAATCGTACCACTTGGCATTTTCCGGGTTTTTCGCAAATGCCGTGTAATGCCCTCCACCCAATCCACCAAAGTGATTCGACACAGCATAACAATCATAAACAAGCGTGTCGGGCTCGTCCACGATCGGCGTCTCTCCGCCTTCCGCCGCCTTCTGCCTCAACCTCTTCTCCACCCTATCCCCTTCGACAAACGGCTCGAGATCCAATCCTTCAAGAGGGAAATCGACAAAGTCGTCCAACTTGTCCCTCGAGTACCTCCCGCTCGAAAAGCGCTTCAGAGCAATGACGACCACGTCCGGGACCTTCCACAACTCGACCTTCTTGGTCGCCTGCTTGTGCTCCGTACACGACGAGCAGTACCACATGTCATCTTCTCCCAACCGCTCTTCCTTGGTGAACTCGGTCAGGCAGTCTTGAAGGGTGATGGTCTTCTTCGCGCCCTTCTTTTCCCGCTTGGCGAGAATGGCGGGGTCGACGATAGACTCGCACGCGTTCCACTTGTTGTCTTCGGAGTTGAAGAAGTAGTCGTACGCTGGACGGTCCCAGGTAGAGATCAGCCACTGGCCGGTCTTGAATATTGGAAGCGGCGGAGAGTCGACGGGCGAAGCTAGAGATGCGGTAGCGGTAGGCGGGACGTCGGCCTTCTCTCCGTCCTTGACCTCGTCGACAGCCCCACTAGCCCCCGGCGAGAACATATCGACATCTTCCTCTTCCGCCTTCGCTTTCTCCAACGCCTGCTTCCTCTCAAACTCAGCAGATTTCCTCAAACTCGCCTTCCTCTCCTCGATAGTTTGCGTCAATTCGCCAAAGTCGACCTTGAGCGGCATTCGACCGTTAGGGTCGGGGCGTCTGACGATTTCGAGGCGGAAGGGAGCGCTACGACGGGGTCGAGGAGGAGATGGCGGAGCGGAAGGTGCGGAGGAGGCCTCGGCGGCCACGTCGGCGGAAGGACCACTGGCGAATGGCTCGCGGACGGCGGGAGCGGCGGGCGCGGACGGGTCGACATCCATCGCGGCGGCTGCCGGTGGAGAGGGTGCACTGGAAGGAGCAGCGGAGTCGGCAAAAACGGAAGAAGGCGCAGTCGAAAAGGCTTGCTCGGAAGAAGAAGTCGACGATCCGGCGACGACGCGCGCTGGCTCTTGGTTGTCCATCTGCGGCGGAGCTAGCTCGACTGGAGCATCCTCGTCCATCTCCGCAATCCACGCCTCGATCGTCTCGAGCAGCTCGTCGCCCTTCTTCGTCACCCTCGCGTACTGCGTCGCAACCTTCCTCAAGGCAGCTTTTTCGTCGCAAGCCTCTTCCTTCGTCAAGGTTACGATGAAAGGACTGCCGAAGAGATCACCATCGTCGCGTCGCGTGCCGAAGATAGCTCGTGATGATGATGCAGAAGGAGGTGCGGCGTGGTGACGGTGGCCAACAACAAGGTGGACTGCTCCATCAGCAGCAGGCTCGATAGGCGGGAGCTTCTTGAAGAATTGGTTGCGGGGGCGAGGCTGAGGGTAGTGCACGGTGGACTCGTAGAATATGAGCTTGTCATTGTTCTGAACGTCGGTAATGGGCTCGTCGTCGTGCCATTCTTTCCAGAACTTGTGGCTGAATTCTTCGGTAACGATGAGCTAAGCCAGATTAGACCGTCAGAACCAGGAATACGAAAGAAGGTTAGATGGGCAGACCTTTTTCGGGTCGATCTGCACAAAGCCGCCGACGAGGGCTTTCAGGGTCTTGATGGAACCGGATTTCGGGACCTCGAGTTCGACCTACGGAAAAGTCGTCAGTGGAGCCACAGGAAGACAAGCAGCGAAGACTGACAGAGAGCACCGGCCTCTTCGGATCGACCGGTACGACGTAGACGGTGCCGCTCCATTTCTTGGTGACAGGCAGGTTCGTTGTAACATACATGAAGGGGTCGAAGGTGATCGAAACCTACATGTCGAAGGGGAGAAGCTGTGAGCCTGTGTACGCTCGCAGAAGAGAAGGAGACGGAGAATAAGCCCACCTTCTCGCAATCCGGACACACCACCGTCGACCTATACTGCCCTTGAAACAAATCAACGATAACCGAATCATTCCGACTCCTATACTGCTCCCAACAAGTCCTCGCCAACTCAACCAACTCCTTATCCCCTCCACCCGCCCAATCCGGCGCTTCAGTCGCCGGTTTCTTCTTGATCCTGTTCAGGTCTTCGTGCGTTCCGTCGAGAAGAAATGCGAGGAGTTCCTGCGAGTCTTGTTGACCGTAGCCGGAGAACTGAGGCGCAAACTTGGAGAGGGCTTGTTTGAATTCGCGGGGGGCGACGGAGGAACCTGAGGAAGCCCAGAGACGCTCGAGGAGGGCACCGAAGGCGATGGCGACGGCGCCGCCCATGCCGAGGGGGTTGTCCTTGTTCAGCTCGTTGTGGTAGACGCCGGCTATGCAGGAGGTAAGCCATGGCGGGAAGTGCAATCGATAGTTGTGTAAAGGTGGGAGTAAGAGGAGAGGAAGTCAGTGAGTAGTGTAAGGACCTATATAGCATCAAACGAAGGGCAAGCTTACAAAGGAAGTACTCCTGCAGCTCCTTCGTATTGCTCATGCACTGAATCGCCGAGTTCATGAAGCAGGTACTGGCGGAAAAAAGGTCAGTCAGTCTGAACAATTGACAGGGGCCGCGAGGAGGCACCGTCGAAAACAATAGGCAGACACACTTTCCCAGATTGCTCAACCCGGTCAACCCCCTCTGTCCCTTCTGACCTCCACCCAATCCCAGCGCTTGCGCCTTACTCCTCGTCAGCGCCCCCGTCAAACTATTCACAAACCCGCCTTCCTTCTTCCCCTCCTCCTTCTTCTCCTTCTTCGCGCCACTCGAAGAGATATGCAGCGCTGTTGACCAGCCCCCAGCGAACAAACCTTTCTTCTTTCCTTCCTTGGCTGCTTCTCCCCCTTCTAACGCTGGCAGAGCCGCCGCATCCCCTTGTGGCACATCAGCAAGCGCAAGCGCAGCCCGCAAAGCCTCCTCGTCGACAATCCAATTCCCGAGCTTGTCCTGCTGTTCCACCGCCAACCTCGTCTCCGGATCGGTGAGCAAGGCATCCGCGAGGGAGGCGTTGCTCGAAGGGGGAGTAACAAGCTCGACCCCCGACTCGCGGAGCTTGTCGTCAAACACCCAGGCGGGTCCTTCTTGGGCTGAGACTGCGTCACCTACGGGGGGAAGCCTCCAGAGCCGAGTGGGGCGGGTGAGCTCGAAAGAAGTGGAGGCGAAGGTGAGGAGGTCAGAGAATGCAACGGCGGAAGAAAGGGCGGTCTGAGGTGCGCGATCGAGAGTGGGAAGGGGAGTAGATGAGGCAGATGAGGACGGAACCAGGAGGAAGAATTGGAAGGTGGGAGGGTAGAATTCGATGGATTCGGAGCCGAGGCCAGCGGTGGCAAGGACGGTGCGCTCGAGCTCGTGTGAAGGGTTGGCAAGGCCGTACCTATATAGCATCGAGTAACTGTTAAGCTTGGCTGCTTTGGGAAAGGTGTGGAAGCGAGATAACCTACCATTCCTTAAGCATACCCCAAGCCTGCGCCGGTACGAGCTCTACATCCACGCCATCCTGCACAGGCGGCATCCTCCGCAACTGTCCATCCTGACCAAGCACCGCAGCGTTGTCAATCGGCCCCACCTCTTCCGGCAGCAATCCCGTGTCTTCTTCCTTACTGTCCTGCACCCCGCTGCATGCGACCTGCCACCTCCTGTACCAAGCCCTTGATACTAGGTACCACACATCGCCCTCTTCGAGCGGTGAGCGCTTGAGGTCGTTGATTACGGCGAGTTGCGAGTCCGGAGCAGGTCCATTGTAGCCGCTGGCCGTCCCCTGAAAGTCGGGCAGCTCGTCACCGTCTGCGTCCTGGAGTTGTTCGTAGGCGGGTGGCGAGTCTGCGAGTAGGTCGGGAGCGGTGAGAGTGAGGTCGGGGTCGTTGTCCTGTCCGGCGTCCGAAGGAGTCGAGGCGATGTTGAGCCTAGATGCGCCGATGGACCCTTCGTGGTCAGACTCGTCGTTTGGCATTTGGTCTTCCGAGTTTGCTCGTTTTAGTGGAGTCGAGGGAGGAGCAGGGGAGGAGAGAGGACGCTTTGACAAGCGGGTTGGGGAGGCAGAGGTGGGGGTTGAGGGTCTGCTAGGGCTCATGCAGGTGGTTCGATAGACTGTAGTGGTCAGGTGAGCATGCAATCAGCGCAGAAAACGAGAGAAGGGAAAGATGAAAATGATCAACTTCTAAATACTGACGACAACGTCTCGAACAACCTGACAAGGCTACAGATACGCTGATCAGGTTCATACCCGCTTACTGAGCTGTCATATACCCACACTTGAGCTTCTCCTTGCCGTCGACGTCGTTCTCAACTTCCCCACCTTCAACCGTCTCGTGTACCTCGTTGTAGGCTCACCAGCGGGCGTAATGGACCAGATAGACATTCCGCCAGTCACAAAAGCATACCTTATGTATGTCCACCTGTCCTCGTTCTGACCCTTGTGAGCTGACCTTTTCCTCCTTGGCTCCTTCGACTTGACAGCGCAGCAGTGGGTACCTCGGTGGCCGTAGTACGTCCTTCCTACGCTGCTCAGGCGAATCCATCCGACTAAGACCAAATACTTGACGCAGCAATGTAACTTTGTCACCCCACTGCAACTTTTCTTCACCTGGAGAAGCGCAATCGAAAATGGTCAGGTGCGTCTTGACCCTCTGTTGCTCGGGCGAGCAAAGACCTTTGCAGCCAAGGCCGACAATGTTTTGTGCCATAACCTTGCGTGTGTAGGTCTGGCGTTTAGCGACCTGCTTCCTTTATTGGGGTCCGCTCAGCCTCGACTTCTTTTTCCACCTCTTCTTCTTGTCAGTCCCTCCATTCCTCGCTGGCTCACCACGGACCTTCAATCACCCCCTCGGAATGATTCTGAATGTCAGACACTGAATCATCCCCATTTCTGCAGCATGCGCTACTCAAAAATGCTTGAAGAGAGCGCATTTCATGGCAAGAGAGCCGACTATGTATGGCTGCTATTCCAAAGCTGCACACTCCTTCTCGTGCGTCTCTCTACTGCTGCCGCTCTCATCTCCGCGAGGTCATATTGGCGACGCAAACCTCCCGTCTTCTGTGCAGATCCTCGCCCCTCTTTCGCCATCTGCCTTCCTTTCCTCGCCACTCTCGTTCACCGTACGTCCGTCGCCTCAAGTCACTCTCTCTCCTGCTCTGATTTTCCGCTTCTGAATTCAAATCGGATGCTTCCCTTCGTTTGCCTGTGACGTGCAGCTCGTCTACATCTGGTCCCGCCTAAACCCCCTGGTCCGCCTCTCCCTCTTCGGCATAATCACCATCACCGCCCCCTACCTTCCCTACGCACTTTGCCTCTTCAGTTGGGCGTTGTCCGGTGGTGGACCGGTAGGAGGCGGTGGGATTGGGACTTGGGGATTAGGGGTTATTGTCAGCGATTTGCTGGGCATTGCTGCGGGGCATTGGTGGCGAGTCTTTGTCTCCTTCTTTGCTGCTTCTTTCGTTTGAGGTGATCGATGTACTGAACTAACGATATACTGTACTGACTTGTGCTTGATAATCCGTTCCCTCGCTGACCGTTTTTTTATGCGTCACTATCTACTCTTCGTGCCACCAGGTACTTCTGGACTGAGATCTGGCGTCGCGAGCGTGCGTCCGGGGGACGGAATTGGCTAGAAACACCTCGTTTCCTGTACGTCAGGCTCGTCCATCTCTTCTGACCTTCTCAGCTGACCTTCCACCGCTCTCCGTCCCTCGCCACTCGCCCCATCATTTTCCTCCACTCCCTTAATCTCTGTATCACCCAACCTCTCTGTCCACCCTCTACTCGTCGCTTCCCCTCTCGCTTGCTACCGAAACAGCGTCAAGCTTCTCGACCCGCCTTCCCGCCTCGAAGAACTCGAAGCCGCCGACCGAGAACGCTTACAAGCTATGCGACAGCTGCAGGTCGATGCGCTGGCGAATGAACAGGAGGCGAGGGAGAGGAGAGATCAGTAGCGATGTAGTCAGGCGAAGAGCCGATGTTTCCCGCAAGTACTCTCCTTCCATGCCATCTCTTCTTTCCTGCAGCGTGGGCTCATTCGCGCGTCGTCACCGGCTGTGTCCAGCTTATCCCGGGGAATGAGTCGTGTAGCGCACGCGCTGATGCACGCTCAGGGTGCTTCGAAGAAAACAGGCTCACTTTGAACGGGATTTCCGGCGTTTCCGTGTGCACCTTGGCATTTCCGCCGTGCGATTTCCGTGCAGACAAGAGCTGATAGAGGCCGGGGCGGTACTGAGGGTGATGAAGGGCGAAGAGGGAAAGAAGTGGCTTGTAGCGTACCTTAATTTCTGGTTTGGGCATTAAAAGCCAACCATCCAGACCAACCATGGCGTCGGGATCGGCTTCTCGGATCTTTGTCTGTGTCGATGGTCCAGATGGGCTAGAGATAGGCAGCAGGGTGCAACCAGGTGAGTTGAGGGAAAGCAGATCGTAAGTCAACACAAAGCTTTTCTCCGCGCTCTCTTCTCAGCTTGTCCAAGTACTCTCGCTCGCTATTTACCACGGACTGAAGGGGTACAATAGCCTACTGCACCAGTCTACTACGCCAACAGCCCAGTGCCCTTGCGGCGCACGGGGCTCCCGCCTTTAACGAGTGCCCCCGATCATTGGTGAGCGCCCCACCAGCCGGCCATCTTCAAACCTCCCCGCCCTCGACTACAGCTCTGGGCACTCGCCAAGCCGCGGTCGGGCACTGTAACGATGTCAAGCTTCGACTCGCTCCAATGGCAACCCCTTCCCTCCCTTCCCGGTATGGCCGCTGTCGCTTCAGCCGGTCTACTTTCCGTCGTCTCAGTCGTCTCCCTCTCGCTTTACATCTGCGTATTACTACGCCGGTACTACCGAACACCTATGATACAGCGGATGGAGATGAAGGAGGACAGCAGGGCGATAAAGTTCCTAACGAGCAGTCATGGGTTATTGTTGGGAAATATGCTGGTCGGAGGTGCGTTCTTCTGCCTTGTTTACCGTGCAATTGCCACAGAAACGACCAGCTGATCACCCGAAGCCTCCACAGACTTCCTACAGGCCATCGGCTTCATGCTCAACTTCGACGTTCGCCCTTTTTTTCCCCTTTCTCTCGATCGCTCTCCGCTCAACGTCTTTCTTACCCTTACAGTGGATCGGTCGAAATGCGTTCCCGACGGCCGCACACCCGACAGCAGTATGCACCGCTCAAGGTATCCTCATCCAATTGGGAGATTTGGGCAGCGCGTTTTCGTCACTGGTCATTTGCGTCAACCTGTTCCGTAAGTCTCGCATCCGGCTGCGCCCTCCGACCGGATCTCATGGTCGCTTGTCGCGTGCTGGCTAAGTCTTCGAATATCACTGAGCCGCTCTTCTCACTTCCGCCGTTCTTTCCTACGTAGTCATCCTCGTCTTTTCTATCCACCCTTCCACTCGCCTCCTGTGGGGCGTTATGGCATTCGAGTGGGTCCTGATCACGGTCATGTCGGTGATCGGTCCGGTGGCGCTGGAGAAAACCGGAATCCCCTTCTGTGCGTTTCGTCGTTTCCATTTCAGCGACCTCACCGCGCCGCGCCTGAGGGTAGCGCTGATTGCGTGTCGCGACGTTGCACAGATGGTCCCAGCGGCGGTTGGTGCTGGATGTCGGCCTCGTACCAACTTCCTCGTCTTACGGTGCGTCCTGTCTTCTCCGTCTGAGCCTCTTCCCGCCCTCTGTTACTTACGATCGAGCACATATGGGCTGCAGCTACACTATCTCTGGGTGTTCACCGTCGCCTTCCTTGATCTTCTTCTCTACAGCGTCATGGCTGTCAAGATTTGGCATCAGCGGCGGATTTTGGGGAATGAGCAGGTCAGCGGAACGGCGGGGGTTTGGAGGGTCATGATGTGCTACCCCCTGGTGTACTTGGCGACTATGTACGTCAAGCACTCCCCCTCCCCCTCGTTCGAGAGGACCACGTCCTGACTTGACTGGTCTTTCCGCAGTATGCCCCTTTCTTGCTACCGGATTGCTTCGATGGCCGGTCACCACTGGCCTCTTCAGTTCGTTACCTTCCACGTCCCTCACGTTCTTGCTGCTGATCGCGTTTCCTACCACAGCTACGCTCTCGCCGCTGGCACTATTTTCACCCTTTCTGGAACCGCAAACGTCATAATCTACGCTCTCACTCGAAGCATTGTTTCATTCGAAAGCATCGGAAGCGCATTCAGGCGGGGAAGCGATGCTATCGCTGACCGGAGCAGGAGTGCGTTTGTGTCCTTTCTTCACCGGTTGCTGCCAGTCGAAAGCTGATCACCTTTACGAGCAGGCTGTGGTAACCGCCGAATTTCCGGCCTAACCTCCAACCTCCCTTCCTTCCCCTTCGGCAGCGGCAACCGCGAAAACAGCAACTCGAATTGGACGCACATTCAAACTGCTCAGTCCACCACCTTCGCCTTGAACGGCGTACGAATCGATGTCGAAACCGATATTTTCTCGCCTGAATTGGCTTACTCTCCGAAATCGAATCCAACACCGGCTTTTAGCCATCCTTTCTCTCGGCCTACTGGTCCGGCATTGTCACTACCGCCCATGCGAAGCGTTGCAGGAGCGAGAGGGACAACACCGACTTACCCGGTTCAACTGCGGAGGAAATCGGTTGATGGGCTGCTGTTGCCGACCATGCTGAACGGGGAACGACCTTTTTCGATGTTGAGGAAGCTGGAAGAGAACGAAGAAGGGGCAGAGGGTGAGGAGGGGTTGTTTGTGGGGAGTGAGGACGGACGGAGCAGGAAGGGGAGTGAGGCGAGTGACAGTACTATGAACAAGGGGGTTCGGCTTGTATAGTTCTTCGGGTTCGTGGTTTTCGTGCTTCTGGGCATCAGTCGGTAGTGTCAGTTATCGTTATTCGTGTCGTGCGCTGTTGTAATCGTAGTCGAGTGTTGGCATCTGTTTTCGCATGTGACGAGACGAGAGTCAGTCACCTCGAGCTCTTGGCTTGTCATCCTCCTATTGCGAGACCGACCGGCTGCTCAGCCTAGGTGGAAGCCACAAGGCTGGTGAAGGAACCTCGCACCCGCAAGGGCGTCAGCGCTTCAGCAGGCTCAAGCGCCAAAAGGGCATTTACCCGAATAGGCGACACTCTCAGAGACTCGGCCTGGACATGGACAATATAGATGGACTTCACAGCATGTAGAGACTACAACAATATGACCCTGTTCAGGATAAAGATAAACCTCAACCTTGCGCCCTCTTTTCACCTTCGCCTCTCGCACGCACGTCTTGCGTGCGCTACCAAGCTTCACCTCCTAAGAAGGCTCCTTAATCTTCTCGACGCAACCCATAATCTGCTTCTCGAGAACCAAGATCACCTCGGGATGGATTTGTTCGGCCATGCTTTTCTCGAGTCGGGCGAGTTTGGCAAGGAGGTCGTCGACGCCGAGCGGCGAGGGGACGGTAGGGGTGGTAGACGCTGAAGATGCGGAGGTAGAAGACGAAGTCGAAGAGGAGGAAGAAAGGGAGGAGAGGGTGGAGTCGGACGAGGCGCGGCTCGGAATGAAGGGGCGGAGGGAAGGGTCACGGGCAGGGTGGACGGACATGCGGCAGGATGCAGCAGTCGTGATGGAGGTACTGGTAAACGCCTGCGTACACATAGAGGTCTGTCAGGGTCTGGTAACGGAAGAATGAGACCAAACGCGCATACCATCTGAAGAGGCCTCAAGCCATGACGGCATTCCCGGCTCTTTTGCGCCTCAGATCCCATGTACGTAGTAGTCTGATCGATGGTTCGAACCGCAAGGCAAGTCCGCTGAGCCCATTCGTCGGCCCTGGCTTGTTCCATCGCGAGGGAAGCAGCTTCTTCTTGCTCGAGGTGGGCTTCGTAGTTGTGAACGAGGACTTGAGCGTCCGAGGGGCCAAAGGAGTCGATACTCGAAGTTGAGAGGCGCTTTCTTTTGGACTGCCGAGGATAGGAGGAGGGAAAAAGGTCAGCTGGCGAGTACCGCAAGGGGAAGACGGAAGGAGAACGCACGCTATACAGCTTGTTCGGGGAATGGCTTTTAGGAAGAGAGGCCCTCCTGACCGCGTTGACGAGGCTGCTGAAGAGAGTGAAGCCAGGCATGTAGTTGCTGAGAAAATCGCAAGGTTGATGCACGGCGAGGAGAGTGAAATGGAAGAGAGAGAGGAAGGGAGGGAGGGTAGGCCTCCTCTTGGACGCGTGACACGGTTGATACCAGGTGTACGCTCGAGAGCTACGTAAGCAAGGAGGTGTCAGGACGAATCAAAACGGAGAACGCGACAGCCGAGTTGGAGTGGCGCTCGGAATGTGATCAACCCAGTGCGCAAACAGACCCCCGGCACTCTCCGCTGCGCCCTGACTACCATACAGGAACGCGCTGAGCACCAGCATGCACTCAGCAGAGAGTGAGAAAGCAGAAGTAGATCGTCTTTCAACCGCCGAGCAAGGCTGCGTTGCCTCGTGCGCAATCTCGGCTGTCTGTGCCGGTCCTTACTGCCCGCTGATAGTGCTCAGAAGGCCTTGAGCACCCCGGGCGGGCATGACGAGCAGGGTCAGGGAGTGAGAGCGAGCGGTGACGGGTTCGAGGTCGATTTGCTTTCCATCCGGTTTCAGCTTGCGCCGCTTCAGTCTCCTCCCATCGAGGATGCGCGTCGCGTTGTCTTCTACCCCTGGTCTCGACATTGGGGGTGGTATAAGAGGCGCACTCAGCCTGTATCGCTGTCTCTCTTCCTTCCTCCCCGCTTCTTCACCACCTCACTCGAGTCTTCACTCCTCACCACACCACGTCTGGCGCTGCTACCTTCCTTGCTCTCGCTCACACTGTCAAGGCTCTCTCTGCAGGCATCAAGGCCAGACTGGTATGTTCACTTTCCTTCCATGCTGCGCTGAACCCCCTGGCTGACCTTCTCAACCACTTCTTGGTAGTCGCGCAACAGTCCTATTATTCTCACGTCCGGCGCGACTAGCGTCGCTTGTACCGTTTTGACCTCGCCAGACAAGCGTGCCAGTGTGGCCAACGCCATCTCCCGGATCAGCAAGGTCTACCTCCCCGACTCGAAGGTCACCGCGGATATCGTCCGCAAGCTCAACATCTTCAAGCCTCATCCAACCCCCCAAGTCGGTCAGGAGCACCACAGCCATGGACGTCTTACTACCGAGAATTTGACCGCTCGCACCCAACTCCTACTCGCCTCCTCGACTTCCTCCGCCTCCTCCACCGCCACGTCGGTCGAAGGCGTGTCGCATCCCGAAACCAAGTACCGGTCGTTCCCTCAGCTCGCCAGTCTCAGACGCACCACCACGGACGGCAAAGAAGAGTACGCCGGTATCTTCGCCTTCGTGCTCGCCCCCCTGTGCGAAGACATCAAGCTCAAAGTCGTCGCCGGCGCCGCCCTTTCGCCAGCCGTCGACTCGAAAGAGCTTCAGCTAGCCCCTCTCCATCACTTCGCCTCCGTTAGCGACGACCTGTACGCAGACATCTTGGCCTTGATGCGTACGTCCGAGGTGTCGGATCCTGCAGCTCCCGCCTGCTAGGCACATTTGCCACCCGGTGAGTTCATCTCCGCTGCGGATGCGACCATTGCGAAGGAGGCTGCTGAGCGCCAGCAGATGGTGGAGTAACTCGAGATGCTCGACGACCAAGCAACTGGCCGCAGGTGATGTCTGGCAACAGGCGCTATGTATAGCTCGAGGGGGAAGAGCGAGAAAAGCCGAATTTTGTTGTTCTGGGTTCTCGGGGATTTGAGCTGTTTGTCGTATCGTTATTTCTCGCAATGTCAGTTGATCAGCATATGCTCGTCTCCGTTCAAAGAGGTACAAATAGACTTCACGGAGAGTGTGCAATTTGCGAGCATCCGGAAAAAGAGGGATACCCAGTAGAATTGGGAAGAGAGGACTCCTACGAAGCGACATCAGCCGGACAGAGCGCGAGACAGGCCGGAACAGAGCGAGGATAACGGAAAAGAACAGCGCACTGCACTGCAAGCGATTCATCTCTCATCTCTCATTCCCACCCTACAGCCAATCAGCCGATTGAGCAGAGGCATCAAGCTTCAAAGGTCGAGCTTGACCTTCTTCGCCTCTCCCTGCCCATTCTCCTCCTCCCCTCCTTCCCCAATCTTCCTCTTCTCCCCCTCCCCCTGTCCCTCCAGGACTTCCTTCCCCTTCCCCTTCCCCTCTACCTCCGCTTCCGCCGGCGCTTCGACGGGTGCAGCGGGTCTCTTCTTCTTTTTGACCAACCCGGTCAAGTCGTTCACTGTTCCGCTTGCGGTGGCGGAGGCGACGGCGGACATGGAGTCGCGAAGGAGGGCTTCAAGGGCTGAGTCGGAGGCGGTTGGGGTTGGGGCGGTGGGGATTGTACGGAGGTCTTCGATCTGCGTAGTGAACGGGAAAGAGAACGAGGGTGCATGGACAAAGCGGGCCGAGAAGGGAAATAGGGAGTCAGCGTTCAGCAAAGGGGGGGCGGGTCACACAAAGTGCGGAAAGTTGCGCCAAAGCACAAGAAGGATTGCAACAGGAGGAACGGGAAGAAAGAAGGACAAACCTTCATGTCGACATCCCCCATCAACCCCTTAATATCCTCAATCTCCCTCTTGACCTTTTCCTCCCTGTTCCCCTCTTCGACCTTCTCCAACTCCTTCAGCTTCATCAGCAAAACCTCTTTTGCCTTCTCAGCATGACTGACGGCGCGAGCGGTGGCGTTGGGGACAAAGTCGAGGGCGAGAGCGATGAGCATGTGTAGTTCGGAGAGGGCGCGGTCGTATGGTGGCAGGAAAGAAGAGAGGACGGTCAGGGAGGAGGAATATTCGGTTACGGCCGAGTCGAATTGTTCTGGTGAGGCACAGTAGAAGAAGAGTTAGGTGTGGTAATCTGTCAGGGGACACTGCCTAGCATGACTGGAGCAGTCAGATAGGGAACGAAGGAGGGAATCGCTGCGCACCAGATTCAGTGGCAACGTCGCCCAACAACCTGTGCACTTCCGCCAACTTTTCCTTCGCCTTTTTCTGTTCCTCTTCCAGCGTCGCCTTCGTTTCGGCAACCCCCAGTTCTGTTTCAATCCTCTCGACCGCTCGGCTTAAAACCGTCCTCGCCATATCGAGCACCTGAAACGCCGACTCGAGGTCATCCTCCCGGTCTGCGCCCGGGGCTTCTTCGCCGCCGTCTTCTCCTTCGTCGTCGCCCTCTCCTTCTCGCTCTTCTTCGTCGTCTTCCTCGTCGCCACCAAAGTGGAAGGCGGCGTTACTCGATCCAGCAGCAGGGGCGGCAGCTGAGGCGGATGAAGCAGAGGCGGAGGGTCCAGCTGCGGCGGTGGACGGCCCGGCTTCTGCTAACGGACCGCGGGCACTATCAGCTCACATGAACGCAGAGGCAGGTTGCAAGAAGTAGGACGGACCGCTGGGCTCAGGACCGGGTGCTCCACCTCCGAGAACAGCACTTTGGGCAACGGCGCTCGCCAGTAACGCCTTGCCGTAGAGGATCAGCGCGTCTGCGTTTTCTTCAGCAAGTTCTCCATGCCTTTCAGTCCTGCGCAACGGCCCAGAGCATGTCAGAGAAGAGGAAACGCGTGAGAAAGGGACAAAGTGTGAGCAGGACTGACGATTCTTCGACAGCTCTGGAGAGATGATCGCACGCGTCAGCGTACCTCTTGAGGGCCAGCGAGCGGATCCCAAGGGCCAGGTGGTCGCCCTGCGGTGTAGAAGCGGTTGTAGTGGTGCTGCTCGAGGCGAAGGGCGAAGTGGGGAGACGGCAACAGCGGTTAGCTCGACAGGTGGGCGTAGCAGTGGGCAGAGAGCGCAGTGCTTACACTGTCATGCTGATGAGTAGTTCTGCAGGGTGGGCGTTGTAAGAGACCAGTTGACTTCGAGCTTCTCATCTCCTCTTCAAGTTCCGTTAACTTTGTTCCTTTCGACTTATCTCGCTAGTCTGATCCTTACAGAAACCAGTACACTCTCTACTCTGCATCAGCGATACCCACCTGAACCGCAACTCGCAATCTCGCATTTCCGTAGCCACCTTCAAAATCCCTTAAAACCTTCTCATCGTCGCATTCTACGTCGACTGCACCCCGGAACACCTTTAGACCATTACACCATACCCCCAGATTTACCTCCGACCGTTGAACCATGTCCGCCCGCTCCTTCTCCACCGCCGCAGCCTCACCTTCTCCCTCTTCCTCCCGACCCTTCGCTTCTCCCTTTCAGCAACAAACCAGAGGCTCTTCCTCACTCGCATCTCCCTCTCTCTCCTTCTCATCTGCCGCAAAGTCAGCTCCTCCCGCCAAGACCCAGCTTCACCCCCTCAAGTACAGCTGGGACGTCTGGTTCTCCCAAAGGGCCGCCGGCACTAAGAACAAGAAGGACGAGACCAAAGCCGGAGCGGGAGGCAAGGAGAAGGATTCGAGGGAAGACTGGCAGGGCGGCGTCGTCAAGCTGGGAGGCTTCTCCAGCGTAAGTCCCGACACCTCCGTTTCCTCGCCTGCGCTCGCTCTCGCCAGACTGCTTCTCTTGGTTCGACCTGCCTGCCCCGTTGCCTGAGGATCATACACATCGGGAAAAAGAAAGGATGCTGACGGCGTATGGCTCGGTTTGCGCTGCTATCTCACACCTCGCAGATCGAGTCCCTCCACCCTTTCCTCGCCCACCTCGTCCCGCCCTCCGCCCTTCCCTCCTCTCTTCACTCGAGCGCGACCATCTTCCGTCCGTCCGAGACCGCTCCGTCCCAGAGCAACTTGATCCATGACTACAACGTCTTCCGCTCTTCCATCGCTCCTGCTTGGGAAGACGCGGCCAACGTCAACGGTGGACGTTGGGTCATCCGTCTTCGTAAGGGTGTTGCGGATAGGGTGTGGGAAGAGGCAGTGTATGCTCTGGTCTCCGAGAGGATCGGCGCCGACAGCGGAAGTGAGAAGGTCAACGGTGTTGTGCTGAGTGTCAGGAAGGAGGAGGATATTCTCAGTATCTGGGTGGCTCAGAGCTCGAGAGCGGAGAGGGACGCAATCCGGTTCGTCTCGCTCTCTCGTTTTTATCCGTAAGCAGCTGGACCCTGACTATCTTTCCCCCGGCGCCACCAACCTGAAGCGACTCAATCCGCCTGGCCCTCGAGCCTCTCCTCACCTCAACCTCTCTTTCCGCCCTCGCCATCGACTACAAGCCCCATCCCGTAACCTCCTCCTCTCTCGGTCTCTCGCACACCACTTCGACCCCCGGCTCCTCCCGCCTACACGACCTCTCCTCCCCCTCCTACCTGACTGGCGACTCTCCCTCCCCACGCCGTCGCTTCGGCTCACCCGCCCCCGGCTCAGGAGAGCGTGAGCCTGGTACTCCCCTGTCCAAGACTCGCTCGGCAGCTGGAGAGGGCCGAGGCTTTGGGAATTACATCTCCCGTACGGCTTCGGAAGGAGGGTTCGGCAGGGCTAGTTCCCCTTCCGCTTCCCCTGTCGGCGTTATTGGAAGTGGGACTGGTGCGTTTGGACGACCGAGGTTGGGGCAGAGGAGTGAGAGTTTGAGGGGAGAGTTGAGGGCTTCTCCGAACGGCAGTGGCGAGGAGAAGGAGAGGAATGGGTCGAGCGGTGGGGCGGGTAGCTGGGGAAGGGCTTAGGTAGGCTAGGTGGGTTTATGGAGGGACGGAGTAGACGAGGTCGGATAACTCAAAATGGAAAAGAGGGCTTTTCGTACCCAGTCCGACCGGTTCCTTGATCTTCGCAGCTGCGCAGTCGTTGAGCCGTATCGCTGGAGATGACCGTGGTATCTGCCCGGCAGAGGGTTGTTTGCGGACGTTAAGACGTCTTGCCTCGGCGATTCCACCTTCTGAGCAGTGTTGACTTCGGGACGGTCGGTTTTGTCCGGCGTGTGGGTATTGGCGTGCGGTTCCTGAGTACGTCTAATTTTTCTCCTGCACCAGTCAAACATCCTGCGAAGCGAGGGAGATCGGCGTGCTGGAGCTCCTTCGGGGCGAAGGGAGCGGAAAGGCGACAGGTCGGGGCTCGAGGTCTTCGCACAGGGGGGCGAGCATGAATGCGAAGATAACGGCGGACTCTTCTTCGCCGTCCGTGGTGGTTCGTCGGAGACTGGCAAGCTGAGGGAACGACCGGTACTTGGTTTCGGGATGAGACAAGCCTTCGACCGACGTGGCGGTGGAGGAGGCGGAGGAAGTCGCTGGAGAGGCGAAGAGGGAGGACGATTGGGAAGACCTGACGGAGGATGAGGCAGGCGAGTAGGAGTTGGGTGCGAGCGGAGGAGTCGAACCTTGCTGGTTGAGGCGTCGACATCGAGAGTCGGCATGGCCGGTGTTGGCGTACCCGAGGAATCCGGCGACGGAGCGCCGCTAGGGGGTGAGAGGAGGGCAGGTGACGAGGCTGGTCGGAGGCGAAGTAGACGAGGAGGTTGAGCTCGAAAGGGATAAGCCGAGGGTGGTTTGGCGACGAGGTGTGGGTGGGGGCGGACGACGCTTCGCTTGCGGGGTCAGCGCTCATAGAGCGTCTCATGTGCCTAGGATTGCGGGTGTCGCGGCCATCTACGATGTAAGAGACCGCAGCGCGCCTAGCGCAGCGAGGAGGGCGAGAGACGGCTCGGGGGCGGTCCATCGTTGCAGCGGCGGCGCTGGCGTTCCATCTCGGGAGGAGTGCATGGTTGAAGATGGATGGAAAGGTACCCTGGTCAACGGCGCAGGAGGAGGTAACCGCCTCAACTGGAGGACGAGGTTGAGGGGACCGAATTACAGCCGCTGCGGCCGCCAAAGGGTTCCACGCTGGAAGCAGGGCGCGTTTGTAGATGGGCTAGTTGCCGCTGTGGGCAGGAGCGGCGGCTTCCTCGGCGAGGACAAAAGGAGGACGACGAGTGTTGCCCCTTTGAGTGGGTCAGAGATGTCTGCGGCTGCGGCGGCGGAGATCCCGGTTGTAGGGTGATCCCGGGCGGGGTGACGCTGGTTGTGCACACCTTCGACGACTTGACAAACGGGCTTGGGCACGGGCGCGTCGGGCATACAAGCAACATCCGCGGTGACCTTCGAGGCGGGGAAATAGACCTTGCTGACTTGGGCAATGACCTTGGCGACGCTGT